>CM074739.1:11892501-13092501 GCA_037367245.1 Phrynocephalus guinanensis | reverse complement strand
CTGTTTGCCTGGATATGAGATAGAAACAAATGATCCTGGAAAGTCTTTGAAAATCTTTGATCTATAAATGAAACTCTCTTTTTAACACGCATGATTTCCCCTGCTTTACAACAAGACAAAACAAAGCAAAAAACCTTGCTCTTAAAAGTTTCTGTAGCTTTCTAACGGACATAAATCTTATATTGCTGAACTAAAAGTGATTTCTCTTCCGCTAAAGATTTAACATACATAATTAAGTTCTTAAAGAAAATATTTAACGTGACTATTGGATTTAGGAGCAGTTGTCTTCCATTTGTCTTAGATTTAACATTTTAATAATTTTTTTCTTTAAGTTACAAGGAAAATCATGCCCATCTTTGACCTTAGCTCACCTCTTCCTACTTAACGTTACCCCTGCCCACCTCACTTGATAATCCCATTTCTGTGTGTGTTTCCTACCCTGGGAAGCCAATGTCATTTACTGGATAGGATGTTGCATTGGGACTCAAGAGACCTGGGTCCAAATCCCTGCTTGGCTGTGGAAAACCCACTTAGCAGATGCCTGTGAAGATTCTCAGTCATCCAGGTGAGTTTATTATCTGAAGTTGAGTCATGGCTACTGGACTTCTTTTTTGAGAGATAGAGACGTTTCGCTGCTCATCCAAACAGCTTCATCAGTCTCTATCTCTCAAAAAAGAAGTCCAGTAGCCATGATTCAACTTCCAGACCACTTAGGAGATGGATGGTACTAGGCAAGTCTCTCTCTCTCTCTCTCTCTCCCTCTCTCTCTCTCTCTCTCTCTCTCTCTCACACACACACACACACACACACACACACAGAGAGAGAGAGAGAGAGAGAGAGAGAGAGAGAGAGAGACTCACTCACACACGCGCGCACACACACACACACACACACGCGTGCGCGCGCGCGCGCGCACACACACACACACACACACACACACACACACACACACACACACACACACACAGGTGTGCCACCTGAATCATGGCAATCTTAGCAGTGTTTCTGAGGCTCCGATAAGACTATAACTTTGTCTAAAATTGTTGGACTTAAAATTGGGGGGTTGCCCTGTACATTGGGAGTAAGCGGAGGAGAAAACCATGCAGTTGCATAAATGTAATTTTGGGTTAGAAAAGTGGGGGTCATCTTATACATGGGGGAGGCATCTCATACTGTAGATGGGAAAATATGGTACATGTTTTTCATGTTTACAACCGGGCAAGAAGGGGAAGGGAAATGTGTGTGTGTGTGTGTGTGTGTGTGTGTGTGTGTGTGTGTGTGTGTGTGTGTGTGTGTGTGTGTGTGTGTGTGTGTGTGTGTGTGTGTGTGTGTGTGTGTTTGCCTTCATTGCCAGATCCATGAGGTCTCCTGCCTATCATCTGATATGTGGTATGGTGGACACTCATTTGGCCATTAACGTTGTTTTGTAGCATGTTATTCAAGACTGCTTGGGCAGTCAGGTGGCAAATCAGTGTGGAATCTTCCAGAAAGCTCTTAACAGACTTGAGCTGCTTGGCTCCCTCCCTCGGCTGCATAGCCCTATGCCTTCTTATTTAATTTGTTTCTGGGCAAATGGTCTCGGTGTTTCTATTTATAACCCTCTTCCGGCTGTCTCTTTTCCTGAAATAAAGTGCTCTGGGTCGCGTGTCAGTATTTTTAATCTCTGCAGTTAGAATTTTGAAAACAGCTTTAGAAAGAAACCATTGTTTAACAATACTGGGAGCTGTAATAAATACTCAGACTGCTCTGCGGATGTAATTGACAAAGAAACTGAGATGAGATGGTTCTCACTTTGAAGAACCGAGCATAATGGAGGAAGGAACTCCTTTAAATCTGTGATTCCAATGTAATCAGGTAAGATTTGAGGTCTTGGTGGACCACAAATTGAACACGAGACTTCAGTGTTGGCCAAGAAAGCCAACATGATTCTTGGTTGCATCAACAGAAGCATAGTGTCTAGATCAAGAGAAGTGATAGTACCACTCTGTTCTGCTCTGGTCAGACCCCACCTGGAGTACTGCGTCCAGTTCTTTGCACCTCCATTTAAAAAGGATGTTGACAACCTTGAGCGGGTCCAGAGGAGGGCAACCAAGATGATTGAGGGTCTGGAAGAAATGTCTTACGAGGAGCGGCTTAGGGAGCTGGGAATGTTTAGCCATACAAAGAGAAGGCTGAGAGGGGATATGATATCCATGTTTAAATATTTGAAAAGATGTCACATTGAAGAAGGGACTACAGTAGTTTGTTTTTATTGGCTTCAGAGACTAGGATGCAGGGCAATGGTCTCAAACTACAGGAAAAGAGATTCAGTTCAAACATTAGGAAGAACTTCATGACGGTTAGAGCTGTTCGGCAGTGGAATATGCTGCCATGGGGGGTGGTGGAATCTCCTTTGGAGGTTTTTAAGCAGCGGCTGGATGGCCATCTGTTGGGAGTCCTGTGATGGGGGTTCCTGCATGGCAGAGGTTGGACTGGATGACCCTTGAGGTCTCTTCCAACTCTATGATTCTATGATTCTAAGTCACCATGCAGAAATGGCAAACAGTGGCACCATAATATTTTACCCCCCCCCCCTGAACTGTGGCTTTGTCCTTCTAATAATAATAATATACTTTGGTCTTCAGCTCCCTCTGGTGAATGAATGTATGAATACTTCATTGCAGTCAATGACCAAATCCAGAATAAATACAGACAGACAGACAGACAGATAGATGATAGATAGATAGATAGATAGATAGATAGATAGATAGATAGATAGATAGATAGATAGATAGATAGATAGATAGATAGATAGATAGATAGATATTAGTACCCGTTACAGCAAAACAAGGAAGAACAAGGGAGGGGGAAAACCATAAAAATTGAGCCAGCCTAAATTGTGGGTGCTTGAGCACTTGTTGAAACCTTCTGATCATGAATTATAATTGTTGCAACACAGAATTTAGCTACATAAGACAGCATGCTTGAAGTAGGACATTCTACAGTGTATATATTTTGCCCTGACAGCAGGAGGCGGGTATAAAATGCCTCTGAATTGCTTTAAATAAGGAGCAATAAGTTTTCCCCTAATTCCATCATACAAAGGGCAGTGCAGGAAGACATGTGCCAATGTTTCAATTCTACCTGTCCTGCAGAGGCACTTACAATGAGAATAGGGAATCTTTTGGAACTTTCCCTCTTGTAATGCTGACAGCTGAGCATTCATCTGAGCAAGTATAAAAGCTCTGCATTGATTCTTTTGTCAAATGAGCAAGGAAATAGTTAGCTGGTTTGAAGGGGATCAGTGCTAGATCAATTGATATGTTATTAGAGGTAGCCCCAAATCATGTCGCTCTAGCTCCAAAATGCATTGTTTGAGGATTTGCTTAGCCATCTCATAGCCTGCCAGTATAAGGCACTCCATTGAGAGACCATAAGTTTTAAGTTTTAGGTCTGTCTTCTATGCTGAGTAGCCCTCTGGTGAAAAGAAGTATTCATTGTGCATAAAGTCACACTGATGATGTAGAAGTCTTTCCTTGAAGCCCATTTACTTATTTGTCTGAATTCAACAGCTCTGAAGAGTACTGAGGGAGGTCTGGCATCCTTTTTTTTCAGGGAAGACATTTCTATCTCACAGTTTCCAGTTCAGTTGCTCTCAGGCTGTCTAACGATAAGATAAAAATCAGTAAACAGATGTTAGGATGGCACGATAACTACATCAGCGAGTGCTGCGCAGCTTCAGTGACTGAATTGGATGGTATAACCTTGGAACATGAGAAAGCTGCAAAGATAAAATAAAATGAGAAGGTCCTTCTCGGGGGAGAGGCCCTGTATGGTCCTCACCTACTACACCTCATGAAGATGAAGGCACCAAAGGAGAGCATCAGAAGATGGCTGCAGAATATAGGACCGCTGAGGCGGCAGAAGTAGTCTGCTTCCTAGGCGGTTTCACAACAAAGGAGCCACACAAGTACAAAAAGAGCAGCCTTGCCTCCATTTACACCCCAAAGGCTATGGGCCTGGGGGTCACAACCAGTATGTTGAATGTATCTCTAGAGCAGTGATGGCGAACTTTTTGCGACCGATGAAGCTGTTTGGATGAACAGCGAAACGTTTCTATCTCTCAAAAAAGAAGTCCAGTAGCCATGACTCAACTCCCAGAGTGCTCAAGCTGCAATTCAAAACCCACTTCTTTTTCTCCAAGTGAATACAGGTTACAAATGATTCAGGTGCTACCCTTCGGGAAAGCAAGCATCGAAGAGCAGGCTTTTATTTATTTATTTTGAATATTTTTACCCCACCTTTCTCCTTGGAAAACGACCCAACGTGGCTTACAATAATGAGGAGCAATATACAGCCCAGAACATTTAAGATATATTCAAGCTGCAAACAGGGAATTAGGAGAGGCATCTTAGAACAATAACTTGTGACATTAATTTAATTAATTAATTAATTAATTAATTAATTGAATTTCCCGTGACCACATCATCCTTGCTGTGGCCGTGGGAAATGCAAAGACTTGCTCTTCGATCCTCGCTTTCCCGAACGGTAGCACCTGAAGCACTTGTTTTAAATTTTGAACCACTTTTGCCCTGGGCAGAGAGGCAGATGGGGTGCTACAGCTTTGGGAAAGCCAGGGGGTAGTGGTGGTGGCTTGTAGGCTCATTCATAGCCCCAGTTTATTCTCCAGCCACATCACTCTGGGCATCCCAAAAGCACCATGGCTGGAGAATAAACTGGCGCTATGAACAAGCCGACAAGCCACTGCCTCCCCTTTGCCCGGCTCTCTGTACAGAGCACAGTGGCGTGCTCCGAGCAGAAGGGGAAGTGCCGTGGCTGTGAAGGGGCGATGTCACGTGCACACAGAAAGGGCTCCGTGTGCCACCTTTGGCACCTGTGCCATAGATTCGCCACCACTGCTCTAGAGGAACAAAATATAGTCTTTAATAACTGGTGGTTGAACAGTGGAATGTGGTGAACCCAGTTTCCGGACATAAAGCTGTATTCCTGCATCGGGGCAGGACCATTTTGATGGTAGTTGTAGGCTTAGATGATAGCACACTTCTCTATACAAAATAAAAAGGAAAATGTTGTAGCACATAGGAAGCGCTTGGGAGTGATCTTGGACCCAGCCTTGCTCCCGGAGGCCAGGGGGCTGCTTTCACACTTGTTGAAAAACAGCCCTGACAGTTGCTTTGTGTTTGGGTGAGAAGTGGTTAATTGATGAACAAGGAGTCAGATTCAAAGGTCTTCCCTTGTTTGAGGCCACTTTGTGAATGGTAGCAAGCACAAGAGGAGATCCTGAAGACCGTCTTGACTGCTGCCATTGGTGTTGTAAACATTCAGGCTGCCCTTGGCTACGTGAAGAAAAGTCCATCCCAGGTTACAAACCATGATGGAGATGTGTAATCTCCAGGCTTAAAACCAGGGTACTCAAGGGCCAGATGCAGGGGAGTGGTATCAGGAGACAGATACCTAGTCTTGTGCACTCCCGACGCATCTGGCGGGGCCACTGTGAGATACAGGAAGCTGGACTAGATGGGCCTGTGGCCTGATCCAGCATGGCTCGTCTTATGTTCTTATGTTCTTATCCTTTTTCCTGCTGGCAATGTAGGCATGATACTATGTATTGGGCCATCTCCTGACTTTTTGAATTATGAAGCACAGTATCTCACATTCATAAACCAGAGGTTTTTTTTAAGCAGCTCAGGGTGGAGATGTCTGAAAAATGGCAGCCTCATCTGTAGTAACTCCCAGCCAAGGGAGCTCAGGCCCTGTAGTAACTTTCCCAATGAAGAGCGGCATCCATGTGTTGTCTAAACTGGCTTGGCCCATTGCCGTTTTCTTGATGTTTGCTTCCTCTTTCTCTAGGATCCGGATTGCTGGGATTAGGGGCATCCAAGGCGTAGTCCGCAAAACTGTCAACGACGAGCTGCAAGCTACCATCTGGGAACCTCAGCATATGGACAAGGTCGTCCCCTCCCTCCTGTTTAATATGCACAAGATGGAAGACGTTGACAGGTGATTATGTCCAAGCTCATGGGGCCCTTCCTCCTCTTCCTCACCCTGCCCAAAATCAATTGTAGTATGTATTCGAAAACAAGATATACCATATTTTAGCTCTATATGACACACACAACCCCAACAGTAAGGAGAAATGTCTGTGTGTCTTATAGAGCAAATACACACACACACACACACACACACACACACACACACACACACACACACACACACACACACACACACACACAGGGAGCCTCCAGAGCAGCTGCTGCGGAGGTCTCCACACCTGGTGCAGGTCCCAACCCCAGCTGCAGCCCCAGCGGAGGCTTCCCAAACTAGCTGTTTAAAAAAAATTCCTTGCACGATTGATTTTTTTCCATAAAATAGAAGAGAGAGAGTAAACAGCCCTACCAGAGACCATAGAGGTGAGAAACGGACTAGAGCAGTGGTTCTCAACCTGTGGATCCCCAGATGCTCCTGGACTGCAACTCCCAGAAGCCTCCACCACTCGCTGTGCTGGAAGGGATTTCTGGGGGTTGCAGTCCAGGAACATCTGGGGACCCACAGGTTGAGAACCACTGGACTAGAGAATAACCACACACCATGATGACCATAGAGCCGCTCTTCAAGGTGGGCACAATGTGACTCCAGGGGACAGAGCCCATCTTGAATAGCAGCTCTATGGTCATCATGGTGGGTGGTTACTCTCTAGCCCATTTTTCATCTCTGTGGTCTCCAGTAGGTCCATTTACACTTCTTCTTCTATTCAATGAAAAGAATCAATTGTGCAAGGGATTTTTTTTTTAAACAGCCGGGTCTGGAAGCCTCCACTGGGGCTGCAGCTGGGGCTGGGACTTCCAGCAGGTCCAGAGGCCTCTGCAGGGGCTGGAGGCTTCCCAGCCAGGTTTCCCGAGAGCAGCATGGCTGGAGAGTAAACTGGGGCTGGAGATGCACCAGGAGCACAGTAGGTATGTGTGAATAATTTTTCCCCCACACATACATACCTCTAAAAACTAGGTGCATGCTTGGGATTACCATCTCTACAGTCTCTTAACGTTGGCTAGGCTGCCTGTAGCTTCTAGGGAATGAAGTCTAGAACAAGGCTGTCCAACTTTGAACAGGCCGAGGTCTACTTTTTCTGGCCCAAAGTGCCTCAGGGCTACTACGCTAATAGTAGCCATTATGAATTTTATCCATATCTGCTTATGAATTTTATCCATTCCAAGCACATGCTTGTAGAGCAGCAGTTTCCCATAGGAATGCTTTGAAATGTGTTCCCTCTGGAATGGATTAATTGATTTTCAATGCATTACTATGGGAAGGCTGACCATGCATATGCTTCCCTTGCACGCGCTCAATCATCTGGCCAGTGGGAGGAGCAGGGGACCACGCCATGGCCCTTGAACTGTCCCGCTCAGCTGAGACAGTGGCCTGGCAGACCCAAAACTTTTCTGGGGAATTGGTGGCCCTTGAGATGATGGGGGAGGAAGTGGTGGAGAATTTGTCTCCTCACTTCTTTATTGGTGGCCAGTGGGCTACTTTTGAACCCTTCACAGGCTACTGGTAGCCCGCGGTCTACCTGTTGGGCAGGCCTGGTCTAGAACATCTTTTTTTTAACTTTTTTTAAAAAAATACAATACAAAACATAAAAACAAAAACAAGTAACATTTATACAAAAGGAAAAGAAATTAACCATAACAAAACAAAACAATCTACCTGACAAGCGCCATGCAACCCATCTCCCACACGGGACTTAGACCATGCTTACAGTCCTTAAGATATCGATCTTTTCATTTCTCTCCAGAAATACATTGAGTCTTTTTCCGATGTATACCTTTTACTTTTTTGAAATACATATGCCAACAGTTTATCCCATATTCCATTAAAATCATTAGATCTTTTTCCGTTCCCTCCTAATTTTAATTTCACATGATAATTTATCATTAATAGCCATATTCCACAACTCCCCATTCCTCCAATGTTACTTGATTATTTGATTTCCAGTGTTTAGCGGGAATTAACCATGCCACCATTACCTTTATTCTTATCAACTCCACTTCAGTTGTGTGTTCATGACCATATTTAACATTACCATTTCTCGGGACAGAAGTCCAGAACATCTAAAGAGATGAAGGTCCTTCTCCATTCCTATAAATGCTGTCATTTAAAATGTCCTACCCTGAAGATTTTCTTTTTTACTGAGCAAGAAAATGTATGGATATCTTTTCTGATACAGAAGGAAGAACATCTGGGGGAGTTAAGATTGAATACAGCTGTAAAGAATTAACCACTCCTTCTTTCTGTTTAAAAAATAAAAGCCTCCTTGATACACAAGATCTTTGGGGAAAATATTGCACGTATCTGTCGTATTCACAGCGAGACTAAGGGTATTTGTACACGACCCCTAAACTCCGCCGCAAATAGCTCCCAGCTCCGGAGCTTAAAATTGTTTCCCCACCAGCTCCGGAGTTTACAGAAAATTAAGTGCGGCCACGCCCACCTAAGCGCGTCCCAGCGCACTTTTCAGGTACCTGCTCTTGGAGGGTGAAAAATTCCAGATCCGGATGTAAAGGGGTGAGTGCCCAGCTCTCCTCGCTTCTGCTTGTTGTTGTTTTTGCCTCCCGCCCCTTTAAGAGAAGGAATCAGGACAACGACGGGGCTGGGGGAGGCTCGGACCGGCAAACGGAGGTAAGCCTGCATTCTTTTGTCCCCTTTTTTCTCCCTTCCCTCACGCAGACAGGATCAAGGAAGTGCGGAGGGGGGTGGGGACGCAGGAAGAGCAATGAACCCCCAAGATCTCTGGTCCGAATTTAAGTGGCCAGCGGATTTTAGGGGTCGTGTGAAAAGGCCCTAAGTAAAACTGATGCACAGATCTTGCGTTTCCTTCATTTACCGATGCAGGCTAAATGGTGAACTGCATCCTCCGTTACATAAAACGAACCTTTCAATAATGGACCTCCTGCATGCTTCCTAATTGGCTGACCTGATGTGGAAGCTCTTGGATTTAGTATTGCAATTTTCGATAACGGCAGAGTACTGAAAGCTCCTTCGACCCAAGGAAGAGCATGGCAGTTTGACTTTTCTTTCCAGCACCGGAAGCTTATAATTATTTGAAAGTCACTATAACTGGAGCAGCTGTTGGGCATTCTGCTTTCAACTGACACAAAGCGGAAATTTAAAATAAAATGAAATTAAAAACAGCCTCCCCTTAAGTTGACATTTTAATTTGATAGAAAAGAATTAGGGTTTCCAAATGGAAAAGTACTTAAGTTTTATTTACCCTTATACATATGCATACATGTGTGTGTGTGTGTGTGTGTGTGTGTGTGTGTGTGTGTGTGAGAGAGAGAGAGAGAGAGAGAGAGAGAGAGAGAGAGAGAGAGAGAGAGAGAGAGAGAGAATATGCATATAACATTCTGTCTCATACTTGAGTCCTTTGGACCAGTGGTTCCCAGCCGTGGATCCCGATGTGCTCTTAGACTCCAACTCCCAAAACCCTTCACCACTTGCTGTGCTGGCCAGGTTTTCTGGGAGCTGCAGTCTGAGAACACTTGACTTACCCAAGGGTTGAGAACCACAGCTGTTGACTTCAGTGGGCCCCTAAGAAATGGTTGTACTTAACTCGCATTCAGTCCAGCCTGTACAGCCAATGAGAAGGAATTCTCAAATTGCACTCTGGCTACATCAGGAGTGTTGAGTTTCCCTCACCCTGCTTTGTCTGTGAAGATTCTCAGTCATCCAGGTGAGTTTATCTAGAAGTTGGCAACTGGACTTCTTTTCTGGAGAGATTGAAACATAAGAACATAAGCACATAAGATGAGCCATGCTGGATCAGGCCAAGGGCCCATCTAGTCCAGCTTCCTGTATCTCACAGTGGCTCCACCAGATGCGTCTGGGAGCACATAAGACTAGATCTCTGTCTCCTGATACCACTCCCCTGCATCTGACCCTTGAAGTACCCCGGTTTTAAGCCTGGAGATTACATATCTCCCTCATGGTTTGTAACCTGTGATGGACTTCTCCTCCAGGAATCTGTCCAATCCCCTTTTGAAGGCATCCAGGCCAAATGCCATCACCACCTCCTGTGGCAGGGAGTTCCACAGAATAACAACACACTGGGTAAAAAAATATTTTTCTTTTGTCTGTTCTCACGCTCCCAGCCTTCAATTTGAGTGGGTGTTTTGCTGCTCATCTTTGCTGACTGACAAAGCTGTTTGGGTGAGCAGTGAAACATTTCAATCTCTCAAGAAAAGAAGTTCAGTTGCCATGACTCAACTTCCAGATCACCCTGCTTTGCACACTTAACTGTGCAAGCCAAATTCCTGTAGGTGTGGCTGTTTTGTCTTGAGATCCACAGTGGCTTTTGAAGAATGAGTTTACAGACCGGGATGTATGTAACCATATATGTTATGTGAGCATTTTTACATGATCTCTGAGGGTAAATGGTTTTTTTTCCAGCCGAACCTGCCCTCCGTCCTCGCCTTCAGGACGAGAAAAAGAGAACCCTGGCATGCTCGCGGAGAACTGCTTTAGAGAACTGCTGGGCCGGGCGACCTATGGCAACATGAACCATGCAGTCCGGCCAGTGTTTGCGTAAGAAATCTATGTCCCCGTGTTTAAGAAAAGCTCTCCGTTCGCATAGTCTTACACTTGGAATTGCAGGGAAATGAATCAAAATATCCAATCTTCTCAGATAATTTAATTTTGTTTCCAACACCGACTCATATAAAAAATTCAATTACCTTCCTGAAGAGAATTCTAAATTATTTAGTTATTTCATTCTTGCAGGTCGGAAGGAGGAGACTCTGAAATGTTTTTTGTCCCTCTGTCGAATGAGATTATAAGAGGGTTTGTGTCTTTTTTCACATTCTGGCACATTTTTCTTCTTCATCATCATAAAACACCACTCATTTTGTATAAAAATGTACCTGCATATGCTTGAGTATAAGCTGTCCCGATAATAAGCCAAGGGCCTAATTTTACCCCCCAAAACTTGGAAAACTTATTGACTCAAGTAGTAGTAGTAGTAGTAGTAGTAGTAGTAGTAGTAGTAGTAGTAGTAGTAGTAGTAATAATAATAATAATAATAATAATAATAATAATAATAATAATAATAATAATAATAATAATAATAATAATAATAATAATAACTTTATTTTTATGGTGCCTTTCTCCCCAAAGGGACCCAAGGCGGCTTACAACAAATTCAAAAAAGTACAATAAAATCAATACAATGTAAAAACAACACAATACCAATAAAATACTATAAAAATACTATACAATATAATACAAAAAAAAACAAGATTAAAAACAGTAGCTGCAGCAGAGTTTAAAAGGCTACCCAAGAGCATTTTTATAGTTATACTCAAGTATATACAGTATACTGGCCGAGTTCTAAAGGGGCTGGGGGTAGTAATTGGCAATGTATGCTGGGAGTGTGGAGGCAATAAGGGAGTTAATACCATAGAGTAAATTCCCTGATTGCCTCCACAGTCCCTGCACAATTGCCAATATTACCCTCAGCTCCGTTACAGCTGCATAACCAAGTCCCCTTACCTCCAAATGTTTTCAAATTTCAGGGGGTTCCCTAAAATCGCTTTTTGAAAAATGTAAAATAATTTTTGAGTGCATTTTTAAAAAAACATGCACTCAAAAAGAGGTTGTGAAACTGTAAATTGGGGTTGGGAAAGTGGGGGTCATCTTATACATGGGGGGTCCCCTTAGGGATAAGAAATACAATAAATGTGTTCACTAGATTGTTCCTCGTGTCTATAAAAACACAGGGTTCGGGCTGGGTGGATTTCAAACTCATTTAATCTATTATATTCCACTTTATTTTATTTTAGACATTTAGATCATCACAGACTCTGGGATCCTCACGAATTTGCTGTCTCTATTTTCAAAATCATTATGTATTCAATACAGGTAGGTTTCCTTTTTTGTTTTGGTTTGTTTGATTGGGAAGAAAAGGTACACAGAGACAAAAAGCCAGGAAGACGAATTTGTTTGTATACTTCTCTGTAGGCACTTCTGTGTGAAATAATCACATTTCTTAAATAATAGAGGAGGTACTGCTTTTCAGAAAATATATGTACTTGAATAGATGATGCACCCTTTATTGCTTATCCTGGAATACGCATCAGGTAAAAAGCAAAGCAAAGCAAGGTATACTGCTCACATATGGCCCCATAGCTCTCTGAATGGTTTACAGTTTGATTATGCAGGCTATACATTGCCCCCCATCTGCCAGCGAGCTGGGTACTATTTTATTTTATTTTATTTTATTTATTTATTTATTTATTTATTTATTTATTTATTTATTTATTTATTGTTACATTTATATACCGCCCAATCTTCCGAAGCGGAACTCTGGGCGGTGAACAGTAAAAACAGTAAAAGCAGTAAAAACAGACACCAGCAAACAAACATAAAAAAGCCAAACTTCCAATAAAAGTAGGGGGGTACAATACCCCCCACAAAGGATGACATGGGCAGCAAAAAAAAATGTACTGACCTTGGAAGGATGGCAGGCTGAGTGAACCTTGAGCTGGCTACCGGGGATTGAACCCCAAGTCACGAGCACAGTTTGGCTGTAGTACCGCAGTTTAACCAGTGAAGACCAGTTAGCATTCTGCAGAAGCAGAAACCACATCCCTTATATCTTCTCTTCCCCTACTATACTATGTAATTATGTTTTAAAACAGTGGTTCCCAAGCTTTTTTCAAGTTGTAACCCTCTTTCATAATAGCCAAATAACCTGCTCCCCTCCCGGTTTGCATAAAAAAAAAACCTTTTGGCAGGTTAAAATCATCCTTTCTTAGAAAGCAGAGGCTTCTTTCTCCTCTAAAGCCCGTTTCTCATATATACACATGCATGCTAACTTTAACATCTGGCTCTGCAAGTCTAAGGAAGAAATTATTTAACAAGTGGCTACAATACAGATAAGGCAACCAACAATCCCCATATCCCAGAAAACACTTGGTGACCCCCAGGTTGGGAAACACTGTTCTTTCTTTCTTTCTTTCTTTCTTTCTTTCTTTTTTCTTTCTTTCTTTTTTCTTTCTTTCTTTCTTTCTTTCTTTCTTTCTTTCTTTCTTTCTTTCTTTCTTTATTGGATTTTTATACTGCCCATCTGGTTGTGAGGTCAATCTGGGTGGTTACCAACAATCAGTACAATACAATATTATTTATTTATTTATTTATTTATTTATTTATTTATTTATTTGACTTGTATACAGCCTGTCTTCCCGAAGGAACTCCGGGCAGTTCACAACAAAGGGATACAAAGTAAAACAATTAATATATCAAAATATAAGCAATTGAACAACAATAAAACCAGACAAAGCGGCAAATGGCAGATGGCGGAGTGGGGGGGAATACTGTACAATGCAGTGCAATGCAAAAAAACACCTCATACAATAAAATAAAATCAATATAAAATGCAGTAAATATAATAAAAATAAAATTAAACATGAAATGTGTGTTTGTGTGTGTGTCCGTCTGTCCTTCCAAATGAGCTACATAAAATTCTCTTTATGCGCCACATAAAAATATCCTTATGTCCAAATGGACCACGTAAAATTATGTGTTCCTACAATAAGTGAAAGACGTGGTGGGGGCCCTCCGTAAGCAATGCTCAGAAGCTGCTATGGTAGAATATGGAGCAGCCTAAGTAGAATGGGATGGAAGTGGCATAGAAGTACAGTGGCACCTCAACTTATGAAATTAATCCATGCTGTATGCATTTTCGGAAGTCGAATTCTTCATAATTCGAATCACGGTTTCCCATAGGAATGCATTGCAAATCAATTAATCCGTTCTGGAGGTTGGAAAAAAGGCATAAAAGGGAACAGATTCATTTATTTTCAGTGCCTTCCCATGGGAAGGCTGTCCCAACTCCCCTCAATCAAGGGCAGCCAAAGGCTTCTCTATGCAGTCTCCGCCAACCTCTCAAAATCAGCTGTCTGGCGGGGCTGTGGGGAGCAGCCTTCGGCTGCTGTTGATATATACTGTACAGTACTGTATATGCCTTCTGCTTCCCAAGGTGGAGCTTCGTACTGAAAGGAAATAATTGGAAATGGATTTCCTTTTGTAATTCGAGTTTTTTTAGAAATCCATTTCCAATGATTTCCTTTGCAAGTCACATTTTTCGGTTGTTGAAGCGTTTGTAACTCAAGGCACTACTGTATTCAGTGTGGCTGCACAGTACTGGTGGCGGTGTGCCCCCTCTCTGCCCTCACAACCCACCAATCTCTGAGGCGCTGGCGGTGGAGGAGGAGGAGGGAGCACCCACTCGCCCCCCACCCGCCAAGCTCCACGGCTCTGGCGGCAGCGGAGGAGGAATGCCCCCAGGTCGGGAGGCAGGCAGGGACCTGGCGGGCGACTTCTTAGCACTCCGCGGGCTACCAGTCACCCGTGGTCGATGCGTTGTGCAGACCTGCCTTAGAAGGTCCATTTGGGGCATTAAGGAACAGAGTTTTCCACAGAGCCATGTCTTTTCATGGGGCCTAACAGGTATTTTAATTTTCCAGGCACAGTATTCTCATCATGTGATTCAAGAGATTCTGGCACATCTCGATGCTCGCAAAAGAGATTTCCCCCGAGTCCGAGCAGGGATCATTCAGGCCCTTTTGCAAGCGGTGGCTATTGCTGCAAAGGGTTCCATAGGTGAGTGTCGTGGAATCTAGGTTTCTGGGCAGAGAGCGATGTGATTTCCCCCAGTGTTTGACCCAATATACAGAGAGAAGGCACCTGGTACTCCACCTTTGATATCTCAGTATGTCTGTGTATGAATGGAAAGGTGGAATTCAGCCTATGTATTGCAGTTGCATTGGGATCCAAATGTTTGTTTTTTTTAGTCCTGTGCTGAAAATGCCATCGTGTCTTTCCATTCATGTGCTTCCTTCATCCAAATGTCTGATGAACCCGGGACTTCATCAGAATTTGAAAAAGTTGCTTTTTTTAATTTACAACACTTAAAATCCCACAAATAGCATGGCACTGGTTTCCATGGCTCTCCCACCTTTCTTCCCAAAAGGCAGCCCAAGTGAATACTAGTATGTCAAGAGCTGAGGAAAAATCACTTTTGGAGTTATACCTGGCAGAATATACCCCAGCCAGTATGTCTAGGCCAATTACAACCCCAAAAGTACTTCTTCCACTTTGGGACATCACCATAAGGAAGTAATTTCTGGATCATTTAGTCTGCAAATTATAGCACACGGATGAATCATAGCCCATTCATTGGGCTCCTTTGGAACTCGGTCTTCTGTGCTGTTTTATGTCATATTATTTCCTTTCCATTCTTCTTCAGTGTTGGTGTGATTCTTATTATAAAAAGACCCACAGTTAAAGCTCTTTTATTATTGTTCTCCACAGGCCCAACGGTCTTAGAGGTGTTTAACACCTTGCTGAAGCATTTACGTTTCAGTGTTGATTTCGAATTAAGTGACCGGCGTAGCTCAGTAAGCAGTGCCAGCTTCAGCGTTAGTACCAAGGAAAATGATGAGAGAATTGTCCAGAATGCTATAATTCAAACGATTGGTGAGTAATTGATTTTTGAGGGACCCTTGGCTATTTAATTCCCATTTTAGGGTATCTACTCCCCATGGACTTCCCTAGGCTTTCAATGGGAGACTACTACCTCGCACACAAGGCTTTAGGAAAGATGAAAGCCACTTTCGTGATGGAAATGCCCCCTACAAGCAAATAATGCAACTGTATGTTATGACAAAATGTAGGAGCTACATATCATGGAGAAAATATCTGTGTAAATTAGAACACTTATAGTTGCCCATCAACACTTAAGCCCGGGTAGTCCTCGTATCTGATTGTGCAACTGGTTGTGCCACTAGTTGTGCAAAAGAGTGAAGAACTGATTGATTGCACAACTAGTTGCGAAACTGCACCCATGGGACTGCATCCTGAATACAGCTTCTTCCTTGGTGCAAAGTTTGCAATGGCCTATGCAGCTTCAAGTAGTGTGCCTGTAGCTACGCAAGAGGATGATGGACTCTTATGTTGTATATTCAATCAATTTGCCATCTGACATCTCTGAAAACAGAATTATGTCAAAGTGGTGGCTGGATTTAAAAGGGGTGCTTATTGCAATGTTAGTTAATCAGCTGTAAGTTAGTACATTAAACAGTCACGAAATCATGCTGAAAAACCCAACTAGAGAAAATAATATAAAATACCAAAAGTTGTTAAACCATAAAATGGTAAACAGCTCATTGAAATTCCTTAAAACACTAGAATTAACTGATTAGTCCAGCTATCAGTAAAACAATTTATACCTCTTTTGCTTTCTAATATTCCTCTTAGCTTATAATTAGTTTCTAGGTTAAAAGTGTAAAAGTCTTGTTTTGAAAGATGTTGCAATGAAAGAGTTGGTTTTTACTGTTGAAAATAATAATGATTATAGGATTTGTATTTGTGAACATTTGCATAGATTTTCTGAATTAGATGAATGCATTTTAATTAGGCAAATATTCTGGGTTATGAAGTGAAAGAAGATGTATAACTGAGGTGAGAACCACTATATGTTTATTTATTTTGCATATTTTACACCTACATCTAGGATTCTTCGGAAGCAACCTGCCAGACTACCATCGTTCTGAGATTATGATGTTTATTATGGGGAAAGTCCCCGTTTTGGGTGCAACTTCACATACTCTGGATACCAGCCAACTTGGGTGAGTTTATCGTATTCTATATTGTCAACCTCCTGCAGTCTATATGGTTCTGCTGAAATAGTCAAGAGGAAGGATGAGATTAAAGATGGGCACGAAAAATATTTTTGTTTTCTTTATCGTTTTTTGTTTCATTTCGTAACGAAACAAAAAATGAACTATTTTTAAAAAAACAAAATGAAGATTTGTGTTTTGTTTTTCATTTTCTCCCAATCGGGTGCATTGGGGGGGGGAGTGCGGGGAGTGCGGGGTTTTTAAACTTTTTTTTAGCCCCCAAAGCAAGAGGCGATGGCCACAGCCACCGCTTGTTTCAGGGGCTCAGATAGTTTAAAAACCCCTCATTTTCCCCCAACACGCCAGATTGAGGGGAAGTGTGGGGTTTTAAAAGGTTTTTTTTAGCCCCCAAAGCAAACAGCAGCCACCGCAGCTGCTATTGACTTCAGAGCCTAAAAAAAACTTTTAAAACTCTGCCATTCCCACCAACACACCCGTAAAAAAAACCCTCATAAAAAGACATAAACAGTTAAACACATAAAATACATAGAAACAAAAAACAAAACAAAAATAAAACAAAAATGAAATGTATCATTTTAAATAATTTGTTTCAAACAAAACGAAAAAGAAAAGAAAAACAAAACAAAACAAAAATGAAAGGAAGTGCCATTTTAGTGTTTCATGCCCATCTCTAGATGAGATCTTAGGTAAGCCTCCTGAAACTTTCAGATGGAATATATAGAGTGCCTAGAATACTTACTACACTTTTGGGCCAAAATCCTGGTTCCACTGGCATAACACAGTTGATGTAGATCTCAGTGGCAAATGGTTCCAAGTTGAGAAGTTACCATAGGTCTTTGCTTTTGCACACAATGAATCACAAGTATCTAGACTGAATCCTTAGTTTACTGTGATATACTGCTGAGATTTACACAGATCCATTGCATTACCATTAAAAATAGGAGTTTGATTTTGATCTAGTAGGATTTTTTTCCCAATAGCCCAGGCTGTCACAACTTGATGAGAGAGTTGACAAGAAATTGTCAATAACAACAAGGTTCTCGGTCCCCCATCAAAAGGCGGGCGGGGTGGGGGGCTGTTTTCCTCACCAGAGTGTCCATAACTTCAGCAAATTGTCTGCCCAGAACTGGGGCATTGAAAGCATATCAGCTCCGTGCAAGCATAAAACAATGTTGGATTGCAGAAAGAGAGAACATAAGAAAATAAGAACAGAAGAACAGCCTTGCTGGAACAGGCCACAGCCCTTCTAGTCCAGCATTCTGTCTCACACAGTGGCTCACCATTTGCTTCAGGGTATTCCCAAGCAGATGTCTTCATCTGCTTACGATTCCCCATAAATGGCATTGAGAGATATCCTGCCTCTCTCTCCAACCCGGAGGTTGTCCTTAGACATCCATCATGATAGCCATTGATACCCTTGTTCTCCATGAACTTGTCCAATCCCTTTTTTTAAACTTTTTTATATATTTTTATTTACATACAACAGAAGCAAATAAAGCAAACATCCCAATGACCATACTCATGAAACAAAAACCAAAAAAGTGCCCCACCCCTTTAAAAAAAAGCAAAACATATCAAAGAGGGGGATTTCCCCTCCCCCCCCCAAAAAAACCCTAGATGTTGCTGAAAGTCTACATTTCTGGACAAGTCTGGGCAAAGGGGCATTGCAGTGTGCTTTATTCTAAAACCACCTTTTTTGCAGGGTTTTGTAGAGGGGAATTTTTTTTAGAGCAGATAGAGTCCTGCTGGTTGCCGCAGTGGCAAAGGAGGTGGCAAAGGAGGTTTGCAAGGAGGTCTCCTCCATGCAGCCTCTGCCCTCCCCTTTTGTAGCTTAGATTCCACAGACCCAATCACACTGTTTGCAAGCCTCCGTTGCAGCTTGGATCCCATGGTCCCATTCACCTCATTTGCAAGGAGGTCTCCTCCATGCAGCCTCTGTCCTCCCCTTTTGCAGCCAGGATTCCTCCGCTATGAAACCTTAGGCTAAACATTTTTACTTGTTTTCCTCCTCCAAAAACCTGGTGCATCTTATGGACAGATGCATCTTATAGTGCGAAAAATAGGGTATGTCTATTTTGACCCTCGAAGAAATTGGTAGATATTGATTACAAGTGGAAGTGGAATTCGTACAGATTTTCTTTTTTCATAAGTACCACGTACTCCCATTGTAATGGAGGACAAGGGACCCATGGCACCTCCCCCACCTTAGCCACAGTGTGGTGGCCAGAAGTGACCCAGGAAATCAGGTAGTTGCCCAGTTAGCAGTAAGACGCAGCAGGGGTTAGGTACAGGAGAGGGGGAATCAAAACAGCAGAAGTCAATCTTTGGAAGGAAGTGCATACAGAAGAAAGAAGGGAAGGAAGACATTTCCTACTGTTCCCCCACTACCACCTCACCACTACCACTGCTAGGGTCAGTGGCAAAGCAAAGCAAGGTGGCCCCTTGTGCTGCCATCTTCTCAGGCAAGCTGGCCACGCAGCATGACTACTTTCGCCCCCACCACCCCCGCTATCACTGTTGCTGCCGCCCCCTCGCCACCGCCATCACCCTTGGATACAAGCATTCACTCTTATCCGCAGATTTTCGTATCTGCAGGGTAGTCCAGAACCAATCCCCCATGGATACGGGTGTCCTACTGTAGCCTAACAGTGCCTGCAGCAGGTGGTCTAGGGGGTGGGTGTGATGTGTTCTGCCAGTTTTGGGGCAGAGTCAACCTTCACCGGTTGGGACACAAACCATCCCAGTTTATCTGAGAAGGATGTCATATTGAGGAGGTCACAGGTTTGTTTTCCATGCCTTCAGGGTCTAAGACGCGGGGCAATGGTTTCAAACTATAGGAAAAGAGATTCCATTTGAACATTAGGAAGAACTTCATGATAGTTAGAGCTGTTCAACAGTGGAATATGCTGCCACAAAGGAGGGTGGTGGAGTCTCCTTCTTTGGAGGTTTTTAAGCAGAGGCTGGATCACCATCTGTCGGAAATATTGTGACGGGGTTCCTGCATGGCAGGGGTTTGGACTGGATGGCCCTTGAGCTCTCTTCCAACTCTAGGATTCTATGATTCTATCTATAAACCCGAAACAACTCAACTTTCCACCTGTGCATCAACTTTGCCACTCCCTGAGGTCTGATGTTACGAAAAGTTCAAAGACGTCTCTGGTAGAAACTGTAATTGAAGAACAAAATCATCCTGTTCTTAGAGCAGGATAAAAATATAATTTGTCTTGTTTTTGTGGTTGAACCTGAAAACCCATTAGGTCTCTCCAGCCTTCCTATGTTAAGCCTTTCAGATCAGTTAACAAATTAGCCTCCCGGAACTCATCGGGGAATCATCCATCCAGATAATGGATCCTCGCCGCTTTTAGTGGCTGATGGGAAGAGTTTCAGTTTTCTTTAAAAAGAATTCTCTGGGTCCATGTTACAAAGGTGGTCTAATTCAGGCATGATTGATTCCATAAGCTTCAGAGAAATGCCTCCGTGCTCAGAGAAGAAGATCACTGACAAATGCACTGCTGAGAAAACATTTGAAAAATTCAGAACTGATTAGCCCCACGTGAGGTTATCAAGTTCACTGCAGAGGGAAACAAATACGTTTTTTGGATCAAAGACCAAAGTTCTCTGAGGAAAAACACTGCCAGTGCTGGAGGATCAGGAATCTCTAGAATTGGAGGATGTAAACTGAAGCTGGAGAGGAACTCCATCCCGCTACATTCTCTGTGGGCAGAGTATTAAGTGCTGTGCATTTTCAGATTATTAATAGGGCCATTTTTGTTCACTGCTAAAGAAAGCGCTGGGATCCTGGGAAATTCCATTTGCAGGTTTAACTGGAATGCAATAATGCCTTGAATTATTGCCCACTTATTTTATGAGTGTTATACATGGGCACATGGGCATGTATCTTTTCAAGAACCATTAAACCACATATATGTGTTTGTTAGGTACCATCATAGTTGGCACCTTGATGGATTAATGACCTCCTAAAGGCCTCTCATTAATAGATTTGCTCAGACACAGCTTCCTGTACTAAGTCAATTCATCTCACCTCATGTCTTCCTCTTTAGATATGGGAAAATCTGCTTTCCCCCTTTCACTCTGTTCTGTATCTGTGTCATGAATATCATATTATTTACTCTGTAAGCTGCACTTCCCCCCTCAAAAGTAAGGGGAATTGTCTGTGCATCTTATAAAGCAAATACAGTAGTCCCCGCCAAATATTATCACAGATTTTCATTTAGAGAGAAGTTACCTGCACGGGAGCCTCTCCCGTCCCCTGCTGCAGCCAGGATTCCGCAGTTCCAATCACCACATTTGCAAAGAGGCTTTCTATAGGGACCCTCTCCCCACCCCTCCCCTCCTTCAGCCAAGATCCCCCAGTCAAAAATCACCTTGTTTGCAAAGAGGTCTCCTCCACGGAGCCTCTGCCGTCCCTTTCTGAATTCTGGATTCCTCAGTCCCAATCAACTCGTTTGCAACCCTCCCCTTTTTGTAGCTTGGATTTCACAGTCCCAATTACCTTGTTTGTAACCATCCCCTTTTGCACAACCACAGTCCCAATCACCTCATTTGCAACCCTCCCCTTTTTGCAGCTTGGATTCCACAGTCCCAATCACCTTGTTTGCAAATTTCCCCTTTTGCAGCCTGGATTCCAAAGTTCCAATCACCTTGTTTGCAAGGAGGTCTCCTCCATGCAGCCTCTGTCCTCCCCTTTTGTAGCTTGGATTCCACAGACCCAATTACACTGTTTGCAAGCCTCCCCCATTGCAGCCTGGATCCCACGGTCCCATTCACCTCGTTTGCAAGGAAGTCTCCTCCATGGAGCCTCTGTCCTCCCCTTTTGCAGCCAGGATTCCCCCGCCATGAAACCTTAGACTAAATATTTTTACTTGTTTTCCTCCTCAAAAACCTGGTGCATCTTATGGTCAGATGCATCTTATAGTGCGAAAAATAGGGTATGTCTATTTTGACCCTCGAAGAAATTGGTGGATATTGATTACAAGTGGAAGTGGAATTCGTACAAGTTTTCTTTTTTCATAAGTACCACGTACTCCCATTGTAATGGAGGCCAAGGGACCCATGGCACCTCCCCCACCCTAGCCACAGTGTGGTGGCCAGAAGTGACCCAGGAAATGGGAACCGCCCTATCAGGTAGTTGCCCAGTTAGCAGTAAGACACAGCAGGGGTTAGGTACAGGAGAGGGGGAATCAAAACAGCAGAAGTCAATCTTTGGAAGGAAGTGCATACTGAAGAAAGAAGGGAAGGAAGACATTTCCTACTGTTCCCATATCCCCATTCAAATTCTGCTTCATGGCGCAGTGGTTAAACCTGCTGCCCTGCTGCCAAAACTGTGCTCATGAGCCAGTGTTCAGTCCCAGGTAGGCGGCTCAAGGTTGACTCAGCCTTCCATCCTTTCAAGGTCTGTAAAATGAGTAACCAGCTTGCAGGGGGTGGGGGTGGGGAATGCATAGCCTGCATAATTGCTTGTAAATTGCCCAGAGAGTACTTTTAAGTGCTATGAGGTGGTATATAAGCAAAACACTTGGCTGGTTTGCTTGCCATTGTAGCGGGCAGACAGTGTTGTGAGATGATGGCCAGACCCCTGTAGAAGAAGAGACCCAGCTCAAGTGCATTTCCTGTTATGTAATCTCTGTTTAGGAAGATACAAAGACACGGGGGTTTCATTTGCCCCTGCCACCATGAAAAGGCCATGGTGCAGCTGCCACCATTTAAAAACATCAGTGATAACACATCGTAACTCTGATTTGGCGCTAGCAAGGCTGATGACATGGAGGTTTAGACCCAAGCTTCTTAGATGGTTACTTCACGTCCACTCTCATCCCGGGAGGAAGTTCGTTGTGTGTTGATGTCGGTTGCAGTCAGGTGGTCTTCTTGCGGTTCTGTCCCTGTTCCCGTGTACTCACGGGCGTGAGGGATGATACCGGCATGACTGTTACCGCACGTCCTCATTCCGTGATGAAATGTGAAATTCCATGCCTTTGTTCTCTGGTTTCTTTTTCGGCCCGACCTTCCGTTTTTCAATGTTTCAATTCTCCGAAGCCTTGCCTTCAATGTGTTACAGAGCTGAGTTTGAGGCATTTGTCTTTTAATCTCTCTGCACTTCGTTGCTGACTCCATAGCAAATGTACTGGCGAATGGCAGTTCGCACTCCTGCCACTAGATGAAGAATGGCACATTGCGGGAGGAGACTGACCTCACGGGCTCTCGTATCGGAATGAGAAGCGAGATGAGGAGATTCCTGAGGCCAGGGAGGGGAATCTCTCATCCCGCTTAGATCGCAGTTCAGGGGGTGTGGTCGGGACAAACTCCCTTCATCCCGCGATGGAAGTGCGGTCAGATTTATTTGTACCGTCCCCAGCGAGACTGCGAACAGCGATGAGATGGATGTGAAGTATCAGCCAGAGAGACCTGGAAGGAAGAATCTTGAGACCCACTTTCCAAGTATGAGATCCATTAATTTTGATGACTCTTGCTGATATGTGATACCCAATGAAGTCATGCTTGTTCCTGACAACAATAGGAAGTCTCCATAATTGAGAGAATGGCAGCCCTTGATAGCAAATGCTGGGAAAGAACTTAATAAAAATGATGTCTCATCAAATCTATTTGGAAGTTGACGTCCAGTTGCCATCACTCAACTTCCAGATAAACTCACCTGGATGACTGAGAATCTTCACAGACAAATCAAGTCTATTCCGATTTATGGCAGTCAGAGTTTTTCAGGTAAAGAATTATCAGAAATGGTTTCCCACTCCCTTCTTCCGGGGGTGCCCTGGGACTGTACAGCATGCCCAAGGCCAGAAAGGCTGGCTGTACTCACAGGAGACAACATGAGGAATTGAATTCCCCACCTCTGACTCTGCAACCAGATGCCTAAGCTACTGAACTATCCAGCAAGCTGCCTAAATCTTATTGCCTGACTGTCTAGATATTTTTGAGCTGCCTAGATGCCCTAAGCACATCCGATCTTGCCTGATTTTGGAAGCTAAACAAGGTCGGCCCTGGTTAGTACTTGGATGGGAGACCACCAGGGGAAACCAGGTGCTGTAGGCGCCTGGAGTAGGAACTTGCCAACGACTCCAGTATTCCTGCCAAGAAAACTCCATGGGCGTGGAGTCACGAAGGGTCGGTCACTAAGGGTCGGTCACTACTGTAATGACACAACACAGAGAGAGAGAGAGAGAGAGAGAGAGAGACAGAGAGAGAGAGAGAGAGAGAGAGAGAGAGAGAGAGAGAGAGAGGGGGGGGGGAGGGAGGAACTGACCAGCCACTCCAGTATTCCTCCCAAGAAAACTCCATGGACGTGGAGTCACGAAGGGTCGGTCACGACTGTAATGACACAACACAGAGAGAGGGGGGGGAGAGAGAGAGAGAGAGATTTTTAGCTGCATTTGGCTGTCTGGCTGTAAAAAATCGATAGTGTATGATGTGAATTCCTAGCTCTTGAAAGGACCTTGGGATTTTTGAGAGTTGTAATCCCAAAAAAGTCAGTTTTCCAAACTTGGTTCTGATTTCACAAGGCTTTCCTGATCATACCGCTGAGCTTAATTTTCCCCTACTTTTTAGAGATAAATGTGGTGAGACCTATTTTTAATCACCAGTGAAATCCTTATCTTAACTCATTTTAGCGGAGGAACCCAACTATCTGTGATCCGTATTGTTATTAATATTCTTAGCCCAAAAGGCAGGGATTTTAGATTTGAGAAAGCTAGGCTTTAAAATATATATATAATAAAGAAATGTGGGAACCCTTTCTGCCTATGAAAAATGACTAATCTCACAATAATTCTTTTAAACTTTTAAATGTAAATCTGCATTAATTATATTCCTTTTTTTCTTTTTCTTTGAGGAGCTTTCCGTACTTCCCATACTTATTCTGGATAAGGCCAAGATCAAACAAAATGTAACTTTGAATATCTTTCCTTTTAGGGATTTGGGAACCAGGCGAGTTCAGATTATGCTGCTGCGCTCATTACAGATGGTAAGGCTTCCAGTAATGACGGAAACATTTATTCCTGTGTTTTTTTTTCCCTCTCTTTTTTTTGTGAAAAATAGAACAGATAGTTTTGAAAACCTGAAGTAAAAGAAAAGATGACTAACATTTCCTGGATTAGACCAGGTCTGATGACAGCTACTTGGCTAATTGTGATAAATGGATGTTCCCTTCAGATAAAGAATTCAAAGAAGTTCTTAAACAGCAGAAAACAATTGGATGTTTTCATCTTTGCTTTGCAAAGTGAATCTACAAAGTGAATCACTTTGCTTTGCAAGTGAATCTACAAAAAACGGATGTGCTACAGATGTCATAGAAGAGCAAGTTTCAGAACTAATGAATAAATAAATGTACAGTAATACTATAGTGTCTGCAGAGAATAGGTTCTAAACCTCCTTCCCTATGGATTCCAGAAAGTGTGGCTACAGAAAACTTATCCTATAGCAGTGGTGGCGAACCTTTTGCACTCCAGATGTTTTGGACCACAATTCCCACAGTCCTTAGTCATTGGCAATACAGGCTTGGAATTCTGGGAGTTGCGGTCCAGAACGTCTGGAGTGCCAAAGGTTTTCCACCACTGTCCTATGGCCCAGGCCTGCCCAACAGGTAGACCGGGGGCTACCAGTAGCCCACGAAGGGTTCAAAAGTAGCCCACCAGCCATCAATAAAAAAGTGAGGGTATAGGTTCTCCATCCCTCCCTCCCCCACCCCAAGGACCACCACTGCCCCAGCAAAGTTCTGGGTCTGCCAGCCCACTGTCTCAGCTGAGTGGGGCAGTTCAAGGGCCATGGCGTGGTCCCATGGTCACACACACACCCCTCCCCCCCCCGCCCGCCGGCCAGGTGATCAGTACCTCAGCCTGTTCAAAGTTGGACAGGCCTGGCCTAGACAAACTTCTTCCTGATAATGAAATAGGAATCCCTTATAACATGTTGAAGTTTTACAGGCATATAAAAAAATGACCAGTGCAAGTATGCTATACATTGTCTTATTTTCAATGCATTCCTATGGGAAACCGCTGCTCTACTTACAAAGATTTTTACTTATGAGCGTGTGCTCGGAACGGATAAAATTTGTAAGTAGAGGTTTTGGTGTAGTAGCCCTCAGGTACTTTGGTCTAAAAAAAT
This sequence comes from Phrynocephalus guinanensis, assembly GCA_037367245.1. Lineage (NCBI taxonomy): Eukaryota > Metazoa > Chordata > Lepidosauria > Squamata > Agamidae > Phrynocephalus > Phrynocephalus guinanensis. The sequence goes on along the minus strand of CM074739.1, from coordinate 13,066,675 downwards.
AGACCTCGGGCTGTTCAAAGTTTGACAGCCCTCCTATAGCCTAATCTCTGGTTCCCTCTAATGACCGCTTATGGCAATACACCTTGGAAACATGTTTCTGGGGGATGGGGTGTTATTTAATATTTCCAGGCAATGGATAATTGAAACCACGGTTATTCATCCAGGGGATGCAGCGGTCCCACTGTATAGAATGGCTTTTGCTGACCAAGAAACATTTGGTTGTGAAGTCTGGCTGCAGTTCAGGCGTTCTAGAAGAAGTTACGGTTGTCCTTCTCTTTGATCTCAACTAGGTGACAACTGGATACAGTGCCAAGACGGTTGCTGCTGCTCTGCCTGCACCTTTTCTGGATCCTTTGCTGTCTCCTTCCCTCATGGATGACTGCGAACTAAGGCAGCTTGTCCTGGAAATACTGCATAACCTTATGGATCGGCACAACAACAGAGCAAAACTTAGAGGCATAAGGTGAACGTTTGCCGCATGTCAATGTAAAATGAGTATTTCTCTAGTAATGGTATGACCTGTGAACATAGACTGGGCTGTTTGTGTGTTTGTTTGCACTGACCTGCATCTGTTTTAACCCTTCAGTTTTCTCCCTTAAAGTAAAAGGAATGGCTTTAGCTTAATTGTAGTGGCCTCCTTACATCATGCCCTGGGTGGCTGCATGACTGTGGGATCAGAAGCCCATAAAGTGTAACTTTTCCAAATGTTCATTCCAACACAGAGGAGCCAGGGTGATTTGGCACCAAAGAAGTTCAGTACAAGTATTCCCAAAGATGTGTTAGCTCTTTTATGGTTTTGGATTGCAAGAATTTCAGAAGTTGAGGTCCACAAACCCAAATTGCACACCTCCTGTTTTTGCCCCCCCCCCCCCAATAAAAATAGCTGCTGGGTTACTTACCCTTAACATTGGCTTTTCTGGCCTTTGCTTATTGTTCTTGATTTGCAGTAGAGTACTCCCCCGTTTATTGCAGGGGTTAGGTGCCTGATCCACCTGCGATAAAGGAAAGTCTGCAAAATGAAGATACCTCAGTAAACTGACCTTGGGCTGCTCCTGCCAGCTGAGCTTGCAAAGAGAGGTTTGGTTTTTAACCCCCTCCTGACACCTCAGCAAACCTTGCTGACAGGAGCTCAAGGTCTGTTTGCTCAGGTGTCAGGAGAGGATTAAAAACCTCTCTTTGCAAGTGCAGCCAGCAGGAGCAGCCCCAGGTCTCTTTGCTGAGGTGCCAGGAGGGGGTTAAATACCTATCTTTGTAAGCCTGCTTCTCTCAAGGCAAAAACTGTGATATACTGAGACTGTTATATATGAACCACGATGTGGCGGGGGACTACTGTAAAAGGAAACCTGCTGTCGTTCTTCCTGGAGATAGTAGTTTTTTGGGAGGTGCCATCTATAGAGCCAAAGGGGCAGTGAGATTACACTCGTGGAGGGAGGCCACAAAACCTGCAGCTTTGTGATTGCGGGCAGCAATTCAGAGAATTGTTGGGAGAGTTATGAAAATACAGTAGTCCCCCGTTTATTTGCAGGGGTTAAGTTTCCTCACCACCCACAATAAATCAAAATCTGCAATATGCAGATGCCATCACGGCAGGGTGGTGACAACGTCCACAAATCGGTTTGGGCCGAGAGGCCTCTGGTGGGGCCGCAACCAGGTCAGGAGGCCTCCACTGTGACCGTGGCTGGGTCAGGAGAGCTCAGTGGCTGGGACTTCCCCCAGGTCCAGAGGCTGTGTGAAAGTTGGAGGCTTCCACGGACAGGTCCAGAGGCCTCCACTGGCGCTTCTGTCACCAAAGCAGTGGGGGTGGGGGTGGCAGATCCCGCAATATAGCAGAACCACAATATTTGAGGCGCGATGTGGCATAGCGGTCCTGACATCGAAAAAAGGTAAAGGTAAAGGTTCCCCACACACATGCGTGCTAGTCATGTCCGACTCTAGGGGCGGTGCTCATCTCCGTATTCAAGCCAGAAGAGCCAGTGTTGTGCAAGTCCATGGTCATGTGGCCGGCATGGCTGCAAAGAAACACTGTTTTTTAACCTTCCCGCTTTTTACGGTGGTACCTATTTATCTACTTGCATTTACATGCTTTCGAACTGCTAGGTTGGCAGGAGCTGGGGTGAACAGTGGGAGCTCGCTCCACTGCGTGGCACACGGGATTCGAACCGCCGAGCTGCTGACTTTGGAGTCAACAGTTTTCGGAGCCTTAGTCCACTGAGCCAAAGAGATATGTTCTTAGATACGGTTGGCCCTGGGAGAGAGAGGCAGGATAACTCTCAATGGCATTTACAGGGAATCATAAGCAGGTGAAGACATCTGCTTGGGAATACCCTGAAGCAAATGGTTAGCTAGACTGGATGGGCTGTGGCCTGTTCCAGCAAGGTTGTTCTTAGGTTCCTATGTTTTTATGCTTCCATTGGTATAACAGTATATAAATGCAGGTATAGTCACCCCCCGCCATTTCACGGTTTAGGTACTGCGGTCCCACTATATTGCAGGATTGCAGTACCAGCGCAGGGGGGTGGCGGGGAGCAATCAAATCGTTCCCCGCTGCCGCCCCTACCCCCCTCTGGGAGGTCTCGGAGCCGCACGGGGGGGTGGCGGGGAACGATCAAATCGCTCCCTGCCGCCCCCACCCGACCCGCTTCCGCATATCGTGGATTTTCATGTATCGCGGGTCGGGTGGGTCCCGATAGGCGAGGGGTTACTGTACTCATCTTGGGTGCCTTCATAGCCTTAGCCCAAAAGGAGGGGGTAAAAATAAAGCCTTGTGTTGGACCAGGGTCAAGAAACCATTTCCAGCTGCATTCTTCCCGTCAGAAGCAGATCAGAAATTTCCTTGTAAGGAAATTAAGTATGATACGACATAGAGTCGTTTTGTTAGCCTGATATTAGCATCCCGGTTTTCACTCTGTAGGAGACTTTATCTAAGGGATGCATTGGTTAGTCAAAACATACGTTTTCATCATGATTCTTCGTTAGTTAGGGTTTAGAATTATTTAGCTTAGCCATGGATTTCAGTAAACAGTTAGGTAAGGTTATTTATATTAATATTTTTGTTTGTTTTTAGGGCAAATATGCTTACATCTATGCTCTAGATCTATGTTACTTTCTACCTTTATTTAGAAATGAATCATCATTATATTTTACTTTGCCTTCAGAGAAATTATTTGTTTTGGTAAGTTCTGGTATTTTAAAAGAACCCAGGAATTCCACCTCGATGATTAATGCCACCGAAGACTTAGCTGAAAGCGGAGTTTGTTTATAAATCGCAGGTTCATAGAGGAGAGTTTCCGAACATGCCTTGTCAGTTAGCAACTATTAGCTGTGGCAAAACGCACAAACCTTAAGTGAATTCCGGTAGGATTTTGGTCTTCGTTTCTGAAGTTAATAGAGAATGCTAGATTCCCATGCTATTGGGGAAGGATAGACCTTTCCACCTCCTTTTCACCATTTGCCTTTTATTGTACAAACACTGTCGGCCTAAAGCTGCAGAAATTGTTTTCCGCTTACCAACGGCGTGTTTTTATACCCGTCACTGGAGCATTGCGCTAGATAAATGAAGTGACAGACGAAGATACTTTTCGGCTGGTCCAATCTGGTTTGAGGAGAAGCCCAAGAAAGCCAATGGGACAATGATGGCGAACCTATGGCACGGGTGCCAAAGGTGGCACTCGGAGCCTTCTCGGTGGGCACCCGACATCGCCCCTTCACAGCCACCTGTATTCAGGTTAAATGGCCGTACTGGCACTTTGTGAAAAATTAGTGGGTTTTGAATCACAGTTTGGGCACTCGGTCTCTAAAAAGTTCGCCATCCCTGCAATAGGACAAGAGTGGGAGTGACATGGTCAGCAGGTTCCACATGGCCTACCAAAGTGGTTACTGTGGTCCTTTCCCCCTCCCCAAATCCCTGGCCACTGCCAGACAATCCAATGTTGTCTTGCCTCTTCTATAAAACCTGTCTTGTTATAGCAATATATTACCACACTTGTGGGAATCCTGGCATGAAAACATAATGTTATAGTCCTAGTAGCTGTGTGCCATTCACTCATGGTTCTTCTTAGTCAGCCCTATGACACTGACATTCCTATTGCTAGGGTAATAGAATAGGATGCCACCTCACCCCATATCTATGGGGGATTGGTTTCAAGCAGCTCCCCCACAGATGATGAAAAATTTAGTGGCCAGTTGTGGTAATGTCATCCTTAGAAATATATACAGTGGACCCTCATAAGACAAATGGCTTGTATAACATAAGATCTGTACAACATAAAAAATTCCGGAAATAGGGGAAATTTGCTTAACAGAATTGCCTATGGCGCGAATCCGTACAACATAAAAATGGTTGCGCTTAGAGATTACTCCGTTTTCAATGCATTCCTATCGGAAATTTGTATAAAGGAAAATTTGCTTAACAGAATTTCATTTGGAATGAATTAATTCCTTTATATAAGGTACCACTGTACCATATTTTTTCACCTATAAGATGACCCCATGTATAAGATGATCCCTACTTTTTCTACCCAGAATTAGTTTCCCAACCTTGCAGCTCTCTCCTAAGCTTTCTTCTGTATATGACAGCCCTCAATTTATGGTGTAATAATTTTAGACAAAAAATATAGTCTTATGCATGGAAAAATACTGCATGTCTTGGTGTCTGTGGAGATTCTCAGTCATCCAGCACTCACCACCTCTTGAGGCAATTGAAACGTTTCACTGCTCATCCAAGTAGCTTCTTCACAAGAAAAGAAGTTCAGTTTCCATGACTCAACTCCCATATATGCTGTATTTCTAGGATTTTCCTTTCAATATTTTTAATATTTTCCGGATCATGGATAAGTTAATCAGTGGATACTGATCCCGTGGATAAGGAGATCCTACTGTAAATCACATTAGAATAGGGCCATTGAATCAATGGGGATTTACTGAGTTAATGCCTCTCTAAGTTCCATGGATTCAAATTGGGCTACTCTAACGACAGGTTATCATATTAAAGCAAGCTGCAGTTAGAATAGGCTCATTTTAATAGGTGAAACTTATGGAGGAATTGATGTCCCAAAACCTTGTGGATTTGACGAACCTAATCAAATGCCATTTGCTACAGTAAGCAACAGGATTTTGGCTGCTTGGTGGGCCAGATATAGTTACTCTGTTTCAGATATCTTCTACATCTAGAAGACTTACTCCAAATGGAGAAGGCATTATGCAGAGGACAAATCTGGTTTAACAATCTGTTTTGTGACCACCACCGATAGATGCTGTTAACGACATATGCTTCTCCACAGTTCTGCCATTTTCCATTTTGTCAGTGAAGGAATAAAGAATTGCAAGCACTGAGCCATCGAGTAATTGAATGATTCCGTTTCCCCAACTCTGTTGCCCTGCATGTTAAGTAGCTCCTCCAAATCAGTCTTGGTTTCATGTTGTAATTATATTTTTGTTCTGTACGAGGCAGGTTTGTCCAAAATGAAGCATTTGTCTGTCGAGTCATAATTACTCATGATTCTTTTTTTTTTTTAAGAAAGAAAGAAAGAAAAGAAACAGAAAATTAATTGTCTTTGTGAACCGCGGGGTGTAATTGAAATGGAAATTGCTTCAGCAATTCTAAGTAGATAAATATAATTCTCAGTGTGTGTCCTACTCCACTCCCCCAGAAGTAGATTTTTTTACAACATATAATTATTAATGGTGCTTTAAGAAACAAACGGATTGATTTGTCATTGCCTAGGATAATACCTGATGTTTCGGACCTGAAGATCAAGCGAGACAAGATTGCAAGGCAAGACCTGAATTTCATCAAGAAGGTAATAGCACCTTATGTTCAGATGGAAAAGAAGTCTTTAAGTAGCCAACTTGCTGTCAAGTCGAACAAATCACTCCAGTGACTGAACCCAAACTTAACTCAGGTTCCCCCCACCCCACCCCACCCCAATGACTTGGACTCAACTTGCAACTCATAACCCACCCTTTACCCCCTTTTTTCCTTGGGAGGGGGAGCTTGTTTTTTATAGGGACTTGGGACTCAGGACTTGGTACTAGAGATGGGCACGAAACGAGCGATTTTTCATTTTCATTTTTGTTTTTTCGTTTCGTTACGCAATGAAAACGAAACGAAATTTTAAAAAAAAACAAAATGAAAACGAAACGACCAAATTTGCCGTGTTTTTCGTTTTCGTTGCAGCAGATGCATTGAACTAAAAAGAATGCTAACAAAACAACAATTTTTCATTTTCGTTTTCGTTTTTTCGTTTCATTACCTAACGAAACGAAAATGAATTTTTTTTGCAAAAAAGTCACGAAAACGAAAACGAACCGAAACGGACCCCTAAACGACCAAACGACAAACGAAACACCATTTTTTTTGAGTCGTGCCCATCTCTACTTGGTACTAATGATTCAGACTTGGGACTCGAACCCCAAAACTTGCCAAGATCCCTCCCTGGAAGTAATTGAAGCTATTGTGCCACACACCATTTATCCAATTAATGATCTTGTGGGGCAGTTAATACCCTGTTTCCCTGAAAATAAGACATCCCCCCCCCCCAAAATAAGACCTATTTATAGTTTTGCCTCTCACTGAAATATAAGGCATCCCCCCCAAAAAATAAGGTCTCCCTGATAATAAGATAACAATAAATGTGTACTGTATTCTTCTTCATGGAAAAATAAGGCATCCCTTGAAAATAAGACCTAGCGCATCTTTGGGAGCAAAAATTAATATAAGACACTGTCTTATTTTTGGGGAAACACGGTATGTGGATTATCCTTTCAGCTTCCTTTTTATTTCTTTTTCAACAAATATGGGAGTCAATCTGAGCTGGTCAAAATGTGCACAGTTTTAAAACGTACACAATTTAGTCATTGCAAAAATGCTTAAGTTAGAAAAGATGCGTTCCAAAATATACATGAAGTCAAGAAGAAGAAGAAGGGCCCAGAGCTCATGGAATAAATAAATGTGGACAGGACAGGATTGTGAGAAATGTATTGGAAATGCTAACAGGTTCTTCTCAGTTGTTACGCCTAGACCAGGCATGTCCAAACTTTGGCCCTCCAGATGTTTTGGACCACAACTCCCACAGTCCTCTGCCATTGGAAATACAGGCTTGGAATTCTGGGAGTCGTGGTCCAAAACATCAGGAGGGCAGAAGTTTGGACAGGCCTGGCCTAGACTCTGCAATTTGCTTCCAACAGAAGTTAAACTTGTGATCCTTCCACCAGCAGGCAAAGACATTTCCCTTCAGTCTGACAGACTGCTGGTAAAGGAGTTGCCAATTTATTTATTTGACTATAAATTAATAGTCCAATTTGCTGGGCTTTTAAAAAAGTGTTCGACCTTTCTTGTTAGCTCTTTTGAGTCCCGTTAGCATAGAATGTTAAGCCAAACCCTCAACATCACACTCAGAAAACACACTCAAGTCACACTCAAAGCATCTAAAATGTATTGTCATTGATCCGGACAACTCTCGATTCCCTCACTAAAAGGAGCAGTTGAGGGAGAAACAAAAAAGTTTTCAGGTAAGTTTCAGGATAAACTCAGCAGCAGGAAGGACAGGCTGTACTTAGAAAGTACTTACAATGCCCCTAAAAATAATATCTGCTAACTGGGTTGGAAAGAACTCTGCCAGAGTCTCTGGAGAGCTCTTGCCAGTCGGAATATATCATAATGGTCCGAATGAGCAAGTCATCTCACCCAGTGTGAAGCTTGGATGCCCAACGGGATGTAGCGGATGGGACGATGTAGTAGGACTCAACAAACCCAGTTTTGCATCCCTGGTCATCTATGGAAGCTCACTGGGGTGTGGTACTGGCAGAGCCACTCATTAAATACCACACTTACCTTGAAACCTCTGTTCGGCTTGCTGTAAATGCTTTCTGGCTTGGCAGCACAGAACAACCAGGCATATACCCTACCCGTGTACTCATCAGACTCATAGCAGCTTCTTTCTGCCTCACTGTAATGTTTGGAACCTGTGTCTAATCATCACGTGCAAACCTTGGTTGGTACATCGGAACTCGTCCGGCTTTTCCTTTTCCTTGTCAGCATCGACATACTGGGGAAAGGGAGCAATACTGGATGATGATGATGATGATGATGATGATGATGATGATGATGATGATGATGATGATGATGATGATGATGATGATGATGATGATGATGATGATTGCTGTTGTGAGTTTTTCGGGCTGTCTTACCGTGCTCTGGAAGTTTTTTTCTTCCTGACTTTTTGCCAGACTCTGTGGCCAGAATCCAGACCAGAATCAAAGAACATGAAAGACACTGCAGACTAAAACAACCAGAAAAATCAACAAAGCCTGGCTTCCAGTACTGACAACTACAGCTTGCAAAAGATCAAAGTTCAATGTTTCCCACCCAGCCATAAGCACCAGTGATCAGTTCACACAATAGAACAGCTAACGATACCCATCAACTGCAGAGGATCGCTGCCACCTCTGATTGCAGTGAAACTTCTTAATCCCTCCATCACAATACGATGATTAACACCTACTCTCCTGCATAGGACAAGTTTCCTCTTTCCCACAACTTTAAAACGCCATAGTCTCACTCGATACCCCAGAGCACAGAGAGAACTCATAGTTTCCTGAGTTCCTTGCCCTCTGAAGACGCCGGCCACAGAGTCTGGCAAAACTTCCAGAACACGTCCAAACAGCTTGAAAAACTCACAACAGCTATCAGATCATGGCATATTATTATTACCATTAACAGTTTAATTATGCAGGTTACACATTAATTGGAACTCAGTTTAGTGATCCGGAAAGATGGGGCACTAAGTCAACCTTAGTTCTTGTGACTGTTTTGATTGTACGATACTTTGAGCTTGCCATGGAAAAGACAACTGATAGGTTTAACCAGGAACAACACCACTGATTATTCTTTATGCTCTCTGTAGCACGGGCAGCAGTTGTACAGACATGTTTACTTGGGCTGCAAGGAGGAAGACAACACCCAAAAGAACTTTGAGCTGATATACACAACCCTTGCTCTCGTCACCATTGAATTAGCCAATGAAGAAATGGTCATTGACCTCATCCGAGTGGCAGTTGCATTGCAGGTAGGTCTTTTGAAATCTGTAACATTTGGGTTTTTTTTTTTTTTTTTTTTTTTTTTTTTTTTTTTTTTTTTTGCTTTTGATATCTATGTCTGGACGTTAAGTCATGGCAACTGGACTTCTTTTTCCTGAGAGATTGAGACTCTCTCAAGAAAATTTCTCTTGAGAATCTCTCAAGAAAAAGAAGTCCAGTTGCCATGACCCAACTTCCAGACATAGATATCAAAAGAAAAAGAAAAAAAATAGTCCAGTTGCCATGACTCAACTTCCAGATAAATTCACCTGGATGACTGAGAATCTTCACAGACATTTTGATGTCTATGGTTATTTATTTATTTATTTATTTATTTATTTATTTATTTATTTATTTATTTATTTATTTATTGCATTTTTATACTGCACTGATTTCTCGGAAGGGACTCTGGTTAGAGAGCAATGGGCACATATGATATCATATAATAACCATAGGCCACCAAGTCAATTCTGACTTACGGTGGTGACTCCTGGTCAAGGTGTTTGGCCTTGTGGTTGACCATTCTCTTCTTCTGGGGGTGCCCTGGGAACGTGCAGCTTGGTCACGGCTACACAGGCTGGCTCTGCATGCGGAAAACTCAATGGGGATTTGAATTCCCCAACGCCTGGATCCCTAGCCAGGTATCCAAACCACTGAGCTGTCCAACCAGCTGATCACACATGCACCTCAAACCTCATCTGACAAATACCTTCCAGAAGCACGATTGCAGAAATCCTGATATTGCGATCGCTATTCCCCAGATCAGGACCGATTGAAGCCTTAGTAGCTGCTTTTATCTCATCTACCAGGACGGAAAAAATACACTTAGAACAAACACATTGGAGTTCCTCGTTCAGCATAAGAAGTAATTTCTAGTACTAGAATTGAGTTTCTCCAGTTTCCTTTGTTTTAATAAATAGAAGGGCCATTAGGAAGTCTTACTGTTACTGTATCATTAAACAAATTGAAGTAGGAACCCCTGAGAAAATGAGGTTCTTTTTTAACCCATTGGGTAGGAAGGTATAACCAAAATGATACTAGGGCACTTGTAGGTATAATCAATGGGGAAACATTATTTAAATCACAGCAGATAAGCAGGGTATAAGATTTGTGAAATGGAGGCTTCATATAAAAGAAAGCCAAGGGCAATCAATGGATTTCTAACACAATACAATGATAAAATAAAAACTTCATGTGTATTGGAGTATCAGATTAATTATAGGGCGCTTTTACACGACCCCTAAGATCCGCTGGCCTCTTAAATTCAGACCAGAGATCTTAGGGGCTTTGTCGCTCTTCCTGCGTTCCCCACCCCCTCCGCACTTCCTGGCTGCTGGCTGCGTGAGGGGAGGGAGAAAAAAAAAGGAAGAAAAGATCGTGCCTCACCTCCGTTCTGGCTCTCGTTCTGGCTCTCGCTCTTGCCGGCAAGATTCCTGTGTCTGTAAAGTAGCTCTTAAAGGGGCGGGAGCCAAAAAAACAACAAACAGAAGGGAGGAGAGCCCCGCACTCACTATCTTTACACCGCATCAAGGAATTTTCAGGATGGAAGAGCAGGTACTTGAAAGGTGCGCTGGGATGCGCTGAAGTGGGCGTGGCCGCACCTAATTTCCTGTAAACTCTGGAGCTGGTGGGTAAACATTTTTAAGCTCTGGAGCTGGGAGCCATTTGCCCCGGAGTTTAGGGGTCGTGTATAAACGCCCATAGTTATGTTGACTCAACCACTGTTGGTCCTTATAAAGCGCCATAATTAACCCTTCCACCAGCCCTCTTGTTGAAGCTCACCATGTCCCAGCTCTTTGACCTAAGGATTTTCTACTCCAAGTAATCCAGGAGTCTCTCAATAGATTCAGCTCTGCCTTTTCAGGCTATTTGGGTACCTTTGGCTGGCCACATGCAGCTATGAACCACATATCTTCATGTGGACAGATATCAACCACGTATCTTCAGGTCATAACTTGCAGTATCCGAAAAATATGAGCTGTGTTTTGGACACGCTGTTGACCATAATTCGCCTTGCCAAACTGTCCAAAGCACACAAAGCTTAGGCCGATGCCACCGTTTAAATATCCAGTGTCCTCCTGGTGTTTCTGTGCATAGATGAAGCCTGATGCCGGTCCCTGAATAAGCGTCTCTTTTTTTGTTGAAGGACATTGCAATTGTTAACGAAGACAATTTGCCCATGTTCCATCGCTGTAGCATCATGGCCGTGGTAGCTGCGTACCTCAACTTCCTAAGCCAGATGATTGCTGTTCCTGCTTTTTGCCAGCACGTCAGTAAGGTATTGTATTGCCTCTCGGGGTTGAGCATGTTGTCTTGTGTGGAGTATTGACAATGTTTGTCATTTTCAGTTCATGCTTCATTAAAATGAACCCCCCAAAATCACACCACTTGGATGAGGAAGAAAGCCAAGCTGGTGCATGCACCTATTCCTAATTAGTACATGAACCACAGAGACAACTCAATTTTGGAAAAATTAAAAATCAAATTAAATTTGATGGGGGTTCCTGCAGGGTAGGGGGTTGGACTGAATGGCCCTTGAGGTCTCTTCCAACTCTATGATTCTTTGATTCCATAAATTTGAGGGCCCCTTGCTCATAGGAATCTGATAAGAAGTTTTGAAAGAATGTATGTGTTCATCCATAGATTACCACAATATTCCATTTTAAAGTGAAGTTCAAAATATGTACGAAAGTTTCTGCTCAAAATGAAATCAAGAGGCATGTTTGAGGAACACTGGAAAAACTTTGAAAACTTAGTTTCTTTTCCTTCTGTTGCTTTTCCTTTTCAGAGAAATTGAGTGATATGCTATTATGAAACGGACATCTTTTTGAGACACAGTTGTGACTATAAAATATAACCATTTCTCTTTTCAGGTTTAGAATGCAAGTGTTATTTCTAGGCAATGGCCATGGAAGTCATTCCCAGCTTTCCTCAAATATTCCTCCGGAGATTAAGCAGAGGACAAACTTTCAAGTGTATTTCGAACTTGACTTCAAAATGGAAGCTAGTGGTAATTTATGAGATGCACTTAAAGTAGGGATGGATTTCAGAGGACTTGAAATCCTCCGGACTCTGGGCATTTAGTTGCACATTCATACAGAACACAAAGTGATGTTATCTTTAGATCATGTACAGTAAAACCTTGATTTACGAGCATAATTTGTTCCAGAAACATGCTTATAATCCAGAGCACTTGAAGATCAAAGCAAATTTCCACATAAGAAATAATGGAAACTCAAATGATTCATTCTACGGTCCAAAATATTCATATAAAAACGCTTACAGTACTGCAACATAATATAGAATAATAAAGAAAATATGAAATATAAAGAAAAATAAAACAACTTAAATTTATATAAATAAATAAAATAAAATAAAACCCTAATTTGCACTCACCTTTGAAAACCTTCGTGGCTGGTGCTAGCGAGACCTCCCTTCCTCTGTCTTCCCACTGCTTTTGAGGCTTGCCTGAGATGGAATGTCCAAGACAATCACCCACAATCCAGCAGGGGGGATAGAGAGAGAGAGAGAGACCATTGGCTCACTTGCGGTCATGTGACCTGCTCCAGTGCTCATATTGCAAGACATTGTTCATTAATCAAGGCAAAATTTAGAAGAAATGTTTGCTCGTACCAAGGTACTCGTAAACCAAGGTTTTACTGTATTGAGAAACCTTATCTTGATTCTCTGCCCCTTCCATCCCCAGGTTATTGAAACCAGAAATGTGGAAGCACCGTATTTTTTACCTGAAGCCATTTTCCGAGAGAAGAAGTGCAAGTAAGGAAAATTATACTGGGACAATTTATCTTAAAACACCACTTATTACTAAAAAGCAAAGTGTTCTGCTTATATACCGCCCCATACCACTACAAGTAGTCTCTGGGCGGTTTACAATTTTGATTACAGTGTGCAGGCTACACATTGCCCCCCCAGCAAGCTGGGTACTCATTTTACCGACCTCGGAAGGATGGAAGGCTGAGTGAACCTTGAGCCTGCTACCGGGGATTGAACCCCAGGTCGTGAGCACAGTTTTACCTGCAGTACAGGCATTTAACCACTGCGCCACGAGGCATAGATAGATAAACATAAATCCCTCGCTCCCGGGGATAAAAGCTCCCAAGGATGTTCATCTCTGCCGGTGCCCTTGGGCGGAGGGGGGCGGCCGCAAATCAAGGGTACAACTGGGGCCAAAAGAGAGGAGATGGCAGCTTCGCAATGAGAAGCAGAGCTGATTTAAACAAAGGACGCATTTTGCTTTCAATTACCGATGAAGCAATTAATACTTGCGGTTTATGTTTTGAAGTCTCCCCAAATCCCTGGGAAAGGATGAAACAAACTTGTTCTTCCTGGCCAATCAGATAGCAGAATCGCTGGCTGGCAGCGGCTACAGTGTGGAGAGACTATCAGTGCCATACGTCCCTCTTGTGACGGGTAAGTCGGTGACAGCTTGCCCCTTCCTAGCTCCAGTTCTTCCTTAGCTTTAGTCTCCTCGTCTAACCCGCGGATCTTTGAGATGAACCTTTTATGATGCGCTTTTCTTCCCTTCTTCATTGTGTCAAATGGGGGATCTGGACACTCATACCATCCATTTGTAAACTCTCATGTATTCTTCTATGACTTAGTTGCCCGTTTATTAACACCACCTCCTATCTGTTAATGGAAGCAAAGCAAAACAAAGTGTTCTGCTTCTATACCGCCCCCAATACCACTTCAAGTAGTCTCTGGGCGGTTTACAGTTTCATTACAGTAATGCAGGCTACACATTGCCCCCCCCATGCCCCCAGCGAGCTGGGTACTCATTTTACCGACCTCGGAAGGATGGAAGGCTGAGTGAACCTTGAGCCTGCTACCTGGGATTGAACCCCAGGTCGTGAGCACAGTTTTACCTGCAGTACAGGCATTTAACCACTGCGCCACGAGGCTGCTCCATGTTGCCAGGAACGAACCGTCTCCGTGTCCCCTGAATCGTTTTGCAGATTCACGCTCAGAGAAGCGTAATAACTTAAGTCACAATGCTGAATGGGTGCTAGCTAGTGAGTTACCGCTTGCATCGCAAGTCACAAAAACTGACTGCACCTAGGAATGCAAAGCAACAGCTCATTAATTAGCAGCCACTCATGGCTATAGTATAACACCGTTACTCTTAAGGTCAGCGTAAATCGACAACAGAATTCTCACCGTAGCTTCTCTTTAAAATGTAAAATATTCATAGACCAAAATCCTGGAAATCAGTAGATTTTATGGAGGACCCGATTCACCCAATTTCTCCTGATTCAAAGTCCTACTCTAGACGCAACTTTAAGCAGCAGGACTTCAGAATAGCAGGCACTCATCTGTACTGAGCTGAAATTAGCACCCTCCGGATGACTTAAGAAGGGAAATTCTACATACCTGATTTCCACCAATTTCCTGGCATTTATTGCTATGTTATTTGACCTTATTCTGTGCGTGAGTCAGAGGTATATTATTTCAGATTTTAGGTAGGGGCTAACATGAGTAGTAATTTTTAAGCATTCTGATTTCTGACCTCCTTCTACCGGTCTACAATTGAAAGTGTCCTTACGTACTGCATTACAGTCTGGTATGCTGGTCTGACAGCCGCGGACAGAAAGACTTTACAGAGGGTAGTGAACACAGCACAAAACATTATGGGCTGTCCCCTGAGTCCACTGGATGATATCTCCAGGGACCGCTGTCTTAGGAGAGCAAGGAAAATAATCAGGGATGACTCACACCCTGGTCAGCACTTCTTTACTCTCCTACCCTCAGGTAGGAGATACAGAAGTATAGCATGCCGTACCAACAGGCTAAAAAACAGTTTTTATCCGTGGGCTGTTTGACTGTTAAACGTGATGTGACAACTCGTGGTAGACCCGTGGGGCTGGCAAGTTGTGCAGCAAGCACACCGTGTGAAGTCAGATTGAATGGCTTTTTAGTGGGATGGTGTTGGGGGGGGAGGGAGGGAGCTCAGCCAAATTCATTGTACAGTCATACCTCGTACAACGTAGGGCTTGTATAACGTAAAATCCGTACAACGGAAAAAAATCTGCCCCCCCTCCTTCCCCCTTCCCTGTTTTCTCTGCCTCTTCCTCCGCTGCCCTGGCCGCTCCGCACGGTTCCACCCCTCCCATTTTGTAAAAAGACTTTCCGGTCGGTGTTTGGGGGGGTAGAGAAGGGGGAGAAGGAGGGGGGCCAAATCGCCGCCACCACCACCACCACTCACCGGGTGTCTCAGACCCGCCCGGCCGAGGAGGAGGAGGAGGAGGGCGCCCCTTCTCGCCACCGGGCTCCCCTGGCCCCCGCTCGACCCCCGCGTCTTTTCCTCCTCCCGGGGCCGGGGCGCCTCCTCCGGAGGTGTGTGTGTGTGTGTGTGTGTGAGTGATAGAGAGAGAGAGAGAGAGAGAGAGAGAGAGAGAGAGAGGCGGGAACGGGCGGGTGGCTGGCGGGGGCTTTGGGAGCGCCGCCGCCACCCGTGTGTGTGTGTGTTTGTGTGTGTGTGTGTGTGTGTGTGTGTGTGTGTGTGTGCACGCGTGTGTGTGTGCGTGCGTGCCGAGCCAGCGGGTGTGTGTGGGGGAAATCCGCCACCCTCCCCCCCTCAGAACAAAGTCCGCCGCTGGTGCGCCCTCCTGCCTGCTGGCTGCCTCGGGGACTCTGGCAACAGGTGAGGGGGGGGAATTCCCGGCGCGGTCCCCCAAGCCCCCCGCCCCAGGCCAAGTGGCGCACCCCACTCCCTCCCCCCACCCCTGCGGCCACCTCCGTCCGACCACCTGCGGCTGGCCGGGAAAGAGGGAAGGAAGGAGGGGAGAGGAGGGACAGCAGACACGGAGGAGGGGTGAGCCGCCTGCCCGCCCCCCCATTGCCCAAAAAAAAACCATAGGAATGCATTGAAACGGATTAAATCCAGTTTCAATGCATTCCTATGGGAAATGACAATTCGTACAACGGAAAACTTGTATAACGTAATTTGATTTGGAACGAATTAATTACGTTATACAAGGTACCACTGTACACTGGTTGTACAATGACAATAAAGGTTATTATTATTATTATTATTATTATTATTATTATTATTATTATTATTATTATTATTATTATTATTATTATTATTGTGATTATTATTATTGTTGTTGTTATTATTATTATTATTATTATTATTATTATTATTATTATTATTATTATTATTATTATTATTATTATTATTATTATTATTATTAATTACCAAGGGGGAAGATAGATGCCACAGGTCACCCAGGTAGATCTTATAATGGTGTTTCGATTGAGACTTAATAGTATTGGAAGTGTTCTGTTCTCAAACCACCCACTACTAGCAGAGAGTTAAACACCCGAAATCCTTTGTAATGGTTTAATTAGTAATCCAGATTTTCTTTTGGCTAGTATTAAAGCAATGCTTGCACCTTGCCAGTTTTAGGAAATTGGGGAACCTCCAAACAACTGAAAGCTATTTTGACCCACTCAATAAAGTCTGTTCCAGTTTTCTTAAAGAGATGCTGAACATTCATCTTCAAAGTGTGTATAGCCGGAGTCCATTCCACTTTTGTTGCACATTGCAATAAAAAAAGCCAGTTCAGATTCTGGCATCCTGAAAAGAATGCTGGTTAGAAAGTTGTGCTAGGAAGCACGATTACCCGAGTTGTTCAAAAGACAAACTTAGTTGGGCTTTGTGGTGGACGAATCAATGGTGTAGTTGACAATGAAATAAATTGCTGTGCTCATAATCTAGAATATTAGATTGCACGTGGCTCTAAACCATGCTGGCAAATTTTAGGAAGTAATTTATTTCAGTTTCCTATTATTATTGCCTTGGTGGCATCTATCCATTTGAATGTATCACAGAAGCCTTTTTGAAAGGAATGATAGCTATTCCATAAAAGTAAGACTCAAGAACTTTTCTGCGTGACCATTAGGAACTTGGGTATAATGTTTTCATTTTCATTCATTCACTCATTCATTTGGTCTTGCAAAAATTTCCTTCCCACTTGACTCCCTTTGCTATACTTACAACTACTGTGAATCTTCAGCATGCCACAAAGTAGTTGAAATTCAGAGACTTTCTTGTGCCATCTAGTTGTTTGGATCCAGGCAAAATACTTCTGCTATCTGTGTGTTTGTTTTTTTTTTCAACTAATATTTCATCCTATTTCCATTCTTGCCTATCTCCTGAAATGTAGCACTATTTCCATCTGGCAAAAAGCCTCATAAATGCAGGCACAAGTCCAAAGGTAAATTTGAGCCACCACTGCCTGTCTTTCTGGTAGCTTTTCTCTAGTGGGTAGGATCCTTAGGCATTCCGATAAGCCCCCTGCTTATAGATGGATACTGCTAGCTTGTACTTTCCTTGTTTGCTTCTCCTCCTTATATTGTTGTGACCTCTTCCACCTCAGCTTCTTATTCTTCTTTCAGCTCTTTTGTGACACGTAGCAAAGATTCAGGACCTTACGATGAAGTTACTGATTGGAGTTAACCAATTAGAACATTCCTGCTTATTATTGTTATTATTTCCATTATACACACATCTACTCTAAGTTGACTGGAGTTCATTCCTTGAATATCAGATTATTCACAAAAGCTGAGGACCTTCATAAGTATTTTCTTAAAATCTGTGCTGTTCCAAGTAACACAGCCTTCTGCAGCAGGTGTACCGCCCTTTACTGCAAAGAACTGGAAAACTGTAGGGGTGGGGTGGGGTGGGGTGGGGTGTCCCACCAGTTTTGATGTTCATCTACGTTGTGAATGTCTGAATGGAACTGTTGGTGGTGTCTCTGATTTTAGTTTTCATGTATCAAGTACAACCAGTAACATTTTCCAGAAGTTGAGTCATGGCAACTGGACTTCTTTTCTTGTGAGATCAATACGTGTTGCCACTCATCCAGGCTGCATGGCAAAATGTTTTGATCTCGCAAA
The DNA here is from genome assembly GCA_037367245.1 of Phrynocephalus guinanensis. NCBI lineage: Eukaryota > Metazoa > Chordata > Lepidosauria > Squamata > Agamidae > Phrynocephalus > Phrynocephalus guinanensis. The sequence goes on along the minus strand of CM074739.1, from coordinate 13,048,678 downwards.
GTCCAGTTGTCATGACTCAACTTTTGGGTAACCCCACCCAGATGACTCAGACTCTTCACAGACAAACCAATAACATTATCTCAAAACAGTAGTAACATTCTCTTAAGCAGTTCATGGACAATGCATTTGTTGCTAATGTAAATTTTTGGGGAGGGATAGAGAGTTGAATTAGTTCAACTCCCTCTGGTACTTCTTTGGTAATTCACAAAGGCAAAAAGAAAGTGTAATGTACCATTAGTATCGACTCTGCAGGTGAGCCGGTTCTGTCAGTGAGTATTACGGAGCTATAGGCTACCAGAGTATCCAATGGAATACTGCATTTTGTAAGACAAAATTTTCTTAAAACAAATTGACCCGTAGAACAAACTAAATTTGTTTTAAGAGGGACCACTCTATTTGAAAAGATTTCAAGAAATCTCCTTTCCGATTTCTTTTCCTTAGCTAAACATGCCCAGTTCTTTCCGTCTTTCCTCACAAGGCTTGGTTTACCCTGATTGTCCTTGTGGACCTCCTCTGATCTTGTTTCAGTTTCTTGGCATCCTTCTTAAAGTGTGGTGTCCAGAACTGGACTCAGTACTCTAGATGAGGCCTAACCAGTGCAGAATAGTGGGGAACTAGCACCTCATGGGATTTGGAGAGTATACTCCTGTTTTTTTCATAATATTCATCTGAAATTGAGTGCTCTGTAACTTGAGCCCTGCAGCTCAACTTCCACTGGTAGAATTTCCTTGGGACTGGATGGCTTTCTGTGTCTCTCTGAGACAGCATGCCAATGATTCACAAATTAGATGAAAGGAGATACTGGATGGCCCTAACTCAGTGGTGTCCAAACTTCGCCCTCCAGGTGTTTTGGACCACAGCCCCTACAGTCCTTTGTCATTGGCAATACAGGCTTGGAAATATGGGAGTTGTGGTATAAAACATCTGGCAGGCCAAAGTTTGGACATCCCTGCCCTAACTAATCAGTGCTGTTATGCGTAGGTGCCCTGAACACATCCAATTTCACCTGATCTCAGAAGTTAAGCAGGATCGAGCTTGGCTAGTACTTGGATGGGAAACCACCAGGAAATACCAGGTGCTGTAGGCGCCTGGAGGAGGGACTGGCAAACCACTCCAGTATTCCTGCCAATGGGCATGGGGTCACACAGAGTTGGTCACAACTGTAACAACAACAACAAACAAACAAACAAACAAACAACAACAACAACAACAACAAATCAGTGCTGCACCTTTCTTTCTTTGGAGAAAGAGTCATATTATCAGCTAGGCTCGTCATATGAATCAGCCATTTGTTGGTAAAAAAAATGTTCAACAGTTATTTCCAGGGGACTCCATTTTCACAACTAAGGAGGCCGTTAAAAGAATGTGGTTTTCTGTGTTTCCGATATTAGATGGGGAAGCGAAAGAACAGTAGGTGCCGAAAAGTTGACAGGAGTTTAAAATGATGGCTCTTGCCAAGCTCTTGCTGCTTTTTTTATGCAGATGAAGACAGACTGTCCAGGAGGAAAAGCCTTGTAGACACCTTGTCCATTCAAGTAGACCTTCTGCCTGGCTGCAATCTGGAAGAAAAGGTATGTGACATCCCTGTTCATGAAACAAAATAAAAAACCCAGCAACAAAAGAATACAGCAATTCGTCAGTTGTCTTTTGTGGGTCTTAATTTTAGGAACTTGCCTTTCTGAATCAAGAATCAGTTCAAGGACCCCTGTGGATCTACTTCCCATTCTACACAATTTCAGACAGAACTTTAAAAATGTTTGGCTTTGATTTTTGGACTGCCTCTTTCAGAAGGCACCAGCTGCTATGGCCATCAACTGATGGATTTTGGGGTCTGCTGCCACCCCCCCCAAAGAACTTCTCCAGGTCCTGATTCTTAATTGCCCTCTTATCGTACAGCCCACAGCCCATCCTTCACAGAGCACTGATCAAGTCTTTCCACTCATTAGTGTAGACTGTGATCCTACAATCAGTGTTGACCAGCATAACTAATACTGTGGAATCAAGACGGTGGCCCTTGAGCTATCTTGCACAGAAGATTGTTCACAGTTTTCACCTTCTGGTTCAAGAATGCTTGCTAAGCATCCAATTGTCATTCCATCTGCCACGATTACGGTTTTTAACCAATGGTTGTTTATATCCTGATCCCCAAATGTTTTCCAATCCGGAAAACATTAGCTATCCGGTAACAGCATCGTATTGTATTCCGTGTCAGTGTGGCCTTTACTTTGCTGTTTGCAAAACTGATAAGAAGCATTAATGTATCAGAAAAATATTATGAATAGTGTATTGACGATATCATGATCAAAATCCTGCTAGTTCCACAGAAACACACACACACATGCACACACAGTATAATACAATCAGCAAATGGCCATACAATTTACCACCCAGAGTGGCCCTTCAGCCAGATGGTTTTGTGGTCCAGAAATGGAATAAATAATAAATAAATAAATAAAATACATTTAAAAGTTAGGATAGCTGTTCGCTGTTGTGCACTGAGTCACACAACAGCCATTAACAGGAATTGTTTTGGCACAGTTTGGGCTGCTGTACGGCAGTTGAACTACTGCACCATAAAGCAGCAGGAGTAGGCAGGAATGTGGTTTATATTTACAAATCCACAGTACTGTTTTGTACTGAATCACATTTTAAGCATAAAAACTCAAATAGTCCAAATCACCATATTCAAAAAGATAATCTGGATGGTGTGCTCAAAATGGGTTAGGCCTGGCATTGAACCACAGTTGCTTCAACTTTTTTTTTGCGATGTTTTGGTCATTGAGTCATGGCAACTGGACTTCTTTTCTTGTGAGATCAAAATGTTCACTACTCATCCAAGTAGCTTCATCAGCCTGAGGAAACTTGATGCAAGGCCTACTTGGGTAAGTAGTCAAACATTTTGATCTCACAAGAAAAAAAAGTCCAGTGGCCAAGACTCAGCTCCCAGATAACCTCACCTGGATGACTGAGAATCTTCACAGACATTTTGCCTTTGTTGTTTCTTTAGGCACATAGCACTGAAGAGATCACCTTTGAGTCACTGAAACAGGCCATAGGTAAGCTGGGCTGCATTTCCATACCCAATGCTTTGCTTATCCATCTTTCCGAGGGCCTGGCCTGGGCGGTTAAACCCAATACCTAAACTTGTTAAGGATGAGCTCATTCTATATGTGCAGCCACAAACGGGACGACCCATAGTGGCTCCTCTCCCCTGTTTCTGGTGTGCTCCAGAGTCCAGAAAAAGCAGCTAGGGAGAGAAGTGAAGCACATACCAGAGTAGTGGTTCTAGACGTGTTGTGATGCCACAGAAAGCATGGTTTAAACCATGGGTCTCCATGGGTCTCCCAACCATGGGTCTCCAGGCATTCTTGCACTGCAACTCCCTGCTGCCCAGAGACCACTTGGTAGTGGCGCAGGGGTTAAATGCCTGCACTGCAGGTAAAACTCTGCTCACGACCTGGGGTTCAATCCCAGGTAGCCGGCTCAAGGTTCACTCAGCTTTCCATCCTTCTGAGGATGATAAAATGAGTACCCAGCTTGCTGGGAGGGGAGGGGGCAATGTGTAGCCTGCATAATTAAACTGTAAACTGCCCAGAGATGACTTGAAGTAGTATGGGGCGGTATATAAGCAGAACACTTTTTTGCTTTGCTTTTTGTGGGGCAGCTAAATTTTAAATAAATAAATAAATAAGCAAGCAAGCAAGCTTTTGCAGCAGGTAGTGAAGGTGTCTGGAAGTTAAGTCTAAGAACGTCTCGGGTCCCAAGGTTGAGAACCCACTGATATAAACAGCTCCGTGTTTGCAAGCAAGGAGCAAACCAGGGGCTCTCTCGGGGTCTGTAGTTCATTAAAATCGCGGTTCGTCTCCAAAGATAGCCTCATACAATGGTTAACCATCCAGCGTATGCCATCACTTTTCGTGACCTTTTGAGTGTCGTCATGGGAATTATTATTGGTGTTTCCTTTGCTGAGCTCCCACAGCCCTGGTGTTGATCTCGTTGCTCTTAGGAGCTTTAGCGGGGGGGGGAGTGACTTCCATGTTTTGCTTTGTTCTAATTCCTTGAAAGACAACAACACTCTCGAGGAACAAGAGAAGGAGAAGAGGCGGCTCGTGATTGAAAAATTCCAGAAGGCTCCATTTGAGGAAATTGCTGCACAATGTGAAACCAAAGTGAGTATTTATTTATTTACTTACTTACTTACTTACTTGCTTGCTTGCTTACTTACTTGTTGACCACCTGATTTTTCCCATGGGAACTCTGGGCAGTGTACAACATATTGCAAATAAAAAACTTGCCCAAACATAACAAAAACTCTAGACATACCGAATCAAATTACAAAATAATAATAATAATAATAATAATAATAATAATAATAATAATAATAATAATAATAATAATAATAACAACAACAACAACAACAACAACAACAACAACAACAACAACTACAACCACCCTGGGTGCGGTGCCCAAAGACCTAAGCAAGTATCTAGAAGAAATTGGAGTTGACAAAGTCACCATCAGTCAGATGCAGAAAGCCACCTTACTGGGATCTGCTCGCATAATTCGCCGATACATCACTGAGTCCTAAACGCTTGGGAAGCGTTCGACTAGTGATTATTAATATAAAATCCAGCGTAGATAGCTGTGTGGTTTAATAATAATAATAATAATAATAATAATAATAATAATAATAATAATAATAATAATAATAATAATAATAATAATAATATAAAATATGAATAAGAATTTAAAATTATAGAAATAGCACATCAGTACTTGGGCTTTGGGCCACAGGCCACGTGCTTGGAAACTATCCATCCCAAATACATCCTGGGCATGTCTGATAAACTTGATTAGATGTAAAAATCTGGTATTCAGCAACCCTGGGCTGCTCAGCCTTATGCAAAGGCTCTCTGGCTTCGAACCCACCTTTTCCTTTGTACTCAAACCATGTGGTGAAGTCCCACTGTCATGGATGTAAGGATGGTCTATATCTGAGTAAAGCTTGCAGAGAGGAGGCGAAGATTTATGAGACGAGGTGTCAGTCCAAAGTGAGGGACCTAAACTATCGAAAGAGGGAAGGAGTATGGGTTCCTGCATGTTGGGGGTTGGACTGGATGGCCCTTGAGGTCTCTTCCAACTCTATGATTCTGTGACTCTGTGACTCTATAAAACGGTTACTTCACGTCCGTTTTGTCTCTGTTAGTGCTGTGCTTAGAAGCAGTACACACATCCGTCGCGCAACTACTGAAATTTGTCTTGACCACGGCCCCAGAACGGGTGCGAAGCGCGACAATACTGTACCTGGTGCTGGGGTAGGGTTTTCCCTTGTCACTCTTTGTCCCGCTTTCTGTTCCGAGACAAGACACTGTGTAGTAATGAGTGTCACGCAACAAAACATTCATTTCTCTCAGAAAACTGTGTTAGGGTTTGGGGGGGGTTGTTTGTTTGTTTTTGACTCAGAAGCGAAATATCAAAAAATAATTTTTAAGCCTCCCCCCCAAAAAAAAATATATGGAAAAAGAAGCTAAAAATATCAGGGTTTGTCACAGTACAAGACTGTCAGGTAACACTTGTCACGAGACAAGTTATCACAACCATGGGAACACTGAAACCGGGACAAAACCACTTGATCGTGACCAACGCTGTCACGGTACAAAACTAGTCATGGAACAAACAAGGACATGAAGTAGCCGTCTAAGTAGGATCTAAAAAGAATGAATATATATACAGCTCTTTAAGAAGGTCTTAGATTCCCCTTTCTGATGGACATCTACTACCTTTTCCCGACTCTGTCAGAAGGTAAGAGGCTTCCATGAGTGTTCCTCAAATAGATTAACGATATGGGCAATCCTTAAGTCCATACACTATAGCCAAAAGGTCATCCAGCAAAGATCTATATCAGAGCTTATTGTTAACCGTCTAGAGTGGCCTCGCTGCCAGATGGGCGGTATAAAAATCAAATAAATAAATAAATAAATAAATAAATAAATAAATTGTAACAGCTTTATTATTTGACATGCTTGTTCTACCCTGTGCTGTCTCTTGTTTGCCCTTACATAGGCAAGTACTTGATCCGACATGCACCAGCTAAAAAAAAAGCCCAACCACAGTGGACAATGTCACACATGGAGTGGGTCAAAAAGGATTCACCCTGAATATCTTAGAGTTCTCAGAAGCTTAGCTTTTCTAGTATATCAGTCCCATTAAAACTTATATTATTTCTATTGCAGAGTACCTCTGATGTACTAAGTATAATTCGTAAAAGTTAGATCTGGTGTTGGGCATGCTGCTCGTCCTGTTTGAGACATGTACTCAAAGTTCTTCCCATGAGTATCTGCTGAATTGTAAAGGCTTTCCTCATGCACAAATGTTATATCTACACACAGGTATCTGGAGGACGTTTGCCAGCCATGGAGCAGCTCTATTCCTTAGAACAGGCATGTCCAAACTTCGGCCCTTCAAATGTTTTGGACCACAACTCCCACAGTCCTTTGTCATTGGCAATCTAAGCTTAGAATTCTGGGAGTTGTGGTCCAAAACATCAGGAGGGCCAAAGTTTGGACATGCCTGCCTTAGAATGACAGAAAGTCAGTCGGTTGGTTGGTTGGTTGGTTGGTTGGTTGGTTGGTTGGTTGGTTGGTTGGTTGGTTGGCAATCCAAATGACTTTTCCATGTTCCAGGTAACGGCATGACTTGTATGTATCTGCTGACAAAGTAAAGCTGGTAAACTTTCTCCATGACAGGGTGACACAGATACTATCAGTCATCTACATCACCAATTCCCAGCCTTAAGTGCCAAAATGTTCTTGGACTAAAATTCCTAGAAGACTTCACTATCTGTGCTGGCCAGTATCTCTAGGAGTTGTAGACCAAGAACATCTGAGCACCCAAGATTTGGAATCGCTAATCTAGACCAATTCATCAGAAGAGTACAGAGGTTTAGGAGCTCCCTAAAACAGCTAATGTTTACTCTTTGCAGGCAAACTTGCTCCATGACAGGCTGACACAGATCCTGGATCGCACTGTTCGGTAAGCCTGAATGAAATAAATTTGCTTTAAGGTTGTGAAAAAATATGGATAAAAGACTCGTCCAGGTTCCCAAGACTATTAACTTCATTTTCTACTTGAATATGTGTGAGGGGCTTTCTGAATGTTGATGCTACTGCCAAGTAATTCCAGTTATGCAACTGTGGACTCACAGATACCTTAAGCCAGGCTTGTCCAAAGTTCGGCCCTCCAGATGTTTTGGGCCACAGCTCCCACAATCCTTTGCCATTGGAAATACAAGCTTGGAATTCTGGGAGTTGTGGTCCAAAACATCAGGAGGGCCATAGTTTGGACATGCCTGCCTTAAGCACTCGGCTTTCTCCGCACTTTGTTTCTACTGAGGTTGAGACTTAGATCCCTCCCAAAACTTTTCTAGAGCAGAACATTCAGGGGCATATGGGGGGGGGGAGCAGAAGGGTACATCTGCCCTGGGCGCAGCAATCTGGGGCCACCTGACCTGCCCGCCCTCCACCACTGTCCCCCTGCAGGCAGGAAAGGGCAGCGGTACTTCCTGCTCCTCCTCCTCCTGGTGGTGGTGGTGCTGCTAGCAGCATTGCCCCCCCCCCCATAAGTGTCCATCCCCAAGCTGGCAGGAAGGATGCCCGACCGCCAGGGAGGCTGGCTGGCTGGTGCAGTGCTCCCCATGGGCAGCCCCCCTCCCTGCGGGAACAGCAACAGTGGCGGCACCAAGGTGTTGCGCCGCACGAGGCAGGATTCATCTAAGGCTGCCAGCATGGGGGGGAGTGGTCGAGGCCAGAAGGGGCTGCCGGGGCTGTCCCCAATCGCCAAGCCAGAGGCGAGGGGGGGTCCACAGGAGAAGGAAAAGGAGGAAGAAGAAGGGGAAGAGGAAGAGGAAGAAAGATGTGTTGTCGTTGTCGTCGTCCCCGCTCCTGGAGGCTGGGAACAGCACGAGAGAGGTGGGCAGGGAATGGAGAAAGGACGTTGAGACGGAGGAACAGGAGGAGGACTGATCCAAGATGGACTGGGCTGGACTACGGATCTACACACATGCGGGGGCACACAAAGAAAGCTCTGCCCCCCTCCTTGGCCGCTTTTCCCTGAGCGCTAAAAATCTTAGCTATACCTCTGAGAACATTGCAGAGGGAAGGGGGCAGTGCTGGACATTCTATTGTATAGGGATGCTTCTCTACTATGGATTAGCAAGTTTCTAAGGTCACCCAGGTTTACCTTGAAGACATTCCAAATAGGAGTGTTCCAAGACAAAGCATTTAATATGAAGCTGTACATGACAAGCTTAAAATTAATAGGCCTATCTTTCATATCATTTTCTTTAGGCCACCTCCGAGTCCTTCTGGAACAATGGCAGTCACTTCTGGACATGTTCGTTACCACTCCATCCCGGTCTATGAAATGAAGTTTCCAGATCTTTGTGTGTACTGAGCGTCTCTGGATTCATCACCTACCGAAAGGTTTTCTGCTTCTCAAAAGCTAGCTAGTTAGTGCATTAACTCCTCAGAGCAGATCATGTTCTTTTGAATTTCATCCCTTGATTCCAAGTCAAAGTGTGTGGAGTTTTGTTTTCTTTTTAAATTACTAATTGGAAGGGAAGCAATTTTTTCATCTTCCTTTTCCCCCTATCTTTGTGTTTTGTTACTTTTGATATTCAAATTGGAATGTGTGGGGTTTATTTTGTTTTAGTTTGACATAAATATTTCTTAAAACCATTTTTAGTTGTACATGCTCTATTGATATTTTTACAGCATAGTTTTTTTAATTCTCATAGATTTATATTTTTTCTGTCAGAGGTTTCCTCATAGCAAATCTGATTTGCTTTCTGATTCACTCTGTAATCCCGTGCATACAGAGTGGAGAGTAAGTGCTTTTGAACTCTGCGGGATTTCTTTCCCAGTACATATGCATGAACTTGGGCTGTTAAAGACCAAGTTCATGCATGTGTAGGAGATACTAAAACTTTTAATGGTATGACCAGAGTTTGGGTAGTTGAGTGGTCCATTACAAAGCCAGTCTGTGTAAGATAAGGATGGAATTTTATTAACATTGCTATTGCAATCTACATTTTGTTAACTATAGTAGAACCCATGGATCCAAAGAATCACTATCTGCTGATTCACTTATCCACTGTCTGAAAATACTAAAAAAAATGTTAAAAGAAAAATCCTAGAAATATAAATTTCTAAAGAGGAAGTTACCAGAGCTAGCCACTAGAGGGAGCGAGAGATCCTGCTATGTATATTTTGGTATTAAAATAGCATTTGCACTAATCTGCAAATATCCCAATGGATGAGGCATTCCTACTGTACTTCCTTTCAGAGGGGGTTACTTTTAATTTTTAATTTTGAGATTGATAAAAGAAGGGCATAAATCAGGCATGTCCAAACTTCAGCCCTCCAGATGTTTGGACCACAACTCCCACAGTCCTTTGTCATTGAATTCTGGGAGTTGTAGTCCAAAACATCAGGAGGGCCTAAGTTGGACATGCTTGGCATAAATCATAAACTTAGCCATGATTTTAGAAAGGGGAGTTAGTTGCTCCTCCTCTGCCCTGCAGAAGGCAGTGTGTTTGAAATCACTATGCTCATCCTTTCCTATTTCCAAACTTTGTTCAGGACCCACCTTGGAGGACGCCTGAGAACCCAATGGTATTGTGAAAACCCTGGACTTCCGTGTTATTGACCACCATGTTAGTCTGCTTCCAGACCTGTAGCTCCCACGCTTCCTTAGGAAGGAGGAACTGGGGTGTCTAAAAGTACGCTTGGAATACAGCTTATAGTAGAAGAAACATGTACACTGATGGGAGGAGGGGAAGGTGCATGTCTATATTTTTCAGATAGAAAGCCCAAATTGGGAATTGAGGCTGCATACAAGCCCTATTTCTAGTACGGTGTTGCCAATTATGTGTTTGTGAGAAGTGGGAGAAATAGATTTAGTCATATTTTTCCGACTATAAGATGCCCCATGTATAAGACACTGCCCACTATTCCAACCCAAAATTACGGTTTTGCAACCGCGCGGTTCTCTCCCCGGTTTACTTCCGTGTATAGCACGACCCTCAGTTTTTTTAGTCTAACAATTTTAGACAAAAATATAGTCTTATACACCAAAAATACACTGTATATATACCTATATGGTCCTGGAATCTATTTCCAATGGGAGCATTTTGTGTCATGATGTGGAGCCCATTGTGAAAGGCAAGGGTTAACCCCCCAAACGTGGTGTGTCCTGCCAAAAGTAAAAAGTGGTGTTGCAGAGCCCCATACTTGCGTGGTGCTCCTATAGCTACCTGTGCCATATGAAAGTCCATACATACTTGGAACACTCTTTCCTGTCCTTGTTGACAGTGAGGAGTGCTCATGTCACATATGGGGCTCTTGTCACTTGAGAGGCAAGGCGCTTCTATGGGGAGCTCAGAGATGTGCAATATTTTTTTTCAGGTCTAAAGGAATATAGTTTCATACAGAGTGTGATTTTCAAATATGCAGAGTATTTTAATGCCAATTTCAAGGCCAACAAGGGAAAAGTTATATATTTGATAATGCAAGGGTTAGATGAAGAACTTGGAGACAGGATTAATTGATGCAGGTTGACCCGAGAAAGTGGGAAACCAAAATATGATGTTATGTGACGTCTCTCTATTGTTGAGTGTTTCTCAAACTTATGTGACTAAGAATAACTTGTTCAAAAATGTAGCTTAAAATGTTATTGTTGACCCGTAGCATCTTCTAAGGCTTTGTACGTGTTTTGTTAGAGTTAATGGTTATGCTAAATTTCCATGATGTTGTGTATCTAGTATAAGATGTTGGCTACGAAAAGTTACAATGTAAGCCATAAATGTTATATTCCAGCCTACCGGTGTAACACTGTACTAACCGTTAGGAGGGTTGTTGCCCTTGCAGCTCTGTAGATAAAGCAAAAGAGCCACTGCATCACACACCTCTGACTTGCTAAACTTTCAAATCTGCAGCTGGGAACCAGTGCACACACCTAAAGGAACACTTTCCCAAACCTTCAGACACAGTAAGATTCCCATATCTGCAAGATCACGGTCCACCGTTTCACCTATCCTATGCCTGAAAATAATTTTTTAAAGGCCAGAGGTACGTTTCCAATTTGTACTACCAGAACTGTCCACTGGAGGGAGCATATATAGAGTGGTACCTTGTAGAAAGGAATTAATTCGTTCCAAATGAAATTCTATTGAGCAATTTTCCCTCTATACAAATTTCTCATAGGAATGCATGGAAAACGGAGTAATCCCTAATCGTGACCATTTTTATGTTGTACAGATTTGCCCCATAGGCGATTCTGTTAAGCAAATTTCCCCTATATAGGAATGCATACTATATCCAGCATCTGTGGCAGGTCTTAGAATGTATACTCCACAGGTCTGGTAGTCCTTCTGTCTATCAGTCTGCACTTCCCAAGAGTTTTGAAGGGCACCACCTTGTGGAAGCTTGCCCTAAAGGATGTTCCTATGTTTCCTCACCTCAGGTCACTCCTTTACACTCTTTTGGGCATCTTCCCCAATGTTTAGAAACAGCTCTTCTCGGGGAAGAAGGAGGGGCCTGAGAACAGCAAGAAGCTTCATACAGCTTCCAAAAAAAGCTACATATATATCTTCAAGACTTTGAATGCTGGCCAACTTAGAGCAACGCTGATCTAGGGACATCAAAACCTTGATCGACTTGGCCTGCTTTCATTGTCTTCAGTAGCCCATTTGGGCATGGCTTCTTATTGTAAGGAGGCTATCCTCCTTCTAATAATGGGCCATGAACACTGCACTCGTTAATGCCAAACAGACGGCCGTTCGTGAAAGCCAGACGTGGACTGCCAACCAGTTTTGGCTTTGCTTTGGTTCGTCAGTGGCATCCCCACCCATCCCAGAATTGTCCCCGGGACCTGCCAAAGTGGCCCATTCCTAACTGGTCCAAAGCCCATCTGCTTCCATTAACAAACCCAACACCCTTTGGACAATTCTCACCCCATCGAGATCCATCTGTGTGCTTTTCAAATAATTTGAAAGCAAAGTACCTGGATTGGAGTCTGGCTTTTTCTTGCCCATCATTTCTAGGTGAAGTGAAAAGTGCTTTCTGCTTCAAAACTGACCTTTTCTTTGAAGTGAAAATATGGCTAATTGAGTTCTTTGCTGTTCATGATTTCTTGGTTTTACCTAATGAACTGTTTTCATGAAAGGGCAGAACATGCATTCTGTAGTAATCTATATTTAAGCAAATAAAGAGAGGAATGATAAGCCGTGTCCTTGTGCTACTAAATCTTTTATACGGCGATCACTTCAAGCTTCCAACGTGTGCTGCCTTTCCCCATGTTGAGTTTTTTATGAGTAGATCTTACCACAGTTGGAGAAAAAAAGCTTCCTCTTTGATTAATGAAATGAATTTACTCCTGTGTAAAAAGAGTGTTTATGAGTTAGTTGAAGGGCTGAGGATTGGGTATGTACTTGTACAACCCCCATGATCTCTTGAGATAATGCAGATCAGTGGTTCTCAACCTATGGGTCCCCAGATGTTCCTGAACTGCAACTCCCAGAAATCCCTTCCAGCACAGCGAGTGGTGGAGGCTTCTGGGAGTTGCAGTCCAAGAACATTTGGGGACCCACAGGTTGAGAACCACTGATCCAGATCAATGTATAAGCAAGATGAACCGCAGGCAAACTGTACCATCATTTATCTTCTTGACTTCAGACTAGAGATGGGCATGAATCAAAAAATGGTGTTTCGTTTGTCGTTTAGGGGTCCGTTTTGGTTCGTTTCCATTTTTTGCGAATTTTTGCAAAAAAATCGTTTTCGTTTTCGTTCATTTCGTTACCATTTCGTTACCATTTATTTCAATTTTTTGTGTTTTTTTAGCATTTAAAGCAGTTCAATGTATTGCCGTAACGAAAACGAAACGGACAACAAAATTTCTGGTGTTTCTGTTCGTTTCATTTCATTTTAGAGACAAAATTCATTTGTCGTTTCATTACGTAACAAAATGAAAAAACGAAAATGGAAACGAAAAATTGTTCGTTTCGTGCCCATCTCTACTTCAGACACGTAATTTTTCCTATGAAAAGACTTTGTTGGTTTTATGTGCCGTCATTTCAGATCTGACCTCTAGGGACCCTAATAGGGATTTCAAGGTAAGTGAGATATTTAAGAAGCGACTTTACCAGTTACCTCTCGAGGCAATAGGGAAGGGGCTGCAGCCACCGTCCTCAGCATCTACTGCTTGAGACAGCTGCTCCATTCTCCCAAATGATAGGGCCGGCCAGGCTATAATTCTCAGAGCAGTCGTTCTCAACCTGTGGGGTCCCCACATGTTCCTGGACTGCAACTCCCAGAAGTCTTCATCATTAGCTGAGCTGGCCAGGATTTCTGGGAGTTGCAGTCCAGGAACATCTGGGGACCTACAGGTTGGGAACCACTGGCTCAGGGGGGATGTGAAAGAAATCAGAGCAGAAAGTGTTGCCACAACAGGTTGATCTCACAAACACTGGATAAAAAAACACATCTCAGTCACCACAAAATGGCAGTACTGTACTTTATACCTTAAAGGACGGAGGCACAGAATAATGGTGCAACTAACCAGAGGGGAGGTGACTTTGAATTCATCATATGATGTGATGCTTGCTGCTGCAGTCATTTAAATAAACAATACTGTATAACATTATTTACATACCCAAAGGCAGTTGAACCTTTGAGCAACAAGGAATTATAGAGATAATGAAGAAAGCTGGATGGACTGTTTGCCTGTTGGCGCAGTGGTTAAATGCCTGTACTGCATGTGAAACTGTGCTCATGACCTGGGGTTCAATCCCAGGTAGCAGGCTCAAGGTTCACTCAGCCTTCCATCCTTCCGAGGTTGGTAAAATGAGTACCCAGCTTGCTGGGGGGGGGATGTGTAGCCTGCACGCTGTAATTAAAAATTGTAAACTGCCCAGAGACTACTTGTAGTGGTATGGGGCGGTATATAAGCAGAACACTTTGCTTTGCTTTTGCTTTGTTTTTGTTCTGGAGGTCAGGGAAGGTGCTATACCCTGAATGACTTATTCAAGAAGTGATCCTTATGAATCAGTCTCTGGGTCTCTTTTGGTGTCTGCCACAAAGTTCTTTCTACCCCAATTTGTTTGTGTTAATATGAACATTTTAACTATCCTTCTAATATAGTATCCTGAAATTCTTTTAAAAAACTGAAATGTGACACCAATACATAATTTTTCAAACAAGAAAAAACTGCCAAGATAATCTCAGTGGTTTAATATATAGGATCAATGTATAATACAAAAGTTCATTCTGGTTAACTTTGATACCGTAATAGGCAAGGGAATAGGCTGATCTTACAAATATTACAGTATTTAGATTCCAAAAATGTGTGGGTATTTTTTTAAAAAAGAAACTTACTCACTTCTACTTAGCAGTCTTGGAATCAGAAAAAAGAACCAAAAACAGAGGTATCTCCCCCAATTTGTAACATTGTAGGTATTTCCGATCTAATCTTTCTCTTAAACTACATAATCAACAGGTGGTTTTCGTTTTGTTTGAAGGTGCAAAGATTTGGCTTAATAAAATGTAACAGGGTTCAAGTATGGGTGCATATGGCATGCATGTAATAATTAGGCTCTCTTCCAAGTTTGAGTTTTGCTTTTTTTAAAATAATAGTTGCTGGGTGACAAATCTGACCATTTGAATTTCCCCCTTGATTATTTTTTGTTTTTTGTTTTCTTTGGTTCCTTGATTAAAATGACAAGCCTTTGAAAAATCACAAGATCTGTCCTAGGCCTATGGGGGGGATTTTAAGTAATCATTTGTTCTGTGTAAATATTCTCCCGCGGGGCAAATATGTTCTTGAAGGAGCCATGAGACTAAAGCCATTAATTCCCTGTGATTGCTATGATCCAAGTCCCCTTCCCCCTTTCAGAGTTGCCATTTGAAAAATCATTACAAGAGACCCTAATCATAGATTTCCCATATCATGTATGCTAACACTAGATATCCTATTGGCTACCTCTTGAATGTTCCTGGTAGTTTCTTAGGGGGCATCAACACAGGGAGAAAAACATGAATTCGCTCTCTCCAAAGACAAACCTATGAATTTAGGTTTCCATGAATGAATTCAAGTTACCTGCCCATAGAGGTAAAGAGGAGGAAATCAACTAAATAGCCTTGTTTGCAGCTTGTTAACATAGCTCTCTTATACCCATCCTGATTCACAGGAGGGGTGGCTACAAGATAACTACTTTTATAAGCTATTCACAAGGGCCTAGTGGCTGTTTCTTCTTCTTAGATTTTTCTTTCATTTGGTTTAATTTGGGGGGGGGGTGTACTGTCTAGGTGCCGTAGTGTAACAGCACTGGCACATTTTTTAAAAAGAAAAGAAATGGCATTCTGCTCAGAGATGATTGGTAGAGATTTAAGTCTAGAAAGAACCACACTTTTCTTCTGCACTGATTCAAGCAAACACCAGCTGAATTGATGTGAATGGATCTGCTGCAGGGGGGCGGGGAGAGAAGAGCCCCAGCAGAGAAGAAGAAAAACAATGGATTTGGAGGTGGAAAAACTCTGGGCTGATTCACATTGGCATTTTATGTGATATTGGCAATGCAAAAAAATAAAAAATACAAGCGGGGCCGTCTCAATCTTGCTGTATTTCCTATATTTTATGTCAATGTCATCGCACCCTTAGTTAGAGAGCTAACAAGCTGCAAACAAGGCTATTTATCTTGTTTGCCAAGGCACAAGCTTGGGCTTCCCCTGTGCGCTGTGCGCGCTTCTCCTTCTCCTTCTCCTTCTGGAAATGACCTTGGCAAGCCCCGCCTCCTCGCTGCTGCTCTCCTCCTCACTGGAGGCTGTCCCTCCCATCCCAGTCCCACTCAAAGGCTTGTCCTGCCCTCCGATGCGGCAAAACAATTTGTCCCCATGGCAGGCTTGTCTGTGAGGAGAACTCAGGCTCTCGTTGAACGCTGCTGCTGCCATGCACTCCGCCGCAGCCTTGTCACAGGAACACAGGAGCTTTTCACACATTGTCCATCCAATACCTAAAGGATTGGAAAATGGTGCAGGAACCCATTTGCAGTAGCAAAACAGGCAAGCACCAAAACTGGCTTGGAACTCATTTGTTTGCCAAGACCGCTCTGGGCAGTTTAAAAACACAGTACAGTAGGACCCTCGTATCCACTGATTCAGTTATCCACAGTTGGCAGAGGAAAAATAAATAAATAATTCAGCAGCCGCAAAGCAAGCTACCGTCACAAACAGCAGCTGTAAAGCAAGCTGCTGTTGCAAAAGAGCAGCTGTAAAGCAAGTTACCGTCACAAAACAGCAGTTTTGGGGACATTTTGGCATTCTCTCTTATCCAGTTTTCATTATCCACGGGAAGGCTTGGAACCAATCCCCAGCGGATACTGGGGTCCTACTGTAGCAGGTTTTTTTAAAAATAATAATAATAACAATTTAAGCCATAAGCAATACTAGACATAATAAGTAAAATTCAGATCATGTCAATGCAGAGAGAGAGCAGAAACCACAGAATACCAGCAGTTAACTTGTGTGTGTTTTTTCCTCCCCCCACCCCCGGAACCTGAAGCTTTTCAACCCCCAGTTATTTCAGAGCTTTCCTCAGAGGTGAGAATGAAATATTAAAATACATTTCAACATGTAACTACCATTTTAAACCTCGTTAAAATGCAATTAAGTTATGTAATACTTAAAAACTAGCAATAAAGTCTGATAACCTTTCCATGAACAATTACATAGTAATGGAAAGATATATTTGCAGTCGCACAGATATCAAACACTACAGAACCAGAGTTCAAGGCTTTATGAAAATAAGCTGTCAAGCCAAGAACAAGACCCAGGGAGCACCCCCTCACTTTAATCCTGGCTAAAAACTCTGACCTGGTTCAAGGGGGATATGATAGTCATGTTTAAATATTTGCAAGGATGTCATATTGAAGATGGGACAGGTTTGTTTTCCATGGCTTCAGAAACTAGAACTCAAAGCATTGGTTTCAAACTATAGGAAAGGAGATTCCATTTGAACAATAGGAAGAACTTCCTAATGGTTAGGGCTGTTCGGCGGTGGAATATGCTGCCATGGAGGATGGTGGAGTCTCCTTCTTTGGAGGTTTTTAAGCAGAGGCTGGATGGCCATCTGTCGGGAGCACTGTGATGGGGGTTCCTGCATGGCAGGGGGTTGGACTGGATGACCCTTGAGGTCTCTTCCAACTCTATGATTCTATGATTCATGACTCAGCTTCCACATAACTTCACCTGGATGACTGAGAATCTTCACAGATATCCAAAATCTAGTTGAAGGGATGGCATTGGCTTATCATTTGTCCCATACTTACACTTTGGTGCATGATCAAAACACACCACTTCGGATCTTGAATTTCTTTCCGGATGGCAGCCCAGTTTTTTAACTTGTTCCAGGCAGCAGTAATGGGAGAAACAGCACCTTCAGTTTAAAGGGAAAGCATCAAAGTATGACAACACCAAAGCAACACTCAAGCGCTCTAAATTCGTCTGATGTAGAGACAGGTTTCATTGTTACTCAGAAGAGATTCGCCAAAAGTACATTGCATATGACTTTCTAAAAGTGCCCACACCCAGTCTTCCCAATCCAAACAATCTCTGTGACAGACAACTTGCAATGTATCCTCCACTTGTCGTCATCTCTGATTTTTGGTGGCTTCAGGATTCTAGAAAAAAAGATCTTTCTAGAAGCAACCAACAGAGGGATTGGATGGCTGTTTAAATTCTAAAATGCTCCCCGAATGCCCGGGAGGTTGCACTTTGAATTTTCAAGGCAAAAGGAGGCGTATGGACAGGTTTTCAGCCCCTTGACGTTCAAGAGAAAACGTCAAAGCATTATCTCAACTCTTGGTAAGTTGCCCATCATCGTGTTCCACCTTGCTGTTGCGAACTCTCTGGCACTGTTCCGAGTGTAAGCTGGGATGCAGGCAAAGAATGTATGGAGAGGAATGGAAATCAAGTCAACGTTGGGTTCCTCAGTGCCAAAGAAGTAAGTTCTAAATCTTCATCATTTCTTGCCAATGAGCCTTCTGAAGCTTGATATTCTTCCAGGTAATGTGTGTGTGCGTGTGTGTGTGTGTGTGTGTGTGTGTGTAAAGGTCGTATATTAGCAAAGACATGAATAAAAATAAAATAAGGTCAAATCCTTTAAAATACTATGGTGAGTCCTACAAAGCCTGCTCAAACTATATCTCTGAAATGCAGTACAGCTAATCCCCTGAGATATCTCCAAATTCTGTTGACTTGTGTCTATTGAAGAGCCTCGTGGCGCAGTGGTTAAATGCCTGTGCTGCAGGTAAAACTGCTCTCGACTTGGGGTTCAATCCCTGGTAGCAGGCTCATGGTTGACTCAGCCTTCCATCCTTCCGAGGTGAGTAAAATGAGTACCCAGCTTGCTGGAGGGGGGGGGAATGTGTAGCCTGCATACTGTAATTAAAAACTGTAAACCACCCAGAGACTACTTGAAGTGGTATGGGGCAGTATATAAGCAGAACACTTTTTGCTTTGCTTTGTGTGGAAAATGAAATATGTTATGATCATATTTAAGCCGAACTCTAAAGACATCTAGGAAAAAAAATTACTGTTTGCTGATTGGAAGATTTGATCTCCTTAGAGCAGGGGTCCTCAACCTAAGGCCCCGGGGCCGGATGCGGCCCCCCAAGGTCCTGAATCCGGCCCCTGGGACCAATTGCAACCCCCCCACCTACCCCCTGTTTTGTGAGCAAGCCAACCTCCGCAGCTGCTTTTGGACTGTGATCCGGCCCCCAGTGGTGTCTGGGCGGTGGTGGACCGGCCCGCTGTTTGAAAACTTTGAGGACCCCTGCCTTAGAGCATTGGTTCCCAACCTTGGGACCTCAGAGGTTCTTGGGCTACATTTCTCAGAAATCCTAGCCAGCACAGGATTTCTGAGAATTTTAGTTTAATTTGCAAGCAGAGTATCTCTTCTAAGGCAACAACCATTGTTTTAGAGCAGTGGTTCCCACCTTGGGCAACCCAGGTGTTCTTGGACTGCGATTCCCAGAGGGTTTCACCACAAGCTGTTCTGGCTGAGGGTTCTGGGATTTGCCATTCAAGAATACTTCGGTTATTCAAAGTGAGGAACCACTGCCTTAGAGGAAATACCTATATTCTGCCTCCAAATTTCAAGTGTGCTTAACATAAAAGTTAAGACTGGGTCAATGGGAGACGTGGGGAGGTGGATTTCTGAATGTTGATTCCAATTCAGAGCAGAACGGACCTGTTCGCACTCAACTGGCCTGAAGCAAATCAGAGCCAAATCCAAATTACTGCAACCCCTTCTGAAAGGTATTGCAGGGAGGAGGGTCCCTTGAACAGCCAGCGTTTGGGCATACTACCTGTCCAGATCATCACTTGGGTGGCCTCGTCCCTCCTGGCCACAGTAGCAGCCATATAATTCAAATTCTTCCGGGCACCGGTCGGTTAAGCAATAGAGCATCTCTCCCAGTTGTGGTAGAACTCTCTTCACTCTTCCATTTTCTCTCAGTTGTAGAAAGGTAAAGCGGTCACAAACTATGGAAGGAGGGAAAATCCAATTTGCAGTTTCAATCTTTGGACTGCATCTAATATCGAGCTGCATAGGTATCAGCTAGGGATGGGCATGAAAGGGAAAAATGGAGTTTTGTTTTGTTTCTACTAGTGGTTCATTTCCTTTTTGTTTTTAAACAATTTTTTGTAAAAAAAAATTAAAAATCATAATGAAACAACAGTGAAACAATTCATTACTCTATAAAATGGCTCCCCTGGGTCCTAGAGGCAACAAATTTGGTAAGTAGCCTTTTCCAAGGGAGCCATTTTATAGAGTAATGAAACGTTTCGTTTTAAAAGGCAAAAAGAAATGTTTTGTTTCATAACAAAACACTGTTTCCCACTTTTCTTCCTTTTGTAACATTTTGAAAGCAATAATAATAATAATAATCAATCTCTAATTCTACCAATAAGGCCTTTTCTCCTGTCAGACAGATATAATCCTCTGGCTCAAGTCCTTTTGCATAAATTAAGTTCTGGAAGAATAATCATGTCACCGGAAGAGACAGATTTACAAGTTAATTAGAAAAGTTCTCCATCTCTCCCATGGCTTCTCCAACTCGCAAGTAATCCTTTTTCATCTCATGGAAGCTACTCTGGAAAGAGATCTTTCATTGCCAATAATCTCCCCTTGACAAGAATGCCCGTCCAGCTACAGCGATGTTTGATAATGAAAGACTTCCATCTTTTGTCCTACAGTTCCCACAGCTTCCATATGATGAAAGGCATGACTTGCGAGGTGGATAATCTGCAGGAGAGAAAGAGGAAGTCTTTAATTACAAAAAAACCCCTCCCCTGTTGTCAGAGAGAGAAAACAACAAATGTTCCATGAACTTTTCAGCAGGTGAGAAGTAGGTTGGGGGTCTTCCTTTATGAAATATTCATATATTAAGTTTTGGCTTGCTTGCAGTCATAGCCTGATGCATTTTGATTGATGTGTCCATGCCCCACTCAAAGTAATTTGTATGAAAGTGACACCTTAGACAAATGATACACTTCCTTAACCCCCCCCCCCAAGATATCTCACTGCCTGCTTCGAATTGCCCCAGTCATTTTAGTGAATTCTTCTCTCACCTTCTCCAAAGGATTCTGCAGGATCAGGTGTCTCTTCTGGAGCCACTGTGGGAAACATAGCCTGATCTCCAATTATCCCGAAATCACTCCCTGAAGATCAGAGAAAAGGGGTCCATTTTTAGAACTGAAATGTAAAGTCTATTGAACTGGCGAGCAGTAATCAAAATAGAATAAGTCTTGTGTAGAGGTGGATACTTTGTATAACCGTGTCACTACGGTGGCCTAATCCCACTGCTCCCGGAACCTGCCAGGTCACTTACCAGTCACCACACAGCGCAAGGCTCTGTCCTAGTCACTGTTGCACCAATCCTAGAAGGGCCCTACTTGGCCCTTGCCCGCCTCTCCATGCAGCCGACCACTTCAGCCTGGAGGGGAATGAGGAGTCACCCCACTCAGCCCGAGGGAAGCGAATATCAAATGCCCACCTCTAGTCTTATGGCACCATCAAGACAAATATATGGGTCATGAGATGAGTTTTTGTGGAGCTTGGAGAAATGACCTTTTTGATGGAGTGGATCTCTCAGAGGCCAGCTTCGTCCCGACCGACCAGAGCTTTGCTTGCCTTCTCCCTCTGGGTGGCCACTCCGAGGGAAGCCCAAAGGGTTTCCACACATAATTGGGCCTTCTCGGTGGCCAGCCCGGCACTCTGGAGCAAACTGCCCACGGAGGTTAGGCTGGCGGAGTCTCTGCTAGCCTTTAGGAGAGCCTTAAAGACCTGGCTCTTTATCAAATGTTTTGGTAAGCGCTGAGTGTACGACTATGGGCTGAGAAATGGCAAATGCGTTTTAATGTAACTAAATGTAAAGAATGCATGTTGGGGCAAAAAATCCAAACTTCATCTATCAACTCATGGGCTCTGAGTTATCCGTGACGGATCAGGAAAGAGATCTTGTTGTGTTGGTGGACAGCTCCATGAAGGTGTCTCCCCAATGTGTGGCAGCAGTGAAGAAGGCCAATTCCATGCTAGGGATTATCAAAAAGGGGATTGAAAAAAAAACAGCGAACATTATAATGCCTTTATACAAAACAATAGTAAGGCCCCACCTAGAGTATTGTGTACAATTCTGGTCACCGCATCTCAGGAAAGACATAGTGGAACTGGAAAAGGTGCAGAAGAGAGCGACTAAAATGATTACTGGCCTGGGGCACCTCCCTTATGAAGAAAGGCTAAAACATTTGGGCCTCTTTAGTCTGGAAAAAAGGCGCTTGAGGGGGGATATGATTGAGACATACAAAATAATGCAGGGTATGAGTAAAGTGGATAGAGGGAAGCTCTTCTCTCTCTCCCAAAATGCTAGAACTAGGGGACATACACTCAAATTGAGGGCTGGGAGAGTAAGAACTGACAAAAGAAAAAAAATTTCACCCAGCGCGTTGTAAGTCTATGGAACTCCCTGCCACAGGATGTGGTGATGGCATCTGGCCTGGATGCCTTCAAAAGGGGATTGGACAGATTCCTGGAGGAAAAGTCCGTCACATGTTACAAACCATGATGGAGATGTGTAATCTCCAGGCTTTAAACCAGGGTACTTCAAGGGCCAGATGCAGGGGAGTGGTATCAGGAGACAGATATCTAGTCTCATGCGCTCCCAAACGCATCTGGTGGAGCCGCTGTGAGATACAGGAAGCTGGACTAGATGGGCCTTTGGCCTGATCCAGCATGGCTCTTCTTATGTTCTTATGTTCTTATGTGTTGTGTGTTGTGTGTTGGTTGTATTGTTTTGTCCCAACCCTCTTCTTGCCAGATTTTATGTTGTGGGGTTATTGTTGTTTATTGTTTTTACATGTTATTCTCATTTCTTTATTATGGGGTTGTGTTTGGGCAAATTATTTTGTAATTTGTTGTTCACTGCCCAGCGTTCCCGAGGGAAAATCGGGTGGTTAATAAGTATAAAAATAAGTAAATAAAGAATATACAGTTCCTGGGACCTTTCAGGAAGTGTGTCCACAGTGTAAGTTTAGGAGTTGTCATCCAAAAATGTAACTTTTCTAAGTTTTGGGTCCAAACACAATTTTGCCAAATGCTTAAAAGTGGGTTTCATTGGCCAGAGTTCTTGAAAAATTACCCAGGGAGAATTCTGGGAGATCCTAGCAACAGGCACATACCTTTCATTCACCTGGAACAGGCTTTATTTTGCAAGTTTAATCAGGCTTCCTTCCTGTAGAAAAAGGAAACAGCCCTTGCGCTTTTCCAGAAAGGCTGAGTTCTTCATAGAAACAGTAGGCTCACTGCCTATTAGGGACTGTTGGAGGGCTCATCCAAAAATCTATACCTCCCACATAAAAATAGGCCTCCCAGAAAGCACTCAGACAGTTTTATTTTTGAATAGGAAGTAGGCTCAACGAAGTATATCAGATGGGACCTGTTCCAGGAGAATGAAATATTATACGGGTGCGCAACTGTAAGTAGGAATCCCCAGAATCCAGCCAGTTGGAATCCAAAACATGCACCCCTACATACAGCCAGGGCCGGCACATCCATTAAGATGAACTAGGCAGTTCCTAGGGTGCCAAAATGGACAGAGGGCGCTGGCCAGCCTGCTGCCCCCCTGCCACCACCCCGCCACTGGTAACCGCCGTCCGTCCCCCCGCCACCCGCCGCTGCCTGCCCGCCGCCCCCCCATGCCCATCGCCAGCCACCCCTCCGTGCCTTTCGCCGTCCACCTCCCACGCCCGTTGCGTTCCCCCGCCATCCGCCGCCTGCCTGCCGTCCCCACCACCACCGCCCGCCCTGCCCCACCCGCCCCTCACCTAGGACACAAAAAAACCTAGTGCCGGCCCTGCATACAGCTTGTGCACATGAGGAGTAAAAGGAAGCCAAGGAGGAGACAGACAAACCCATTACTTAGTGCTGACTTGTGCAGGGGGGTTATCAGAACATGCAATCAAACACATTTACAGCCATCAGCCTCATTGAGACTCTTGCATTATCAAACTGGAGTTGGTGGGAGCGTCCACACAACCAAAGGTTAACATGAAATTGCAATGTATCTGTGGATATGAAGCAAAGCAAAGCAAAGTGTTCTGCTTATATACCGCCCCATAGTGCTTCAACCACTCTCTGGGTGCTTTACAATTTAATTATGCAGGCTACATGTTGTCCCCACCCCCCAGCAAGCCGGGTACTCATTTTACCGGCCTTGAAAGGATGGAAGGCTGAGTGAACCATGAGCCTGCTACCTGGGATTGAACCCCAGGTTGTGAGCACAGTTTTAGCTGCAGCGCAGGCATTTAACCACTGTGCCACCCACAAGGCTCAGTGATTAAATGCCTGGTAAAATGATCAAGAATGCTTGATCATTTTAAATTATTTTAATGAATGATTGACTTGAAGCAATAGCCCAGTAATGAATTTTCAGGCCTTGAGGAATCAATTGTTTTCAGGAGTGGGGTTTTTTTATCTTATTTTTTATTTTTATTTTTTGCTGTGGTGCTCCTGCCTTCTCTTTGAGAAACAAAAGACACACATCCAGTCATACACACACACACACACACACACACACACACACACACAGAGAGAGAGAGAGAGAGAGAGAGAGAGAGAGAGAGAGAGAGAGAGAGAGAGAGAGAGAGAGAGAGAGAGAGATTTATGTACAGAATGAACACTAATTAAATGACCCAAAACACTCCCAACATTTCTAATTTTTAAACTTCCACATGACAGACCAGCCAACTTCCTCACAGTTTTCATGGTGTGTGCATGGCCTTGAAGCTTTCAAAAAAATGAATGCATAATGTCTGCAATTCTTGGCGTCTGTGGATGTGAGGAATGTTTTCACGTTTTCTCGCCCTCATCGAAGGTAAGAGGAACAAGGTTTTATAGGCCTAGCTATACCCCACATTTTCAATTAGGATTGGAGTTTCCTAAGAAATCTGACATACAACTTTGCACGGCTTTCTCTCTAAAATGAAGACCAGAAGATTGAGGTTTTAACCTACCATTCCCTAGTAGATCTGGCATTGGCACCAACGGCTGCTGTGTTGAGTTCATCCTCAATGCCTCAGAGGTGGTGCTCTCGGTGATAAAATGTTTCTCAGGAGGCCCTGGAAACAAAGCCGTTATTATGTTCTGTACTTTTAAGCCAATATTCTGACAAATATTTCATTCAGCTACAGATATCTGATCTTCAAACTAATCTCTGTCAACATCCTTCCAGATGCATGAGACATATTCCTCTCCCTTTCTGCCATTCACTGCAAGGTACACTGATTCTCTCCCCCCCCCAACTTTATCCTCACAACACCCCTGTGAGGTAGGACAGTTGGAGAAAGCGTGTCCAGCCCCAAATTACAGAAGTGCTGGTCTCATTATGACACATATATAATACGTCAGAATGACTAGGGAGAAAGTTTGTGGGAGTGAGTATTGTCATTATCCAACACATCACATTGAGATTAATTCATCATCAGAACACCACCGTTATGCCACTATCCTACTGAAGAAGGAAATACTTGATCATGTAGAAAAACACTGTTCAATTGCTCTGGTTTCAAAAAAAGGTAGAAACCCTAATGGCAGAGGAATGAAAACCGTCCATTTTTAATTGATCAAGAAGACTGTGAAGCAAACATGAAATCATGTCCCACTCAACAAACTGTGTGGAGTACTTCAAGTAGCTAAACCGAACGTGTAAGTTTTATTCTCTGTTCCTACGATGTGTGTGACCAGGAAAGAGCAAGAGGTGGTACCAAAAATACTGAAAAGCAAATGCAAGGAGATGTCAGACTGGTGATTAGAAATGTCAACAATGATGTACTCAATGCATTAAGAAACTGAAATTCTGTCTGGTGAATTTTGCTTTGTTTTCAATGACTGTTTCTGTGGAGTGGCAGAGATGGAAACTAGGTTGGTGGAAGTCAAGTGATTCCATACATCTTTCAGGAACATGAAATAAGCATGGGCAATAAAGCTAGGAATTAGAGATGGGCGTGAACCAGTGCCCATCTCTACTGGGAAGTAATTAAATTGACTGTGGTTTGTGGCTCTCTCCTTCTGTTTGTAATGTAAAATAAACCATTCATAAGGCATGTTATTTCTGCCTACATACCTGCTTCTCCCAGGATAAGGCCACCATCACTTTCCATGACTGGAGTGACTGTTTAAAAGGCAAATAAGTTAGCAAAGGAACAAGACTTTGTGTAGAAAACATTTCTGTTGAATTAAACTCAAGCAACATGTTGGCTAAAGATGGTTCCATGACAGAGATTATGTTTATGAACACACCTCAAGGAATTTCTACAATGGATAGTTTGCAACGTGGACTTAACGGCAGAGTATTTTGTGGGAAAGTTGTTCCATCACAGGCCTGTATAACAAACGGATGGTGGTAAGCCTTCATCATGGAACAAGGTTCCCCAAAAATCTCCATCATGAACTCATAAGTATTTGATAGTATTTGATAAGTTATTCAAATATACATAAGCTTTATGATATCAATTTCTACATGGACCATGAGTGGACATCTTTCTTTCTTTCTATACTGCCCGTCTTCCTGAAGGAACTCCGGGTGGTTAACTGCATGGTCTCCATCATGAACCACCATATACTTGATGGAGTATTTCACTATCATTTGTTCTGTCTTAAACTAATGTTAATCAGGGAACTTGATATAGACAAAGTTGTTGGCCCGTGTCACAGCCTAAGATGCATCATAGATCCCCCGGTGAAATATTTGGCAGAGTGATTGCTCAATCAGATATCTCTACCATGGAACAAAGTCTTTGAAGGATTGGCATGCAGTCCAATGGTGCAGTGACCTTATCATGGACTAAGTTCTATCAAGGATTCTACCAACTCTTCCAGTTTCTTGCTCTTTCCACCCTATACTTGGTCCATGTAATAAATGAAAAGTGCAATGAAATTGCTAGTCATATCCTTATTGTGTGTTCCGACACATGAAGGTATTGAATTGTAGAACACAGGAGTAGTAGCCAAGGAGATATACTTGCCTCCTTCTTCCAGGCCTTTTAGCAAAGGGTCACTGATCACTGGAGGAATATCTGCTAAACAAAAACAAAAGTTGAATATTCTCTGGCTCAATTTCTGGTCTGTAGTAGAGATGGGCACGACCATGAATTTTTTTTTCGAGTTGTCGTTTTTCGGGACGGGTCCATTTCGGGTCGTTTCCGTTTGTTGCCATTTTTTTCAAAAAATTGTCGTTTTGTCGTGTCGTTTGTCGTTTGTCGTTTGTCATTTCCACGCGATTTAGCACGATTTGACGTCCCAGTCCCGGACGTCCCATTGGCGTCCCCACGCAATCAGGGTCGCCGCTGCCTTTGCAGCCTCCCTGCATACCTAGTCTATACTGAGTCTCTGCCAGCATCTATTTTTTTAGTTTTTTCCCTCTGGTCTGGGGCATTGGGGGGTGCCTGCGCACGGAAATGCTTTAAAAGTCGCGCAAAAAGCGGGTAGAAATGACAAACGAAAAAACGAAAAACGGTAACAATTTTTCAAAAATTTCCTGACAAACGGAAACGAACCGAAACAGACCTCTCAACGACAAACAAAAAACTGAAAGGCCATTTTTCTGTTTCGTGTCCATCTCTACTTACTACACAGTACAATACTTTCTTCAAAGTATTTGCAAGAGGCAAAACCTACCACATACCTCCTCCGCTGTGTGTTGCAAGACCTTTGTCACTCAGTACCACTGAAGTAACTGTATAAAGAAAAAAAAACACCCCTAATCATATTGTGGTCAAGAAAATCAAGCAAGATTCTGTCAAGTATGCTTTAGCTGTTTTAATGATTCAATGCATCTAATCAGTTTTATAGTCTAATTTAAAACTGATGCTTTTCATTCTATTCATTTTCATACTGTGAGATGCCTTATCAGGAGAAAGGCAGTCCATAAATGAAAGAACAAACAAACAAACAAAATGAATGAATGAATAATAGAACAAATTAAGATATATTAAAGACACAAATGAAAATTATAGCTAGGAAGCATTCCCTGTGTACTCCAGAAATCTTTGCAACCTTTCCGCTAGTAGGTAATTGAATTAGGTGCAGGATACACAATAGATGAAATTTTGTCTGTGAGAATAGGCCAGTATAATTATTGTGGAGGGGGGACACTCTCTTTTGCAAATACAGTAGGACCCCGGTATTCGCTGGGGATTGGTTCCAGGCATTCCCATGGATAATGAAAACCGTGGATAAGAGAGAATGCCTGCCCACCCATCTACAAACTGATGTTTCCTGACAGTAGCTTGCTTTATGACTGCTGCTTTGAGACAGTAGCTTGCTTTATAGATGCTATTTGTGATAATAGCTTGCTCTACAGCTGCTGTTTGTGACAATCGCTTGCTTTGTGGCTGCTGAACTATTTTTTTTCCTCTGCCAACCATGGATAACTGAATCAGTGGATAATGAATCAGTGGATACGGGGGGGCCTACTGTATACCACAAGTGGATTATCTGGAGGTTGAGTCATGGCAACAGAGGTGGGGGCCTCAGGCATAGTCTAACTGCTACTTATTAGGGTGTGCTTTCAACAGTACCCAGACAAATAAAAAAGCCTTCACCACCAAGGCCATAGCTAACAACCCATTCTTTATCAGTTTCAGCACCTTAGGCCATTGTTCACCTTAAGGCTAGGGATACTATTGTCTCCCTAACAAGCCTATTCAGGCCATTGTTCATTTTATCAATCTATTTCAGACCACAGTGGCAAGAGGTCAAAGCTGACTATAAAATGGAGGAGTCGCACTAGCTGTATTCAGACTGAGGCAGCTGTTTGGATGCACAGCAAAACATTTCTATCTTTCAAGTCCAGTAGCCATGACTCAACCTCCAGATAAACTCACCTGGATGGCTGGGAATCTTCACAGACACAAGTGGATTAACATGGTTGTGTTCTGCTGGAGTCATTCCATTGGGACCAAAGTTCATCTAGACAAAGACACATCTTGGGACTTGGATATATGAAGGGTTATGCATTTCGACCGTACCGTTAGCCGTTGTCACTCCAAAACTGTTGGACTACAAGTCCCATTATCTCCAGCTAATATGGTCACTGAAACCATGCTTTGCAAGGGAAGCATCAGGCTGCTCATAACACCTAGGTGCAGCTGGGTGGGAAAGTGGTTTAATTGACACCCACATGTCAATTATCTGCCTACAAATCCCCAGTCCATTTTTAAAACCTCTTCTACCCATCCTGTCTGGACAGACATTTTGGAATCATGGACTCGAAGCAAGAACCTGCAGGTCTGCAAAGTACAAAGTCCTACAGTTGTACTCCCATATCCACGGAATCAATAGGTACTAGAGATGGGCACGACTCAAAAAAATGGTGTTTCCTTTGTCATTTGTTGTTTAGGGGGTCCGTTTCGGTTCATTTTCGTCTTTTGTGATTTTTTTGCAAAAAAATTCGTTTTCGTTTCGTTACGTAACGAAAAGAAAAAACGAAAATGAAAACGAAATTGCTGTTTCGTTAGCATTCATTACAGTTCAATGTATTTGCCGCAACGAAAACGAAACACACGACAAAATTTCTGTTGTTTCGGTTCATTTCGTTTCATTTTGGAGACAAAATTTCATTTTTGTTTCATTACGTAACGAAACAAAAAAATGAAAACGAAAACGAAAAATTGCTCGTTTCGTGCCCATCTCTAATATATACTGATTCATTTATCCACTTCAAGATTCAAAATGGAGCCTGGCTGGAAGTTGAAATCCTCTTTCCATACAAGGGAGGCATTACTAACTTAAATTTTAAATCATGTTTGCTATGGGCTTGCTACTATCCACACTTTTCATTATCCGTGGAGGGTGGGGAGGATGTAGAACCAATTCTTGGTGGATAAAGGAGTCCCCCTATTATATAATCCCATTGTTTCTCCTTTTTCCTGGTGGAAATCTTTATTTTCTCATACTAAATCCCTGCTGGCCTTCCGTAGAGCGATGAAGACCATCCTATTCCGCGAGGCCTTTGGTGACCTAGCATAACAGTTTCTCCCCCCCCCCCCGCCATCGATCGATTGCCTATTTCTCAGTGTTTTGTTGTTTTAGCAGCGAGGTTTGTAACTACATAGGGTGCCTTTTGCTGCTTGTTTTATTATGTATATTACACTTGTGATGTCTATTTTGTGAATTTTGCTGACTCGTTCAGCTCTGTAAGCCGCCCAGAGTTCCCTTGGGAAGATGGGAGGGGTATAAATCTAATAATAAATAAAAATAAATAAATAAACAATAAAATGTTTTCGTTATTGTAGTTTGGGGTTGGTGCCGGGAAAGACCAGAGGCAAGGAGAGAGACACTGTAGGATAGAAAACATACCTGAATCAGGAACTGTTGTTGGGCTTTTTTCGCTAGCTGATTCTGAGGGAAACAGAAAGAGAGGAGAGGCAACCAATGCCCCAATATTTAAGGAAATATTTGGTCTTATGAAATGATGGTGTGTATGTTAAATAAAAGGGGGAATGATTTGGTTTGGGCTGCAGAGGGAAAACAAATAAAGCTTTATCTGAATGAAATGAAGGTTGTTTTTCACAGTTATTTCATCTCATGTCATATATACCAACACCAAAAAAGTCTTTTTCCCCAAGCATTTTTTAAATTGCACTCATGGGAACTAGACATATACTCTTTTAAAAAAGGCCAATTTTATGCTTCAGAAATCTAGCACTGTCCAACGCACAGCAAACACACTGTACCCTCAAAACTTTTGTTAGGGTTTCCGCTAGTTTTTACTTAATTTGGAAGCGTATCAGGAGGATTATTAGGGATTTTTTTTTTGGTTGGTTGTATCGCAGGCTGCACTGAGAGTCTGCAGGATGGTTCTCTCAAAGAACCATAATTGACATATTATTTAGGGAATTTTCTTCATAATTAGTCATCCATCCATTTTTTTGTCTCTGTCTGTCTGTCTGTCTGTCCGTCCGTCCATCCATCCCTCTGTCTGTCTGTCTGTCCGTCCATCCGTCCGTCCTTCCTTCCTTCCTTCCTTCCTTCCTTCCTTCTACAGTGGCCCCTTGTATAAAGGAATTAATTCGTTCCAAATGAAATTGTTAAGCAAATTTTCCTTTATACAAATTTCCCAGAGGAATGCATTGAAAACAGAGTGATCCCATTTTTATGTTGTACAGATTCGCCCCATAGGCGATTATGTTAAGCAAATTTCCCCTATCTCTGGAATTTTTTATGTTGTACAAATTTAATGTTATACAAACCCTTTGTTATACTAGGGTCCACTCTATCTATCTATCTATCTATCTATCTATCTATCTATCTATCTATCTATCTATCTATCTATCTATCTATCTATCTATCTATCTATCTATCTATCTATCTATCTATTATACTGCTCAGCAAAGCAGTACTAAATGGTTTGGGCCTCCTAAGCTATCTCAAGGACCCCATCTTGCTTTATGAAGCTACTTGAGCATGAGATCATCCCGAGAAGCCATTCTGCCAATCCCAACACCTTCATAGGCGTGTCAGATGGGGACGCAGAAGAGAGCCTTCTCTGTTGTGGCTCCAGGACTCTGGAAGTCCCTCCCATAGGAGGCTATGCTGGCTCCACCTTCACTGTCCTTCTGCAAGCTTTCCGTGACTGACTGGTTGCCGTAGTTGAGCTTTTAAATGAATTGTTGTATCTGCATTGAATGCGTTTTGGTGTTGCTAAATTTTTTTGGTATGGTATTTGTTTAATCCTTTTTAGTATTTTGTATACCAATACTCACTCTCGTTAGCATTAATATTGCCTTTAAATGATCTCTAACCTATCTTGGGTCTTTTTAAGGAGACAGGCAAGGTAAACATATTTTAAATAAATCTGATTTTCTGGCCAGTTAACAACCAACATGTATGGAGTACAGAGAATACAATATCAATTATAAACACTGACAAATAATTAACAATAAAATAAGACTCCCTTAATTGCTGAATAAGTAGTGACGTTTCAACTGCAGTTGGACATCAAATGGCACACATTAATAAAAGGCACCTATAAACCATTCTGTTTTATGTAGCTACTTTGAAACAGTGAGAGAAGGCGCTTGGCAAACTTCTACTGGAAATTTCTTCCACAGATAAAAAGGTAAAGGTTCCCCACACACATGCGTGCTAGTCATTTCTGCCTCTAGGGGCAGTGCTCATCTCCGTATTCAAGCCAAAGAGCCAGTGTTGTGCAAGTCCATGGCCACGTGGCCGGCATGGTTACAAGGAAACACTGTATTACCTTCCAGTTTTTTACGGTGGTACCTATTTATCTACTTGCATGTCCATGCTTTTGAACTGCTAGGTTGGCAGGAGCTGGGGTTAACAACAGGAGCTTGCTCCGCTGTGTCACACCCGAGATTTGAACCACCGAGCTGCCGACTTTGCAGCCGACAGTTTTCGGAGCCTTAATCCGCTGAGCCACCACACCCCAAGTATTCCACAGATACAGGCCACAATTGAAAACATCTGGCTTCTGGTGGTAACTTTCTTGGTCTCCTTAGGTGTGGCTGTTTTTAACAAAACAGTGTGAGGAACAGGTTGGATGGGTAGCTGTTTTGTAGGACAGATGTTCTGGCATGTACCAGGGTCCTAAACCTTTTAGGGCTTTTCTACAATGTAAAATCTTTGGCGAATCATCGTCAGTTAGGAAACAGGTTTTTTTTTTTTTACAGGGAAGTGTTTCATTGGATCTTTTAGCCATTATGGCAGAGATATAAAATGAAAGGTACTGTTACTGCAGCCATCAGTAAACGGAGCTAGCAAGGAAATGGTCCGTTAAATTTCGGATCAGGGAGAGAAGGATACCCAGAGGCACCAAGGAAATGAGTTATTTATGGGCTTACCTGTAATCAGAGAGGGACAGAAGGAAACATCCAAGCTGTTCATGGAAGAGTTAATGCTGCTATGCAAGAAGCATTGAATGGCAGCTTTGTCGCAATTGCAGAGAAAGTGTTCACAGGAATCTTCAGACTCTGGGGACGAAAGAAATCCGTGTTTTGAAAAGAGACAGCGGGGGGTCCCTCTGACAAAGTTCCATTCAGATATCTGTTTCCCACACTGTGTCTCCTCTCTATAATTTTTTGAACTGGGCAAGGGCATCTCGGATTGTCGTTGGGAGAGCATATTGTCCTCCTGACACCATTCAGGAGGCACGGAACAAGCTCCAGACTGAGAGCATTTTTGCAGAGAGACACTGTCCTAAAGCACTGGGAAATTAAAGTCTTAATAAAGTTCTCTTTTAAGGTCAACTCGGTCGTCTTTGTGGAATGCAGGCATTAGCACTCAGCTCGCTCTCCAAAGGTTAACTAGTCTGTTAGACAATCAATCCTTTTAAAATCCACTTAGAATAAGTAAGGTTCATTGGTTCAGATGCGGAGTTATGTCAAGTTTAATGTGTTTTAAAGGCCAGAATCCTCCTGCATTTTATTGTATATAGAAGTAAAACCAAATCAGCCACAGTGGTGAACTGGCAAAGCAATAGTTTTGTGGCAGATGTAGAAATGCACGCAGGACTGGGAACATGGGGACACCTGACTATCATGTCATCAGTTAGCCAAACCTTTTTAGCACTCAGTGAAATACAAGATTCTAGCCATCGGTTGTACTTCAAGAATGGCTATGTATGGATCCGACCCATTGTTTGTCTTTCCCTTTCTTATGGGTTGCCAGTTGAACTGCTTCCTATTTTTTGTCTGGAAGTTGAGTCATGGCAACTGGACTTCTTTTCTTCGGAGATTGAAACATTTTGCTGCTCATCCAAACAGCTTCATCAGTCTGAGGAAAGTTAGTTGTGAGTCCTCCATTTTATAGTTCACTTTGACCTCATGCCAACTGGTCTGAAATAGTCTCATAAGATGAACAATGGCCTGAATAGGCTCATTAGGTGGACAATAGTCTCAATACACTCATTAGGTGGAGAACCTTCCACCATGAAAAGCTTCCCAACACCCATAAAGTATCAGTTGTTAGCTATGGCCTTGTTGGTGGAGGTGTGTGAAGCATTCTTGATTTGTCTGGGGATTGTTGAAATGGCCACTTGATAAGCAGCAGTCAGATTGTGCCTAAGTGCCCCACCTCTGTTGACAGAGGACCAGAATCAGCAGTACACCTCCACTTGAAGGGCAAAGGGCACTCATTCAAATATGAGGATGTCCACATATTAGACAGAGAGGATAGGTGGTTTGAGTGAGGAGTCAGAGAAGTCATTCATGTGAGTATTTAAAACCTGTCTCTCAACAGAGGTGGGGGACTCAGGTACAACCTGTCTGCTACTAATCAAGTGGCCATTATCTAAGACTCATGAAGCTGTTTGGATGAGTAGCAAACTCACCTGGATGACTGAGAATCTTCACAGATTCCTATTTCTTGAGTTTCCAATACCAAACCCAGTGAAAAAAAGCTCTTTGGTGGCATCCCCCCCCCCCCAATTGCCATTGCTGATGCCGCAGGCCAGGCACCCACCGGAGGGGTGAGGTTGGGAATTTGAATTTCCTGCTCAGATCCCAGGTGGCAGATCGGAAGTTTGAGCAGGAAGTTCAAAACTTCCGATCCGCCGCCTGGGACTCGACCCGGAGGTTCAAAGACCAGTTGGCCAGGGGGTGAGTCCCCACTCCACCCCTCTGCAGGGTGGCTGGCTGGCCTGTGATGGCAGCGGCGAGGAGGAGGGTGGTGTGCATTGGGGTGGTAAGTTTTATTTTTAATTTTTCCCCAGTGGTGGCAAGGAGGTAATAAAGTATTTTTTCTTTTCTTTTTCTCCTTGCCACAGCTGAGCGGTAAGAAGAAATTTAAAAAAAAACCTCAATACCCAGAAAATCCATTTCATGCTTCCACCTCTTAAAGTCTACACAAGAAAGGTGGTAGTTGTTCCTCTACAAGTATTTCTACAGTGGTGCAAAATACAGGTCCAGCAAACAAGCACATTCTTTCCGAGACGAGAGAGAATTTATTTTGCTTCGATAAATGAAGATAACAATGCAATGGCCGTGTTCTGTTCCAATCTCACCACAGGTGATGTTTTTGGTGACACAAGTGACATCCATCGTAATCTTGGTGGGATCCCACGTGCACTCTTCCTCCGTTGCCTCTTCATAGCACTTCCGGTGTTGGAAGCAGCAGCTTGTTAGGGGTGTGGGAGAAATAAGCAGTAAATAAAATAAAATAAAATAAAATAAAATCAACAAAGACGTATTTTGGCAAGACAAACCCACTGCTGCTACTGTAAAAATTCAAGCATTTAAAATAGCTAATTTTCGCATGTTTCTGTGGTGCTTTGGTGGGTTTTTGGACCACGATTTCAAAAAAAATATTGCGGTCGCCATTTTGGATCCCCCCGCCCGCACACTGCATGGCAAAGGCAGACGAGACAATGCCCCCCACCTGGTACCAGCAGCGCAGCAGTAGCACTAGCCAAGGAGAGGGGGGCGGGGACCCCCCCCCAAATAAAACACCCTTCTGGCCTGGTAGGTGCCCTCAGACAGTTTTCGCCTGCTTTTAGGGCCAGGAATCGGGTTTTTTTTTTTACTTTTAAAAACTTTTTTTCTGTGCCGCTTGGCATCGCGGGATCACTGCGATGCCAGGAACGACCACGACAAATCAGACCCAATTATTCTTTAGTCGGTTCGAGTTTGAGTTCTGGCGGAGTAATTCCCATTACCGTTTCCGTTGCGTAACGGAAACGAGTAACGGAAACGGAAACGGGAATTCCGCTAAGTCGTGCCCATCTCTAATATGGATAGATTATTACAACACTTTCTATGTGGGGTTGCCCTTGACCCTTATTCAGAGACTACAGTGGGTACAAAATGCAGCAGCCAGACTGATGGTTGGTGCAGGTAAATATGACCGCATCACCCCCATTCTGGCTTGCCTGTATTGGTTGCCCATTGTGTCCCGAATAAGGTTCAAGATACTGATGTTGATTTACAAAACCCTCCATGGCTTGGGACCTGAGTACCTGACAGAGCGGATCTCCCAGAGGTCGACTGAGGCCCGTCCCACCAGAATGTCGTGGGCACACTCACTTTAGGTGGCCATGCCCAGAGAGGCCAGGAAATCGGTCACCCAAAACCAGGCCTTCTCTGTGGTTGGCCCCTCGATGTGGAACCACTTGTGCCTTGCTCTGTCCTTGCTGGCCTTCAAAAAAGCTCTTAAAACATTGCTTTTTAGAGAGGCATTTGGCAACCATCAGAGTGTGTAGGGTTTTTTTCCTGAGAAATACTTGCCACCATCTTTGCTGCTTCTATTTCATTTTATGTTTTTACTCTGACTTTGATGCTACTGTAGTATTATATCGTTGTGAACCGTCCGGAGTTCCATTGGAAGATGAGTGATAAAGAAATATAAGAATAAATGAATGAATGAATGAATGAATGAATGAATAAAATGCCTGGATCAATGGCTCTCCTCTGAGCCTTCACATCTCCCCTGATCAACCTCTCCCCCTCTAAAGTGGGAAGGATGCTGCCAATGCGATAAAACTCACTCATCTGCTTCATCCGCAGGGTGACCCTCCATCTCGAAGCGGCAGGCGCAGCCATAGTCTTCGAAGTCTCTTGGGCAAATACCCGTCACACATTTCAGCTTGCTCACAAAGTTCAGCAACGCAGGGAAGTTAGTGAAGATGGACTGGAGCCAGGTGAAGTGGGAACCCAGGCAGTCTATGGGATACAGAGGAGACAGTGCAAAAGCCAAAGGAATGGGCATCCTTAGCAAGGACCTGGCGTGCCACTTGGCTCACTGGGCAACCTTAGCTCAAATGCTGGCAGTCTCCGCCTAATCTACCACCCAGGATTGCTGAGATTGTAAAGACTGGGAGTACATCACCCTTACTTAGCTCGATGAAACAAAGGTGAGCTGTACATGTCTCAGGAATATAAGTGAGACTCCTATTAATTACATACAATAGTGTAAGTCAAACAAAAAAAACCCAAAGGCAAAGTATGTTGCTAATATACTGTCCCATAACACTTAAAGCACGATCCTGTAGAGATGGGCACGAAACAAACTTTTTTTGTTTCTGTTATTCATTATTTGTTTTGTTACGTAACGAAACAAATAATGAACATTGTGATGAAATTGGAACGAACCGAACAGAACCACGAAAATTAGGTTCGTTATGTTTCGTTTTTTGTTAATAGCAACGCGCAATGAAATGAGCTATTTTAAATGTTAAAAAACACCCTGGAAATCCATAAAAACGCAGCGATAAGTATTTATACTGTCTGATAATACCTACGGGGGGGTCCTTAAAACGTTTGTTTTTGTTTTCTCCCATCGTTATGTATTTTTCTTTTCCCTTTAAGGATGACAAAATGGATGTTGCCAGCCACAAAATGGAGGCAAGCCATGTGATGGTATCATGTAAATTCTTGGACAATTTCAACCAATAGCATGCCCAGGTTGAAGACTGGGCAGGTCTGGCAGCCACAGAGGGCATAAAATTGCAGATGACACTACGGTGATTGGTCTCATTCGAGACAATGATGAATCTGCCTATAGGCAAGAGATTGAACAACTAGTTTTATGGTGTACTCAAAATAATCTTGAATTAAATACATGCAAATCTGTTGAAATGGTGGTGGATTTCAGGAGGACTCGTTCTATACAGCCACCTCTTATGATATCAAATAACTTAGTGTCAATAGTGGAGTTCTTTAAATTTTTAGGTACTATTATATCTCAAGATTTAAAATGGTCATCTAATATTGAAAGTATTATTAAGAAAGCACAACAAAGAATGTTTTTTCTGCGTCAACTTAGGAAGTTTAGACTGCCAAAAGAACTGTTGATTCAATTCTATAGAGGTGTTATTGAATCTATTATCTGTTCCTCTATAACTGTCTGGTTTAGCTCTGCGACTAAGCATGACAGATATAGACTTCAAAGGATAATTGGAACTGCAGAAAAAATTATTGCTACTAATTTGCCATCTATTGTGGAATTGTATACCACACGAGCTAAAAAGAGGGCGATGAAAATATACACAGATTCCACACATCCTGGACATAATCTGTTTCAATTGTTACCCTCAGGGCAACGTTTTAGGGCATTGCATACTAGGACAGCTAGATATAGAGATAGTTTCTTTCCAAGTGCTATCAAACTGTTGAATAATTAAATTTTACATTTCTTCTTCCTTTTTAAATAATAGGTTATATTGTAGTATTGTACTGTGTTTTTATTGTTGACTATATGATTCTTATATTTCCTTTTATATAGAGAGAGCATTTTTACCAAAACAAATTCTGGGTGTGTCTAACCACACTTGGCCAATAAAAGTATTCTATTCTATTCTATTCTATTCTATTCTATTCTATTCTATTCTATTCGTAAAAAGCTCTCGCAGCCCCCGTCCTCCTTGCAGTCTCCGGTGGGAGTTAGGGTGGGATTGCTGTCTTTGCTACTCATTATTTTCACTTTAGGCCAGCCAGGCAGGTGTGTGTCTCTGTGTTCCTGCTGGCTGCAGCCTGGCTCTTAGGGGAGAGAAAGAAGAGATTTCTCTCTACCTTCAGTCCTGCAGCCTCCCTGTGTGTGTGCATGCATACCTCTCAGTGAGTACCCTCCCCTGCCCCGCAGTGCTGTCACTCTGCGGCTGCCTTGCACCGTGGGCAATTCCCGCCGCTGCCTTTGCAGACTCCTTGTGTACCTAGTCTATACTGTGTCTCTGCCAGCATCATTTTTTTTAGTGTTTTCCCTCTGGTCTGGGGCGTTGGGGGACGCCTGCGCACATAAATGCTTTAAAAATCGTGCAAAAGCGGGTAAAAATGAAAAACAAAAAACGAATAAAGAAAATTGATTTTTTTTCAAAAATTCACAAAAACTGAAAACGAACCGGACCCCTCAATGAAAAATGAAAAACCGAAATGCCATTTTTTGATTCATGCGCATCTCTACTCTCCAGGCAGTTTACAACATAATTCTGCAAACACCACTAGGCTTACTGGATACTCAGCTTACTAACCGCAGAAGGATGGAAGGTTGAGTTAACTAACTATGAGGTGGCTACTTGAGTTCAGGACTGAACTCAGATTGTGAGTAGAACCTTCACTGCAGTACTGCAGTTTAACCACTGCACCTCAAGTCACAACAGTGAATTGCTACTAGTTGAGACACGGACTGGCATATTGTTCAACACATGGCCATTACTTGTTGTGGGTCTGGAAGCTGAGTCACGGCAACTGGGCTTCTTTTGTTGAGAGACAGAAACGTTTCACTGCTCATCTAAACAGCTTCATCAGTCTGAGGAAAGCTAGTTGTGAGTCCCCATTTTATCACCCCCCAATAAAATGGAGGACTATAAAATGGAGCTGTTTGGAACTATAAAAGGGAAAAAATTGTCCACTTACCAAAAAATAGTGCAACACTTTCCACGTTGGCAAAGACCCCATTGAAGAATGTAATGTTATCTGAATAGAAATAATGCGAGAATCTCAGTCATCCACACCCCAGTCTCTTTATTTCATTTCTATCTATAAAACCATTAAATAAATGTGTGGGTTAGGGGGTTCTTTTGGACTACAGCTCCCATAATCCTACAGACACCATGGCTATTAGCCATGTGAGCTATTGAATTCTGGGTTTTGTAGTCTAAGACCCAAGTATTTCCCTCTCTGATCATCTCCAAGCCAGCGCCAGACATTCTTCCCTATTCTCCTAGCACCACATTTCATGATAAAATGCATCCCTAAATCAGGGGTGTCCAAACATTGACCTTCCAGATGTTTTGGACCACAAATCCCAGAGTTCCGAGCCTAGATTGCCAATGACAAAGGACTGTGGGAATTGTGGTGCAAAACATCTGGAGGGCCGAGGTTTGGACACCACTGCGCCTAGCACTTAAGGTGGGGATACGCAGAATACTGTTGCGGCTCCAAACCAGACGGAAAGGTCTCACCAGATGCTCTATTGTTGTAGATCAGTGTTTCTCAACCTGCGGGTCCCCAGATGTTCCTGGACTACAACTCCCAGAAATCTTCATCAATAGCTGAGCTGGCCAGGATTTCTGGGAGTTGCAGTCCAGGAACATCTGGGGACCCACAGGTTGAGAACTATGGTGGTAGATTTTTCCAGGCATTCCTCCCTGAGAAATTATGGGAGTCATAGTCCCATCCATCCACCTGCATCTGGGCACCTCTAGTAAAATATTTAAATCAGGAATGGGCAATGATCCTTTCCAAAACATAATTTCCTCTCAATTAAAATGAGAATTAAATGTAACTTTTGTAAGCCCAGAAGAGCAGCAGTTACCCTTATAGATATAGTGGGGATACAAACTATGCCGCCAGTTGTCCCAACCCACGGAGCTACGTGGCTTTCTTCCTTCTTTCAGGCAGTAATTAATCCCCTAGCGACTCCCTTTCAGAAAATGGGGATACCAGTGAAAAAACAAATGTCTATCCTTCCCAGCCAGACAGACCCAATATTTCTGTAATTTCTCTGTCTGAGAGGACCGTAACAGGTCACAA
The DNA here is from genome assembly GCA_037367245.1 of Phrynocephalus guinanensis. Lineage (NCBI taxonomy): Eukaryota > Metazoa > Chordata > Lepidosauria > Squamata > Agamidae > Phrynocephalus > Phrynocephalus guinanensis. Next base: position 13,008,587 of record CM074739.1, on the reverse strand, counting down.
AGCTTGGGGGAAGGCCTGAGAGAACTTTTAGTTTATTGCTGGATCGATTTTCGGTCAAAAAAAACCCATCTTACTTAGGTTTTTTTCTGCTCCCTGTGGAAGATCAAACAGCACTGCTGATGTCCCCGATTCTTGTCCTCCTGTTATCAGCAGAGGGAATATAAGTTATAATTGAGCACAAAATCAGATTTTGAAAATCATTACGGCAAAGAAGCTTCCCTCGGCCCTTCAGATATTTTTGGATTCCAATTCCCATCAAACACAAGAATTGAATTGAAACCTTTAGGCTACTCGTAAAATAACAAACATAAGAACATAAGAACATAAGAAGAGCCATGCTGGATCAGGCCAAAGGCCCATCTAGTCCAGCTTCCTGTATCTCACAGTGGCCCCACCAAATGTGTCTGGGAGCACAACGGACTAGATATCTGTCCCCTGATACCACTCCCCAGCATCTGGCCCTCGAAGTAACCCAGTTTTAAGCCTGGAGATTACACATCTTCATCATGGTTTGTAACCAGTGATGGACGTCTCCTCCAGGAATCTGTCCAATCCCCTTTAGAAGGCATCCAGGCCAGATGCCATCACCACCTCCTGTGGCTGGGAGTTCCACAGACTAACAACACGCTGGATAAAAAAATATTTTCTTTTGTCTGCTCTCACTCTCCCAACCCTCAGTTTGAGTGGGTGTCCCCTGGTTTTGGTATTTAATGTTTAGAGGGCAATACCCTCTTTTTCAAAGCTATACCAAAAGTTCAAGCATGGCAAAAGATGGAATTGTCAGGAGTTATTTCTTAGATGTAGAGTTCTTGGCAAGATGAAAATAATTGCCAGGCAAGAAAGTGGGTATACTTGAAGCAAATTGCCCCATGACAGATTATCGACACAGCTGGAGAAAAAGTAACATGAGTCTTCACTTACCACTAATAGCCAACATCATCATCAGTAGAATTGCCATCATAATTTTGCAGCTCTCTTTCCTGGTGAATCAAGTAATAGGTTAAGAGTATGCACAGACAACAAAATGGAGCCATGGGGGGGGGGGGGGGGAGTGTCAAGATGGCTAAGGAATCCTAAATCAATATCAATGACACACACACACAAAGTACTCTGACGAACTTTCATTTTAATCTTTGTGTTGGCAACACTCTTAGGTGGCAGACACTGGATTTTTGGATTTTCAGATATTCAAGTTTGGGATCTTCAGATCCCAAGGGATCTCTCCTTTTTAAAATTTCTTTTCCCCCCTCCCCTTCTATACCCAGAAGACATATGCCTCCTATCTCTGCCAATGATGCTGCTGAAGAGAATCTGGGTGTGGAAATAACTGTTATGTTAAAATGTTCAGTTTAGAAGGGAGAGAGGATTGAGAGAGAGAGAGAGAGAATAAAACAGGACTGCTACCACACCAAAAAAGGTTGATATAGTTATGAATGATATAAAAGGAGATGGGAAGTTGGCGTATTGCATTATTGTATTGCCTTTATTTTGTGTTGTATTGTTGTTTTTAATCCTATTGTTAACCACCCAGAGTTTCCTGGGAAGATGGGTGGCATAAAAATAAATAAATAAATAAATAAATAAATAATGTTTCTGCCCTTTTTCGTAATAGCATTTGGGGTCCTCGATGAAATTCTTTAACAAACATTTATGGGTAGATAAAAGATGTACACATTCATAAAATGCTGAATAAACCTACAGAGCTCACTGCCATTAAAATGGGTTGATGCTGGACAAAGTTTCAGTCAAGTTGCTGCTTCCTTTGCTAGAAGGGAGAACCCCCAACTGATATATTAGCTGTGGTGATCTGCATTGACTAATAAGCTATCCTTTCCGTGGGATGTTTTCTGTGCAAACCCAAATACATTACCTAGAAACATTCCAGGGTTTCAGACAATTCAGAGCAACCAATTTCAGGCAAGTAATGAGGTGTCAGTGTATGCCTGCTCATGTGTCAGGTACTCTACTGAGCACACAACCAGCCATCTGAGCAACATCTTTTTCTTAGCAGCTGCAATTGGAGGCAAGTTTACTGACCCGGGAGTAAAACTTCAATAGGATTCTGGCTAATGACCCAGAAGTAAATCTTCCTGCAATATGTGTATAACATGAACAACAACAAAAAACAACAGGTGGATAAGACAAATTAAGCTTGGTCTTGGTGTAGTCTTATGCCCCAAAAGATTCGGTTGTGCATCTGAAAGTGCCTAGCCTGGATCTGACCTTTGCTAACTAGAATATTTATAATCTATGAAGTGCCTATGCTCTTTCTTAGCTGGGTGGAATATTTTAAGAGATGCACAACAAGGCTTACAGGGAAAAGTAGGAACCATTTCATTTGGGATGACTCCCAAGCATCTGTGCAGAGTATACAGACTCCATTCATACTGTCTCCGGTAACTGAGAGGCAGCCGAGGTTGAAATGCACTGTGTGCGCGCATGTGACAAGGATGGGATACAAGAGCACATCTGATCACTAAAATAATGCCATCTCCTTGTACAGGGAACATCAGTCAACCATGGGAAGGCATGCTTTCTGCAGTGACCCCCCAGGTGGCTCAATGATTAAACGGCTATTGTCCTTAACAGAGGACAGGGCCGGCACTAGGTTTTTTTGCGCCCTAGATGAGGGGCGGGCAGTGGGTGGCAGGGGGCGGGGCAGGGGGCAGCGGGGCAGCAGGGTGGTGGTGGCGGCGGGGCGGCTGGGGTGGTGGATGGCAGCAGATGGTGATGGGCGTGGGGGTGGGCGGTGATGGGCGTGGGGGTGGCGGGCAGACAGCGACTGGTGACTGGCAGGCAGTGGGGGACGGACGGTGGTGGCCAGCAGCGGGGGGGGGGGCAGCAGGCTGGCCAGCACCGTCTCTCCATTTTGGCGCCCTAGGCAACTGCCTAGTTCACCTTAATGAACGGGCTGGCCCTGACAGATGACAAGACTGCAATCAAAGGGGGGAAGCTTAGACAAGACTGCTACCGCACTTCCTTGAGCAGCCACTTTTTATTTTGCATTGCCTTATCTCCTCCTGCGGTCATGTGGTCGCTACAGTGGTTCGGCAGTCCGCACTTCAGCGGTTGCTTAGCAATCGGCTTCCCCGTTCGCACTTGGCTGAACCGCTTTAAACTATGACAGGAAAACGGTAGAAACAGGGGGGAAGCCGCAAAAAGGCGGCTTAGTATGTCCGCAAATACAACCAAATCACTTTAAAAGTGGGTGCAGGAACTGATTTAAAAAAAACACCACCCCCAGTGGTGGTCGTAAGAAAAACTGACACAGTGGTCAAATTGGGCATGGCCAAGGGGGCTCTTCAGAAACAGGTATTTGAAAAGCAGACAGTGATTTTAAAGGTAATTTGTCCTTAAGGAAAAGGCCTTTCAAATCTAAAGTGTGGTAGCGGTAAAGTCTTGTTCAAGCTAATAGGACTTCTGAGCAAATATACATAGGAGTGAACTGGAAGTCCCAATGGGCCGAGAAACACTTGTTTCTAAGGAAGCAGGGTTGGGATCCCACCACCCATCCAGTTAGAAACTCTGTCAACACTCCTATCTCAAGCAAATAGCGAGTGTGGCATAGATTACAATCACGCCTGATTCGCGTCCTAAGGAACAGACTGGCACCCATCTCGTCTTTTTTTTACGAACGTGCTATCTTTCAATGCCCCTTTCTGCCAGAAAAGCACAGGGAACAAGCTCTTACCTTGAGGTTTGTTGTCCAAAAGGAGATGGGAAAGAAGAAATTGTCTTTAAGGAGGTTAGGATTTTGTGCTTTATATACCCACTTGACTGTCCCCCCCCCCCCAATCCCAGTCCACGTGAGCCTGATCTTCATCATCTTGATATCAACTTTTTTCAATCAGCCCTTTCATTAAATTTCGGCGGGTCACACCGCGTGCAGCAGTAAGGTTTACCATTATAGATCATTTATATCCTAGAGGCTATATTAAATAGACCTATTCTCTAGGGTGCTCCCAGTTACCAAGCTAATACAGGGCCCGTTGTAATTAGAGAACAATTGTTCTTCTGTTATCCGTCTCCGATAAAGGTACGGGACGGATTGCGGTAAGAACTTAATAAGAGGCAACGTTCCATGTTGAGAGATGGGTGAAAGCCAAGACCCCTTTACAGCCTCCGACTTCTCTGACTGTTGAAAAGCCTCGCCGGTGTTGGAAAAAAAGAAAAAGCACTAAAATGTTGGTGAGTTGTGAAAGGGGTGAGCCAGTGTCCTGTACATCAACAGTGAATTCTCCGCATACCCTCCTGCACACGTTTCAGAATGAAGAAGAATTAGGCCAGGTTAGTCCTGTACTTAGATGAGAGGTGAGGATGACTAAAGAATGCCAGGCAACCTCAAGGCAGGCTTTGGAAGGAACCACGATGAGAACCCTGGATGCTAGGCACCGCAAGTCAAGGAATGACAATACTATGCTAGATGAACTAATGATCTGAGCTAGTCGAAGCTCCCAGTAATTCGTTCTTCAAGCTCACAGGATGGTTCCGTCCCCAGCAAGGAGGAAGGCTTGGAAGGAGCCCAGTTGTTTGCAGAAGTGAAAAACTAATAATGTTGATAGGCCAAAGAGAACTGGTAGAGATCTGTATCTCATCATCATCATCATCATCAGCAGCAGCAGCAGCAGCAGCATTCAAACAGGAGTATAGACAACATCCATGTTCACACCAGAATCTTTACTCCAGAACAACTAACATGGCTACTGAGTGTCTTTTTTACTTATTTTTCTGGCCAGGCTGACTATAGTGAGCTGACCTCTTGTTAGTCATTTAAACTGTTCTACCTTGGTCATAAATTTGTACACCTGGCTATTCCTAACTTGATGGTCAGAGGGACTATGAGCCATTTTCTTATGGCGAATTGAGACTTTCATTGCTGCTGTATGCCTTATAGCAGGGCTGTCCAACCCATTGACCACAGGCGACTGGTCGACCGTGGGGTCCTGGGAGGTCGCCCAGCAGGTCCCTGCCTGCCTCCTGACCCACCGCCATTTTTGGGGGGAGGGAATATTTTTCACTTTGTTGGTGGGTGGGCAGGTGGCTGAGGCTCTCCACTGCGGGACCTCCATTGCTGCTGGGGACCTTGGGTGGTGGAGGGGTGGGGCGGGGCAAGCGCGCATGCAACCCCAGGGACCTCCGCTGCCACCACCACCAGCAACATGTGCCATGGACCTTAGGAGGGAGGGATGGAGGGGAGAGAGTGCATGCAGCGCCCTGTACCGGTGCTGGCAGTGGCGGTGGCAGCAGCGGCAGCATGCGAGGGGAACCTTGGCAGTCGAGTAAGCGGCCTGGGCTCTGCTGCCGGCAGCGTGCATCGAGGACCTTGGGGGGAGGGGCAGTGACAAGAGCCGGGTGGAGAAGCGGCAGGAGGGCCAGTGGGAGGGTGGGAGGTGGTGGTGAAGTCCCCCATTCCCTTCCCTCCCCAGCCAGATAAGTGCCCTGACAGCCGCACGGGGCGAAGAAGCAGCCTGGAGGGTGCTCACATGGTGCCAAATTCAAAAGGGCCAAGCCTTCCCTTGGTCCTTTTGAATTTGGGGTGTAACGAACTCGGGCAAAAGGAAGACCTCCCGGGGGTCCTGGAGCCCCCCATCCCCGAGCTCTAGATTTGTGTGTGCACCCGCGATTGCACGTACACGTACGCGATCATTGTTAGGCCCTTTTTCATGATTCTATGATTCCAGCTCGTGTTTCTAGATTTGCGGATATTTATACCATTCCACAAATCCAAACATTTTAGAAATCTGTCTCCTCATTAGTTTTTGTGTAATTGTACTTATATTTTTTCAGGTGATAATTTATTTTCCTTCTTTTTTCTGGATTCCATATAAGCATCCACCTTAGAACTTCACAATCTGTTAGGCTACTTACACATTTTGCATTATGATTCTTCATTCACAAAGACAAAGCACCATATGGTCCCAGGTTTATTCTGTGAAATGTCAGGTAGAGGCAGGAAATGCCTCCAAGACCCCAAGTCAGTAGGAATGGCAATTATATGGTCCCAGAAGCCTTTGCCAGCACAGCTAGTGCTGAAGGCTTTTGGGGAGTTGCAGTCCAAGAGTTTCTGGGGACATAAGGTTGGGAAGCACTGCTCTAGACCTTGTTGGACTTCAACTCCCAGTGTTCATCTTCATGTTATGGTGGCTAAGGTTGCTGGGATTTGCAGTCCAGTGACATTTGGGAGGACTCATTCTATCATGTCCATGTGACCTGATAAAGGCAGTGCTGAAGTACATGGACCAATAGTCTTATGTGTTGTTAAAGCAGGTACCGAAACTACATATGTATAATTCTGGATAAACTCTGTATCAATTTTAGTTTCCTGAACCAGAATATTCAATATCCCCCAGCCAACCCATATCCATCCCAGATGGGGGGAACTGGAAGTTGTGATCCAATGACAATTATTTCCAAACTTAGATTAAACAGAAGCTTCTTTTACATGACAAAGAAACTCGCAGACGTTATTGCAATATAGATTATTGCATTTATTTTTGCTTTTTAAAGATTCAAATCTCATTCAGCCCTGTTTCAAACCCAGCTAACAAGCCGCAGCTTGAATGCATTAACAAAACTAACAAACATCCTTTGTAAAAATACAACACCCAGAAACAAATTATTTCATCACCGTTAAGTGCCTTGTTCAAATGTCCTCGTCTATTAATTATCACACTTGAATAATCAGAGATAAAAGGAGACTATTCTACCAAACCCAGGGGGGGGATTCCACCCTCCTTCCATGTTCTTCTTCACACCATCACCGACGTCATGCCTTGGGCAATGGGAGAAAATCTACAGAATGTTGCAAGCTTTCTTCTTAGTTGGGATTCCTCTTGGAGATTTAAATAGATTTGCAAATGCTTGCAAGGCATTTCTGCTTTAAAGCTGTGAAAACAAAAGTTGTTTTATTGTTGTCATCATTGTCGTCTCCCCCTCCCCCCCTCCTCATATTCATTGTCAGTAGTAGTAGTAGTAGTAGTAGTAGTAGTAGTAGTAGTAGTAGTAGTAGTAGTAGTAGTAGTAGTAGTGTGGGGATGAGCTGTCTTAATAATTTATTTTGCATGCAGGTTAAGCAATATTCGATCATTTATACTTCCCAGACTGAAGATTCACCAATATGTGCATCTCATGTTATTTTTCTCCAACGTCACTACTATTCTAAGATGCTCTTTGCATGCACAAAGGGTAATATGAGACCTATAACAGGGCCAGTCTCTCATTCATTCTCCCCAATCACTTGGAAACTGAAGAGGAGAATGGACAAGAACTGCTGGATAGGCCAGTGGTTTAGGCATCTGACTGTGGAGCCAGGGATCGGGAGTTCACTTCCCCCCTGTGCTTCCCTGATAGAGGCTAGATTGAGTCCCAAATTTGTCTAACTAGATTTGTATGTGGCATATTATATGTGCCTCTGCTCCATTATGACATGGGCTTTTAAGGTTGAGAAGCAGTGGACAGGTTACTTGCATCTCTGAAAATGATAAGCCAGTCTTTCTGTGTTTCTGTTACATAGGTGCACACAGTTTCCAACGGGAAAAGGATGGTAATTGTATGCAAAGACAACTTGCACAAATTACGGGGATCTTGAATAGACAATGCTCCTTGTCTCCCTCTTGTTAAAGGACAAGAGGGATTATTGCAGGGCTTGAACATTGTTGATGAAACAGCATGTAGAACTTCTACTTACTCTTGGAATAGGCTGTTCTTTTGACTTTTTCACAGACGTATGTTGCATTTTTCAAGAACCAGGAATAGTTCTCAATACAGTACCTAAATCATTACAGCAGGATCAAAGACCAATAAAGTATTTCTTTTTTTTAGAAATTCATGAATAACTGTGCATAAACTTTACTTGCTTTACTTATAACTGGGTACAATTCAAATTCCTAGTTCTAATCTATAAAGCCTAAACATCTTGGGTCTAAGCTATCTCAAGGACCACATTATTAGCCTAGCTGGCTATTAAGATCATCCAGAGAGACCTTTGTCTCCACCCCACCACCCTCACAGGTGCATCTGGGCATAGGAGGCAGTCTTCTCTGTGGCAGCTCCCAGACTTTGGAACTCCCTGCCACTGGAGGCCCATCTGGCCCCATCTTTGCTGTCCTTCCACAAGCAAGCAAAGGCCTTTCTCTTCAATCATGCTTTCTCTCACTGCTTGAGTGTGCCTATTGCTTTGAATGAGTTTTTAGTATTGCTTATGTTTTCCATTTCTTAGACTGGTATTCGTTTGATCCATTTTTGCTTTATTGTCTTCTTTGTGCAGTAGTTGCTTTTAGCTTTAAATATTGTCTTTCAATGATGTAAGCCACCATGGGTCCTTTTAAAGGAGAAGGTTGGGGAGAAAATATTTTAAATAAAATAAAATAAAATAAAATAAAATAAAATAAAATAAAATAAAATAAAATAAAATAAAATAAATATTTCTCAATCTTTTCACACAAGCCCCAGAGAATATTCCTCACAGCCTTTCCTCATATTTGGATTCTTGCATTAAAAACAAGGCAAAGGACGGTTCCACCTTTTACCTCATCGCGTCTTGCCTTGAGTAGCTTCTATCCCTTGCACAAAGGCACTGCTGATAAAATTTGCACAGCTCCATCACACAAGGGTTTATCTTTTGGACGGTGGTGGCTGGCGTCGTGAAGGAGGTGCCTTTCTTGATTGCCGGTGGACACCCTAAGAAAAGAAAAATAGATACGAGCCCGAAAGAGCCTCCGGCATTTGATACACCAAATGCCTGGGATGAGACAACTCACGGATGCATCTAACGTCTCCTTTGAAAAAAGAGAAGAGAAGATAAAGAAACAACCATTTCATACAGGAATGCTCCAGAGACGCTTGAAAGAGGAAGGGTGCCAGGGATTTTTTGGAGCACTCCCTTTTATGTTTCCAACAAACAGGAACTTGCAGCCAAAAACAGGCTGCGAGAGAACTCCGTTATGGATTCCCTTGGGCTGACTCGTACCAACTGCAGAAAAATGATTTCTTGACGACCCCAAACGACTTAGTTGGTGGAGGTTGGGGGAATTAGATGTAACATTTTGTACCCTTGGCCTTGTTCTAGAGAAGTCATGTGCTCTGTCTATCCTTCCCTGTCCAAACTCACATTTCTCCTCCAGGTTCATGCTCTTCGTGGGAAGGGCAGGAGAGGACAGTAAAAACGGTGACATGAAAACATGTAAAGCAGACCCTGCTCTGTGTGTGTGTGCTGGTTGGCTGTCTCTCAACTGGATAATAATGTGATTCAGAAACTCGATTCTGTGGCTAAAGGAGTTGATGAAATGGTGGAGCAGGTGACATCCCGGCTAGACTACTGCAATGTGCTCTATGTGGGGCTACCAATGAAAATTCTCAGGAACCTTCAACAACTAAATGACCTGGATTCTAGCTACATCAAAACTCGAATCTCACAGTATGAACCAATTGTTAAGGTCATCAGAAGAGGCCTTTCTCTCCATCCCACCACCCTCACAGGTATATCTTGTGGGAACACATGAAAGGGCCTTCTTGGCTGCTGCGCCCAGACTCTGGAACTCCCTCCCACTAGAGACTAGGAATGCATCATCTCTGTTGTCCTTCCAGAAACAGACAATGACCTTTCTCTTCAGGGAAGCATTCCCTGAATGATGGTCTACCTATTATGTGTCTTTTATATGGATCTAGCATATCTACGCTGTATTTTATATTACCAATCACTAGTCGAACGCTTCCCAAGTGTTTAGGACTCAGTGATATATCGGCAAATTATGCGAGCAGATCCCAGTAAGGTGGCTTTCTGCATCTGACTGATGGTGACTTTGCCAACTCCAATTTCTTCTAAATATTTGCTTAGCTCTTTGGGCACTGCACCCAGCGTGCCAATTACCACTGGGACCACCTGTACCGGTTTATGCCAGAGTCTCTGAAGTTCAATTTTGAGATCCTGTTATCGGGTAATATTTTCAAGTTGTTTCTCAGTGACTCTACTATTCTCCTGGTATAGCAACATCAATGATCCACACTTTTTTCTTCTCCACAATCACAATATCTGGGGTATTATGCTCCAAAACCCTGTCTGTCTGTATTTGGAAGTCCCAAAGTAATTTTTGCATGCTCAATTTCAGTCACTTTTTCAGGCTTATGGTCCCACCAGTTCTTTGCTACGGGCAGATGATAGTTCTGACACAAATTCCAGTGGACCATTTGAGCAACTACATTATGACATTGTTTGTAATCAGTCTGAGCAATTTTCTTGCAACAACTCAATGTATGGCCGATAGTTTCATCCACCTCTTGTGGGGGACTCAGCTGATTTTTCTATTCTAGCCTTAACTGTATTTGTTCTGATAGCTTGTTCTTGAGCTGCAAAAATCAGGGCTTCTGTCTCTTTTTTCAGTGTTCCATTGGTGAGCCATAACCAAGTCTTTTCCTCTACTTTTCCTTTGACTTTTTCGAGGAACTGCCCATGCAGCGCTTTATTATGCCAGCTATCAGCTCGTATTTGCATTGTTGTTTTCCTGTATTGACCCTTTGTTTGATTTATTTTAAACACATTATTATTATTATTATTATTATTATTATTATTATTATTATTATTATTATTATTATTATTATTATTATTATTATTACTACTACTACTACTACTACTACTACTACTACTACTACTACTACTACTACTACTAATAATAATAATAATAATAATAATAATAATAATAATAATAATAATAGCATGACGATGACGATGATGATGACGATGACGACGACGACGACTACTACTACTACTACTACTACTACTACTACTACTACTACTACTACTACTCTTTAGTAACATTCTGAGATAATTTGTAACATATAGGCAATATCAGTGTTGGCGAACCTATGGCACAGATGCCAAAGGTGGCACTCGGAGCTCTTTCTCTGGGCACCCAACATTGCCCTTATTCAGGTTAAAATGCTGTATTGGCACTTTGCGAAAAAAATTGTGGGTTTTAAATCACAGTTTGGGCACTCGGTCTCTAAAAAGGTTCACCATCACTGGGGTAGATGATGTGGTATTGAGGTCCAATAAATAAATAAATAAATAAATAATAATAAATAAATAAATAAATAAATAAATAAAAATTTAGGGAGGCATCTTGAGGAGAATTTTCCAATTTTTTGCCATTTTTCTGGTCATTCCTAAGGTTGCCACTAGAGATGGGCATGAACTGTGGTTCGGTGGTTCAACACACGTCAGCAGTTTGGCCACACAGCTGATCTATAGGTTCCCAAAAGTATTTTGCTCCGCCTCCTCTGCCAGTTGCCCTCTTACCCCTTGCAAGAAGGAAGGTTTCTCCTTTCAAGAAGATACACTTTTATCAAGACTGTCAGTGGGCTAAGCGGGAACTGAAACACCCAACAGCTGGCCCTGCAGCTAGATATCTAAGCAGAACTATCCAGTCAGGTGCCCTGTGACTAATGTTGCAGAAAGATTTACCCTCAGCCCCTTTGGCATTTTACGAGCACTGACAGGCAGCCATCTTGTGCTTTGCCCCAGTTCTGAAAAACGAATGGGGCCAGTCCTGCAAAGCCTACTCAAACCAAGGGAAAAAACAAAACAAAAAAAAACAGCCATACTGGCTAAGCTTGCTTGTCATGTCAGAGGCCTTATTTTCCCTGTAGGCAGTCTTCTTATTTCAGGAGCTTCCTCAGCTATGCGTTTGAAATCAAGACTCCAAGGCACGTTTCTGAAAGTGCTCTTTCAAAATCCTATTGGGCAGGGTTACCGGATGGCATTTCCTTGCGTGCTGCCAGCATGTTGCATTCTTTATGGCTTTGGTTATGTTACACGACAGGGAAGGTTAAGGAGGTTACCCTTACAGTAATGAAACACTGTTGACATACACCTGAGATGTCGGAGGCAGCGGTGAATTTAATATAAACTGGCATTCACTAATGGCAGGGAAATCAAGCTGCCGTCTCTCCACAGAGATGGGCACAAAAACGACACCCCTCCACTAGCCAAAGTCACTCAGCGCCCCCCAAAGAACACACACACATTGAAATACTTTCCAAAGTTATCCTCGTTGTTACTCCAGTCCAGATATTATTGCTTTTACAACAAAGCAACTTAAGAAGAGTGACCAAACCCAGAATGTATATAATTTTGCAACATTAAGAACATGGAAGAAGTATATAGGGATCTTAGCTCCTCCTAACTTTAAATCTCAAGAGAAATTTGAACAATTTAGGTACTGGACTGAGATTGGACTCTATAGAATTAGAGATTTATGGAAGCCAATTAACGATCAGTCAATTAGAACAGAGAACAAGAGGAATTAAAACTAATTGGCTACAAGTAAAACAGATAAGTAATTTTGCAGTGAAATCATCCCAAACTCAAGGCCCCATTAGACTATGAACAGAGTTTGAACAATGTTGTGTGGAAAAGGATAAGAATATAAACAAGGGGTTAACTTCAATAAAATATAAATGTATTATAGACAAAGAATTTACCAGAGGTTTAGGGTCTAAAGTTGTCTGGGAAACAAACTTAAACAGTACTAATCCAAAGGAAGTATCGGTAAGAATTTAGAATGGGCACCCTTATAAATCAATTTCAGCAAAAGCTAGGGGAACAGTTTTAAAGATAGTACATAGATGGTATTTCTATCCCATAAAATTGCATAAAATTAACAGAAGGATCTCTGATGCAGGTTGGCGTAATTGCAGGTGTAAAGGTTCTTTAGAGCATATGTGGTTGGCATGATGAAATATAGAAATATTCTGGAATAAAGTTATTAACTGGATAGAGAATCTTCCTAGACAGAAAATAGATCCAAATGAAATGTTGTTGTTATTCTCATTATTTACTGGAGGAAATGAAAAACTAGCTAATAAAGAATTAATAGCAATTCTCATGGGCGTGGCAAGAATGGAAATTACTCACAATTGGAAATATGCCCAGGATCTCTCACTCACAAAATTCGTAAACCAAATATGGGAAGTTGCAGTTATGGAAAAACTGACTAGTGGGTTTAAAGTATACAGGGGAGAGAAAAAAGACAACAAATTTCTGAATATAAGGCAAACTTTACTAACCTCTGATGTTATACAAAAAACTAAATTGGATAAATCAAAATATGGACTGGACTGTTGGGTAGTTTAAGAATGTTTAATTTGATGTGTTATTCAGCATTGTTTGTATAACAAGCTATATTAGATAGCATGTATTATCTTATGTGGATTGCCAATAAAAATGAAAAAAGGCCAGATATTTATTATTGCATTAAACAGAGAGATCTCACAAGGGTGCTGCAAAGTTCAAGCAGAGAACAGAGCAAAATTCTTCCAGAAGAGAAGAGAAACACTGAATGTTTTAAAAAAACTAACCCTCTGAATTGATCTACCAGAATTCGTGTTGAGTTCATTTTCTGCATATACTGCAGGCAGGTAAGCCAAAATAAAAAGTACAGCATCCATTGACTAACCCTCTTGAGGTCTTTCCTGCTGCATTATGCCAAATTAAAACTTTCAGTTCATTACGTGTTCCTGAAGCCTACATAAGAACATAAGAACATAAGAAGAGCCATGCTGGATCAGGCCAAAGGCCCATCTAGTCCAGCTTCCTGTATCTCACAGCGGCCCGACCAGATGCGTTTGGGAGCGCATGAGACCAGATATCTGTCTCCTGATACCACTCCCCTGCATCTGGCCCTTGAAGTACCCTGGTTTCTCCATCATGGTTTGTAACCTGTGATGGACTTTTCCTCCAGGAATCTGTCCAATCCCCCTTTGAAGGCATCCAGGCCAGATGCCATCACCACATCCTGTGGCAGGGAGTTCCAAAGACTTACAATGCGCTGGGTGAAAAAATATTTTCTTTTGTCAGTTCTTACTCTCCCAGCCTTCAATTTGAGTGTATGTCCCCTAGTTCTGGTATTTTGGGAGAGAGAGAAGAGCTTCCCTCCATCCACTTTACTCATACCCTGCATTATTTTGTATATCTCAATCATATCCCCCCTCAAGCGCCTTTTTTCCAGACTAAAGAGGCCCAAATGTTTTAGCCTTTCTTCATAAGGGAGGTGCCCCAGGCCAGTAATCATTTTAGTCGCTCTCTTCTGCACCTTTTCCAGTTCCACTATGTCTTTCTTGAGATGCGGTGACCAGAATTGTACACAATACTCCAGGTGGGGCCTTACTATTGTTTTGTATAATGGCATTATAATGTTGGCTGTTTTATTTTCAATCCCCTTTTTGATTATCCCTAGCATGGAATTGGCCTTCTTCACCGCTGCCACACACTGGGGAGACACCTTCATGGAGCTGTCCACCAACACACCAAGATCTCTTTCCTGATCCGTCACGGATAACTCAGAGCCCATGAGTTGATAGATGAAGTTTGGATTTTTTGCCCCAATATGCATTACTTTACATTTGGTTACATTAAAACGCATTTTCCATTTCTCAGCCCATTCCCCCAGTTTGGAGAGATCCTTCTGGAGCTCTTCACAATCTTCTCTGGTTTTCACCACACGGAAAAGTTTTGTGTCATCTGCAAACTTGGCCACCTCACTGTTTATCCCTGTCTTCAGGTCATTTATGAACAGATTGAAAAGCACCGGTCCCAGGACAGAGCCCTGGGGCACACCGCTTTTCACTTCTCTCCATTGTGAAAATTTCCCATTGATACCTACTCTTTGTTTCCGGGATCTCAACCAGTTCTCAATCCATAAGAGGACCTGTCCTCGTATCCCCTGACTGTGCAATTTTCTCAGCAGCCTTTGGTGAGGGACTGTGTCAAAACAGCTAATTTGATACATCATATCTAATGAGAGTAGACTCACTCATTCACCTGCTCAATGGAAAGCTCCCATGAAGGTGCATTCCATGGGTTTGTTTAAGTTTCAGCCATTGCATGAAACTGATTGGGCTGCTATTCTTTCACACTCATGACATGACACACCTCCAAACAGAACACAGCAGCCAATGGCTCTTTGGACTCTTAACAAGCCCACCTGAATGGAAGGTAGATGTATTCAAAGCAATGATGATATAGACTGGTTTAATGTATTTTAATGCAATTTGCTCAAGGAAGATTGCAAACACAATCATATTTCATACCCCTGGCCATAAAAAACAAGGAGGGGATTTTGGCAGCACAGCTATTACTCAAAGTTTATATAGTACCTCATAGTGCATAAAGCACTCTCTGGGAAGTTTACAATTTACAACCCATGGCACAGTGGTTAAATGCCTGTGCTGCAGGTAAAACTGTGCTCACAACCTGTGGTTCAAACCCAGGTAGCCGGCTCATTGTTGACTCAGCCTTCCATCCGTCCAAGGTCAGTAAAATGAGTTCCCAGCTTGCTGGGGGGGGGGCAATGTGTAGCCTGCATACTGTAATTAAAAAACTGTAAACCACCCAGAGACTACATGAAGTGGTATAGGGCGGTATATAAGCAGAACACTTTGCTTTGATTTACGAATGCTACACCTTTGTCCCACCCCAACCCAAACTGTTTCTTACACAAGGGTCCACTGTACTTACTAAAAGCAAATATCAAATCAAAGCATCATTAGGTAGGAAGGTCACAGTTCACAGGAGACTGCATTCCACAGTGTGGGAGTTACCTAAGATAAAACCTTGTCCTGTATACCAAGAAGGAAGAATGTAGCAAGTGATATTTTCAAGAAGATCTTAACATCCAGAGAAGTTGAGATTTTCCGCTTGTGAAGACAAAAAAGCTCTTATAGACTTGAAAGGTTAAAATATCTTAAAAATCAGCCTGGAAAACTATCTGTAACCACAGCAAGGGTTTCAGTTTTACGGTCATATGAACTTGTGACTAGAGATGGGCACGACTTGAAAAAAATTTTTTTCGAGTTGTCGTTAGTCGGGCCGGTTCCGTTTCGGCTCGTTTCCGTTTTTCGCGAAAATTTGCAAAAATTAGTCGGTTCGTTTTTTCGTTTTTTTGTTGTCATTAGTACTGGTTTGGGGAGGGGGTAGCGGGCTCCTGGAGGGAGCTGCAGGAGTCAGCCAGAGCCACAAGTGACGGACTGGCAGACTCTTTGCACCCGCTGTGTCTCACGTACTTGCATGTAGTGCAATGCAAGTAGATCTGGCTTAGGGTTAAGACGGCTTAGCGGAACGGCTAGGGTTAGGCTAGTTACGGGTGAGGTTACGGTGAGTATTGGGGTGCATCTGGTTGCCTCTCTGACCCACTTAGAAGGAAAGTGTAGTGGCGTATGGGTTAGGCTTAGGGTTCGGGTTTGGGCTACGATTAGTGGGCTGTTTATGCCCGATTGGCACATCCCAGAAGTCTCTGTGGTCAACCTGGCCAAGTGGCCATGCGATTGGTGGAAAATTTGCATGGTCTACTCCCATGGGAGAGCCCATCATTGCGAATGCGCAGGTGTAAAAAAATAAAATAAAATAAAATAAAATAAAATCAACGGAGACTTTTTTTGCAAGAAAAACCCACTTCTGCTACTGTAAAAATTCAAGCATTTAAAATAGCTAATTTCCGCATGTTTCTGTGGTGCTTTGGTGGGGTTTTGGGCAACAATTTCAAAAAAAATATTGCGGTCGCCATTTTGGATCCCCCCCCACCGCATGGCAAATGGATGCGCCCTCCCAGCCTGGTACAGTCAGCAAAACCTGGCCATGCGATTGGTGGAATGGCTCCAAAACTTTGCATGCTCCACTCCCATGGGCGAGCCCATCATTGCGAATGCGCAGGTGTAAAAAAATAAAATAAAATAAAATAAAATAAAATCAACGGAGACTTTTTTTGCAAGAAAAACCCACTGCTGCTACTGTAAAAATTCAAGCATTTAAAATAGCTAATTTTCGCATGTTTCTGTGGTGCTTTGGTGGGGTTTTGGGCAACGATTTCAAAAAAAATATTGCGGTCGCCATTTTGGATCCCCCGCACTGCATGGCAAATGGATGCGCCCTCCCAGCCTGGTACCAGCAGCGCAGCAGTAGCAATAGCCAAGGAGAGGGGGGCGGGGAACCCCCCCCCCCCAATAAAACACCCTTCTGGCCTGGTAGGTGCCCTCAGACAGTTTTCGCCTACTTTTAGGGCCGGGAATCGGGTTTTTTTTAACTTTTAAAAACTTTTTTTCTGTGCCGCTTGGCATTGCACGATGCAAGTAACGAGCACGACAAATCAGACCAAATTGTTCGTTCGTCGGTTCGAGCTCGAAGTCTGGGGCAGTGATTCCCGTTACCGTTTCCGTAGAGTAACGGAAACGAGTAACGGAAACGGAAACGGGAATACCGCTAAGTCGTGCCCATCTCTACTTGTGACCACAGAGTAGCTAGCTCATATAACACCACCCGAAGCAGGGCATTCTTCAAGGGCAACCTGACATAAAGAGCACGGCAGTAGTCAAGACAAGATGAAACTATAGCACAAATCTGGAAGTTGAGTCATGGCTACTGGACTTCTTTTTTCTTGAGAGATAGGAACGTTTCGCTGCTCATCCAAACAGCTTCATCAGTCTGAATACAGCTAGCATGAGTCCTCCATCTTATAGTCAGCTTTTACCTCTTGTCACCCTGGTCTGAAATAGGCTCATAAGATAAACAATGGCCTGAACAGGCTCATTAGGTAGACAATAGTATCCATAGCCTTAAGGTGAACAATGGCCTAACATGCTGAAACCTATAAAGAATGGGTTGTTAGCTATAGCCTTGGTGGTGAAGGCTTTTTAATTTGTCTAGGACTCGGGGAAATGGTTTCAAACTACAGGAAAAGAGATTCCATTTGTAGAGATGGGCACGACTTGAAAAAATTTTTTTTCGAGTTGTCGTTAGTCGGGCCAGTCCCATTTCGGGTCGTTTCCGGTTTTCGCGAAAATTCGCAAAAATTAGTCGGTTCGTTTTTTCGTTTTTTCGTTGTCATTAGTACTGGTTTTTTTGGGGGGGGTAGCGGGCTCCTGGAGGCACCTCTGTGGGTGGGTGCCTCCTCTGGCCCGCTATAAAGGGAAAGTGGGCTCCTGGAGGCACCCGTGGGTGCCTCCTGCCACTAGGAAGGGGAAGCAGGCTCCAAGAGACACCCCTCTACATGGGGGTCTCCCTTCCTCACCTGCTGCTGCTGCAAAATGCTATGCAATAGCCATATGGATATTGCATAACATAATGTGCAGACAGTGAGACCAGTGTGAGAGTGATAGGGTCATACCCGCCCTTCACAAGGCTCTGGCACCACCATGTCTCACACAGAAGGGAATTGTACTTGCTGCGTGTAGTGCAATGCAAGCAAGTAGATCTGGCTTTAAGGTGGCTTAGTGCAAGAGCTAGGGTTAGGCTAGTGACGGGTAAAGTTACGGTGGGCTAGTGGGTTGCACCTCTGGGTGCCTCTCTGACCCACTAAGAAGACAGTCTGTGACGTATGGGTACGGAGTCAAGGGTTAGGGTTAGGGCTAGGGCAGGTTTTAGGGGGCTTTTTGGCACATCCCAGAAGTCTCCATGGCCAAGTGGCCATGCGACTGGTGGGATGGCTCCAAAAATTTGCATGGTTGTCCACTCCCACATGGCTGGCCACTTGGCCAGCCCATCATTGCGCAGGTGTAAATAAAATAAAATAAAATAAAATCAATGGAGGACAGAGGAGGAGAGGAGAGACATTTTGTTGCAAGAAAAAACCCACTGCTACTGTGAAAAATCTGGCAGTTTATAAATTTTCGCGTGTTTCTGTTGTGCTTGTGTGTTTTTGGACCACGATTTCAAAAACAATATTGCGTTTGCCGCCCCATTTTGGATCCCCCGCCCGCACCGCATGGCATGGCGATGGCGACTCGCGAGTCCGGCTGCCCAGGATGGGGGGGAGGCGGGACCCCCCCTCCAGAAACCACCCCTCCGGTAGGTTCCCTGCGCCCTTAGTCAAGCAGGCATTTTTCCGCCTGCTTTTTTGGCCCGGGAATGGGTGGGGGGGAGAGTTTAAAAGTTTTTTCCTGTGCCGTCCGTGCCGCTTGCTTGCGCTTTAATTGCAGCGGCCGGCGGCGAGACTGGGCTTTTTGGTGGCTGCGAGCCTGCGGCGAGTCCCACCAGAGCAGCCCAGGACGGGGGATGAGGGGGGAGGCCGGGGACCTCCAGAAACAACCCCTCTGGTAGGTGCCCTGAGGCACGGCAGGCATTTTCCCGCCTGCTTTTCGGCCGGGAACCGGGTTTTTTTAACTTTTAAAAACTTTTTTTCTGTGCCGCGTGTGGCATCGCGCGATCTCGCGATGCAAGTAACGAGCACGACAAATCAGACCAAAATTGTTCATTCGTCGGTTCGAGCTCGAAGTCTGGGGGAGTAATTCCCGTTACCGTTTCCGTAGAGTAACGGAACCGAGTAACGGAAACGGAAACGGGAATACCGCTAAGTCGTGCCCATCTCTATCATTTGAACATTAGGAAGAACTTCATGACAGTTAGAGCTTTTTGGCAGTGGAATATGTAGCCACAAAGTGTGGTGGAGTCTCCTCCTTTGAAGGTTTTTAAGCAGAGTCTGGATGGTCGGAAATACTGTGATGAGGGTTCCTGCATGGCAGGGGGTTGGACTGGATGGCCCTTGAGGTCTCTTCCAACTCTATGATTCTATGATTCTGTGGAAAGCACACCCTGATAAGTAGCAGATAGATTATGCAGGAGCACATAGCACAGATGAAAGTTCCCAAGCCATTCTTCAGAGATACGCTTTTCAGAAATATAAAAAATATTAATAACACATGTTGTACATTATTCATTCACTGCAGAAATTGTGGTGGCCTTTCTAATGTTCAGATCTGGACTCACAAGATTTTTTTTTCTTTTGAGAAGGGGGGGGGAGAGTGGTGCTCAGTACCTGCATACTGGGTTAGAGCAAGTCTCAGTTCCCCAGGCACACCCTACGGAGAATGGAAATTAGGTTTCTCTTCTGTATTGTGTGGTTGTATTTTCCTTGTATAGTTCAGGGGTCCTGAAGCACAGGTGGACTTGAATGCAACACTTTTTTGCAAACTAAAGCAAATGTCTTCACGGTGATGAATTATTAGCTGCAGGGGGTAAAGATCTGGTATGTCTTTAGGATTTCTGGAATGATGTAAGCTCAGGTGTAGAAAACAGCATGGAACATTTGCAATTCTGGATAGATTTGATTTTCAGATTATATAAAAACTGCTGGATAGCTCGGAGGTTTAGGTCTCTGCCTGCAGAGTGAGAGGTTGAGAACTGGACTTGGTTATCTATTAGGAACCCTTCTAGCTCTACAGTGCTAAGATGATGATACTATGTGGGCCATCCACAGAAAACGGATCTACAGGTACTGGCTTCCCTCTAAAAGCCATATATTTGCATCTACTCACAGGCAGACACAGACACACTAGGGTGTCTATGAATTGCCTTCTGCCACATCCACTCACATCCTGTTCAGATGGGTATATTTTATATCAAATGTTGTTGTGCACGAAAGGGGTACTTACTGGAAGGGCCTTTCGATAAGGTTCCAGGCTTTTGTGGTGGTGTAACCAGTGCAGGAAAAAGCACGTTTCCTGGTAATGAAAGGAAGAAAAGGATATAAAAGGTCAGCAGGGATTAGGGGGGGGGGGATAATAATAATAATAATAATAATAATAATAATAATAATAATAATAATAATAATAATAATAATAATAATAATAATAATAATAACAACAACAACAACAACTTTATTTTTATGCCTCCTATCTCCCCAAAGGGACTAAGTACACCATAAGGCAGGGTTCTCAGTGGATGGGACATATAACACCAATGGAGCAGAGAAACTGCCGAGGGTTTCAGAACACAAAATCATGGAATCAAGGAATGGTTTTTGCTACTGTATCAAACATTTATGCCCAGTAATTCTACTGACTGGCATCCTGATGCCTAAAAAGGGAGATGTCACACAGACTCCTTGTTGCATTGTGCGACCAATCTCGCAGCAAACTGCCCAATAACTCAGTTTAGTTCTCTGGCTGCAAAAACCGAGGCTGGGAGTTGAATTCTCCTCTATGCCTCCTTGACAGCCGCTGGATTTGATGGCCCACAGGGTCCTTTCCAGCTCTGCTGCTGCTGATGATGATGACGACGACGACAACAACAACAACAACAACAACAAAGACGACGACAACGACAACGACAACAACAACAACAACAACAACAATGATTATTGCATGCAAGAACAAGTACATGATGTGCACTCTGCAGGGCCTGGGTGAAATACTTACAATATTTCCTATCTACTCCACATTTAGGAAACAGCATACTGTCCACTGTTTGTTTTTATTATTATTATTATTATTATTATTATTATTATTATTATTATTATTATTATTATTATTATTATTATTATTATTATTAGTTTTAGCAGTGACCACATCAATAGCAATTTGCACTTAGCTGTACAAACAATATTCAGTTACAAACAGGATCATTAAGCTTCGTCAATTTTCAGCAATGTTGCTGCAATGTTTAGTGCCTTCAGAAATGCCAAAAATGCTAAACATAATATCAGATACATGTCTTTCGCCAAAATATTCAAATTTTTATTATTATTTTATCCTTCTCAGCAAAAAGTGACCGTTTTAGTTTTGACGTGGCGAGGCCCGGGTTCTTTAATGGAGGCATTGATGAGACAAACGATAAGAACTTTTATAATCATTGCTATTGAACACAGCTCTCTACTATAGTCTAAATGTCCACACATCTTCTGGGTAGCTCTCTGGAGAATTATAGAATCAAAATAGATTTGGATCCAAAAAGGGGCCATCTTTATGAAATACTGGATCTGAGTTAGGTATGGGCTGAGAAATCAATTCCCCACTGTGCCTCCTGAAAAGATAGCCAACTTAGGCAAGAATTAACAACTTCCCAGTACTCTCTACGTAGAAAACTGGGGGGGGGGAGGAGGTCACCACAAGTCAGAATTCACTTGACGGTGCAGTCTTATCACGCTACCCAGCTCTAAAATACTGCACTTTAATCGCAAGTAACAGAGAACCACATATACAGATGGGAAAAGTATTTGTAATAACCTTTGTAGTTATAACAGATTTCAACCATGGTAGAGAGGCGACTTGTATCAGTATGATAGCCTCTGTAAGTGAAGATGCAATGAGAGACTACCTCTGTGAAGCATATATACAGTAACATATACAGGAGTGCGGTGGTGCAGTGGTTAAATGCCTGTACTGCAGGTAAAACTGTGCTCATGGCCTGGGGTTCAATCCCAGGTAGCTGGCTCATGGTTGACTCAGCCTTCCATCCTTCTGAGGTCGGTAAAATGAGTACGCAGCAGGGGGCAGCAATGTGTAGCCTGCATACTGTAATTAAAAACTGTAAACCACCCAGAGACTACTTGAAGTGGTATGGGGCAGCATATAAGCAGAACACAATGAATTAATTAATATTTTTTAAAATATTATAACTTCCCCCTCATTTTCACTGTACAGTATCCGAACGGATTAGATCATAGCATGTCCTCCATCATCAGGGAAATTTACTAAGGTGACAATAGCCAAAATCCTATTACTTAATGTAGTGAGCCAAACAATGGGAACTTACTCAGTCATTTCCTCCATAAGTTCATGGATTCAAATTGGCCTACTCTAATTGTGACTGTTGTGTATTGATTCATTTCACTCTGAGTGGAATCATATCATTATTATGGTTGTATGAATACACTACAGCAGTGATGGCGAACCTATGGCGCGGGTGCCAAAGGTGGCACTCAGAGCCCTTTCTGTGGGCACCCGACATCACACCTTCATAGACACCTGTATTCAGGTTAAATTACTGTATTGGTACTTTGCAAAAAAAAAAATAGTGGGTTTTGAATTGCAGTTTGGGCACTCGGTCTCTAAAAGGTTCGCCATCACTGCATGAGGCTAAAGTAACTGCCTTCCTGTCTAGAAGGAAAAATTACTATTGGTTCATTTAAGTTGCAGCATTTGGATCCTTAGTTTTATTGGTTCCTGCCAAAAGGCAGATTTGTGATTGCAGGAAATTGTTCCCTCCAAAATGTATTGTTCTCTAGCCTGTTCTCCGGTCCTATAAATGTAGCTTCCCTCCCCTCAATCATTAGTCCTGCTCTGCCTTGAATAAAGAATGTTATTTGAAGAAGCTGCCTCCTGCCTGCTGGTCTAAGAGCTATGCGAAAGTTAGGGATAATTAATGCAGGCCTATAATGAAATGTACCGAAGACTTGACTCACCACATCCTTATCCCTTCAATGAGATTACTCTCATGTAATTTACTCCACTAAGTGCTAGGATATGGGCCATTGCCATGTTACAGTTCTCTCCTACAACAAATGTGAAATTTGCTCACCTGTCTGCATTGGATGAGGTGCTTTGGTTGTTTTAGAAGCAGCAGCGTGTGCCGAGAATGTCAAAATTCCAGCTGCAGAATCAGAAAGAAGAAACGTGTCAGCTATATTTTAGGTTCTTCAAGATTCAGGGACTATTGTGTGAAATATCACATAGAACAGTCTCTACTTACTGGAAGGAGGATGGGTCTTCAATACATCCTGTTCTTGCTCAGTAGAAGGAGAAGCCAAGAGCAAAAGAATGCCGGTTGCTGAAAAAATAGTGAATATTACAATTATCTCTACCTACCCCCCCACCACCAATATGATCTGAACTAAATTTAAGGACTTCACACTGTGGGAAAGACATATACACTATGTTTTAAATAGGTTCTTTAAACATGAGTTTCAATGGATTTTTAGATGCCCTATGAAAAGGTTTTTAGAAAGATTTCCACCCACATGACAAATAGGACAGAAGTTTTTTCTGTTAAATAATAACACCACATAACATCTTTGTCTGGAAGGGTATTTTTATTCCTGTCTCTTGTCTCCTTTTAAATAAATGAGGATCAAAAGGAACAGCACTTTTTTAATTTAAAAAACCCTCAAGATAGCCACTAATTAGCTAATTCCTTTTTTAAAAAGAAGAAAATTTCATCAGCTGCTAAATTGGGCATATACGTATATGACTGAAAGTTTAAATACAAATAGGACCAGTCATGGCCTTTTACTAGACAGGAAAGGATGCTATTTTGTTTCCGAAATCAATTAATTTTCCACTTAGGTGGATTCCTTTTCCACAAATGGTTTTATGTTTATATCTGAACAGAGGCAAAGAGAGAAACTTTTCACGTTAACACTCGTTTTAGTATAAGCTTTCATGGATTACATTGCAATCCATTTCTTCAGGTACATGATATAGTGTATAGCATTCCAATCAAGTCAATAAACATGCCAACATCTATTAACAGTCTGGTTTTCATAACAGCCTGTGCCTAGAAAGCATTGGTGGCTCATTTAATGTCTCAGGTGGGGTGTTATCTTTTTTTAAAAGTCTGTGGAATGTTCTAGGCTGCATTGCCTGCCAAAATGGTGTGGTGTGTGTGGGGAGGGGTTTGATGAGAAAAATAAAATGGAAGTAGCGGGAAGTCTCTACTTGCTTAAAAAAAAAAAAAACAGGTATGGTTGGGTATCAGATACTGAAGGGAAACCTTTCAATCAACTTAACAGGTAAATAATTGCCCCTGGAAGCTTCAAGGGATCTCATTGCATTTTTAGTCCCCTCCCCTCCTTTTCTGGGAAAATCCTTTTTTTTAAAAAAAAAAATCCCTTTATAAACAAGACAAAAACAAAAACAAAAGTGGAGGGGCTGGGGAGTTTGATGCCCCCCCTCATTTCTGGGGTGGGGGCTGCATACAACCCCAAGGCTAAACTGCCCAGCCCTGGCGAATAATCTTTCCTCATCCTTTCTCAGATAACACAGCCGGGGGCTGGAACGGACTCCGGCTGCAGCTGTACTGAAAGATGAGGGATGATACTTTGGAAGCAGGGGTCATTGCTTCAAGCGAACTTAGCCACTCAGCAAGGGACAGACTATGCTATTAGGTAGCTACCTTATTGCCTGCACAACCAGGTTAAATAAGGAGTCATTTGAAAGCTCCATGGCTAAGGTTAATACACAACTGCTTTTCTTGTTTCCCTCTCAGCTCATTCTCAAAACTACGTAGAGGAGGGGTGGGTAATTTGTACCCTGTGGGCTGTCTGTACGGCCCCTGAGGACTAACAGCTGCATACCAGCATCCCCTTCCTTTCTCCAT
Source organism: Phrynocephalus guinanensis (assembly GCA_037367245.1). NCBI lineage: Eukaryota > Metazoa > Chordata > Lepidosauria > Squamata > Agamidae > Phrynocephalus > Phrynocephalus guinanensis. Next base: position 12,983,509 of record CM074739.1, on the reverse strand, counting down.
GAGGGCTCACATACACCATTAAAAAGAATCTGCTTCAAAATGCCCTCACCCTTTCTCTAGGAACAAGTGAAATTTCACCATGTTCCCCTCCAGCTGTTTGAGATGGGCACATTTTTACTAAGAAAGAAGTCATCTTTTCTCCTTTCAGGGAGAAAGATAGGAAAATTGTTCTCTCTCTCTCTCTCTCTCTCTCTCTCTCTCTCTCTTGATCGATCGATCGATAGATAGATAGATAGATAGATAGATAGATAGGTACCAGAAGATAGATAGATGGTAAAGGTTTTCCCCACAAATGTGTGCTAGTCGTGTCCGACTCTAGGGGCGGTGCTCTTCTCCATTTTCAAGCCAAAGAGCTAGTGTTGTGCAAGCCCGTGGCCATGTGGCCGGCATGGCTGAAAGCATGTCTGCACATCGAACACTGTTTACCTTCATGCTTTTTACGGTGGTACCCATTTATCTACTTGCATTTACATGTTTTAGAAATGCTAGGTTGACAGGAGCTGGGGTTAACATTGGGTGCTCACTCCGCTGCATGGCACTCAGGATCCAAACCACTGAGCTGCCAACTTTGCAGCTGACAGTTTTAACACTCAGGCCCACTGAGCCACCACACCCCTGAGAGAGAGAGAGAGAGAGAGAGAGAGAGGGAGAGAGAGAGAGAGAGAGAGAGAGAGAGAGAGAGAGAGAGAGAGAGAGAGAGAGAGAGAGAGAGAGAAGAAAATTAGTGGGGGAATTCTGAGGCAAGTGCTTCTATGTCTGCCCTCCCAAGCATCTGGAACTTGTTCACCTCTTATAAAGACTGCCAAATTAATAAGCCAGAGACTTGACTATTATACTCTATGGACTCAATGGTCTGATGAGCACCTTCCAACTCTTTTATTCTATGATGTTATGCACCTGAAGAATTAAGTTAAAACAAATCTGTTAGTCTTAAAAGTGCCTCTTTTCATTCATTCATCCATCCATCCATCCATCCATCCATCCATTCATTCATTCATACTCTCTCTCTTTCTTTCTTTCTTTCTTTCTTTCTTTCTTTCTTTCTTTCTTTCTTTCTTTCTTTCTTTCTTTCTTTCTTTCTTTCTTTCTTTCTTTCTTTCTTTCTTTCTTTCTTTCTTTCTTGTTCAGCTGAAACAGATGGAGCAAGCTGTCTCTTTGAATTAAATTAGGATATTACACTCATAAGCCTCACAAGTTCACCAAAGAGCATTCCGCCCAGGTTCCAGTTCAGGCACCATTTGATTACTGAGAAGATTGCTTACCCATGAACTAAGCACTTAATGTCCTGCATCCTATAGAGACAAAGCAGTTACCTCTAGGACATTCTCAACTTGAGGCTTGAGGAGCATGGCTATGATAAAACAGTGGCTTATAATTTTTGAAAATTAAACTAGGTGGGCATTGGGCTTCTAGGCTCCCTTCTCTTGCTCCAGTATATCAAGAAGGAGGCATTTGGAATCAACAGTGTGAAAACAGGCTTTGCTTGTTGTGCCAAACTCCATGCTAGCTCTAAGTGATGCATCATAAACATGTATCGTGATACTGATTTTACATTGTGCTAAACTATGGTGAAGTGAATCCAAACACAAAAAGTGGTTTCCCAAATACAGTAGTCCCCCGCTCTTTCGCGGTTCATATACTGTGGTCCTGCTATATCGCGGGACCACAGTATATGAAAAATGGCCCCTAGGGTAAGGGGGGGAAAGGCCTGTTTCAGTCCTCCCATACTTACCTCCAACCTGGTGCTGTCCCGAATGGGCCTGCGAGGGCCTTCCCATGCCTTCTGGAGGCCCCAAAAGGGCCTCCCTGCAAACCAGACGTGACTTCCGGTAAACCAGAAGTGACTTCCGGATCGCTGAAAATCATTTCTCAGGCCTCAGGTAAGTACAAGAGCCCCCAGATAGGTGCCCCAGGGCTGACCTGACCTTCATGCACATATTGTGGATTTTCAATTATTGCGGGTCAGGTTGGGTCCCTAACCCCTGCAACAGGCGAGGGGTCACTGTACTGCTTTTGGACAACAGGCACTCAGAGGCTGTGATACTTCTGAGCATATACAAATAAAGCCAAGCAAAAGCAAAGTATTCTACTTATATACAGCCCCACAGCACTTAAAGAACTTTCTGGGTGGTGTAAAGCTTAACTATTATCTCCCCAGCAAGTTAGCTACTCGTTTTACAGACCTCCGAAGGATGGAAGGCTGAATGAGCCTTGAGCTGACTACCTGGGATTGAACCCCGGGTCGTGAATACCGTTTTAGCTGCAGTCCAGCAATTTAACCACTGCACCGCAAGGCTTTCCCTGTCTTCATACATCCCCCCCTTGTTTCTCAACCTCCAGATGCTCACAGCGCAGTGGCTGGGTTCCAGATGGAATACCGTAGCTCGTCAAAGGGACTGGGAGAGGTGCCCCTTCGGTGGGAGACAGTTCCCATTCTCGCGGAGTATCTGTCGGCAGCCACAAAGACACTGGGGAAGGCGGAACTCCAGAGCTTTCCAAACCAGTGGTCTTTTGCTCCGCTGCGATCTGTGGTGAGGAGGTCTCATGTTCTGCCCTTCCAGAGGTCCATGCTTCTGTGGGCATCTGTGGAACTGGGTGGGGGTGGGGTGGGGGAATAATATTTGGGTAGGCAAAATTAGTTTGGGATCTACCAGTTGATCTGTGACATAAAACAGTCTTGTAAACATCTTAAATTATTAGCAAGCACTCACAGTCGCCCCCCCTTCTTTACAGTAGATGCATTTATACAAGCCCAATACTTAGAGAAGGAGCACATCTCACTCCCATTAATGTTTCTGATTTTTTTTCGGGAGGGGGCACTTGGTGCAAAACAGTTGTCCTTCCTCTTTACAACGAAGAGACTGCACCAACCTGAACAAACCTGAACAGCAAACCTAAGGATGAGGACTGTGTTATCAGGTTCTCCCACGGTGTTCCCCACCCTGCACAGGGGAAGAATTTGTTGGGATAATAAAAAACCTCACATGCTTTGTAACAATGAGTATGAGTGGGAATGAGGTTTTTTAGGACCTAACAGAATTTTTGCTTTTGCTACAGAGTGACCATCGCTCAGATGGCATGGTATACAGTTGTCCCCCCGCCCTTTGGCAGTTCATATACTGTTGTCCCGGTATATCGCGGGTCCGCAGTATATGAACAAAGCCCCCCCTGGTGTAAGGAGGAAAGGCTTTCCCAGGCCCATTGGAGGCCCCAAAAGTGCTTCCTTGCAAACCGGAAGTGACTTCCAGTAAACCAGAAGTGACCTCCGGATCCCTAGAAAGCACTTTTGGGGCCTCTGAGAGCCCAGAAAGTCCCTTGCAGGCCCGTTCAGGGCAGCACCAGGCCTGGGGTAAGTACAAGAGCCCCCCCCCCCAATCCAGGCCCAACCCAGCATCCACATATTGCGGATTTTCAATTACCGTGGGTTGGGTCGGGTCCCTAACCCCCGCAGTAGGTTGGGGGTGCACTGTATAAATAAAATGAAGAAATAAAATAAATAAATACTAACCAATTAGCAAAGACCTTTCTCCCCCTGACTTGAGGTAACCTCACCTGTTCTTCCTATGTGTCTGCTTCTGGCTAATTATTGTCATCTTTCTTTCTTTCTTTCTTTCTTTCTTTCTGCTCACTTTTAAAGTAGAACTATCACTTTGAGTTCAAAAAAATGTTTTCATATTTGAAAACTGCCCTCCTGCTTTTTCTGCCTTTTTTAAAAAATAAATACTGTATATTTAGCAATGTGAAGTGCTATCTGTTTGGGCTTTTTTCTCCTCAGTGTACAATAGCTTTCTTGAAATTAAATAGTGGCGTAAAATGTGTCACGGATCAAATTTAGGTTCAAGTGGTGCTTAGAGCAAGCCCATTCAAATTTACAAGGCCGTTTAGTCAACACAGCTGTTCTAAAGCATGGCATAATCTAGACCAGAACCTTTAACAACAGTTAGATAAATAAATAAATAAATAAATAGACAGGCAGACTGAACTGATGTAGTAGCTTCACACAGCAAGCAGCAAGTAAAAAGTTGAGCAATCAGTGATTAACCTATATTTTCTTGCAATCACACGATTCAAATGTATTTCTGTTTCCCTTTTGAGAAACTCACAATGTGTTGGCATCATTCCTGGAGAAGTTCCATAGCTTTCCACAGTAGTAGAAGGTGACGTGGCTAAGGCTCCTTCAGTAGATGAAACATCATATCCTTTTGAAGCGTTGGTCAGCAGTTCTTCTAAGGGCAGCTGTACAACAGGACCATCTGTATCTTTTAGTCTTGTAGTGGTCAGAAACATGGGAGGCTCCATCTGGAGCATCTCTTCAACTTTCTCCATCTCTGGGACCCACATAGGCATCTTTGTAGCTAAGATGCAGGAAAGAAAGGGGAAAAGAAGAAGCACAGGTAATTTTCTCTAATGCCAGTCAGAGGTGTAGCCAGGATTTGGAGCGCCTGGCGGCAAAGTTCCTTTTTTGTGCCCTTCCTGCCAGCCTTCCCCCCCCCACATCGCCCCCCACCCAACAATGGGGGGCGAACCCTGCATATGTGGGGCCGGTGTGTGTGCATGCAGATGGGCAGATGGATGCATGTGTTTGTGTGTGTGCGTTATACCTCTCCCACCAATGCAAGGAAGAGAAGGAGGAGGGCGCCGGGGCCACCATGCTCCTGCCTACCTGCCTGCTTCCCCATGCAATCGGCGGCAGAGGTGGCAGAGGGGGTGTTATCACCAAGCCTTAAGGAAAGGAGGACTGCTGGGTGGCGGGAGGATGCAGAGCTTCCTCCTCCTGCTCCCCCTCCAGGTGCCCCCAGATTGCTGCACCTGGGGCAGATGTACTCTTCTCCCCCACCCCCAGATACGCCCCTGATGTCAGTAGTCTTTTTCTGAGTTTCTTAGAATCATAGAATCATCGAATCATACAATCATAGAGTTGGAAGACACCTCAAGGGCCATCCAGTCCAACCCCGTGCCATGCAGGAACCCCCATCACAGTATCTCCGACAGATGGCCATCCAGCCTCTGCTTAAAAACCTCCAAAGGAGGAGACTCAACCACCCTCCATGGCAACATATTCCACTGTCAAACAGCTCTAACTGTCATGACGTTCTTCCTAATGTTCAAATGGAATCTCTTTTTCTGTAGTTTGAAACCATTTCCCCGAGTCCTAGTCTCTGAAGTCATGGAAAACAAACCTCTTCCCTCTTGAATATGACATCCTTTCAAATAATTAAACATAGCTATAATATCCCCCCTCAGCCTTCTTTTTGAAAGGCTAAACATTCCCAGCTCCCTAAGCCGTTCCTCATATGACATTTCTTCCAGACCTTCAACCATTTTGGTCACCCTCCTCTGCAGCCGCTCGAGGTTGTCAACACCCTTTTTAAATTGAGGCACACAGAACTGGATACAGTACTCCAGGTGGGGTCTGACCAGAGCAGAATAGAGTGGTACTATCACTTCCCTTGATCTAGACACTAGGCTTCTGTTGATGCAACCAAGAATTGCATTGGCTTTCCTAGCCACCGCATCACACTGCTGACTTATATTCAGTTTGTGGTCCACCAAGACTCCCAGATCCCTTTCACAGGTACTATTTTCCAGCCAGGTATCTCCCATCCTCTATCTGTGCAATTCATTCTTTTTACCTAGATACAGCACCCTACATTTCCTTCTGTTGAAATCCATTCCGTTACCTTTGGCCCAACGCTCTAATCTGTCAAGGTCTTATTGGATTTTCATTTTATCTTCTGGGGAATTAGCAACCCTTCCCAATTTGGTATCAATTTGGCATTCTTCTCCAAATGCCATGTCCTTGTAGAATCAGTAGCACAATCTATTTTTTGTCTAAAGTTATTCTAAGTAGAATTCTAAATAGAGAGGCTGTGCCCACTTTGAACCACTGGCTTAAAATGTTCAGCCAGAATGTTCTTCTACCCCCTGGTTTTCCAAGTTTGGAAATGTCTTGTAACTTGATGTTGGCTTGGTGAATTCTAAAGCTTGGGGAATCCCCCAAGCAGTCATCTTTGAATCATACCTCCAATACAACAAAATGCCTCCACATTTCTGGGTCTGCCCCTCTAGTGAGAAAGCACTGTACTAGTTTTCAGAACCAGGCTTTCAAAATAATTGATTATGCTGCTTATTATTTTCGTGTGTTAAAAAAAACATTCTACATTACTTTTTCCAAGTAAACCTAACAGCACAATTTAAAAACTATGAATCAACCCAGGAATCTTCACTTGATTAAGGGATCTAAACAAATATTGAGAGTGACTGATCAACAGGGATACTTGCATACTTTTAAATGTCCATGTGTTTTTCTCAGGGTGGCCTAAGACCTTCTCGGCATCTTCCCACAGTGGCATCAGACCCGGGAGGATCAAGCTCAAATCTTCAAATGGAATACAAAACACACTCAAAACTAATTCACCAGAGAAAATGTAGTGGTCATTACAAAAGAAAAGGAAGAGAGAGTTTAACCATTACAATGAAGAAACATTTATGAATTAAGGGACAGCACATCCACACTGAACAGGAAGCAATGACAGAAGCGGAATCTACAAGGAGAAATCTACTACTAACATTTTCTCAGGATCTATTTATTATAGAAGGAACTTAACCATGGGAACGGCCATGAGGAACCTTAGAGACCTATTATGGGTCATTATTGGTAATCATACCGATTAGGTGTCCAGGTGACTAAAGAAAACAGGTGTCTCAGCAGCACTAATGGGTTACACTGTAGAGTTTTTAGCTTCTAAATATTCAACACTGCTTTTTCATGCAACTCAGGCACAGGTGGGTTTTTTAATTACTAAATGCTCTTCTTCATTATTAAGTGCAGTTTATACTCACCCAGGAGGTCTGAGACGTTACCGGAAAAAGTGTAATTAATAACCGGAGACTTCTCTATGGTTTCCCATAAGTCGGACAGATTTCTGCCTAGGGAGAAAAAGAAAGCAAGGTGGGATTGATTAAAAAATTGACTGCCTTCATTAAATGGAAGCCATGTGACAGGCTTCAAGACAAAGGCCTAAAGTAGAGATGGGCATGGAACGAACATTTTTTCGTTTCCGCTACCGTTTGCCGTTTCCGTTATGTAATGAAATGACAAACGAAAATTGTGATGAAAATGCAACGAAACAAACAGAACCACAAAAATTGTGGTCGTTACGTTTCGTTTCCGTTAATGGCGACGCGCAATGAAATGAGCTGTTTTAAATGTTAAAAAACGCCCTGGACATCCGTAAAAACGCAGCGATAATTATTTATATTGTCTGATAATACCTACAGGGGGTGTGTCCTTAAAACGTTTGTTTTTGTCTTTCCCATTGCGATGTATTTTTCTTTTCCGTTTAAAATGGATGTCGCACCAGCCACAAAATGGAGGCAAGCCATGTGATGGGATCATGTTCAACCAATAGCATGCCCAGGTTGCAGACTGGGCAGGCAGGTCTGGCAGCCACAGAGGGCATAAAAAGGTCTGGCAGCCCCCGTCATCCTTGCAGTCTCTGGTGGGAGTTAGGGTGGGATTGCTGTCTCTGCGACTCTAGCTTCAGTCCTGCAGCCTCCCTGTGTGTGTGCGTGCTGCGTACCTCTCGGTGAGTACCCTCCCTTGCCCCGCAGTGCAGTCACTCTGCGGCTGCCTTGCACCCTGGGCAACGCCCGCTGCTGCCTTTTCAGCCTCCCTGCATACCTAGTCTATACTGTGTCTCTGCCAGCATCCATTTTTTTAGTGTTTTCCCTCTGGTCTGGGGCGTTGGGGATTCCTGCACACGGAAATGCTTTAAAAATTGCGCAAAAAGCGGGTAGAAACGACACGAAAAACGAAAAACGGTAACAAAATTTTTCCAAAATTTCACGACAGAAATGAACCGAAACAGACCTCTAAACGAAAAACGAAAATCCAAAACACCTTTTTTTGTTTCGTGCCCATCTCTAGTCTAAAGCAAAAGCAAAGTGTTCTGCTTATATACAGCCCCATAGTACTTAAAGCACTCTCTGGGAGGTTTACAAGTAATTATGCAGGCTACACATTGTCCTCCCATGTCCCAGCAAGCTGGGTACTCATTTTACTGACCTCAGAAGAATGGAAGGTTGAGCGAACCTTGAGCCTGCTACCTGGGATTGAACCCCAGGGTGTGAGCAGAGTTGCAGCTCTGGTACAGCATTTTAACCACTGCACCATGAGACTCTAGGGCAGCAGCCCAGTGCTTGTTACACAAGTTATAATTTGGCCCACTGAGCCTCCTTTATAACCCTCTTGAACTGGAAAGGAATGCTTAGACAAACAAGAGTGGAGAAACCCAGCTGCTTTGCCCAAAAATGGCACTCCCATCACCTCACACCCTGTCAGTCTTCCAATGGTGGTCATGGAGACAATTTGAGTAGCGAGTGTCCAGAAAAGGATGCACAACTTTGGTGAGGCAGCCAATCATATTCCAACCCACTTTTTTGTAGGCTGTATCAGGGCACAAAACAGAGTGGGGGAAACATTCGCTATAATCCATGTTTTAAAGCATCCATGTGGTGGGTACAATGGTCCCACTGTAGCTACTGCCACCAATGCATGCTGATTATCTTCCTTTTGTAACTGTTTTAAATCAAGATTTTTAATAAAGGGTTCTTCAGTTACCAAAGGAGTATATTTGGAGAGGAAAAAGGAGAAGGTCCTGTTTACCTGTACGGCCCGACATGACGCAAATATAGATGCAATCTGTGTCGTTACTCTGACTCACTGAAAGAGAGAGGTGAGTTTTACTGGCGGAGCCAAGATTCAATAGAAACAAACCGAAACAAAGGTATAAATCAATGTTCAGCTCCTGTCACAAAGAATGCAACAGAGGTCTGCCTAACAGAGTTTTGTTGAGCAATTATTGACTGGAAAACCAAGAATTCTGACTGGCCCGCAGCTTCTCCCTACCGGCTCAGCCTGTCATACATTCCTGCCAGCTGGCCCCTCCCCATACTGGATAGAGGTGTCAGCTTGCAGTTTTATGGTTTGCCTGCCCTCCCTGCCTCTGTCCACCCCCCAGCCACCTGCCCAGCCTACCTGCCCCCCAGCTCCATTGCTACAGCATCCTCCCCGCCTCCTTGCATGTTATAGAGACTTGTCCAAAGTCCAGCCCGGGGGCCAAATGCGACTGAATGGTCGGCCCCCACACATTTTCACCTCACCAGATCTGGCCCTTCTTGCAAAAAGTTTGGACACCCCTGCCTTAAAGAGGGGAAGGGGTGGCATGTCAAAACAGGGCCTTCTCGGCCATTACCCCCCAACTTTGGAATGCCTTCCCAACAGAGATCTGCCTGGAACCAATGCTTTTGGCTTTCTGGCACCAGACAAAGACCTTCCAGTTCAGCCAGCATTTTAATTACTTAATGTTCTTTTATCCGGGCGCATGAGTAGCAGGATTCTATTATTTGTATATTGATTGTTTTTAACTGTTTGTTATTTTGATGGTTTTAACATGTTGTTATTTATTTATTTATTTATTTATTTATTTATTTATTTATTTATTTATTTATTTATTTGTATACCTCGCCGATTTCCCAAAAGGGAACTCTGGGCGGTTCACATAAAAGACCCAAGAAACCCAATAAATCCTGTAGGAAGATAGTGTGGTATATAAATGAAACAAACAAACAAACAAACAAACAATGACGACAACAACAACAATCAACAACAACGATGATGATGATGATGATGATGATGATGATGATGATGATGATAATAATAATAATAATAATAATAATAATAATAATAATAATAATAATAATAATAATAATAATAATAATAATAATAATAATAATAATAAATAAAAGGGGGGAAATACCCCCTTTAATTTTACATTGTTTTATATTGTTTTATGCCGCCCAGAGACCGCTTGGTAATAGGGTGGCTAAATAAATGTAAATAAATAAATAAATAAATAAATAAATAAATAAATAAATAAATAAATAAATGCAAATGACGTTCCTTTTGAAGGATACCACATATAAGAACCAACAAACTGGATACTCCTTGAGATTTCTCAGCAGTACCATCTTTCTAACATCTGGGCAACCGCGGGAGACTTTTCTAGCACTGAGGCCCTGCCCAGACAAGCACATACATCAACATCGGGGTCAGTGTAGGTACAATTTGGTTCAAACCGAATGATGGTGCCCACGTGTGTTTCCTTCTACTTAGATGGGTTGATCCTGCCCCTTTAAGAGCTGCCAAGCTCCTTTCTGGCACAGCATTAGAGCCTATATTCTTTTGTGTGTGTGTGCTTCAGCATGATCGTAATTCTCTCATATGTAGCCTGCGCAGAGGGCTGGTTCTCAGTTAAATGGTGATCAGAGGTGACAACTCTGTCATGTAGTAGGTGTGCAGCAACATCGAAAGGAAGGATACTCCCCTCTGTTGTCACCTTTACACAAAATAGGAATAGCCCACTCATCAAATAAGAATGCCACGTGTCTATTATAAAGAAACCAGCCTGAAATAGGCAGGCTTTCCTCTTATTTGAGCTCATATATATTTAAGAACCAGACCTCGGTGGAGGAGGATGGATTTACCAGCATCCAGTTCAAAACTGTGATACAGTGTGCCCATTCTTACCCCACAACTGTCAAACTTAATCAGAGCTTGGAAAGGCAACTTCCCCTAGTCAGCATAACCACTGGCTATGTTGCTTGGGAAATTTTAGGAACTGCAATTTTGCCCCCCCCACCCCCCAAAATAGTTATTTCCTCCCCAAACTCAGAATTTAATGAGTATCAACCCAACTGCCCACAAACTACACCTGTGCTTGCTTACCTGACACAATGGATGTAGACTTGAAAATTTCAGTTAGGTAGTTGCTGGTATTCCCAACAATATCAACAAGTAAAGCTGTAAAATCTGAGCAAAGAAAATAAAACATTTTTTTTAAAAAAAAGAAAATTCAAGGCCTTTCTCACCATTCCATCTTTGTGATAGGGACTGAAAGGTTGGGCCTCTTTCACAATTCCTTGGTAAAACAGCATGCCTATATATTATAATAAACACTCATTTTAAAAGTGCTTTGAGTGACTCCGTTGTATTTGGAAAGAAAGACAGGGCTTGGACAACAATTCAAGAAATTTGTAAGAGTGCCTTCATTTCCCCTCTCCACCTCTTGATACCATATTTGTACCTGAGTAAAACACGAAAGAGAACTTGTGCACTGTAGTGGATAGAGCCTATAATTTGGAATGTAGGAGACTTGGATTCAAATCTCTGCTTGGCCATAGAGACTTGTTGGAAGCTGGCATTGGTGAAATCCATGAAAATCACATGCTTTAAAAACCTTACATGATGAAAATGAATTGAAGACACATTGATACAACAACAAGGACTGAAAGACGGAGTCTCATAGAATCATAGAGTTGGAAGAGACCCCAAGGGCCATCAAGTCCAACCCCCTGCCATGCAGGAACCCCCATCACAGTATTTCTGACAGGTGGCCATCCAGCCTCTGCTTAAAACCCTCCAAAGAAGGAGACTCAACCACCCTCCCTGGCAGCATATTCCACTGCCGAACAGCTCTAACTGTCATGAAGTTCTTCCTAATGTTCAAATGGAATCTCTTTTCCTGTAGTTTGAGACCATTTCCCTGAGTCCTAGTCTCTGAAGCCATGGAAAACAAACCTATTCCCTCTTCAATATGACATCCTTTCAAATAATTAAACATAGCTATCATATCCCCCCTGAGTCTTCTTTTCCCCCCAGCTCCCTAAGCCGTTCCTCATATGACATTTCTTCCAGTCCTTCAACCATCCTGGTCACCCTCCTCTGCACCCGCTCGAGGTTGTCAACATCCTTTTTAAATTGTGGTGCACAGAACTGGACACAGTACTCCAAGTGGGGTCTGACCAGGGCAGAATAGAGTGGTACTATCACTTCCCTTGATCTAGACACTATGGTTCTGTTGATGCAACCAAGAATCACGTTGGCTTTCCTAGCCGCCATATCACACTGCTGACTTCTGTTTCGGAATTACTTGGCAAATCCTTCTAGACAATTGGTACCCACCTGGTTCTACAACTTACCTGTCAAGTCATTTGTCCTGTTGTTTAGGCAATAGCAGTGCCGCATAGGGAATTTGGTGGGGTCGACATTCTTCAAGTTGGATACTGGTGAGAATGAAAGAGGCGTGAAAGAGGAGCAGGAGATACAGCAAGATCCTGACTAGAGTTCTGATCAGATGGCAGGAAGGGCATCTGTCTGATCGCACGTAGAAAGAGTGACTTCTCTTTCCTTTTCCAAGGAGAAAGATGAGGTAAAAATATCCAAAATAAAACAAAACAACTTCTCAGAGAACAGTCTCCCATATGTCTGTCAGAGGTTTGCTCCAGCCTAGTCCTCAAAAATAGATCATTCTTCAAGGTGGAGCCTGGTTCATCTTGGTCATAGATCAGGACCTGCCTGGAGCACATTTCCTTGTATGTTGTGTGATTGCCAGGAAATAACTTGCACCAAACGACTACACACAGAGATACACACATGCACACAAGCAAAGCATTCTGTTTATATACCACTCCATAGCATCTAACACTCTCTGGATGGTTTACAATTTAATTATGCAGGATTCAGGCTGGGCATTCAATTGACCAATCTCAGAAGGATGGAAGGCTAAGTGAACCTCGAGCCAGCCACCTGGGACTGACTCTAAGTCATGAGCAGAGTTTTGGCTGTAGCACTTCAGTTTAACCACTGCACCACAAGGCAACCCAAAATGCTAGCTATTTCAATTGGCAAACCCTGTGGACTTAATTTTTTTTTTACCCCAATCCCAGAATGAAGCACATGGGTCCTTTGTATCAACCTTTTCTCCCCCCGCCCCCGGCCAAAAGGGATTTGTATTGTCATAGTGCCAAATGCAGCTGCGTAACAGAGTAGGGGTGGTATATGACCCATGTTCCTTTGTTTGAAGACCCGGGGTGTGACTTAAGAAGCAACTTTTTACAACTGCCCTTCTTCCCTCTAACAAGACTCCTGCCCTGGCTGCAACATCACCTAGCCATGGACTTTAAGAACATCATCTAACCAAGGACTTTAAATTTATAATAACCTCCTGGTGAAGCACATACATATTTTACCATGTCTGAACTTCTGGGACCTGCTTTGAAGAAGGGTGATTTAATATTCCTTTTTTATTTTTAATAGTGGCCTATAAAGGTATCGCCTATAACCTATTTTTGCAATTCGATTTCGCCATGTGATCACACCCTGAAACAGGTGAGCATTGTTTAAAAAAAATTGCAATATGTGGAAATCCTTGAAGGCTAGTGAAAGTGAATAGTCAGAATTAGAGATGGGCACGACTCAAAAAAATGGTGTTTCGTTTGTCGTTTGGTCGTTTAGGGGTCCGTTTCGGTTTGTTTTCATTTTTGTGACTTTTTTGCAAAAAATTTCATTTTCGTTTCATTAGGTAACGAAATGAAAAAACGAAAATGAAAATGAAAAATTGCTGTTTCGTTAGCATTCTTTTTAGTTCAATGCATCTGCTGCAACGAAAATGAAAAACACGGCAAATTTGGTCGTTTCGTTTTCATTTTGTTTTTTTAAAATTTTTTGTTTCATTTTTGTTGCATAACGAAACGAAAAACAAAAATGAAAACGAAAGATCGCTCGTTTTGTGCCCATCTCTAGTCAGAATGCCTTCTGTTGGCTGATCTCAGGGGTGAGATTAATTTTCTGATTCTCTAAAATGAGTGGTTTGGGGCTTCAGCTGGCCTACTGCCACCTCAGGTGGACCTTGGCTATCTCAGCTAATTGGGATGGCATTCAATAGGCTGCAGGGAAGTTCAGAAGAATTGTACAACTTACTGTTGTAGATGACTATGGAAACCTTGTGGAAGGCATAGGAGCTGTAGGATGTAATACTCAGCAAAGAGAAAAATTTACTGGTGCCTGCAGAAGCAATAGGCAAAATGTATTCAATATACAAGAAAAAAAATGGCCACTTTGTACTTATTTGGAAAATCATATGAAGGGGAAGCAACTACCTCTGAGAGCCATATTTAACATTCCATTAACCACATCTGTCAGGTTAATTGCAGCCAGGTCAATTGATTTTGCAGGCAAATCTGGAAAAGAGCAAGACATTTCTAATTAGTACGCTGGCCCTCCGACTTGATCTGTGCTTCAGAGGGAGACTGACTTCCCCTGGGACCTTGGTTGTCTGGATTTGTGGTATGTATTTGCGGCCTTTCTGGTTCTTTGGTGAAGAACCCCATCCCTGTGAATGGGGAAACACCAATGGCCCCCTCCATTTCTTATAGTACCCACAACTATCATTTGGTCCGATCTTTACCTTTTGTCATTCTGTAATTCCTAATTTAGAACCCCTCAGCTACTCAGTGCAACCAGATTTATCTTTGTGAGTCATTACATTTCTGTTCCGAAACAAAGGCTTACCTGCCGTTGCCATCACGGCCACCCGGTCTTCTTTTTTGTTTTCACCTCGTATGCTTGCTGCTGAAAGAGATATTTAACATCACTCTTCCTTGGCCCAGTCCACACAAGATTTAAGAACTATTTTGAAATGAGAATTAGAAAAGGTTCGTTGGAGATTGCGTGCATGAATAAGACATTCTCTGGAAAAGTTAAATTAGAAAACTTTCTTTTTTAATATATGTATTAATACAAAGTTTAAAAAGGGAGAGGGGGAGAGAGTTAGAGCTTGAGCTAGAGAGAGAGAGAGAGAGAGAGAGAGAGAGAGAGAGAGAGAGAGTTATCAAATTCAAACTTTTCCAGAAAACCTATATTATTCTGAGACCTTTCCAGACATTTTATATACATCTGTCTAGATTCAAACATGTGTGTGTGTGTGTGTGTGTGTGTGTGTGTGTGTGTGTGTGTGTGTGTGTGTGTGTGTGTGATGTAGTATCAAGTAAAAATGATTTATAGTCACCCTAATAGGGCTTTCCAGTTAAGTAAAATATGTATAGTATTTTTACCAGTTCTTCTTGCCCAATGAGTTTCCATAATGAAGGGGTTTCTGAACTCATTCTCCAGAGCCTCAGTGCATCACTCTGTTCACTACATCACACTTGTCAAACATACAGTAGTTGGATGTAGATATCCAGTGGGGCAGAAGTATGTAGAACTTCAGTTTTAACTACTGACTTATTTGTCTCTCCTTTTATTATTAGTTTCAGCCCCCAAAGTGTTCAAGCTAATATTACATGGTACAAAATACCACATTATCCTTAACTGGTGAAAACCCATCTACTTGATAAAATGAAGGGTCATTTGTTTGTTTGTTTGTTTGTTTGTTTGTTCGTTCGTTCATTTGCTTGCTTGCTTGCTTGCTTGTTCATTCTTCCATTCATTCAGTTTACACTGATTGCAGTATTTTACACTGAGCACGAGATGAACATGAACAAAGAAGTGCAGTGGTTCATGATGGTTCATGGTTCGTAGCTAACCATGACCCACCATGAACACCTGGAAAAACAAATCAATTTGTGGTTTATGCTGGGAGAGTGGCTACCTACTCCTGCCTTCTCCTTTGCCAGCGTGCCAGCCTTCCCTCTTCCAGAAGTTCCTGTTCCTTCCCTACATGCTCCTCTTAACACTTCCTCCTGCTCCTCTCCTGCATCCCGACACCCTCAAAGGCAGTTGTTGCAACTCCTTGTAAGGAAGCACATGAGTCTGCTACCCAGGTAGTGGACAAGCACATGCACAGATGCCATGGACCTAGCTTCCCTACAAGGAGCCAGGCTCATTCTCTCTGAAGATGGTGATGGCAGCATAGGAACAGTAGGAAAGTAACAGGCGCAATGGGAAGGGGTGGTCAGGCATCCTCTTTTCCCAAACAAAACAAAGAGCCTGGGGGGGGGAGTTCAATGATCCATTTTGCTTTTGCAAAACATGATCCCCAAACTGGGTGGTGAACTGAACCATGCACCAGCAGGATTCATCATTTTTTTCTGCTTCGTGGTTCAGTTTGTGCCCATCTGTAATTATGTTACTTACCATTGGCCTAAATTACATTGAGTTTTTATGTGAGCATAGTATAGTGTAAGTGTTATATAGTGGGTCAGATGAAACCAGGCAACGCCCAAGTGAAATTCAGCTCTTTATTCATAGCGGAAGCACACGTTGCAAAGGGATAAAATGCACTGCTAAAAAGGCCCCAAGGGCCAGTTTTTATACACACCCCGTGGCAGGCCATTGGATGGTTTAAACAGCCTGCTGGCCCCCAATTGGACAAGCCAGAATCCTGCCCTTCAGTCATTCCCCAACCTCCAGCTCCCACATCCCATACTTGCCTCCCATTGCCTGTGCTTGGGAGCTTGATCAGGCCCTACCCGGCTGGGCCCCGGCTAGAGCCTGGCTAGAGCTAAGGTAAGTTTGGAGCCTTCCTTTCCATTTATTAATATACTCCAAACTCAGGCAGTTCACGGGTTACACTAAGAACACAACACCAAGTCTCTGTGGCAGATTGCCACTAGTTAGGAAATCAACATCAAGGACCTGTACCAACTTCATAAGAAGCTGCAATTGACCACTGAAAGGTACATCAATTGCAGAACATGGATGGGCATAACTAATAGGATTTGATTTTATGAGATTACGATTTTATGAGGATGAGAAGATGCATGATGTGACGTTATTTCTGATCTTTCTCTCGATACAAAGATGCAAAGTGGCATACAAAATGTTTAGAAATCAGATGAAACTGAACGCACCACACATAGCGATATAGAGGTTTAACTTACCCATGCTGGTCACAAAAGAGAGGAACAAAACAGCCACGGATAAAGTGACAGCACCATGGAGAGGCAAGCATGGCATTTTGGAGTCAGGCTTTCACTCGTGGAAACGGCCTTTGGAGAAAGGCAAGGGGAAAAATATGAGGCTCAGGACTCCAAGGAATAACTTGAACACTTTGATTGTGTGATTAGCAGAAGGAGCATCTCAAGGAGTGTTAGGGAACCTTGCAGTCTTCAAAGGGACAAATGACAGAGAGAGGGAGAGAGCATGGCAAAGAGAGACAGGGAGGGAGTTTTAATGCTGAGCTCAATGGGAAATTAAATGCGGAACGTCCTGGGATTGACCATAACGTTATTTGCCTGCACAAATTGCACAAATAATAATAATAATAATAATAATAATAATAATAATAATAATAATAATAATAATAATAATAATAATAATAATAATAATAATAAATAGATGGGCACAAATAAAAAAATTGCATTTCATTTGTCGTTTGTCGTTTGTTGGGTCCGTATCGGTTCGTTTCCATTTTTCGCGAATTTTTGAAAAAAATTCATTTTTGTTTTTGTTCATTTCGTTACCATTTCGTTACCATTTATTTCATTTTTGTGATTTTTTAAGGATTTTAAGCAATTCACTCATATTGCAGTAGGAAACGAAACGCATGACAAAATTTCTGGTGTTTCTGTTCATTTCGTTTCATTTCAGAGACAAAATTCATTTGTTGTTTCATTAGTACGAAACAAAAAATGAAAACGGAAATGAAAAATTGTTCATTTCGTGCCCATCTATAATAATAATAATAATAATAATAATAATAATAATAATAATAATAATAATAATAATAATAATAATAATAATAATACAGTGGTATCTTGTATAAAGGAATTAATTCATTCCAAATGAAATTATGTTAAGCAAATTTTACTTTATACAAATTCCCATAGGAATGCATTGAAAACAGAGTAATCCCATTTTTATGTTGTACAGATTCTCCCCATCAGCAATTATGTTAAGCAAATTTCCCCAATCTCTGGAATATTTTATGTTGTACAGATTTTATGTTATACAAACTGTTTGTTATAAAAGGGCCCACTGTAATAACAATAATAACTTATTAATAATAAATGCCAAAATAGCATTTCGTGTTGTTCTTCATTTCTCCCCCTCCCATTTTGTTTCATTTTTTACAAAATATTTTTTTTTAAAAGAATCATTTCGTATTGTTTGCTTCATTTTGCTTTTACTTCGCGTCGACCGCAGGCCTGTTTGGCACATTTTTTTCCTTATCTTGCACTGATCAGTTGGCTCGTGGGCCTAGTCAGCAGGTGTTTTTTTTCTTCTCACACTGACCAGCTTGCCTACTGGCCCGATCGACATGGGCCAGGTTGGCACTTTTTAAAACTATTTTTTATTTTCCTTATCTCATGTCGACCAGTTGGCCCATGGGCCTGATCATCGTGTTTTTAAAATTTATTTATTTTTCCTTATCTCACGCCGACCGGCTGGCCTACTGACCCGATCAGCGCTAAAAAAAAAAATCCCCCTTATCTTGCATGGGCCAGGTGGCACATTTTTTAAACTATTTTTTATTTTCCTTCTGTCATGCCAACCAGCTGGCCTGGGATCCCTGTCAGCACATTTTTTTATTTTTATTTTCCTTATCTCACATCAACCAGCTGGCCCGTGGATCCAGTCAGCACATTTTTAAAAATTATTTTTAATTTATCTTTTCTCCTGTCGACCAGCTGGCCCATGGGCCGGGCCGGCATTTTTTTCCTTTACCCATGGCTGGCCAGCAGCATTTTACGGAGGAAATGAAATGGTTCATTTTAATGGAAGAAAACAACCATTTCGTTTCACCTATAACAAAATGCTGTTTCGTCATTTCATTTCATTTTGTTGCGAAATGAAATGACAAAACAGCATTTCATTTTTCATCCCTAGTACTGCTGTAAAAAGCGGGAAGGTAAACAGTGTTCCGTGTGCAGAAATGTATTTGGCCATGCCAGCCACATAGTCATGGACTTTCACAACACTGGCTCTTGACTTCGAAATGGAGATGAGTGCCGCCCCAAGAGTCAGATACAACTAGGATGCATGTGTGGGGGGAACATTTACCTTTACTTTTGGGCACACTGCAGGCTGTTCTCTCTCTTGTGAGAACAGGCACAAGCTGCCTGCTATGTGGTTCTTGGTGTCAAAAGATTGGTTACTCTAGGAGCGAGTGAGTGGATCAAGATTGCCCATTGAATGTTGAGACTCTATAAAAACTTACATCTGCATCTCCCAAGTAGAACCTTGTGGCGCAGTGGTTAAATGCCTGTACTGCAGCTAAAACTGTGCTCATGACTTGGTAGCCAGCTCATGGTTCACTCAGCCTTCCATCCTTCCGAGATTGGTAAAATGAGTACCCAGCATTCTGGGGGGGGGGATGTGTAGCCTGCATACTGTAATTAAAACTGCAAACCGCCCAGAGACAACCTGAAGTGGTACGGGTTGGTATATAAGCAGAACACTTGCTTGCTTGCTTTAAGTAGAGTATTCCACAACTGCATCACGTTAAGTCTTTCCTTAAGGATCTATCCCAGTATATCTCCCCGAAACTAAATCGTACATCCAAAGATTGTTGTTATTTCTTCTTAGTTCCAGCAGTTGATATCTCTTTTATCAGCCTGTTACATGAGGACTTGTTACTAGTGCACATGTAAGTGCAGTATAGTTGAGTGGATTCAGTTTTTGGCTGCAGAGTCTGGGATCCCTTCCAGCGGTGCTTTGCACTTATCATGAAACTAGTATCTACCATGCTGGACTATAAAGAAGGCTGATCGCCGCAGAATTGATGCTTTTGAGCTGTGGCGCTGGAGGAGAGTCTTGAGAGTCCCCTGGACTGCAAGGAGATCAAACCTATCCATCCTGAAAGAAATCAACCCCGAATGTTCACTGGAAAGGCAGATTTTGAAGCTGAGGCTCCAGTACTTTGGCCACCTCATGAGGAGAGAGGAGTCATTGGAAAAGTCCCTAATTTTGGGAAAGGCAAAAGGAAAAGAGGAGGACAGAGAATGAGATGGTTGGACGGTGTCATCGATGCAACCAATATGAATTTGACAAAACTCCGGGAGGCAGTAGAAGATAGGAAGGGCTGACGAGCTCTGGTCCATGGGGTCATGAAGAGTCGGACACGACTGAACGACTGAACAACAACAACAATCTACCATGCTTTTTGGATTATCTTCGTGTGCCCAGTTTCATGAATATACACCAGGCATGTCCAAACTTCGGCCCTCCTGATGTTTTGGACCACATCTCCCAGAATTCCAAGCTTAGACTGCCAATGACAAAGGACTGTGGGAATTGTGGTTGAAAACATCTGGAGGGCCGAAGTTTGGACATGCCTGATATACACTCTGAAGTAAAAACTGATTTAATTGGTAAGTGTGGTTGCTAAGACATGACTTTAAAACAAAAGGGGAAATGGGCTTCTCAGCTACCACACTTAAATCAGTGTTTATCTTCTGGAGGGTAATCATGAATCCAAGCACCCTAAATACAAGATACAGAGATGGACAAAAACAGGTGTGGTGACAGACCTGTTTGGTCCCTCGAGAGAGCAAAATGATCAGGTAACAAGGCCAATAAAATAAAATGAAATAAAATAAAATATGATGGCTTGGCTTCATGGCCCTGCCAAGATAGCCTCTCTCTTTGGCTGGGAAATTACCTTCCAAGTTATTGCAACATTTCAGAGTGAACAAAGGATGAAAGAAAGACAAAATGCCTTTGATGTCCAATGCCCATTCATATTCCATGGAAGAATGAACCTGTCTGTCAGCCTGGTGGTTGTCATTAACATTTTGTTTCAGCAAATGATCACAGATAAAAGAAGATGTTTCTCATCTATCCAACTATTTTTTCCAACCAAGCAGGTGCCGGGCTCTCTAATAGCACATCAAAACGGGTTGAGGGGAGTGCTGAACAGTGCAGAAAGACAAGAGAAAGGCAGTCAGAGTCTGTTGAAATGAGACCTGGAGGGCTGAGTTCTATAAGAAGGTACAAGTTCCCATGGATTTCATTTCCCATTCTAAAATTCTTCCCATATGATCCAATTTGGTCCTCATTTAACAGGGACTGAGATGAGATCATTTCTGTCTTTAGAGAGTGGTGTTTAACCTCTCTATTGTGAGATGCTAGATTTCCCATTCGTCTGGAATCAACACACTCTCTAGAAGATGACTGGGACCAGATTTGGCTGTGCATTTGTTTTTTTTAAAGGGTGGAGTTTTTTTAAAGGGTGGAGTTTTTTTAAAGGGTGGAGTTTTTTTAAAAAAATGTTGACACTTTAAAAAAAATATTTTTAATTTTTTTAATCCAGCACTGGCCAGCTGGCCCGTGGGCCGGGGTGGTGCTTTTAAAAAAAATTTCTTTTAAAAAAATTCTAGCACCAACCATCTGGCTCGCAGGCCCGGGCAGCGCTTTTTATTTTTTTTTTATTTAATTTTATTAATCTAATGCAGACCAACTGGCCTGTGGGTTGGGGCAGCGCTTTTTGTTTTTTTATCTAGCGCCAACCAGCTGGCCTGTAGGCCAGGGTGGAACTTTTTAATTTGTTAATATTTTTTTTAGTTTTACCTAGTGCTGACCAGCTGGCCCACAAGCCAGAATGATGCCTTTTTATTTATATATATTTTAATTTTTTACCTAGCACTGACCAGCTGGCCCACAGGCTGGGTCGGCACTTTAAATAAAATTTTATTTTAATTTTTTTTAAAATCTAGCACCGACCAGCTGGCCCACAGGCCAGGGCAGTGCTTTTTAATTTTTTAATTTAATTTTTTTTTAAAAAAATTCTAGCACTGACCAGCTGACCCAGAAGAAGAAGGGATCAGCCAGACGTGACGGAACAACCTGGTTATTCCCTATATTGCTGGAGTGTCTGAGAAGCTTAAAAGGATTTTTGGCAAACACAAAATCCCTCTTTATTTCAAACCCACACACACACTGAGACTTGTCCACCCAAAGGACCTGATACCAAAACAGCAGTACACCTCCACTTAAAGGATAAAGGGCACTCATGCAAAGATGTGGATATACACATATTAGACAGAGAAGAGAGGTGGTTTGAGACAGGAGTCAGGGAAGCCATTCATGTGAGCATTGAAAACCCCACTCTCAATAGAGGGGTGGTTTCAGGCACAGTCTATCTGCTACTTATCAGGCTGTGATTTCAAAAATACCCAGACAAATAAAAAAGCTTTCACCATCAAGGCCATAGCTAATGACCCATATTTTATGGGTTTGAGCACCTTAGGCCTTTTTTCACCTTAAGGCTATTGACTGTTGTATACCTAGCAAGCCTATTTGTGCCATTGTTCCTCTTAAGAGCCTATCTCAGACCAGGGTGACAAGAGGTCAAAGCAGACTACAAGACGGAGGACTCACAACTAACTTTATTCAGACTGATGAAGCTGTTTGGATGAGCAACAAAATGTTTCTATCTCTAAGGAAAAAGAAGTCCAGTTGCCATGACTCAACTTCTGGGGACTATGTTGAATGTATTGTTATATGGCAGTAATGGTGAACCTTTTAGAGACCAAGTGCCCAAACTATGATTCAAAACCCACTAATTTTTCGCAAAGTGCCAATACAGCAATTTAACCTGAATACAGGTGGCTGTGAATGGGAGATGTCAGGTGCCCACAGAAAGGGCTCCGAGTGCCACCTTTGGCACCTGTGCCATACACTCGCCAACTCTACTATATGGAATCTTGTGAGGTTTTAAATTTTAATCTTTAAGTCTCACAGAGTAGAGTTTGCATTAGAGGGGGCATGGTGGCTCAGCAGTGAAAACTTTTGACTGCAAGGTCAGCAGCTCAGCAGTTCAAATCCTGGGTGCTACGCAGCAGGGCGAGCTCCTACCGATAACCCCAGCTCCTGCCAACCTAGCAATTCAAAAGCACGTAAAAGCAAGTAGATAAATAGGTACCGCCATAAAAAGTGGGAAGGTAAAACAGTGTTTCCTTGCAGCCATGCCGGCCACATGGCCACTGACTTGCACAATACTGGCTCTTCTGCTTGAATATGGAGATAAGAACTGCCCCAGAGTCGGACACAACTAACACACGTGTGTGTGTGTGGGGAAACATTACCTTTATATAAATCAAATTAATACATGGATGAATAACTGCTGCCAGGTATGGACCACTTTCATATCACAGAGCCTTGTGGTAGAGATGGGCACGACTTAGCGGTATTTCCGTTTCCGTTTCCGTTACTCGGTTCCGTTACTGTACGGAAACGGTAACGGGAATTACTCCCCCCAGACTTCGAGCTCGAACCGACGAACGAACAATTTTGGTCTGATTTGTCGTGCTCGTTCCTTGCATCGCGAGATCGCGCGATGCCACACGCGGCACAGAAAAAAAGTTTTTAAAAGTTAAAAAAACCCGGTTCCCGGCCAAAAAGCAGGCGGGAAAATGCCTGCCGTGCCTCAGGGCACCTACCAGAGGGGTTGTTTCTGGAGGTCCCCGGCCTCCCCCCTCATCCCCCGTCCTCGGCTGCTCTGGTGGGACTCGCCGCAGGCTCGCAGCCACCAAAATGCCCAGTCTCGCCGCCGGCCGCCCGCAATTAAAGCGCAAGCAAGCGGCACGGACGGCACAGGAAAAAACTTTTAAACTATCCCCCCACCCATTCCCGGGCCAAAAAAGCAGGCGGAAAAATGCCTGCTTGACTAAGGGCGCAGGGCACCTACCGGAGGGGTTGTTTCTGGAGGTCCCCGGCCTCCCCCCCATCCCCCGTCCTAGTGGGCTGCTCTGTGGGACTCGCCGCAGGCTCGCAGCCACCAAAAAGCCCAGTCTCGCCGCCGGCCGCCGCAATTAAAGTGCAAGCAAGCGGCATGGACAGCACAGGAAAAAACTTTTAAACTCTCCCCCCACCCGTTCCCGGGCCAAAAAAGCAGGCGGAAAAATGCCTGCTTGACTAAGGGCGCAGGGCACCTACCGGAGGGGTGGTTTCTGGAGGGGGGGGTCCCGCCTCCCCCCCGTCCTGGGCAGCCGGACTCGCGAGTCGCCATCGCCATGCCATGCGGTGCGGGCGGGGGATCCAAAATGGGGCGGCAAACGCAATATTGTTTTTGAAATCGTGGTCCAAAAACACACAAGCACAACAGAAACACGCGAAAATTTATAAACTGCCAGATTTTTCACAGTAGCAGTGGGTTTTTTCTTGCAACAAAATGTCTCTCCTCTCCTCCTCTGTCCTCCATTGATTTTATTTTATTTTATTTTATTTACACCTGCGCAATGATGGGCTGGCCAAGTGGCCAGCCATGTGGGAGTGGACAACCATGCAAATTTTTGGAGCCATCCCACCAGTCGCATGGCCACTTGGCCATGGAGACTTCTGGGATGTGCCAAAAAGCCCCCTAAAACCTGCCCTAGCCCTAGCCCTAACCCTTGACTCCGTACCCATACGTCACAGACTGTCTTCTTAGTGGGTCAGAGAGGCACCGAGAGGTGCAACCCACTAGCCCACCGTAACCTTACCCGTCACTAGCCTAACCCTAGCTCTTGCACTAAGCCACCTTAAAGCCAGATCTACTTGCTTGCATTGCACTACACGCAGCAAGTACAATTCCCTTCTGTGTACAATACTGAAAGACATGGTGGTGCCAGAGCCTTGTGAAGGGCGGGCATGACCCTATCGTTCTCACACTGGTCTCACGTCTGCACATTATGTTATGCAATATCCATATGGCTATTGCATAGCATTTTGCAGCAGCAGCAGGTGAGGAAGGGAGACCCCCATGTAGAGGGGTCTCTTGGAGCCTGCTTCCCCTTCCTAGTGGCAGGAGGCACCCACGGGTGCCTCCACGAGCCCACTTTCCCTTTATAGCGGGCCAGAGGAGGCACCCACCCCACAGAGGTGCCTCCAGGAGCCCGCTCCCCCCCAAAAAAACCAGTACTAACGACAACGAAAAAACGAAAAAAAACGAACCGACTAATTTTTGCGAATTTTTGCGAAAACCGGAAACGACCCGAAACGGGACTGGCCCGACTAACGACAACTCGAAATTTTTTTTTTTCAAGTCGTGCCCATCTCTACCTTGTGGCACAGTGGTTAAACTGCAGTACTGCAGCCAAAACCTTGCTTGCAACTAGAGATGGACACAATACATTGTCAACGCATATGCAAGGCACCACGATCCCAATCCCATTCCCCTGGTCGGCTGCCCCACTCACCTTCTGTTGTGCACCACTGGGCGACGCCTTCTCTGGTGGCGTGCCAGTCTGGGCTAGAGCTTGGGCTGCCCTTCCCCACCTCCTCAGGCAGCCAAACACTCCAATGTGGAGGAGGGTCAGAGATTCTTCCAATGCAGTCAATGAAGTGTTGGGGATGCCTAAGGAGGCAGGGAATCAGCAGGGAGTACATCTAAGAGGTTCATTCTCATCTCTACTCAAGACTTGGGTTCAATCCCAAGTCTCCCAGCTATTTGGCTTGAAGTTCACTCAGCCTTCCATTTTTCTGAGGTCAGCTCTGTAGGGGTGGTGGCTGCAATGTTTTGCCTGCATAACTAAATTCTAAACCACCCAGAAAGTGTTCCAAACACTATTGGGCAGCAGCACACTCTTTTTTAAAACACCAGCATTCATCCTCTGTAAAATATGGGCGCCTCCCTCCCTCCTTTGAGTTAATCTCTGTGGAGCTCCAGCTGGCTAATTCAATTCAGTGTGCCACAATCCCAGATTTAAACAAACTTGGATATATGTCTGTATTTGTGCAGGAAGTGTATGGGTCAAAGGACATGGTAGGTAGTTGACTTCAAAAGGCCAGTAATAATTCACTTGAGGCTGTGATTAGTAAATCTTTGGATGCTAATTAAAAAAAATTAACAATCATAAAGTATCTCACAGGTCTAAAATGTGCTAATCCCCTTCTTAGATCATCTCCTTTAAATGTATTTGATCCATGTATCTTTGTGCTATCTTATAAAGTGAGCAATAAAACTAAGTTTATCCATTTATTTACTTATTTAAACTATTTCTAACTTGCCTTTGAGCTGCCTAGATGCCCTAAGCACATCCGATCGCGCTTGATTTCGGAAGCTAAGCAGGGTCGGCCCTGGTTAGTACTTGGATAGGAAACCCACCAGGGAATACCAGGTGCTGTAGGCACCTGGAGTAGGAACTGGCAAGCCACTCCAGTACTCCTGCCAAGAAAACTCCATGGACATGGAGTCACGTAGAGTCGGTCACGACTGTAATGACACAACACACACACACAAAACTTGCCTTTCTCCTTAAAAAGGACCTGAGGTGATGCCTATAATTAAACACAACATTTAAAAGCTAAGTACACAAAGAGTTTAAAAGAATCAAGCCAACACCACAGAAAATGTCACATTTCACAGACTCTGTCCTGAGCTGTTTAAGGTAGGATAATAGGGCCATTGCAATCAATTTGGATTAAACTGCCTTATTACTGTTCAGAAAAATCAAAGGAATTAGTCACAGTTCCCTTGAGCCACTTAATAAAAGTAATGTATAATATTCTCCTGCTCTTTCCATGGTGCTGGAAGAGTCTAATTGGACATCGGGCGTTCACCTCATTATCTGTAGCAACAAACAAGGAATTGCCCTAAAATGTAAAAATGCACCCTAGTTTTCTTGTTTCAGTACAGGTTCAGTTCAGTTCAGTTCTAAGTTGAGACTCCTGTCTCAAGGTTTAACCCCATCTTAGAAAGTGAATAAAAAGACACACTACCTGTTAAAAACAATTGCTTCACACTGATTGTATACATTTTTGTTATTTATAGCCCCCCTTCCTATCCAACAATCAATAAACCCGAGTTCTCACTGCATTATTCTATCTGGGCCATAATGAGAGTCAATCCCATTTTAATCTGTTCTAAAAAGTCACATAATGTATTTCGCCACTATGCTGGCTTCCACTGCCTTCCACTGCAGTTATGTATCTTTTAGTCTCAACTTACCTGGCTTGTGTGGATGGTGCTGATAAATTCCTGCAACCTTAATCAGCCAAGAAGGTTATCACATTCTTTTTGATGAAAGGTAACCAGGCTACCAATGGGCTGATTCCAGAATC
Source organism: Phrynocephalus guinanensis (assembly GCA_037367245.1). Classification (NCBI taxonomy): domain Eukaryota; kingdom Metazoa; phylum Chordata; class Lepidosauria; order Squamata; family Agamidae; genus Phrynocephalus; species Phrynocephalus guinanensis. Next base: position 12,956,685 of record CM074739.1, on the reverse strand, counting down.
TTGTGGGTTTTTTAAAAAAGAAAGAAAATAAAGTGGTTGGGGGGGGGGGGAAATGGAATTTTCAGTCCCAGAAGGAGACAGAGATTTTGGAAAGGTGTGTATCACACAAGCAAAGTACCTGTAGCACCAAGTGAACAGAATCTTGTAGTGGAATGAATGATTTAGGAGATGGGATATGAAACCTCATTTGGCAGTAATTACTCTCCCTGAAAAACAGAATGGAGTAGATTCCCCCCTCTGGTGTTTAAAGAGACAGGCCTTCTTAGTCTCAGTTTGGAAACAAATACTGTACCCTGATTCTTAGTTCCTGGGTAATGTATCACATGCCACCTTAATTGCCACTGCATCAAACCAAATGCAGACACACACATCGGAAGCACAAATCAAACAGATGTTTGCCGAGCCCTGGATTCCTTAGAGAGAGCTTCCTCCCCTCTTTGGTGAGGGAGGGAGGGTACCCATCACCATTTTCTGGAGATCCATCCTGATGTAGCCAAACACGGCACACCCCAAAAAGAAAGGTATCACCAGGCTGTTGGGAACCCTGGAATTTGGGGGCAGGGGAGAGTGAAAGAGAGCAGAACCACAACTATGGTCTCTGTTGCCTAGCGCAAACATGGATTCTTCCCCCCCTCCACTCCAGGGGGTGTGCAGGATAGTACAGAGTACAAATACTATTTTGTCATTTTATTTATTTATTTATGTATTTATTTATTTATTTACTTATTTACTTACAAGATCTTTTAGCTGCCCCACTACCAAGAGGTCTCTGGTGTCCCCCCCCTCCCAGTGTGGCACCTGTAGCACATGCCCCCCCCCAGTTGTGGCCCTTCAGTGGAGGATTAGGAACACAAATTTGGGGGTGCGGATGGGGGACATTTTCATGGCAGCGGCTGACACAGAGAGAGGGGAGAGTTGTATGGATCCCGGAAGAGAAGGCAGCCAGTTGTCTAGAAGGCACTTCACAAAACACTATTTTGTTGCATGTCTCTGGCCGTTTCGGGATAAGCAAATGACAAGGGATGCTGTGTGCCTCTAATGGGTTGCTACATGTGGCGTCTACGCTGGGTTTCGAGGGCACTCAGTTGTGTAGTCCTTGAAATAAGCAGGGGGTTCACTGGAGATTTTCTGACTCTTTTAAAAATTGTCATTCTGGCAGTAGGGCTTCGTCTCCCCACACCCACCTCCCTCTCTTGTCTGTAGGAACCCCGTGGCACAGTGGTTAAATGCCTGCTGCCTAGATGCCCTAAGCACATCCAATCTCGCCTGATTTCGAAAGCTAAGCAGGGTCAGCCCTGGTTAGTACTTGGATGGGAGACCACCAAGGAATACCAGGTGCTGTAGGCACCCTGAGTAGGAACTGGCAAACCACTCCAGTATTCCTGCCAAGAAAACTCAATGGAAGTGGGGTCACGAAAAGTCGGTCACGACTGTAATGACACAACACACAACTGCAGGTAAAACTGTGCTCACGACCTGGGGTTCAATCCGAGGTTGCAGGCTCATGATTGTCTCAGCCTTCCATGCTTCCAAGCTTGGTAAAATGAGTACCCAGCTTGCTGGGGGGGGCAATGTGTAGCTTGCACACTGTACTTAAACTATAAACCATCCAGAGACTACTTGAAGTATTATGGTGTGGTATATAAGCAGAACAATTTGCTTTGTCCTTTTGAAAACACATCAGAGCTAGAATTGGTCACAAAAACAATTCATTATTTGTTATTCATTTTGTTACATAACAAAATGAATAACGAAGAGACCCATCAAAGAAAAACAAAACAAAATGGAAATTTCCATTTTGTTTGCTTCGTTTTTCATTTTTCCATAGGAATGGATTGAAGCATGGGGGAAACTGCAGGCTTCCCCCCCCCCCCCCACTGAAGCCACTGCCAACCAGCTGTAGTGCTGGGCTTCAGTGGGGGAAAAAGTTTTAAAATCCTACCCTTTTCCCCACCTAATTGGGTGCAATCAGGTGGGGGGGGGGATAAAAAATTAAAATAAAAAAAATTAAAAACGTGCTAACCCAGCCTGTGGGCCAGCTGATCAGCGCGATAACTGGAGGAAAAAATAAAAATTAAAAAAAACGCACCGACCCGGCCCGCGGGCCAGCTGAACAGCACATGAATAAATTACAAACATAATAATAAGAAACCATCTGCTTGGTGCGATAAGTGAAAAAAATAAAGTAAAACACGTGCCGGCCTGGCCCATGGGCCAGCTGGTCGGCACGAGTTAAAAAGAAACGGGGAAAAAAACGAAAAAGGAATAATTAAAAATGATTTTTTAAAAAAAATCATTTCATTTTAAATGAAGCAAAAAACAATTAAAAACGAAATGAAACGAAATGCCATTTTGACGTTTTCTGCTCATCTCTAATCAGAGGAGCACCAAAATTATGCAAGCAAAAGTTGCCCATTCATTTCCCTCTCCCTGCCCAGTGGAGCTCCTTGCACTGGTACTAAACACACAGAAAGAAGGGCACTAAAGGGAGGGTAGTTTTGACCTTAGAACAAGGTATAAAAGTCAACCTGCCTCACAGGATTGTTGAGAATAAATGATCTAACATTTACCAAGAATATTTGCTTCATTCTTACTTAATACTTAAGAACATAAGAACATAAGAACAGCCTTGCTGGAACAGGCCACAGCCCATCCAGTCCAGCGTTCTGTCTCACACAGGGGATCACCATTTGCTTCAAAAATTCCAATAGATGAGTGAGGCATGATTTACCCTTGAAGAAGCCATGTTGGCTCTCCTTCAGCAATGTCTTCTCTTCTAGGTGCCTATTAATTTTATCTGTTAGGATGGTTTCTTACTGTATACCTACTGTTTTAGCTTTTAACTGTTGTCTTTTTAATGTTGTAAGGTGTCTTGGGTCCCCTAAAGAAAGGTGGGGTTGAAACATTTTGAATAAATAAAAAATTATTCTACAACACAGAAGAAAACTGAGGGAGTGTAGAGCTTGGAAGAATTAATTTTCTTTGATCACAGCTCCCAGAATTCTTCAGCCGCCAGCATCTCGGAGTAGAGATGGGCACGAAATGAACTTTTAGTTCATTTTGTTACCTAATGAAACGAATAATGAACCCCAGAGTGGATTTAGAACGAACCGAACCGAACCGGGGGGGGGGGATTGGTTCAGTTTGGTTCATTTCATTAATGGGGGGGGGGGCAGAGATGTCTCTTACCTGGTGCTGGTCCGGAGGTCCAGTCTTCCTGGCTTCAGGGATGGCAACCGGGGGGGGGGGGAGGAGGCTGATGGCCACACTACAGCTGTAGTGCGCCCACATGGTCAGCAGTAAAAAAAAACCCACAATAAAAATAAAAAAATAAAAAATAAAATAAATTTAAAAAAGGAGTGCTGACCCAGCCCCAGGGGTGGCCGGGGTGGCGCCCTAAAATCAAGGAAAAAATATTAAAAATAAAACCAGTGCCGACTGGGCCCCAGGGGCCGCATGGTCCGTGCTTGAAGAAAAAAACAAAACAAAACAAAACAAAAGCCCCACGCTACAGCTGCAGCATGAGCCAGGAACTTGGAAGTAAAAACAAACAAAAAATAAAAATCAAATAAAAATAAAAAAATTAAAATAAAAGGAGCGCCGACCCAGCCCCAGGGGTGGCCTGGTTGGCGCCCTAAAATTAAGAAGAAAAAACCATGGGTTTTCTGGTTCGTGCCCACCTCTACCTGGGAGTTGTAGTTGAAACGAAGCAAAAATTTTCCAAGAGTTGTGACAAAGGAGTTATGAACTGCCATTAAAACTATTCCTAGAAAGAAACAGGTGTTACTGATGTCCTGAAGTAAACAGTCTAGGAGTTTTGGTTGCTGTTAATTAATGCTTAATATTTCATCTCTTACATGAAAGTGAGAGAACTCAGGATAATGACTGATCACAAATCACTCTGAATGAAGAATAAAGCTGGCCTCTGGGACCCAATTCAAACCTTTCGTGCTTTGGACATGAGGACAATTAGATTTTCAGCAAGATGTATCTCTCCTGGCTGTTTCATTTTGGGCTTTGCAGTTCTGAGCTTTCCTCTCCTGCAAAGGAGATGTTGAATTAAATCACACAATTGTTCTCTTTCCAGTCAGGATATTTTTTTAAAAAAAGTTCACAAAGGGCACTTCTGCACTTCTTTGAAAGCACAAGCTCAGGTGAATGATGGAAAATGCTTTCTCCTGGGACTGTAATGTAACATAACAAGATTGTAATGGGTTTTGCTCGTCATCTGGGCAGGAGCTTTTAAATACCCCCCCCCCAAAGTCCCAATTTGCTCCAAAATTCACAAAGCACACCTATGGAAAGGTAAGCATTTTTGTAGCATTTTCCTGTGAAGAGTTGCCAATAATGTGGTCATGTTTCTACTCCTTGCCATGTACAGTTACTTTCATTTTATTTCATTAGGGAGAAATATAGCTGGTTAAAAAGTGCCTGATGCCTTTTATAAGAAGGAAGTGGTGATGCTGAGAAGCAGAAGTACCGTGGTACCTTGTATAAAGGAATTAATTCGTTCCAAATGAAATTATGTTAAGCAAATTTTCCTTTATACAAATTTCCCATAGGAATGCATTGAAAACGGAGGAATCCCTGATCCCGACCCTTTTTATGTTGTACGGATTCACCCCATAGGCAATTCTGTTAAGCTCATTTCCCCTATCTCCAGATTTCTTATGTTGTACAGATTTTATGTTATAAAAACTGTTTATTATATGAGGGTCCACTGTCGTATATTCTGGGTGGCTGCAGCCTGGCCCCTAATGGGATGTGGTGTGGTCACCAGAATTCTCAGGAGATTCAAGGAAAAACAAAAGCTGACAAATTCAACGTGTTGGATAGTGTGTGGAAGCTGCAAGAAGTCCAAAATGTGCAGCCAGATTATTAACTAGGGCTGGTTACCAGGATCACTAATGTTACGGGAGCTCCACTAGCTGCCAATCCGTTTCTGGGCACAATTCAAAGTCCCAGTTTCACTCTATAAAGCCGTAAATGGCTTTGGTCCAGGTTATCTCAACGACCGCATCTCCCTTTATAACCCTGTGTGGGTATCAAGATCACCAAGATAAATAAATAAATAGTCCTGACTCTTCTACTAACACTCAATAAACTGGAATTTCCTGGAAAATCTGAGAGGAGACCTTTTATTTATTTATTTATTTATTTATTTATTTATTTATTTATTTATTTATTTAAATACATACATACATACATACATACATACATACATACATACATACATACCTTTGATATCAATATCACTCTGTGGCAAGGTGTGTGTTTTTGAGTCAAGGTACATGAAGCTGTCCATCCTGATTATTTATCACTTTTGTGGAGGTAGTTGTTGAGGTTTCGCACAAACCTGATGGACCACTACAGCATGATCCTCTCCATCTCAAGAAAAGCAACTGAATTTAACTAGGGAAGAATGGTTTTAACCAACTTACCAAAGTCATGTTTGTGACTGAAAGAATTTTTAAGAGGAGAAAGAAGAACACAAAAGAAAGCAAACCTGAGATTCCCCCCCCCCATTCCTCTTCTTTGAAGTCTCTCTTTAGGTGTGATGGCTGTTTTAATGTGGAATGAAATACTCACACATGGATAACAATAGAATTTTCCATTTATTTATTAATAAGTGATGCAGGTTCTTTCTTTTTTTTTTTTTAAAGGCAGAACATAAATAAATTAAAAAAGGTAAGAATATTATTTGCATAAGAGATCCCTATTGATCTGGAAATAAACATATTAAAGTTGTTCCAGTGTTGGACAGTGCTGGAATAGAAATTACACATACTGTCTTTAAAATTACAGGAAATCATATTAGAAAGAGCACTAAAGGCCACTTGTATAAAAGTTGTGATCCCTTGTCAGCCAGGATTGTGGAAAGCATTGTCAAAGCATTGAAACATTACTTGGAGGGGTGAGCAAGGCACAAAATAATAATAATAATAATAATAATAATAATAATAATAATAATAATAATAATAATAATAATAATAATAATAATAATAATAAATAAATAAATAAATAAATAAATAAATAAATAAATAAATAAATAACAACATAGTTCTAAACACTTGGGAAGTGATTCGTAATACAAAATCCAGTGTAGTTATCTTGTCTGTTGTGAAATAATTTAATAATAATAATAACAGCATATATTTTACAAAGATATCTCCAGTCATCCTAGGCTCTTGGAAAGAGCTCGATCGTTGGAGAAGGCCAACTCCAGCTTAAGAACATAAGAACATAAGAACCTAAGAAGAGCCCTGCTGGATCAGGCCAACTGCCCATCTAGTCCAGCTTCCTATATCTCACAGGGGCCCCACCAGATGCGTTTGGGAGCACATGAGACTAGATATCTGTCTCCTGATAGCACTCCCCTGCATCTGGCCCTTGAAGTACCCCGGTTTTAAGCCTGGAGATTACACATCTCCATCATGGTTTGTAACCTGTGATGGACTTTTCCTCCAGGAATCTGTCCAATCCCCTTTTGAAGGCATCCAGGCCAGATGCCATCACCACATCCTGCGGCAGCGAGTTCCACAGACTAACAACGCGCTGGGTGAAAAAATATTTTCTTTTGTCAGTTCTTGCTCTCCCAGCCCACAATTTAAGTGTATGTCCCCTAGTTCTGGTATTTTGTGAGAGGGAGAAGAGTGTCCCTCTATTCACTTTACTCATGCCCTGCATTATTTTGTACGTCTCAATCATATCCCCGCTCAGGCACTTTTTTTCCAGACTAAAGAGCCCCAAATGTTTTAGCCTTTCCTCATAAGGGAGGTGCCCCAGCCCAGTAATCATTTTAGTCGCTCTCTTCTGCACCTTTTCCAGTTCCAATATGTCTTTCTTGAGATGCGGTGACCAGAATTGTACACAATACTCCAAGTGCGGCCTTACTATTGTTTTGTATAATGGCATTATAATGTTGGCTGTTTTATTTTCAATCCCCTTTTTGATAATCCCTAGCATGGAATTGGCCTTCTTCACCGCTGCCACACATTGGGTAAACACCTTCGTGGAGCTGTCCACCAACACACCAAGATCTCTTTCCTGATCCATCACGGATAACTCAGAGCCCATGAGTTGATAGATAAAGTTTTGATTTTTGACCCAATATGCATTACTTTACATTTGGTTACATTAAAACACATTTGCCATTTTGCAGCCCATTCCCCCAGTTTGGAGAGATCCTTCTAGAGCTCTTCACAATCTTCTCTGTTTTTTACCACATGGAAAAGTTTTGTGTCATTTGCAAACTTGGTCACCTCACTGTTTATCCCTGTCTCCAGGTCATTTATGAACAGATTGAAAAGCACTGGTCCCAGGACAGAGCCCTGGGGCACACCGCTTTTCACCTGTCTCCATTGTGAAAATTTTCCTTTGACACCTACTTTTTGTTTCCTGGATCTCAACCAGTTCTCAATCCATAGGAGGATCTGCCCTCTTATCCCCTGACTGTTCAATTTTCTCAGCAGCCTTTGGTGAGGGACTGTGTTAAAAGCCTTCTGAAAATCCAGATAGATTTTTTCCACCGGTTCACCCAAATCCACATGCCTGTTGACCTTTTCAAAAAATTCTAAAAGATTTGTCAGACAAGACTTACCCTTACAGAAGCCATGCTGATTTTCTCTCAGCAAGGTTTGTTCTTCTATATGTTTTAAGATTTTCTCTTGGATGAGGCTTTCCACCATCTTCCCTGGGACAGATGTAAGGCTAACCGGCCTGTAGTTTCCCGGGTCCTCCCTCCTTCCTTTTTTAAAAATTGGTGTGACATCAGCTATCCTCCAGTCCTCCAGCACTGTGGCCGTTTTAAGAGACAATTTGCATATTATTGTTAAGAGATCTGCAATTTCATTTCTCAGTTCCTTCATAACCCTTGAGTGGATGCCATCTGGACCCAGTGACTTGTTAATCTTCAATTTATCAATTAGTCCTAAAACATCCTCTCTTTCAACCTGTATTTGATTTAATTCTTTAATCAAGAGGGGCTGTTCAGGCAGCGGAATCTGCTCAAGGTCTTCTGTCATGAAAACAGATGCAAAGAACTGATTTAATTTCTCTGCAATTTCCAAGTCCTCCCTAACCTCACCTTTTCCTCCCTCACCATCCAGAGGGCCAACTGGTTCTCTGGCAGGGTTTCTACTTCTAACATATTTAAAGAAGCTTTTATTATTACCCTTTATATTGCTATCCATGTGTTCCTAAAAACCTTTCTTTGCCTCTCTTATCATCTTCTTACATTTTTTTTGCCAGAGTTTGTGTTCCTTTTTATTTTCCTCATTTGGGGAGGATTTCCATTTACCCCTTCTTTGACATAGATGGCCACTCCTCCTCCAACCCGCCCCTCTCTATCCCTTCTATAGAGTTTATAGCCTAGGATTGCTGTATCCCACTGGTTCTCAACATTCCACCAGGTTTCTGTTATGGCTATTACATCTATGTTATCCCTAGCTGCCAAATGTTCAAGTTCTCCCATCTTTGCTCGGAGGCTTCGAGCATTGGCATAGAAGCACCTGTACAGTGGGTCCCCCAACAACAACTGCTGCTTTATTCCCCCCCCCCCCCACACACACAACTTAATACCTGGCAGCTGTGTTATTATTATTATTATGATGATGATGATGACGATGACGATGATGATAATAAATTTAGAAGAACAGTAGGCTCTGAGCTAGAAAAGAGGACACAGGTTGACCAAATATTCGAGAAGACTCAAAGAGTACTGCTGGGCAAAAGAGAAGAGACCGGATCAGAAAATATATTAGGTATACCTGATCAGGACCTATTATTATTATTATTATTATTATTATTATTATTATTATTATTATTATTATTATTATTATTATTATTATTATTATTATTATTATTATTAAACAAAGGCATTTTGAATTTAGCAATAGCTGAAGAGACAGTAAGATTGGCTTTCAGCTCAGATTCTTTAACATGGCAGTTTGTTTGGGGACAGGCCTCTTTAAGTGTTCCATTATTCTACCCTCTTTCTCCATCTACTGCTTTTCACCGCTATAATAATAATAATAATAATAATAATAATAATAATAATAATAATAATAATAATAATAATAATAATAATAATAATAATAATAATAATAATGTGCCCTTTGCCCGTGTGATTGACTCATCCTCCAGGGGTGCAAAGAAGGGAAATAATCCATAGAAGTGTAGAATAACAGAGTAGGAAGGCGCCTACAAGGCCATTGGGTCCAACCCCACCATGCACCACCTCCCAAGGTAACTGGGTCCACTGTCATACTGCTCTAACAGTTGAGAAGTTTTTCTTGATGTTCAACCTAAATCCGGCTTCCTGTAGTGTGAGCCCATTATTACATGTCCTGCACCCTGGAATGATTGAGAACAGATCCTGCCCCTCCTCTGTAGAACCGCCTTTTGTGTGTTTGCAAAGGGACGATCATATCTCCCCTCAGTCTTCTGCATTTTCACAGGCAACCTATCATCCATCTCTAACCTAATGGATTTTTTTTAAAAAAAAAACAGAGTTATTATAACCTATGTGTGTGCTTTTAAGCATAGTTAGAAGGAAACCCTGGCAATTGGGGCTTATCACCATCTACATGTGCAAAGGGGCTGCATCCTTGCTTGCAAGGATATAGCAGAGAAAGGATCCATAGCAGGATCCACACTAGAGATGGGCACGGAACGAACATTTTTTCGTTTCCGTTACCGTTTGTCGTTTCCGTTACGCAACGAAACGACAAACGAAAATTGTGATGAAAATACAACGAAATGAACCGAACCATGAAAATTGTCGTCGTTACGTTTCGTTTCCGTTAATGGCGACGCGCAATGAAATGAGCTGTTTTAAATGTTAAAAAACGCCCTGGACATCCATAAAAACGCAGCAATAATTATTTATATTGTTTGATAATACCTACGGGGGGGGGGGGCTTAAAATGTTTGTTTTAGTCTTCTCCCCTCACAATGTATTTTTCTTTTCCCTTTAAAATCGATGTCACCACCAGCCACAAAATGGAGGCAAGCCATGTGATGGATTCATGTTCAACCAATAGCATGCCCAGGTTGCAGACTGGGCAGGCAGGTCTGGCAGCCATAGAGGGCATAAAAAGCTCTGGCAGCCCCCATCCTCCTTGCAGTCTCTGGTGGGAGTTAGGGTGGGAATGCTGTCTCTGCTGCGACTCTAGCTTCAGTCCTGCAGCCTCCCTGTGTGCGTGCGTGCTGCGTACCTCTCGGTGAGTACCCTGCCTTGCCCCGCAGTGCAGTCACTCTGCGGCTGCCTTGCACCCTGGGCAACACCCGCCGCTGCCTTTGCAGCCTCCCTGCATACCTAGTCTATACTGTGTCTCTGCCAGCATCCATTTTTTTAGTGTTTTCCCTCTTGTCTGGGGTGTTGGGGGATGCCTGCGCACGGAAATGCTTTAAAAATCGCGCCCAAAGCGGGTAGAAACAACAAACGAAAAAATGAAAAATGGTAACGAAATTTTTCGAAAATTTCACGACAAACGGAAACAAACCGAAACAGACGTCTCAACGACAAACAAAAAACCGAAACGTCATTTTTCTGTTTCGTGCCCATCTCTAATCTCACTATAGAGGCACACCAGTTTGATACCATTTTAGCACACGGTGGCCTCTGTCCTGGGGAATCCTGGGAGTCAGGGTCTGGAGTTCTTTTCTCGGGAGATCGTGTGCAGGTGCCTGAAAATCACATGAAACAACAAATCACAGGATTCCAGAGGCTGGACCCATGACAGTTGAATCAAGCAGATAAACTTCTGTAGCGTAGACACACCCTTCCCATAACACAAACACCCTTCCCGTAACCCTTCCCGTATCCTGTTCAACCACTGACAAAAGATTTGTAACCTGAGTGTTGTACCATATGGGGGGGCCCTCACCTCTTGCCCCGATCTTGCAGCTGAAGTGGTTATACTGTACTGTTGTTATGCAAAAGCCACATGCCTAGGTATAGAAAACATGCCTAGGTATAGTAATCTCCTATGCTTACTACAGAGTAAAATTCCTATGACACTTAATCCCAGTTATTCCTTTCTCTAGCAGTGTATCTGGACGTAGAAATTCCAGTTTCTGTTCTGAAGATTATTTTATTGACCACCCAATTAGACTTTGCATCTATCCTATGACACCACATGGTATAAACACATTTTAAATCCTTCCTTTCGAAAGGTTTATTTTAAAAAATGCTTTACAAAAATACAAGGCTCACAGTGGGTGGGAAGGCTTCGTCATTTCTAAAACCTGGGCAGAGCTGAACTAATTTCGTCATGCCACCTTTCAGCTTCCCTCAGACCTCGTGAGTGTTCTATATATAATAGCACACTCAAACATTTTATCATAAAACACACACTGATCTTTAATTATAACTGTTTGGCTACATAAACGTGCCACTGATACCAACGAAATCCATCTTTTGAACCTCCTGCACTCGGAGTTATGGTAGCAAACAGAAACCACCCGTATTGCCACGAACCTCTGGAGGCATGAGCAAAAGTCACAGATGGGGTTCATAGAATCATAGAGTTGGAAAGGACCTCAAGGGCCATCCAGTCCAACCCCCTGCCATACAGGAACTACCATCACAGTATTTCTGACAGATGGCCATCCAGCCTCTGCTTAAAAACCTCCAAAGATCTCCCCAATGGAGATGTTGCAAAGAAGGGAAATAATCCATAGAAGTGTAGAATAACAGAGTAGGAAGGCGCCTACAAGGCCATTGGGTCCAACCCCACCATGCACCACCTCCCAAGGTAACTGGGTCCACTGTCATACTGCTCTAACAGTTGAGAAGTTTTTCTTGATGTTCAACCTAAATCCGGCTTCCTGTAGTGTGAGCCCATTATTACATGTCCTGCACCCTGGAATGATTGAGAACAGATCCTGCCCCTCCTCTGTAGAACCGCCTTTTGTGTGTTTGCAAAGGGACGATCATATCTCCCCTCAGTCTTCTGCATTTTCACAGGCAACCTATCATCCATCTCTAACCTAATGGATTTTTTTAAAAAAACAGAGTTATTATAACCTATGTGCGTGCTTTTAAGCACACACATAGTTAGAAGGAAACCCTGGCAATTGGGGCTTATCACCATCTACATGTGCAAAGGGGCTGCATCCTTGCTTGCAAGGATATAGCAGAGAAAGGATCCATAGCAGGATCCACACTAGAGATGGGCACGGAACGAACATTTTTTTGTTTCCGTTACCGTTTGTCGTTTCCGTTACGCAACGAAACGACAAACGAAAATTGTGATGAAAATGAAACGAAACGAACCGAACCATGAAAATTGTGGTCGTTACGTTTCGTTTCCGTTAATGGCGACGCGCAATGAAATGAGCTGTTTTAAATGTTAAAAAACGCCCTGGACATCCATAAAAACGCAGCAATAATTATTTATATTGTTTGATAATACCTACAGGGGGGGCTTAAAACGTTTGTTTTAGTCTTCTCCCCTCACAATGTATTTTTCTTTTCCCTTTAAAATGGATGTCACCACCAGCCACAAAATGGAGGCAAGCCATGTGATGGGATCATGTTCAACCAATAGCATGCCCAGGTTGCAGACTGGGCAGGCAGGTCTGGCAGCCATAGAGGGCATAAAAAGCTCTGGCAGCCCCCGTCCTCCTTGCAGTCTCTGGTGGGAGTTAGGGTGGGAATGCTGTCTCTGCTGCGACTCTAGCTTCAGTCCTGCAGCCTCCCTGTGTGCGTGCGTGCTGTGTACCTCTCGGTGAGTACCCTCCCTTGCCCCGCAGTGCAGTCACTCTGTGGCTGCCTTGCACCCTGGGCAACACCCGCCGCTGCCTTTGCAGCCTCCCTGCATACCTAGTCTATACTGTGTCTCTGCCAGCATCCATTTTCTTAGTGTTTTCCCTCTGGTCTGGGGCGTTGGGGGATGCCTGCGCACGGAAATGCTTTAAAAATCGCGCCCAAAGCGGGTAGAAACAACAAACGAAAAAATGAAAAATGGTAACGAAATTTTTCAAAAATTTCACGACAAACGGAAACGAACCGAAATAGACGTCTCAACGACAAACGAAAAAACGAAACGTCATTTTTCTGTTTCGTGCCCATCTCTAATCCACACTACAGAGGCACACCAGTTTGATACCATTTTAGCACACGGTGGCCTCAGTCCTGGGGAATCCTGGGAGTCAGGGTCTGGAGTTCTTTTCTAGGGAGATCGTGTGCAGGTGCCTGAAAATCTCATGAAACAACAAATCACAGGATTCCAGAGGCTGGACCCATGACAGTTGAATCAAGCAGATAAACTTCTGTAGTGGAGACACACCCTTCCCATAACACAAACACCCTTCCCGTAACCCTTCCCGTATCCTGTTCAACCACTGACAAAAGATTTGTAACCTGAGTGTTGTACCATATGTGGGGGCCCTCACCTCTTGCCCTGATCTTGCAGCTGAAGTGGTTATACTGTACTGTTGTTATGCAAAAGCCACATGCCTAGGTATAGAAAACATGCCTAGGTATAGTAATCTCCTATGCTTACTACGGAGTAAAATTCCTATGACACTTAATCCCAGTTATTCCTTTCTCTAGCAGTGTATCTGGACGTAGAAATTCCAGTTTCTGTTCTGAAGATTATTTTACTGAACACCCAATTAGACTTTGCATCTGTCCTGTGACACCATATGGCATAAACACATTTTAAAACCTTCCTTTCAAAAGGTTTATTTTAAAAAATGCTTTACAAAAATTCAAGGCTCACAGTGGGTGGGAAGGTTTCGTCATTTCTAAAACCTGGGCAGAGCTGAACTAATTTCGTCATGCCACCTTTCAGCTTCCCTCAGACCTCGTGAGTGTTCTATATATAATAGCACACTCAAACATTTTATCATAAAACACACACTGATCTTTAATTATAACTGTTTGGCTACATAAACGTGCCACTGATACCAACGAAATCCATCTTTTGAACCTCCTGGACTCAGAGTTATGGGAGCAAACAGAAACCACCCGTATTGCCACGACCCTCCGGAGGCATGAGCAAAAGTCACAGATGGGGTTCATAGAATCATAGAGTTGGAAAGGACCTCAAGGGCCATCCAGTCCAACCCCCTGCCATACAGGAACTACCATCACAGTATTTCTGACAGATGGCCATCCAGCCTCTGCTTAAAAACCTCCAAAGATCTCCCCAATGGAGATGTTGCATCACAGCCTCCCCACAGGCATGCATAGGTACTGTATGCACATCCGCAGATGGGAGTACTACAGAGGTCCTTGCAAAAGTTGCAGTAGGATTCAAGAACCCTGGCTGGGGAATTAGCGGACCTACGTTGGCTGGGGAATTGGGGCCGGAACCTGCTTGGTTTCTCCGTGCTTGCAAAGGGCAAGCCAGAAGGCCCTTGTCCCTCAACAGGACAGCCCACAGCTTATGTAAAGACAAGCTGAAGGTTGCCAGAGCAGGTGCACAGCTAGCTCCCTGTGAAGCCGTGACTCTGTGTTTGCAACAGGTTACAAGCCATTGACTCTGTGCCCATAGATGTCCATGGGGAAGAGTCAACCCCCTGCTTGGGGTTTTTTTGGCGCAGGCCCCACTGTGGCTTACATGGTGTGTTCCGTTGTGCAACAACGCGGAAAACAAAACAGGAAAACTCCATTGAATCAGCTCATGAGCTCTGCATAAAAATGGGAGAACAGGGCCAAGAATAATGCACGGCATGAGTAAAGTGGATAGAGGGATGGCTTCTCCCTCTTTCAAGGTACCAGAACTAGGGGACATCCACTCAAATTGAGGGTTGGGAGAGTAAGAAGAGACAAAAGAAAATATTTTTTTACCCAGTGTGTTGTTAGTCTGTGGAACTCGCTGCCACAGGAGGTGGTGATGGCATCTAGCCTGGATACCTTCAAAAGGGGATTGGACAGATTCCTGGAGGAAAAGTCCATCACAGGTTACAAACCATGATGGAGATGTGTCATCTCCAGGCTTAAAACCAGGGTACTTCAAGGGCCAGATGCAGGGGAGTGGTATCAGGAGACAGATATCTGGTCTCGTGGGCTCCCAGAGGCATTTGGTGGGGCCACTGTGAGATACAGGAAGCTGGACTAGATGGGCCTTTGGCCGGATCCAGCATGGCTTTTTATGTTCTTATAGAAAAGGTAAACAGTTCTGCTATCA
This sequence comes from Phrynocephalus guinanensis, assembly GCA_037367245.1. NCBI lineage: Eukaryota > Metazoa > Chordata > Lepidosauria > Squamata > Agamidae > Phrynocephalus > Phrynocephalus guinanensis. Next base: position 12,941,542 of record CM074739.1, on the reverse strand, counting down.
CAAGATGATCATAAACCCCTACTTTCCTAGTACCTGAATAAGGGTGAAGCCCACCTCTCTTGTTAGTGTCATAGGCTAACAGCTAGATAGGACCTTTATTTGATTTTTGGGTATTAATGGTCCATAGCTTTCCATGCACATCACCTTCCCACGTGCGATAGGGTCATGGCAAGTAAGCATCACTCCAGTTTCCACAATACTTATATGCAACTTGCTATGTAACACCTCTCCTTACCGAGAGCGCCACACCTTTCAGCAAAGCTCGAGGAGGGGGGGAAATACAAAGAGATGTGGGCAGTTACTTCACGTCCTTCTTGTTCCACGACTAGTTTTGTACCGTGACAGCGTTGGTTGCGATCACGTGGTTTTGTCCCTGTTTCAGTGGTCCCATGGTCGTGATAACTTGTCTCGTGACAAGTGTCACTTCATGGTCTTGTACAGTGGCAAACACTGAATTTGTCTAGCTTCCGTCTCCCTTTTTGGGGGTGGTGTTCTTAAAAAATTCTTTTTCGATATTTCGCTTCTGAAAAGTCAAAAAACAAACAAACCACCAAAACCCGGACAGTTTTCTGAGAGAAACGAATGTTTTGTTGCATGACAGTCATTACTACATGGTGTCTTGTCTCGGAACAGAAAGCGGGAACAAAGAGTGACAAGGGAAAACCCTACCCCACCAGCAGGTACAGTATTGTCGTGCTTAGTACCCGTTCCAGGGGCGTGGTCGAGACAAATTTCAGTAGTTGCGCAACAGACGTGAAGTAACATGTTTTGGTATCGCTCCTAAGCGCAACACTAACAGAGATAAAAGGGACGTGAAGTAACTGCCGTGGAGCCATTTTGTGAAACATGAAGGTGATCGCTCACAAAGACGCTGCCCCTTTTCTGCTCTGAAGGGTGCCTTGCCATCTACCGAAATAAAACTGGACGCTGTTCATGTCATTGTCCCTGTTTTCCAGAGTGGCAGTGCAGTTTAGCTTTTGTGCTGCCTGATTTACCAAGCTTAGCCTGGACGTCATAATTTTTAAGCCGGCAGGAGGGCATTCAGCGGCCTCGTCAATTCAAGGCCGCTTCTGTGCTGGCAGCGAAAACATGTAAACGAGCTCTCGTCTGAGCTGCGAAAATTGATCTGTCGGGTGTGTTTCATTGTACAACAACACGGAGAACAAAACAAAATAGGAAAACCCCATCGACTCAGCTCATGAGCTCTGCATAAAAATGGGAGAATAGGGCCACAAATATAGAAAAGGTAAACAGTTCCGCAATCACAGGATGATTATAATTAAACCTGGCACTTCTAAAATCAATTTTTGTCTTTGCTTCACTGGAATCTTAAAATGGGTTTCTGTTGCATTCAGCCACTTGTTAACAGCATTCATGTGTGATGTGTTCACAGCCATTTGTGAAGTGACCCTTAGACTGTATCCAAATGTCCTTCACACACAATAAGGCTGAAATGGAGAAGACATCCAGATGTTTTAACTAGTGGCTCCCAACCTTGGATCTCCAGATGTTCTTGAACAAAAAAACTCGTGGAAGACTTCACCACTAACTCTGCTGCCCAGAATTTCTGGGAGTTGCAATCCAAGAACATTTGGGGACTGTATATTAACCCACATTACTGTATATTATCCCTCATTACTGTAAGCTGCCTTGGGTCCTTTTCCAAGGAGAAAGGCAGGGTACAAAATACTCTTAAATAAATAAATAAATAAATAGATAGATAGATAAATAAATAAATAAATAAATAAATAAATAAATAAATAAATACCATTTTAGACTACAACTCCCATTGTCACTTACCATTGGCTATGCAGTCTGGGTGTTCTGGCTAAAACACGTATAGCAACAAAACTTCCCTACCTCTGCAATGATAGGATGTAGTAGAGGAATTAACACCCCCCCCCTCCACACACACAGTTTTCTGGAGGTCTTCTATGTGCCTTCTTAAGCTGCAACAGTAATAGGATTGCTGTTTTTTCTCTCTACAGTGAGGCTGCACCCATATGAGTCATACACATCCTGTCATGAAACACCTTGCACTCTTAGGGACTGTCATTCCCATTGATTTTATATAGTGTGTGTGTGTTGGGGGGAATGGCTATGCTTCTCAAGGAGAGAGCCATGGATATGCACATGTGGTCCCTCTGAAGATCAAGGTGGGAAGACACAATTCTGTTGAAGAAACTTCATCTTGTTTCTAGTGTTGGATCAACAGGGTTTAAGTGAATCATGATCGATGCATGACTCACTAATATTAATGGGTTGTTTCTGAGAAAGTCTGAATCTAAGAAAGATTGAATCTACCTGGCTGACCATACATTCTAAGAACATGCGTTCTGAGAACTTGGCCTCAGAAGCACAAAACCAGTTGAGGGCAGTAACTAATGATGAGACAAATCCACAACCAAGTAGTTGAATATTACCAGCATCAGTTCCTCGAGATCTTCACATCACCAAACCTCAACAATTAGGATTAACAATGGCTGTAAGAACAGTGACCCACTGGGAAATTCTTCTATTTATGGTAGGCAGAAAAGGCATTCCATACAAAACCAATAACATTGGTCAAGATCCTGCAAAGAAATGTCCCTGCCAGCATTTATTTCCCCATCCATGTAGCCAGTTTCAGACTCTTACTCGGCCAGAGATGCAAATGTTGAAGCAAAGGAAATGGTACAGGAGAACCCCCGTATCCACTGATTCATTATCAACTGATTCAGTTATCCACGGTTGGCAGAGGAAACGATTAAATAATTCAGCAGCCACAAAGCAAGCTGTTGTCACAAACAGCAGCTGTAAAGCAAACTATTGTCACAAATAGCATCTGTAAAGCAAGCTACGGTCACAAACAGTGGCCATAAAGCAAGCTACTGTCTCAAAACAGCAGTCATAAAGCAAGCTACTGTCATGAAACAGCAGTTTGGGGATGAGTGGGCAGGAGTTCTCTTTTACCCATGGTTTTCATTATCCACAGGAAGGCCAGGAAACAATCCCCAGAGGATACCGGGGTCCTACTGTATTCCCAAGGTCCTTTGCTGCCCTACGGTAACAAATGACAGAAGGCGGCTGGAGCGTTGTGGCAGAACATCTGTTCTACATGGAGATGTGTCCCAGTTTAAATCTTTGACATGTCCACTTAAACAGATCAGGTCACAGGGGACGGGAATGACTTCTTCCTGAGATCATGAGGAACAAGTAACACAGGGGCTCGGCAGCCTGACTTGGTTTAGGACTACTTCCTGCATTCGTAGGCTTTCTGTGTATGATAGTTTGAGTCACACGTCTTTCGAAAAGCTGGACACCTCACAGGTTATCTTACATATGCAGTAGGGCAGTGGTGCCCAACCTCAAGTCTTCAGTTGTTCTTGGACCACAATTCCCAGAAACCCTGGTCAACACATCTAATGGTGAAAGCTCCTGGGAGTTGTAGTCCATCTGGGAACCTAAGGTTGAGAACCACTGAAGTAGGGAGTCATATATTCATGCTTTACTCTATGAATTGCTTCCCTGGTCTAGGAGGGTGGGTGCATTAAGTTCCAGGCTTTTTTCATGCAGGCATATAAGCACCAGTGGAGGAAATAAATAACAACACTAATGCCATTCCCCTTCTAAAAAATGATGCAAATAGCCCCATAAGATACAGGCCAAAGGTAATCAAGGGGAATGTTTTTGACCTGATGATTTCAAGGTGTTTTATAGATATACACAAAGAGAACCTCACACAATTCCCCATGGTGAGGTAATAATTAGACCCATTTTACAGATGGGAAAACTGAGGCACAGGGAAATTAAGTCATTCATTTGTGTACATTGCCTTTAGAAAAGAAAATCAGAAATAGAAGCCTAGAAATACATGGGGTACAATATTATTTGTGAAATGCTCTGGTTTAAATGTTGGTGCACTGATACCAAAATAAATTTTAAAAAACCCACTTGATCACTGTCGAATCAGCTTTTGCTGCATTCACGTGGTGCCTCTTTTTGACATATTAGGAATAGCGAAAAATATGGCTCTGTCAGCAATTAGCCAGGATTTGTCAAACCACGTCTTAATTGGGGGGGGTTGTCTCTTGTAAAATTTAATAAGGAAATGGGCCTGCTCTCCAAAATTTCTGGTTGAAGCTGAATGCAAGAACAGCAGAACATTTGAGAGAAACATGAAATACCGATGAACATTCAAGAGATTAGAAATTGCAGGACATCTGCGGGAGAAATTACCTCGGACAGAGCGCAATGCACAGCTGTACACCAGATGATTCTCCGGGACAACAAGACAATAGCTAGCCATGGATCACAGTGGATGGAGATACTATGTTAAAATCCCATGGAAAGTGATGAAACTTAAGACCATAGTTCTGTGCTCATGGAATTCAAGGTGGCTTATGGCAGTTTCTTGGCTCATGGAGTCATATCCTAGGCATGTGATCGGGAACTGCACCAAAGGCAGGTCCCCAGTCTGTCTGTTCCCTTACTAGTACAGACTGGCATTTACACATCTTATACAAGTGTCAGCTGAGATGTATAACATGCCTGCCACCATCACATGTGAAAATGTAACTGTGGCCTTACTACCGACGCAGGAGGCTTTGGGCTCAACCTGGAAACCGTTGGCTGAATCCTGTTGAAATCAATAGCGCTAACTGATGCCAAAATAGCTTCAGACCCACTGGATTCAAAAAGGTTAATGGACAAGGGAATGCCATTGAGACAATCCACAGTGTTTGCCACAAACGAGCGGCAGAGGAAGAATGTCAAATGAACAAGCCAAAACAAAACAAGCCAACCGTGAAATACGGTAAGTACAAACAGAATCCACCAGGCACAGTTACGGTGTCAATAAAAGTAGCTTAATGAATGGCCAAGGTTTAAACAGCATGATGGGTTGGAGGATGTCCCATAAAGCAGACATACATTTTCGATCAACGGCACTGTTTTGGAGGCTAATGCCTGTGTTTGCTTTGTGTACAAAAATGTCACAGGTGCTGCCAGGACAGATGTGGGTGTGGGTGTGTCTGATTTTTTTTGTCTTGTTCTGGCATGTACCTGACCCTTAGCATACCAAAGAAGTTCATTTTTGCTATTTTAATCACAGAAGAAATTATCCGTACCATTCATAGTGTAAAGTCATGCAAAACCATGCTCAAAACTAAGCCACTTAGTTTTGGCAGCATGAACAAAACCGCATTATTAGACAGTATGGAATGGTGCAGAATGACTATCACTAATACCAGCATGCAGTGCAGCCATCGGTGTTTTGTAGTGGGTGTGAGTGGGTGTGGGTGTTTTCTTTTTCTTTTTCTTTTTTTGAGCTAGGAAGCTTTGGGTATGTATAGTGAGATATACAAAGTTTATGTTTACATTAGGAGAAGATGCCAGCTAGTAACTCTCCCAACCCCACCCCGTCCCTCCCCGTCCCACCCTCCCCCTGGAGAACTTTACACCGGCTTGCTGGAAGAGGTCCATATGGAATCCGAAATCCCGTCTCCTGTTGAAGACAAAGGCATAGAACCGCTGGGGGTGAACGGGTCAGTATCGGTGTCCGTTTCACCCTCGGCTAAGTAGCGCTTCTCTTTCATCCAACTCGACCCTCCGTTGGGTCCGAAAAGAAAATCATCTCTGTCTTGCGAGATGCTGAATCCACTTGGGGAACGTTCGAGCTCCTCGGGGTTGACCGAGAGAAGGGATAACGGGGTGTCGCTGTCTCTCGCCACACTGTGTTTCTGCCTCAAAGAGATCCTGTTGGAGCGGGGGCTCCGGAGGTCTCCCGGGGGCGACTGGTAGGACAGAGGAGGGTCCATGAAGGTAAGGATAGGCAAAACAGTTGGCCGCTCTGCGTACGAAGTTGCAAACGGCATGCCCGGCCACCGACTCAAGTTCTGACTGCCCAACGGTAATGACAGCGGACCGTTGCTGGGGTCGTGGGTTGAGAATCCAAAGGGGGGAACTTTGTTCACCGGAACCTGGTGGAAGTTTGAGGGCATCTCGCGAATGGAAGGCTCGGCGTACTTGTAGATGATGGATTTCAGCTCAGAATATCTGTTGTCCTCGGCGGAGGATGTCATTTCTTTCGAAGGGCGCACCTCGGTGACTTGGACCTGCAGTTGCTCCATGTGCTGCATGTGCATGTCGACTAAAAAATCCAGTTTCTTCCCCATGTCGTGGACCTGAAAGAAAACAGGCAAAGGGACTGAGAATAGCAAGCCATTGGTTTCTTCCAAAGCAACAGCTGATCATACAGAAGAAGCGGGAACACAGGAAGGAGCCTTATACTAAGCCGGGATGCTGTGGACTCTATCAACAAATGCTGTGGATTACAGATCAGATCCTATCCCAAGCCTATCTGGAGAGGCTGAGGACTGGCCAGGAATCCAAGAAATAATTCCAACTAGAGTGCCATATAGAGTACCATATGGGCCTAACTCATTAGATCATTGACATTTATCAAAGCAATGACTCTGCGCTCAGCAGCTGATTCAATTCAAAATTCAGATTAGACATCGGATTGAGCCCCTACATACTCTACAAGTGCTTCCATGTCAAAACATGGGTGGGGGAGCTTTCACCTTCAAAGCCTATGTATACTCACAGATCAGCTTCATCCGAAGGGTTGGCCCAAGTGTGTTATCTAATTCTGTTCCCCACCTGCTTTCTCCCAGTATAATTTTATCCCCATGGATAGACACCAGCATGGCATGCACTGCATCGACCTGCAAGATGCTACAGAGGAGTAGAGGAGGAAGTCATATGGCAGAGAGAACTCTGTCAACGTTGATCTCCAGCAGCTGGTTGTAGACATGCAGATTACGAAAACGCATCCGGGTTTCTCAATGCAGTTTCTGACTGGTGTAATGAATCAGCTGGCATAGTAAGCCTAGTAAAGGAGGTTGTCCATGAAGAAAAGGATCCTACAATCATTGTAGGGTTAGAAAGGGTATTGGAGGTCCTATGGTCCAAGCCCTGCCCAAGGCAGAAGACTTCATACCATCCCGAAACAGATGGTTAACAAAAGAGAGTCCAAAACAAACTGAGGGCCTTGAGAATTTATAAAGAACGCAACATCATTTGTATAAAACAGGCCTGCACAACAGGTAGAACATGGGCTACCGGTAGCCCGTGAAGGGTTCAAAAGTAGCCTACTGTCCATCAATAAAAAAAAAGTGAGGGGATAAATTTTCCACCCCTCTCTCCCCCATCTCAAGGACCACCACTGCCCCAGTAAAGTTCTGGGTCTTCCAGCCCACTCTCTCAGCCGAGCGGGACAGTTCAAGGGCCATGGCGCATTGAAATCTGTTCCCACCAGAACAGATTAATTGGTTTTCAATACATTCCTATGGGAAACCACTCCTCTACTTACAATTTTTTTTTACTTATGTGCATGTGTTCGGAACGGATAAAATTCGTTAAGTAGAGGTTTTAGTGTAGTAGCCCTCAGGCACTTTGGGCCGGAAAAAATAGGCCTTGGCCTGTTCAAAGTTGAACTGCCCTGGTATAAAAGAAACAACAGAATTTATCAAGAGGTTCTGAAGGGAAAAGAATCTTTCTAGTATAGGAACTACCAGTGAACATGTTCGTATTCTGTGGTTAAGACTTTTTGATTTAATGTGTATCTTTTGATGGTATGTGTTTTGATTTCATCTGCCAGGTCGTATATACAAGAGCTTGCATATACGACCTTTACCCTCCCTAGCTATGTGTTTGATCATACAGTTTTTCTTTTACAGTAGTAACCCCATATCCACTGATTCATTATCCACTGATTCAGTTATCCACGGTTGGCAGAGGGAAAAAAATTAAATAATTCAGCAGCCACAAAGCAAGCTATTGTCACAAACAGCAGCTGTAAAGCAAGCTATTATCACAAATAGCATCTGTAAAGCAAGCTACTGTCACAAACAGCAGCCATAAAGCAAGCTACTGTCTCAAAACAGCAGTTATAAAGCAAGCTACTCTCAGGAAACAGCAGTTTGGTGGTGGGTGGGCAGGCGTTCTCTCTTATCCACAGTTTTCATTATCCACTGGAAGTCCTGGAACCAATCCCCAGTGGATACCGGGGTCCTACTGTATTTAAGAATTATTCTGTCCCTTCAGTTGTTGTAGATCTTTTCCAAAAGCCTTCGATGTTACTGGCTTTGACAATTTGGGACTCAAAACAAGCCTCTGCCTCTAGAAAGCACCAAAAGTGTTGAGGGTGGTGACTAAGTGGCCAGTTATGGATTTAAGCTGAACCAGGTGCATGCTGAGTTTCTTCCAAAGCACACATGACTTACTACAGCAAAAAATCAGAACATCATCAGCACAAAAATGTGCAAGAATGCGAGAGGCAAGGAATGAATACAAAGGACGGAGAACTTCATACCTGTCTTTCAACTCTGACAAATTTGCCCATCATACTTTGGTCTTCAGGATCTGCTGTGGAAGCTTTGGCCATGTATGGTTCATTCCTACAAATGAAGAACAGTAAATTCTATGATTTAGAGGCCAATTCAAGGGTTCGGGACATGTCCTGATTCACCCTGGAGCCATTATGTGGCAGGTCCAATTTGATTTTTGCCCCAGACCCAAGTCAAGTTGCAAGATCTCATTGGCTTTCAGTGGAAAACCAACATGCCTGGAGTTTTGAGAGGGAGTTGTTTGTTTTGGGTTTTGTACTGGTGCACATGACTTTTGGAGACATGATAGACCACAACTGTGGCATGGGAGGTGTTAAATAGACCTGTGACATTCAGATAATTAACCTGTGGGTTCGTAAATGTTTAAAACAGTTTTAAAAAACACATTTAGAATCTACTGTTTTGGAAGGGAAGGGAAGGGAAACAGGGATTGAAACGTCTGTGCTCCATTCATTTGGGTTTGCACTGTGGACACAAACTGATTTCTAAATTCATCTCCCTTACAGTTTGTTTCTGGAATGTGACCTTCTGATGGAACTTTGTCTGAATTGATTGCACATCCCTGTTCCGAACACTTGTTCACACAAACAGAGATGCAACATTCATGAGTTGTTATTTTGCATGCTTGGGCAGGTATGAATGTGATCACACTTCTTTTTCTTCCTAACTGAAACTAACAGAATCCTGAGTTAATTTTGCATGGTTCTACACAGACCACTGGCCTGGTTTGCATTCACAAGATCTAACAAAGACTCATTGCACAGTCATCATCTTCGCCTTCTGAAAATGCAGATTGACTACTGCTACAGTACTTTGCCAACAAAGATCCAAACAGGCAAAGCTATGGTTTTTCCAGTAGTGTTGTATGGAAGTGAGAGCTGGACTATAAAGAAGGCTGATTGCCGTAGAACTGATGCTTTTGAGCTGTGGTGCTGGAGAAGAGTCTTGAGAGTCCCCTGAACTGCAAGGAGATCAAACCTATCCATCCTGAAAGAAATCAACCCCGAATGTTCACTGGAAGGACAGATTTTGAAGCTGAGGCTCCAGTACTTTGGCCACCTCATGAGGAGAGAGGACTCCTTGGAAAAGTCCCTGATGTTGGGAAAGATGGAAGGCAAAAGGAAAAGAGGAGGACAGAGAATGAGATGGTTGGATGGTACTATTGGCCAAACTCCAGGAGGCAGTGGAAGACAGAAGGGCCTGGCGTGCTCTGGTCCATGGGGTCACAAAGAGTAAGACATGACTGAACGACTGAACAACAACAGTACTTGTCTTCAGTCATGGTCTGTGGCATGAAACTTGTGAATGTGTTACAATCAATCAATGGCATATGTGAGCCAAAAATATCTGCAGTGGATCCTCGTATAACAAACAGTTTGTATAACATAAAATCTGTACAACATAAAACATTCTGGAGATAGGGGAAATTTGCTTAACAGAATCGCCTATGGGGCAAATCCGTACAACATAAAAATGGTCGCAATTAGGGATTACTCTGTTTTCAATGCATTCCTATGGGAAATTTGTATAAAGGAACATTTGCTTAACAGAATTTCATTTGGTACGAATTAATTCATTTATACAAGGTACCACTTGTACTTGCAACTGAGACTGCCCATAGTACATAATAATGCCGTATCTGCTTGCCATAAAACCAGTTCTGATCCATGAGGCTATTTTCAAAGATTTCCTCAGCATACAGCATTCAGAACTGGTTTGCTGTTCCTCTCTTCTGGGGAACCTCTGAGATCATGTGGCTTTCCCAGGGACACACTGGCTGGATCTTCTCCTGGGAGGCGCAGTGGGGATCTTATCTCCAAACCTTCAGTAATGCAACCAACTACTCTTTCTCACTCAACCATACAGACAGCTGAGTACACACATTGTTCGGTATGACTACAATACCAGGCTAGGTTACTGTTTTTATACTTGGATTTGGATTTTGGCTACATGGCTTCCCAACTCGTTTTGTCCTGTAGGACGATCTTCTCACTGACTGGATCACATAGGCCTTGCCCTTATTAGCTTCAGGAATGCCTAGGGCTTGCAAAAAATCCATTTAACACAGTGGTCCCCAACCTTGGGTAACCCAGGTATTCCTGAACAGCAGATCTGGGCGTTGCAGTCTAAAAATGCCTAGGTCATCCCAGTTTGGGATATACGTAATGCCAAAGTGTTTTCACAAATGTTCACATAGACATCTTGCCAAAAACAAAACAAAAAGGTTTCCCTCTCCACTATGAAGAGTTGGGTGCACAAAACAAATCAGCAAGCAAGAAAACAATAAAGTCACCTTGGAGACTGTTGTGAAGGATATGAGAATGATCCTCCCTTTTGGGATTTCTTATGCTTAGGAGTAGACGGAGGTCCAGGTGCAAAAATCATGTCTATTCTGAAAGAAGATAGTAAAAGGACATTGTGAAGGGCCATCCATCCATCCATCCATCCATCCATCCATCCATCCATCCATCCATCCTTCCTTCCTTCCGTCCTTCCTTCCGTCCGTCCGTCCATCCTTCCTTCCTTCCTTCCTTCCTTCCTTCCTTCCTTCCTTCCTTCCTTCCTTCCTTCCGTCTGTCCGTCCGTCCGTCCGTCCGTCCGTCCGTCCGTCCATCCATCCATCCATCCATCCATCCATCCCTCAATCAATCCATTCACCTGCCTCTTATTCTTATCGGTATGGGAAGGCATCCTTCTAACAAAGGAAGGATACAGACATTCTAAAAATACAACTCAATAAATTACTTAATTCCCATTGGACATTAGTTTCCTCCGCATGTTGTTATTCTCCAACATCTATAATCTTACTGGTTTCTCTAAGGTTTAGTCAAAGCTGTCACACTCAGTTTTAATCCCAAGCATGGTCAATTGCATAAAGCCCCAGCAGAAGCACTTTGGAGACAGCACTTCTACCCTGGCACTCTCACAACTACAACAGGCTCAACTTCAAGCTGTGTGCCTATATTTGCACAATGTTTAAACCTCTGCTCACTTGAACGTCATTGGGTGACCTGGGTCAAGTGCAGGAGATGGAGTCCTTTTGAGTGAGATAGAAGTGTTCCAGGCAAATGTAGACGCATTTGGACAGCAATGTTCAAACCACTTTGGCTAGGCTTACATTATCTGACTCTCTTCCTATGTGTCCTTTCTGCCTCCACTATCTGTAGTGAAAATGTCCACCTGTCTTAGAGGGCTGCCATAAAGATGGTTGAGGTATATAGCTTCTTGGGTGTATCATTTGGTTCCTCTAAACATATACCCAGCCTTCTGCAGTCTGATACCTTGCAGACCCATTGGCCAAAACTAGCCAAGAGGACTGGGCTGTAGTAGTCAGTCTGGGAGATCCCTGCCAGGATCTGGATCCAACAGTGCTGCACTGTTTATGCAACATATGGTTGCCCAGGTTTTTGGACATTCTCAGCATATATACTCAGAGGCTTCTGGTGTCTCACTGACAAGCAGGAGTTGCATTTTTATGATGCTAATCCAAGCTGTGCAATGGCTGCAGTGGGGTTGTAATGTCAGCAGCATTATTTATTTATTAATTATTTATTTATTATATATTTATACCACCCGTCTTCCAAAGGAACTCCGGGCGGTTTACAATAGGTTAAAAGAACAAGAAAGCACAAAAAAGAGAGAGAAACCCAGTGCAATAATAAAAGAGAATCATCGGCAAGAGGTGTCTAAAACAAAAACAAAAAAACAAAGTTAAATTAAGTTAAAAGTCGCCAAATGTCTCCTGGTAAAGCAAGGTTTTAAGTGCTTTTTTTGAAGGCGGGCAGGGACTGTGCAAGGCGCAACTCACTCGAGAGATGGTTCCAAAGTGAGGGGCCAGCCACAGAGAATACGCGGTTACATGTGAGCGATTTCTGCGCCTCCCTGGGCATGGCCACTCAGAGTGAGAGCGCCTGCGACATTCTCGTGAGTCGGGCCTCAATTGACCTTTGGGAGATACGCTCCGACAGATATTCGGGCGGCATCTTTAACCTGAGATCAACTCCATATTGTGAATGTGCAAGGATGTCCTTGTCATTGTACAGACACAGTTTTCCGTAGAAGACTGTGCTTTCTGAATTTCTGCTGGAGGGACTACAAAGGAGCACGAATTGACAACCCTATCAAACTGTATAAACTCTTCCCCCCCCCTTCGTAATATCTTATTGAATTTTTCTAAACCTAAAACAAATATATTGTTTGCGTGTTGCCGTGTTACATAGTTGAGATACAAAAATTTTCCCAGTATTTCGGCCCAAGTGTTTGAAATATTCCAAATGTACATATTTCTTTTCCATCATTATATTCATCGTTACTTATCTCTAACTTCTTCTAGTACAGGGAATGTAAATAACAAAGTGCACTATTAATCTTATTAAGTGCACTATTTAATCTTAACCATGTCAATAATTCTTCGTTTTACTAAGCAGCTTAAAATCTATTTGGTTAGCTCAGTATATGAAAGGCATACATTTATATCTGTTTTCATCTAATACAAAAAGTGAAGATGGCAAATTTGACTTTTAAGATATCCTGTCTAATCTACAAAAATAGTAAATAATAAGCATCATCAACCAATTATATTTTATCTATTCACCTAAATTCTATCAAATTTCAAGTGCTATACCAATATGGCTGAGATTAATACTTAATGGGCTATTAAAGAAAAAGAGTTATATTTTGGTTTTTCAGTTTCATAGTACATATGAAAATTTATATTCTTGGCTAATATATTCCTCTTGGATGTCTAACAGATTAACATTTCAAGCTGATAATTTCACTTCCCCTTTCCATTTTCACATCTCAATATTCATTTAACATTTTAAAGATGGCCCAAATACAAAAGCAAATTTCTGCATTAGAGAGCCCTATCTAGTTTGGCAAACATTAAATTAGCTTAACAATAGTCTTAACTGGTCTGTTACAGTACACATTTCCATTCATTGCTTTCCATGTCATTGCAGTCCATTATCCAATAACAGCCAATGGTGGTGTGTCTCCAATACACCAAACAACCAGGGCTTCAAAGGCACACCATCATCGGCCAAACCTCCAAACATAAAACCAGACCCTCTAAGTAACTGACTCATTAAACCAGGTTTTGGTCTTTTCTGATCTATCCATTGTTTCCATGAATTGTGCAGACCTGTCCATTCCCATCTTCTAGACTCTAGAATCTAAAGACTTGATCTGTCCACATGTCCTTCTCTTGATGTAGAAGCTTCCCCAGTATAGCTATATTGCACACTCATCTCCAAATTCAATGCTTTGCTCTAGTTTCATATTCCAAACAAGACCAGTTTTGGAGCCCTCCTCCACCTCTTCATTAGGTTCAAGAGAAAGTTCAGTCTCCCCATCTTCCAAGCACCCCTCCTGGATGTCTCCCTCAGTGCTGCTTGTGAAGCTGTCTAAACTCTTGTGAGAAGCTCTTGAGGCATTCCTGACAGCCTTGTATCTATGCTATGCCGGCAATGATCAACTTACCTTGCCTGAAGGTATTTGATTCTGGAAAGCATGTCAAGGTGCCCTGCTGAATATTGCTCTATCACATCCTTTACATCATAAGGCCTCAAAGTTTCCTTGAATCTCTTCTTATACAGGCGGAACTGTAGTATTCTAGTAGAAGAAGAAAAGAATCACTGGCGGAGCTTCCTTTGGCTATTGCCAGCTTTTCCAGTGGCAAAAGGTATCGACAGCTAGAGCTGTGTTTAACAGCAGCCTTTCTTATTACACAACAAAGTTGTCATCTTAGCTTGTGCAAAGGAATGGACTTATTCTGTTTGAAGTCTGTAAAACATACATGGTCTTCATTTGTGTTTCTGTGCATGTGCTTTCCAGTTTTAGGCAGAAGGTTAACAAAGCAGAGGTCAATAATTTAGCTAGATTGTAGACTTCAGAAAATGTAGGAGAGGAAGCAAGATTAAATGCCCATCACAGAGCCAAGTGAAGGTATAGGATGGAATGAATATTGTCCCAACTCAGAAGAACAATGGATCAACCCGAGACCCAGAGATGACAGAAGAACCTGGTTCTACCTTACACGGCTGGAGTCTCTGAAAAGCTGAAAAGGATTTTTGGCAAACACCACATCCCTGTTTATTTCAAACCCACAAACACACTGAGACTTGTCCACCCAAAGGACCTGATACCAAAACAGCAGTACACCTGCACTTGAAGGATAAAGGGTACTCATTCAAAGATGAGAATGTACACATATTAGATAGAGATTCATCTGCCCAAAGGATCCGACATCAAAACACAAGAGCAGCAATATAGTCTAAGTTGGCCAATGCAGTGAGGAGTGTGCAGATCTCTACATTAGAGAAACCAGACAGTCACTAAAGAGGAGGATGGCCCAGCGCAGGAGGGGCAACAACTCAGGACTAGAATCAGCAGTGTACCTTCATTTGAAAGACAAAGGACACTCATTCAAAGATGAAGATGTACATATATTAGACAGAGAAGATAGGAGGTTTGAGAGAGGGGTCAGGGAAGCCAATTATGTTTGCATTGAAAACCCCACTCTCATCAGAGGTGGGGAGCTCAGGCACAATCTCTCTGCCACTTATCATGCTGCTCTTTTATCGATCCCCAGACAAATCAGAAGCACTTCACGCCTCCACCAGCAAGGCCACAGCTAACGACCCGTACTTAATGGGTGTTGGGAACGGGTGTATAGGTGGGACTTTCACCCAAGCCATTGTACATTGTAGGGAGCCCACGTGTCAATTGACATGGGCCAATTTGACACATGAGTAAGAATGTTCTGAGGCTCAACTATTGTGTGCCCTGGCACAGATGTTATCTGATAACCCTCTTTAAGGGTGCACTGGCCTGCCCCTCCAGTACTCCAATCACTGGGCTGTATGCCCGTACAGGTACCTCATACTTATTTTAATAGCAGTGCAAGGGCTTTAAACATTAAGATGGTTGAAACACACACAAATACACATCTGATACCTTGCAAACTTTACCTGACAGCTCGAATGGCTACCTTCAAGGTGGGGATCATATCTTCCATGAGGACTTCACTGCTGTACCCTCTGTCTTCTGTCAGAGGCTCCCCAGTTCCAGCATCTAAAAGGCAGAGCAAGCACTCCCATGGGCAAAGATCAAGAGCAAATGAGATCAGAACACTGTGAAACTGCTCTTACTCGGACTGTTATCTTCCTGTTATTAGCACTAGGGACATGTACCAATGGCAAACGTTCACCATCCCCAGTCCTGATTCAAGGCTCTGGAAGTGAGGCCATTCAGGTCAGATCAGTTTTGGAGCTAAAGGCTGTTTCACTGCACCTCGCAGAAACCCTGGCCATCACACCCAATGTGTAGAGCACAGAAATTCACAGCAACATAACTTGGGAATGGCCACTAGTGGTTGACTTTCTCTCACTTAAGGCATCCCATAAGGGAAACCCCCCCACCAACCACCCTGGTTAACTGGTCCCACAGTCAAGTCACCCCGAATAACTTTTTAGAAGGGCAAAAGCAGGATATGAATTAAATAAACCAAGGACTAGTGTCAGTCAGTCACATGACACATGAAGTCTACCCTTTTGTCTTTTAAGCTCATTAGAACTGCCCTCCTGCCCTCAGGGCAGCTGAACACAATGCTGCTAAAATCATCTCCTTGAGTGAACAAGTGAGTTAGTAACGGAATGAATGAATGAGAACGTTTACCTTCTGAGCTTTGCCAGAATGCGTAAGCTTTCATTCGGAAGGCTGTGCGAAAACGCTCTCTATTATTCAAGACTGTAACACTCTTAGGTTCTTTAGAAGGACTTTCTTCAATTGCATCTACATTCAGAGGGGTAAATAGCTTTCCTTTAGTATTGGTACCACGAACCCGATCCAAGAGACCCAGCTTTTGGCTAAAAAAATAAGGAAAAGGGGTCATTTTTTCTTGCTCGTTTGAAGGCAGACTCATATTTCAAGAAGGTATTCCTAAAAACATGGCATCCCAAGGATATCAATCAATTATGATTACGGCTCATGATAGGATAACAACCGGCGTTCATTTTTAAACACAGCCCAGATTTCCATTGCACTTGGCCCAGCTTAGGGTTGTGATGTGGGAAGTTCATGGAGAGTTCTACCAAGGTAGCCTTTATACCTGTACAAGTAACCTCACAACTGCACCATTGTCTGTGCAATTGGCTAGGCAGCTAACTATACCCCAACTACACCACACGACACCCAGAGAATGGTTTCCTTTATAGGCCTTCTCCCCTGGTGCAAATTTTGTAACTGCTTATGCAGCCGCAAGTTTTGCAGGAATAGCTACGCAATAGGATTCCAGCCATTGGTTGGGGGAGGAAATTCTGAACTGCAACTCCCACGATCTGTTTGGTTATCCTGCTTTTGGGAGGCCTATTACAAAAACGTAGCCTTTGCCATGAAGTCATAACACTGAGGACTATTTTTATAGGCCTCCAAATGAGGTATCTATCACCTTCCCACCCAATGATGAAACCATTACCTTTCTGCAACTGTGCAATAGGTAGCAGCTTTGTGTCATCACACATTAACTTGTTACAGTTGGCATCTTCTTAGAGTTTTGCACAAACAGTACATTAGCTGACCCGTGTTGACAATTACACTAGATTTGAAGGAGTAGGAACTGGCAAACCACTCCAGTATTCCTGCCAAGAAAAGTCCTTTGGCACGGGGTCATGAAGAGTCGGTCGCGACTGTAACGACGCAACACACACAATACAAATAATCAACAGGATTCCCCCCCCCCCCATACACTACGGTTAATGAATTCACTGGCTGCAGTTTCAGTATTCCCATCTATCTGTGTGATTCCAGCCCTCCAGAGTTAAAAAATTAGCAGCTCAGCACCCCCTCGTGGCAGTGAGATGTCACTAGAAACGCCTGCGGGAAGTACCGTAGGAGCAAATGCTCCTGGAAACACCAGATCATTAGTGATGTTATTCAGTTCTGTGTAGCTTTTGGACTGGAACTTGGAAACAACACATTACAAATAATATACCTGTAAAATGCTGCTTTTCAATGGGAGGGTCTAATGAGAGGCAACATTATTTTACTTTGGGGGGAAATACTTTATCCTTAAAAATAATAATATGACAACTATGAACATCATTAGATGTTTGTTATAATAATATTTCAAAGGGTGCAGCCATGATTTCCTGTAGTTGGGCAACCTTTTCTGGTCAATATCCCCACATCTTTGAAAGTCTGCAGTTCAGCATATGAAGAAGTGGACTACAGTCTATTAAAGCTTTTTTTTAAAAAAATTACTCATTACTTCAAGTTATTGGTTATTGTGGAAGATCACTGGGGCAAAAAAATCAAATTTTGACTAACAGCTTACATATTGCTAGGTTTGTGTGTGTGTGTGTGTGTGTGTGTGTGTGTGTGTGTGTGTGTGTGTGTGTGTGTGTCTGTCTGTCTGTCTGTCTGTCTGTCTGTCTGTCTGTCTGTCTGTAGAGTAGGGTGGGTTTGTGGGTGTGTTTTCAAAACCAAAGCTCGCATATTATATTTCAATGTGATATTTCCTGAGCTCTGTTCTGGGTGGTGTAAAAATCAAACCAAACCTATCTGCTTGTTAGAGGCCCTTGGCTTAAACTGAGACTCACACATTCCGAGTCAGGCTTATTTAAGGACCCTATGCCCAGGCCCTGGTGCTTGCCTTCAGCCTAGAAGGGCACAGTGATGTATAACGCAAAATCCTACCAGTGGTGGGCAACGGGGGGGGGGGCTATGGATTATTGAGGAATCATGTATTATATAAAGAACCAGTGGTCCCATGAAGGCTAAGGCCTGGTCCAGCACCACCATTTGAGAGCAACCAAATGACTTGGGCAAAACCTTTTCTTCTTGTTGTTTACTTCTCTTGAATTGTGCAGTAATACCTTGAATTACAAAATTAATCCGTTCCAATGGGATTTTCTTAACTCAAAAATTTTATTGGCTAAGTTCACTGAAAGGGCTCTGCTTTGGCACACCTGTGGTTGTTGTTGCGTGCCCTCCAGCCACCTTCCACTTGAGACTCCAATGGTATTTTTGAGGCACGTGATGTAGGATATTCACAGAGTGGTTTACGATTGCCTCCCACCCATGTGGATTCCAATGGCTGCATGGGGATTTCAGCTTAGCTCTCCTGAGTCCTAGCCCCTCATCTTTTGTCCACCACACCACACTCCCTCTCTTCCTGAAGCAGAGGATCAGGTAGTTCTTCTCATTTCTCATGGGAAGATGTCACTGTGATGACCATTTGGCAATGTGAACAAGGATCATGTGAGATGGATCCATAGGTCCACCTTTTTCTTCAGCACACAGAGTCAATGTCATCATAGAGGTGGATTCATGTGGTGTGAAATAAGAGGACCATCACACAGTGGACAGTGAGTTCATTGTGCTTTTGGCCAACAAAAGTGTCATTAATTTCCATTAGAGATGGATACGAGTCACTGGTTCGGTGGTGTGTGCTGGTTTAGCTGTAGGCCTAACAGATGTTCTGCAGTTCTGAGAACCACCACTTCAGGTGGGTGCCCACTTGAAGGCAGTAGTCTAGCTTCCCTGCCTTACCTCTTCTGGGCAACTGTGCAACACCTTTTGGGCCAATGGCCAAACTGTCGCAACCCACCAAACTGCAGTTTTTGCCAATCTCTAAATAGCTAGTAAAATCAAAAGCATGATGACTCTGACGTCAACTATGTATTCAAGGCATGTTGGGTAACTCAGTTTTACAAAATGAAACTTGCAAAATAGCCTGTCCCACATATGATAGCAAACACAGGAAAACAGAGAATCAACAGTTTAATTATGCCAGTGTCTCAGAAAACCAAGGGAAGAAAATATATGAACAACGGACACCATAAATGCAGAGAAAGGTATGCAACCATATGTAATTCAAAGAGTATAATGTCGTACCAGTTCTTATAGAGTTTCAAAAACAGTTTGGGAATTTGAAGGTGATCAAACGTAGGACTAAAAAGGCCTGCATGAAGCACAGTCTACATTAACCATTTCAGATATTTCAATAAAAATGACCATAATAGTTGCATTGCTCTTGAAATCTGAAAAGCTAGCTAGTTATTTCTGATAATCGGAATCCATGAAAACGGGGCAGTATTGTTAGTCTTAGATGTTGCAGATAGGGAGCTAAGGCCAATGAAGGAGAATGTCTCTATTGCACACAGTTACAGGAACTTCCTTCCACGTTTAGCTGCCATGGTCCCATCCTATGGAATCTTGGGATTTGTAGTTTGGAGAAATACTTAGAATGTAGGGCTGGGGAGCACTAGGGCCCTCTTCCGAGCCATGACACGAGAGCTTTCTAGCCGGGATTTCTTAAGTGGCAAGATCTCAGAAATCTGAAGCCACAACATTTAAAGGGGTATCATGTGCAGCACATGCATCTTAGGGACACCACTACTGAAAGGAGAAAGTTGAAAGGAGGACTTTCGGCCTCACACTTCCATAGCAAGCCTTGACATTAAGACAAGCCTAGCTATGTCCTGAAAAAGGCACTGTGAATTCTATTGTGAATTTACCGCCCATCACTTGCAAATAATGCCTGAAATTCTGTTGCTTTTTAATGCAGGCAGAAGGTCAGTGGTGTAACATTCACTGGTTTCCAGTTGGCCATTGAAGAGTTGTCAGTCTGGCACACACTTCAGAATCCCAGCAGGGACTCATTAATTGCTTGCTCAGACCAAATGCATGTGTTATGCCATTTGTCCTTTGCCTCCATAACACTGCAACAGGATTTTAGCCAAGACGTAACAAGGGTTGGGAAATGCCCAATATGATGATATCTCTTAGATCATTCTTATCATGAGAGCAGGAGAATTAAGATAGGATTGTTGCTCTGAGTAACTATACAAAATAATTTCCAGCACAGCAGTCTGTTTCAGGCATAATAAGAAACCAAGGTTTGCTGATGAGAATTAATCCAAGACTTTGTTTGCATATTTGCTGGTTACATGTATAGCCCGTTTTTCTCCAATGAGCTCAGGGTAGCATACATGGTTCCCCTGTTCCCTATTTTTTTTCTCACAACAACTCTGTGAGGTAGATCTAGATAAAATACTGGCAAGCCCATGATTCCCCATTGTGTTTCATAGCCCCAAAGAGAAGTGAACTTAAGTCTCTCTAATCCAGTCTTCTGGCTTGATCAGTTTGAGTCCTTCACTGAGTTTCCACAGCCAAGTGGGGATTCAAACTTTGGCCTCTAGAGTATCAGTCCATCATTTTGTCCACTACACCAAAGTGGATACCTGAATTTAAGCTTACTTCTCTGAACCTGGGGAACTGTGTTGAGTGAAAACAAAGCAGGATTCCAAACCAGGATTCCAAACCAGGATCCCAAACCAGGATCCCAAACCAGGATTCTGAGTTGTTTTCACTATAGTTTGTTCCTCGACAAAGTATATTGGTCCTAAAGGGAACTGTGATGAGTGGGAAAGTGAACATGTACATTTAACCCCTCTTCCATCATAAAAATGAATGGAGGTGAAGAAGCATGTGAGCTTTATCAAATTCTTCCCATCATGAGCCTTGTTAAGCCTGAGCCTACCTTTTCAGTCACCATCTTTTTCCTATCAATGTGTTGTGGCTTTCAGTGGCTGTTTCCCCTCAAAGTATCTGGATATTATTGAATATCTGAGAGTTAATAGATAGAGCACCAGAAGCCTAGAGGTCTCACCTTCCTTGTGTGTGGGCACAGCTAAACCAGAATAAGCTTAGGGCACCCTTCATGCAGCAGCGAAACACAATTCCATCTCAACATGCAAACCAGACTCTGCCCTCCCCTGGTTCAGACATCTGGACACAAACCATAGTGGGCCAAGGGAAAGGAAATAAACAGAAAGATCAAGCCATGATTAAGCCAAAGGGCAGCGCAAAGCACACCTCTTCCTCTTGTTTCTTAGACTGCCTTTCAGGACAGGGGAAAGAGCAGAGGCAGGAAGAAATCAACAAAATTTGAGCGGTTTATGTTCTTAGCTTTCTTAGGCAGCCTTAAAACTAGAAGCACAAAGACAACCATGCTTGCTCTGATTTTTACTACACTAGCAAGACTGAGTGTTGTAATATGGCTGAGATCTGTTCCAGGGAGCTACCTATATATTGGTGGTGACCTCAGCTTATCCAAATATATTAAGATCTGCTGCATCATCTCATACTCTCCCTGAATAGATGATACCCCATGGCAATGCAGTCTCGGAACCTGTTTGCCTGTTTCCCCAGCAGCGCTTTTGTTAGATGAGTGGGAGAGGTACAAAACACACATGAAAAATTAGGAGTAGGCAATGGGAGAGTTTCTGGGGAATTGGGGCTTTCATTTGGGAGACCCTCCCTCCGATAAGCCTCCTGAGAATCGACAACAGAAGAATCCACCTGCAGTGTTCAGTCAGGATGTAGAGTAGATCTGGACTCAGTTGAATGAGGCTCTATTTATCCTTCCATAAGAACCTAAAAAGAGTCATGCTGGATCAGGCCAAGGGCCCATCTAGTCCAGTTTCCGGTATCTCATAGTGGCCCCGCCAAATGTCTGTGGAACCTCATGAGACTAGGTACCTGTCTTCTGATACCATTCCCCTGCATCTGGCCTTTGAAGTACAGTACCCTGTTTTTTTAAGCCTGGAGATTACACATCCCCATCATGGCTTCTACCCTGTGATGGACTTTTGCTTCAGGAATCTTTCCAATCCCCTTTTGAAGGCATCCAGGCCATGTGTTAGAACTCACATCTAATAGAAGAGAAGTTGAGCCATGTGTGCAAAATGGATGGAGTTTGAGACTATGGGAAGAAGAGAACATTGAGACCAAGAGAACAGAGAATGAAGAGGAGTGGGGTGGGCAACAGAGAGGGGAAAGCACCCAAGGGAAAGTGGGATGGAGGAAGTTGCAGTCAAGGAGAAGGAAGACTGGTCAAAGCCCTCCAGAATGACCAAGGATAGACTAAACTCAGTAGCTAGCTGTCTACTCAACAAACAGCTAACCTTAGGACCATGGTAGTCCGAACCATGTTAACTTAACTTTCAACAAGAGATTTAATAGGTCTACTCTGCTTGAGGCCAGTGATTCTATGTGGGTTATGGATTTGAGACACATCTCCATTTTTGGGGGATGGGAGAAGTATCTAAAGTATCTAAAGTGTTCTGCTTATATACCGCCCCATACCACTACAAGTAGTCTCTGGGCAGTTTACAATTTTAATTACAGTGTGCAGGCTACACATTGCCCCCCCAGCAAGATAGATAGATAGATAGATAGATAGATAGATAGATAGATAGATAGATAGATAGATAGATAGATAGATAGATAGAGATGCCCCTGTGTAGTCCAGGTTTTAGCCTAGGCCTAGAATACACTGTGAATGGTTGTAGAAGCCATTCCCTGTACACATTAACCAGGGTGGGCTAGTACAGCCCATTTCTCCTTTCTGTGTGATCTCTATCCAATATGTCAGCATTAGCTTTTTCTGCCCATGTGACCTGGAACATCTGGAATCATCTGGTGTCTTCTAACAGTGAAAGACACCAGGTACTTTCAGTGCGTTACCTACTATGTACAGTTTTTAAAAGGGGGGGGAGACCAACCATAATCAACAGACTGAAAAGACTTTAAAAGATCCATGAGCTGAGCTTCCAAGTAAAAATACTTTTAATACAGTATAATAAAAGATCATCAAGCTTTCAGAAGGAGAATACGCCCTATCATCCTCAGGATATGGCTCGCAGCCTATCATGTGAAATGAGGCTACTAACACATACCACTGTCGAGTAGTAATGAAAGCAGTCCAGTAAAACGAGCTCTCCTTTGCAGTCGGGCATTCTTCCTCTCATAGAGCAGGAGCTTGAGTTGAAAGACTTTGCGTGGTTTGATATGGAACAGGAGCTCACCTTTGCAGACTAGCAAAGGTTTGCACAGAACAGGAGCCTAACTTTACTTACTAGCAATATGTTGCGCAGCACAAAATCTCAGATTTGCAGCCTGTCAGGTCTTTGCATGACAGAGATGTCAATGCTTTCGCAATGGCAACAGGTTTTAAATGGAAGGGAAGCTCCAATTTGCAAACTCTGATTTTGCATATCACAAGAGGTCACGTTTGCAGACTAGCAAGGTTTGGCATGTTGCACTGTGTCAGGTTGGTTGAAATATGTATCCCCTCCGTTTGTGCTTGGCTCCTACCAAGGCATCCTAGCTCAGTGATGGCAAATCTTTTAGAGGCCGAGTGCCCAAACTGAGATTAAAAACCCACTAATTTTTCGCAAAGTGCCAATACAGCAATTTAACCTGAATACAGGTGGCTGTGAAGGGGTCATGTCGGGTCCCCACAGAAAGGGCTCCAAGTACCACCTTTGGCACCCATGCCAGAGGTTCACCAACAATGCTAGCTTCTTTACTCATGGCTGGAATGTGACTTCCCTATCCCTCCAATATTGTACGGGCATATTTAAATTTAAATGTGTTTTATATGACTTTTTAATTGCATTTTAATTCCATTTTTAATTGCATTTTATGATTGCCCTTATGTAAACCACCTTGGGTAGTGCAGCTTGTACTAAGGGGGCAGTATAGAAATTAAATAAATAAATAAATAAATAAATAAATAAATAAATAAATAAATAAATAAATAAATAAATGCAGTGAAACTGACATTAGGTAGCTCCAATGAAAGGATACTATCTATCTATCTATCTATCTATCTATCTATCTATCTATCTATCTATCTATCTATCTATTTGCTTGTGGTCTTGATAACATAATAAATAAATACACAGCACAATTGTATGGGTTCCAAATGTTTTGATGTCATCGGTATTGCCAAGACCAAAAGCCCGGTAGTGAAATCCAAATATTGAAGGGTGGCAAGATCAAGGCTGGGATTCCCTAGTTAATTTCAAATTTAGATAGTAAGACCAACATTTTGGGGAAGTGAAGCAACTTTAATGTGCTTGAGAAGAGCAATAAATAGACCAAATTCATTGACCTTTTCTTATGGGTACAGATGTGCACAGCCCATCCTCTGCTACTGGACTGTGACCCTCCCAAGCAACATTCTGTAAAAAGAGGTAGCCTCATCTCTCTCTCTCTCTCTAACACCAGCTGCACCTCTTACGAAGCAGACAATCCCGCTCATCAACCTACCCACCCCAATGTCCCAACAGGCACGGGTCTGTTGAAAATAAGTAAATAGAAAGAAACAAGGAAGGGGGGGGGAGGTCTATGTAAAAGAAGGTTGGCACCTCTGGATTTGATCTCACTGTGCAACTTCTTCACATATTCAATACTGGTTGCGACGACTGATCTCTCACTCTATCTGCAGATGTTTGTTGAAGCTATGGGCCTATGAATGGCTGCTCCCAGAACAGATCCATTCCATAGGTTAAGCAGAATCCTGGAAGTGGGAAGATACCTGGTCTGAATATACAGCAGGTACCCAGCTGACCATGCTAGGCTGATCTCCTTTAAAATTGCCCATATGCTCAAAGATGGTTGACATTTCTTGGTTCTTCAATGCACTATATCCTATGTGTTCTAAAGAAGTGTGTAACCGGAGCTCGCTCTACTTATGGTCTACCATGTCTTCTTATCTACAAGACAGTCTTGGTAAGGGCTGTTGCATTTCCAAGAATCATTTTGGTGCAAGCACAAACTCTATAGCTAAACTATGACAGCTGTTGCTTTGTTACACACACTTTTAAAAGGTAAAAGCATCAGGTGGATTCGTAGCCTTTTGGGCGACCCTTCTGTACCTGCTGCACAATGGGGAATAACTCTGATCCCCCCCCCAAAAAAGCATTGCACATGTTACTGGAATACTCATTCGGATATGAGAAATCTGATACCTATTAATAAGTCCTTGACAGCTTCTCTCAGTGTGTAGAGACAACATGTTGTCTCTTTGAGGACAAGGAATTTCTTTACACCCCTAGAACAGTGTTGGCTTACTCGAACAACTCTACTAGCTCTCTTTGTCTTCTCCTGTAGAACTGCAATTGATTTCTTCTGGGACTCCAAAGATTCCAGAAAAAAGTGAAGGGGAGATTTTGCATCATCTCACATCCTCCAGTTTGCTCCAACGTGTCAGTACCAGCCACCATATTCCCAGGAAGCCCCTGTATGGAAATTGGCAAACTGGGTGGAGCTCACATACGTTGAAGGTCAGCCCTGCCCTACCTCCCTGGAACATTCAACATGTGAAAGAGACGGTCTCGACAGGAGGAGATTGCTCTATCCATGTAGTGTCTCCTTGTAACAACCTCCCCCAAAGGGGTTTCTGATTCATATGGAGATGCTACACCAAGACACGGAGAAGCTAGCATGAACCCCTTCTGGAACGGAGAGTCTAAACATTGCATGAGTGCCTGAAGAAGTCCATTGTGCTGTACATCTTAACCTTCTGCTGACAATGGAATGTTCTGTCCCATGGCTCCCCATTAAGTGTTGGGTCCAATGGACTACTGTAGTAAAAATTGCCAAACAAAAAAGAAGAAAGAGATAGTGCAGGCAAGGATGGCATGCAGAAGAGGAGGAAGCTTTGAGATTGCCAGTCAGATGCATGTACCTAAGTTTTCTGGTGACGCTTGATCCAAAGAATGCATCCCTACTAAACATGACATTACTGTAAAGTGGAAAAGATGGCAAAATGAATGGTTAGTGTTCATTTATGAGACTCTATGTGGGATTTTAAAACAATACAAACAGGTTAATTGGAGACTCATAATTTGCCTGATCTGGTTTCCGTTCTTGGAAAGGAATGCTATAAATACTGATATTTTTACACTGATATCTTACACTTGTTATTTTGTGTACTAACATTTGTCCATTTCATCGTCTCTAGCCTCAAATCTGACAGTAACCTTCAATCTTCTAAATTCAAGAAATATACATATATATGATAGAGATGCAATATTAGAATAACAAGCAATAAACAGACAAACCAAGATGGCTGTATTATATAGCATGTATTGTTGCAATCAACTAACTTGTCCATCTAGTATCTGAAATATACAGTAGCAGCTGTAATAATTGAAAGCTGGAGCATATCTGCCATTAACATTATGGAAACACCATCATACGACATCTGGAAATAGGATGGAAGCAGCTTATGACCCAGCAAGCTGGCTCGCACAAACGCTTTTGAAAATGGTGTATTGACACCAATTTGAGTTGACTTAATTGACTGGCAACTGGTTGTGGTTTCATCAAGTGAGCACCCAAGTATGTCTCAATAAAGTTTTGTCCCAAGTGATTTCAGAAAACCCCGTTTTTCCCTTTCAGGCAAAAATAAAATTAAAATTTTAAAAAATAAAGAAGTTAAAAATATATGATGGTACTTTAAAGATGGACTGTTGTATTTTAATGTGAACTTTTGTGGACAGGTCCACTTTCTCAGACATAAGAATGGGACTCAAGACGAGGTCTGAGGAAATGGACTTATCCACAAAAGCTCGCATTAAAACAGAACAGCCTTTAAGGTGCCACAACAGTTTGGTCTTCCTTGTTATTTACTTTTCTTTTGTTTCTGGCCTGATATGCTAGCACAGAGTAGCTCTTCCAAAACTATAGTACAACCATGGTGTGGCTAGATACACTTGTATGACATTTATAAACTCCAAGGTGGATCCAAAGCTTCTCTCCAGAAGAAAAAAAATCTGTATCCCATAGCTTGCATGGCTTCCAATGAAGGCGTTGATATCAAAATCTACGTGGCTTCCTATGATAGGCATGGCCTATCTCCTGAACAAGGCTCATTGGGATTCCGGCTGGTTGGAGATCTCCAGTTATCACATATTTTATTTCTTTATCTGCTGCAGTATGCTGCTTCTTTCCTCTAATAGCCTCTAAGAGCTTGGGAAAGACACTATGACAGGCAAATCCAAACTTCAGTAGATGTTTTGGACCACAACTCCTACAGTCATTTGCCATTGGAAATACAGGCTTGGAATCCTGGGAGTTGTGGTCCAAAACAACAGGTGGGCTGAAGTTTGGACATGCCTGCACTATGATGATTGAGCAGTACTGTGAGCCTTGAAAGGAACATTCCTCAAATTGTGGAGAGATGGCAATATTCCTTGTGGTGGACCTTCTGTCGGAGAAGACATGTGCTTTTAAAAAGTAGACTTTGAATATCATCTGAAGACTTCAGAGAATGAGAAAACATCCAGGCGACTAAAGCTACACTATCAACACTTTTGAAAAATACCAGTTGTCCTCCTAATGACCAGACAGAAATGGAGGTGGAGTGGAGAGATGACACAAAGAATTGGATAGCAGATTATGTTCTGTATATTCAGGGCAGGGTTATGAATCATCATAGCAAGAAGTTCTGTAAGATTTAAACAAAAGAGTTAGAGGTTGTTTTATGCCTCACTGTCCTAAATCCCTGGCTACAGGACACCAGGTGACATTGAAACATGCCATATATTTTCCTAATCTGGCAAAACAAAAATGCATGGGTCGCCTCACAAAACTGAATTCTTAGAATCCAGAGACAGTTCTGTCTCTTCTAAAATATTACATATCCATAGACTGAAGGCTTTGTTCTTATGTTGTAGTTTGCCAAATCAGATAGGTCAGGAATATATTAAACTGTCTTCTAGTGTAGCGCTGTAGCAGTATTCGCTATTCGTTTTTATTCTCTCTCTCCCCTTCTGCAGGCATTTCAGGCTACATTTCATTTTAGTCTCTTTTTGTTTTGTTGCATTTTTAATTTACTGAACCAAATCCTATTGTTATTTTATGGCAGAGTAACACAAACAGTATAACTTTGTACAGTAAACTGCCCAAAGCGAAGAAGCCACAGTCTATATTATCAAAATTTACAAAATTGGCAACTTGGCACACCAACAGATAATGTTTGTGCTGATTTCTCTACTTCTGGTAATATGCCAATTTATATTGTTTGAGGCATACCTTTGGACATAACAAATACAATTATTTTTATTATCTGAGCATTCTACAGAACCTGTTATAGTGTGATAGCCAACTAGAGAAGGCCAACGGTGGTGAGGCTGGAGACCCAATTTTCCTCCCAAGGAGGTATAGCAACGGATGTTTTTTTAAACAAAAATTAATACTGGGAAGCAAATTTCCATTTTCCTTTTCAAAGTGGGGCATGCCTCTCTGGGCAGTTTACGACAAAATATGAGACACAATAACAATACCCCTCAAATTAAAAGGAAATAAAAGGGAAAGGGAAATTACATGTTAAATAACTAGATATACAACTTTTGAAATCACTATAACAATTAGTTAAAAGTCTTGCATTTAAGATTTTTAAGGAAGGCAAAATAATATAAATGGTGTTAACATTGAGGGGTAAATGCTGTAGCTACGTTTCATTTTAAGGAAATGCCTGATTGAATAACCACATTTTCAAAGGTCATTTGAAAATACCTAACGAGGGGGCCAGGCAGATCTCAGGTGGAAGATTCTTCCAAAGGCATGGAGTAACTGCCCAGAAGGACTTATTTGTTGTTTTTTTCTCAATGGGCCTTTGGTCAGGCGCCTTAAATGCCTGGTCTAGGAAGATTGGGTATTATAGGCCATTCTCATTGGGTGAAGGTTCTCTGACAAGTATAATATGTCTCAGAAAATGGCTACCCACCTCAGGATAAACTATGTAACTAAAAACAATAAAAAGCCCAAAGTAACTAGGTTTGGACCCAGCCACACCTGAACAGAAGACAGTCTAAGAAACTCTAAGTAAATAAACCACTCATCACATAGTAAAGCTCTTCCTGTTTCAGACTGCAGGTGGGGCAATGGTCGATTAAATAGACGCGGCATCAGAGAAGGATGCTCTTTGCAAGTAGAAATCTATAGACACCAGGTACGAGCTGCTAGTCTAACCTCCCACCACCACCACCACCACCACCACCAATATCCTAGCTTTCTACAGCCTTATCCAGCTTCAACATGGTTAGAAGGAAATGCCCTATCTCTTCCTCCATGTGCCATCGTTTTGTTCAAGTAAGCAGCAATGAGTCTGAAGAGGAAAAGTTGTTGCATGTTGGGATGATACCCAACAGGAAGAAAAAGATAAGCCTTGAAGAAGACGGAAAGGATAGCCAATCCTGAGAAGCCAGCACATGCTATAACAGGAGCGGAAGAGGATCTGGCGACTGTATCTAACGTCATCAATCTGGGTTTTGCAGGGAGCAGTATAATATACTTATTTTGCATCAGAGAGAGTTAGTTCTGACTTAGGAAAGATGGCTCTTAGGATGCATGTAACTTCAAGCTTAAGAAGGCCGCTTCAAACCATTGTAATTACTATATTTAATGTTTCCATGCAAAAACTGTCTCTAATTATTTGGGGTTAGCCTAAGCTGCCTAGATGCCCTAAGTAAGCACATCCGATCTCACCTGATTTCGGAAGCTAAGCAGGGTCGGCCCTGGTTAGTACTTGGATGGGAAACCACCAGGGAATACCAGGTGCTGTAGGCGCCTGGAGTAGGAACTGGTAAACCACTCCCGTATTCCTGCCAAGAAAACTCCATGGACATGGGGTCATGAAGAGTCGGTCACGACTGTTAACACACACACACACACACACACACACACACACACACACACACACACACACACACACAAGGCTAACCTAAGGACAGGAAACGGGAATATAAATGTGATTAGCCAGATTTGGCGTCTCACCTGTGTGTACAGGCACTACATGTGAGAATAAGTTACCAATTTTCCAGCATTCTTGCTCCCCTGTAGGGTTTAACTGTGGCTGGGGTCATTTTCTCTTCAGCTCATCATTTAGTAGACCCTCCCCTTTAACCATGTTTACAGTGCCAGATGCAGGAACTATTGAATAGAGCTTAGGCATAGGGGGGAAATTTACAGTATTTAGGGGACATTGAACTCTCTTGTGCTTCTCTCACTCACTCTTTCTTACACACACACACACACACACACACACACACACACACACACACACACACACACACACACACACACACACACACACACACACACACACACACACACACACACAGCCTGAAATGGTAATGTTCAAGAGCCATATTTCCACAACATGATGACAAGTTTGTTGAGCGCTTTGTCAGAAAGACATTAAAAATGCTTAAGGTATACTAATGTAAGCCCTTTGCCACAATTTTATTTTCTCATTATACATACCATAAACAATAAAAAAATCAATTAAGTGTTGCATGGTGTCACTCCCTTTTCAATGTTATTACTGCAAGCTAATTCATCAAAGCCTAAGCATGTAGCAAATTAAGTTCACTCTGATACTAGTCTTTAAAGACATTGCTGTGTCTCTTTTTTAAAACGCTTGCTATGGCACTCTCAGCAAAAAGTCGAATGCTAATCCATGATTATCCTACCAAGAGTATCAGTTCTCTCTCATGGTTAAACAATAGCAACAAGGCAATCAACATTAAGGTCACTGAAGAATAATTTGTCCTGTATACAAACCAGTGCTAGCAAGTCTTCATAAGTAGGCTAAATTTGTGTCCCTCCTTTGGAATGCATAATGGATGAATGGATTTGTGACTTCAAGAAGCTTGGGATATTCATTACATACCTGGTACCATCTACTTGCTCCTTCCTTTTGGATAATTTAAAAAGAGAGAGGAAAGCAAAAGGAAAAAAAAAGAAAGGAGAAAGAGAGGAAAGTGGGTGTTAAGTCTGGCAGAAAGTTTTCAGTATTAGTTTCAGGCCAGGCCTAGCGGTTTAGTTATGAAATAGGGTCAAAACACATGTTACCTTCATCGGCTTGGGACACAAGGTGATTTTGATTAGTTTTACTCTGTCATTATGTTTTGTTTTGGCTGAGGAAAGTTTATTATTCAATGTTTATGCTTCTTTAGGACTGATGTTTCTCTATTTCTGCTGTGTGACTGTTTCTGTACCTGTCACCCACGAGCAACGATTCAGATTGGCTTAACCAATCTAGCTTGCAATACAGTTGACAACAGAGGTGGGCGCTTCGTGCTTTGAACGAAGCACAAAGCGCTACTGCCCAGCTTTTTCTAAGCTCCATTTCCACCTCCCTGAAAGCAGCCCAGTTCACTTACTGGGCTCTACGTGCCCCTGGGGTCCTTCTACATCACTGGCATGCCAATGAAATTTGGAGCCTGGCCGGCCTTCCCAACCTCCCTGGGCAGCTGACCTGAAGAGAAGACAGTCTGATCATCAGAAAAAAAGTTGGTCTGCAGTGCTCATCAATACCGTTAACTCTCCCTCCTGCCTCCTCACCAGAGTGGCCAACTGCCTGGGGATGTTGAGACCGACGAATAAGGACCCTGGTCGATAAGTAGACCAGGTGGCTGGGAGGCGGGGAGGGGGTAGAACGGAGCTTAGAAACAGCTTATGAAGCATGACATGCCTATCATTATTCAACAACTTATGTAAAGTTTCCCATCACCAAAGAAGTTGAGTTACTTTCAATGTCTATGGGCTTTACCCTTGCACAGTTTGATATTACACGTACACTTCCTAATTCCAGGGCCTTCCTCATTCCATTGCCTGCAGGACTGAAAGTCACGACAACCCACATGCCTTGCAAAATGACTGATACACGAAGCAGCTTGCTTACTGGCGAAGAGAAAAATGCCTGTGACTTGCTGGGTGCTCGAATTGGCTCCTTTCTTTCCCAATATACTGTACTATAAAAGTGTCATGCCAGCTCCTTATCAGTCTGCATGTTGGTATTTTTATTGAGTGCACCT
This sequence comes from Phrynocephalus guinanensis, assembly GCA_037367245.1. Classification (NCBI taxonomy): domain Eukaryota; kingdom Metazoa; phylum Chordata; class Lepidosauria; order Squamata; family Agamidae; genus Phrynocephalus; species Phrynocephalus guinanensis. The sequence goes on along the minus strand of CM074739.1, from coordinate 12,909,471 downwards.
CCAAGTGGAATTAATTGCTTTAGATAACTCACTCCAGTGCTTCTCAACCTGTGGGTCCCCGGATGTTCCTGGACTGCAACTCCCAGAAGTCTACATCGCTAGCTGAGCTGGCCAGGATTTCTGGGAGTTGCAGTCCAGGAACATCTGGGGACCCACACGTTGAGAACCACTGACTCACTCCTTGTCCATTATTCTGCATCCAATGCCACCAAGAGCAGGGCAGTAGTGGTGAACTCCAGATGTATTGGACCACAACTCCCAGAATCCTGAGCCTAGATTGCAAATGGCAAAGAACTGTGGGAGTTGTGGTCCAAAATATCCGGAGTGCTGAAGGTTCGCCACCACTGCCCTAGGGTGTGCGATCAGGCAACACCCTCAATAGTTTTGTTTTACAATTTGTGTGGACAGGACTCTGAATCTGAATAGAGACCATCAGCTTGTCTTCTATCTTAGGCTGATACTTCACGTCCATCTCATTGCTGTTCACAGTCCCACTTGGGACCGGTACAAAGAAATCTTACCGCGCGTCCATTGCGTGACTATGGGAGTTCCTCCCGACCATGCCCCCTGAACTGTGATTTAAGCGGGATGAGCAATTCCCCATCCTGGCCTCAGGAATCTGTTCGTCTCGCTTCTCGTTCTGAGATGAGAGCCCGTGAAGTAAGCCTCGTCGCAGAACGAGTGCCGATTGTAGCTCGTTGCCATCTAGTGGCAGGAGTGCAAAGTGACATTCACCAATAAATTACCTATGGAGTTAGCAATGCAGTGCTGAAAATTTAAAAGACAAATGCCTCAAAGTTTGCTCCATAACACATTGAAGGCAAGGCTTCGGAAAATCGAAACATCGGAAAATGGAAGGTCGGATCGGGGGGGAAAAGAGAACGAAGGCACAGAATTTCACATCTCATCACGGAACGAGGACATGTGGTAACAGTCGTCCCAGTATCATCCATCACGCCCGTGGGTACATGGGAACAGGGACAGAAGCAGGAGAAGACCACGTAACCATGACCAACATCAACACGCAATGAACTTTCTCCCGGAACGAGAATGGACGTGAAGTTACCGTCATACTTCTAAAACACTGAGATCGTTTTAAGCTCCAGGTGCAGAGAAAGAAGAAAATGCTTTCCCAAATGATCTATAGCAGGCCCTGCAACAAAATTTCATAGTGTGGGGGTGCTTCTGTGTGATATTAAGGGGTCAGCCACCGCATTTTTCAGGATACCATTCAATTTTTCTTTTCTTCTGCTTGACTTGCAAGACCTTCACCACCTCCACCATTATACCCATAAATAGTCGCCATTTTATTGCCCACTCAGCATGCTCAAGCCTCCCTCAAATCTCCTTCTCCCCCTCGGATGAGCAATGCTATTTTCACTAATTGACATTCAGACTCGCTATTGGTTTCCTATTAGTAGGCCTGACAGAGTATAACATTCTTCTCGATCTTCTTATAAGAAACTTGCCAAGTTTTGATCTTGGCCAAAAGACAGAAAGGTCTCCCCGACTTTTGAGCTACAACTCCCAGAACTGCCCTGTCCGGTATGAGCAAGCTGGCTAGGGAGTGATGGCCATTGTAGTCCCAAAAAAGGGCAAGAGTTCTAATCTGGACAATTGGGCATAACAGTACCGTAAAAAGTCTGTGCAATAAACCGACAATGTCCAAAATATAAGAGACTTGCCTGAAATACGGGAATGATACCACCGACTCATAAAACCTCCAAGTGGCCACGAGATCCAGCCTATTAGGGTTAGTAGCATAATACCTCCAGGCAGCCTAAAGAAGAACACAAGATGGGTGACATGATCAGGAGAGGTAAAGGATATGTATACTGTGTGTGCGTGTGTGGCAGCAAATCAGTTTAGCATGTTATTGCTGCAATAGCTAGGTGAGCTGAAACTCCCCAGAATAAGACAAGATGCAATGGGTGTTTTGGAAACAGCAAAGAGACAGGATGGGAAGCTTCTAAGTGGGCTCTATGCTGTATCCCAGGGGATTGTTAGTAATGCAGTGGTAAAATCTGAAATGCAGTCACTCATCATGAGAGCCACCACACAGCCAAAGGAAAGTCATAAGAACATAAGAACATAAGAAGAGCCATGCTGGATCAGGATAAAGGCCCATCTAGTCCAGCTTCCTGTATCTCACAGTGGCCCCACCAGATGTGTCTGGGAGCTTACAAGACTAGAGATCTGTCTCCTGAGACCACTCCCCTGCAGCTGGCCCTCGAAGTACCCCGGTTTTAAGCCTGGAGTCTCCATCATGGTTTGTAACCTGTGATGGATTTTCCCTCCAGGAATCTGTCCAATCCCCTTTTGAAGGTATCCAGGCCAGATGCCATCACCACATCCTGTGGCAGGGAGTTCCACAGACTAACAAAAAAAAAAGCAACAATGCAAGGCTTGATCCACAGCTGCCAATCAGTTCCAGCTGCCGTCATCCCTACCAGTAACAAAGACATTAGCAACCCTTCCAACACACACTTTTAAATTTAAGGGCATTGTGTTTGCTGTTTGAGACCATCCTCCACCCTCATCTACCACACCTGTTTTGTCCTCTTTGGAAAACTGGGGAAGAACCGTACATATTATTCATAAGTTGGGATTGATAATGTGGCAAGCACTAAAACTTCAACAACTAATAAATCCTTCCAGAACAGTTGAAAGTACTTTAGACTACAAAAGTACCATACATCAGAAAGATGCCAGCTACCCACTATTATTCATACTCCTTTTCCTGGAACAATTCAGAGCACTGGTCCTAACTTATAAAGCCTTAAACTGCTTGGGCTCAAGCTTTCTCAAAAACTGTATAACTCCCTTGATGTGCCTGCCGAGGTGGTAAGATTATCAGGGGAGCGCTTTCTCTTGGCTTCACTAGGTTCACAGATGCACTTGGTGGGGAAACAGGAGGGGGCCTTCTCTGTTGTTGCCCCCAGACTTTGGAACTCCCTCCCACAGGAGGCCAGCCTGGCCCCATCTTTGCTGTCCTTCCGCAAACAGGTGGAGCCCTTTCTCTTCAGCCAGGCTTTCCCTTAGTTTCTGTCAAGGAGACAATAAATGGCATGGTTTGTAATTTTACTGCTTCTAAATCTGTTCTCTGCAATGATTTTAGCTAATGTTTTTAATACAATGCTATTCATTTTTCTTTAATATTTGAATAATTTTCTCTTTTTATCTTCCAATATTGTGCTTTTAATGATGCAACCCACTTTGGGTAACCCTTTTAGGAGAAAGGGGGGATAAAAATATGTTTTAAATAAAATAAATTGAATGGGCCTTCACTGCCTATTCAAAGTGTGTGTGCGTTCTTCTGCTTCTATACTGCCCCATACCACTTCAAGTAGTCTTTGGGCAGTTTACAGTTTTTAATTATGCAGGCTACACATTCCCCACCTCACCCTCAGCAAGCTGCGTACTCAATTTACCGACCTCGGAAGGATGGAAGGCTGAGTCAACCATGAGCCGCTACCGGGGACTAGAGATGGGCACGACTTAGCGGTATTCCCGTTTCCGTTTCCGTTACTCGGTTCCGTTACTCTACGGAAACGGTAACGGGAATTACTCCGCCAGACTTCGAGCTCGAACCAACGAACGAACAATTTTGATCTGATTTGTCGTGCTCGTTCCTTGCATCGCGCGATTGCGCGATGCCACGCGGCACAGAAAAAAAGTTTTTAAAAGTTAAAAAACCCCGGTTCCCGGCCGAAAAGCAGGCGGAAAAATGCCTGCCGTGCCTCAGGGCACCTACCAGAGGGGTTGTTTCTGGAGGTCCCCGGCCTCCCCCCCATCCCCCGTCCTGGGCTGCTCTGGTGGGACTCGCCGCAGGCTCGCAGCCAGCAAAAATCCCAGTCTCGCCGCCGGCCGCCGCAATTAAAGCGCAAGCAAGCGGCACGGACGACACAGGAAAAAACTTTTAAACTATCCCCCCACCCATTCCCGGGCCAAAAAAGCAGGCGGAAAAATGCCTGCTTGACTAAGGGCGCAGGGCACCTACCGGAGGGGTGGTTTCTGGAGGGGGGGTCCCGCCTCCCCCCCGTCCTGGGCAGCCGGATTTGCCATGCCATGCGGTGCGGGCGGGGGATCCAAAATGGGGCGGCGAACGCAATATTGTTTTTGAAATCGTGGTCCAAAAACACACAAGCACAACAGAAACACGCGAAAATATATAAACTGCCAGATTTTTCACAGTAGCAGTGGGTTTTTTCTTGCAACAAAATGTCTCTCCTCTCCTCCTCTGTCCTCCATTGATTTTATTTTTTTTATTTTTTTTACACCTGCGCAATAATGGGCTGGCCGAGTGGCCAGCCATGTGGGAGTGGACGACCATGCAAATTTTTGGAGCCATCCCACCAATCGCATGGCCACTTGGCCATGGAGACTTCTGGGATGTGCCAAAAAGCCCCCTAAAACCTGCCCTAGCCCCCTAACCCTAACCCTAATCCTTGACTCCTTACCCATACGTCACAGACTGTCTTCTTAGTGGGTCAGAGAGGCACCCAGAGGTGCAACCCACTAGCCCACCGTAACCTTACCCGTCACTAGCCTAACCCTAGCCCTTGCACTAACCCACCTTAATCCTAAGCCAGATCTACTTGCATTGCACTACACGCAAGTACGATTCCCTTCTTTGTGAGACATGGTGGTGTGAGAGCCTTAGGCATCACCCTGTGCCTCTGGCGGGTTCACTGGTCTCACTGTCTGCAACTGGTATGCATATCCATATGGCTATTGCATACCATTTTGCAGCAGCAGGTGAGGAGGGGAGACCCCCATGTTGAGGGGTCTCTTGGAGCCTGCTTCCCCTTCCTAGTGGGTGAGGATAGGAGGCACCCACAGGTGCCTCCAGGAGCCCGCTTTCCCTTTATAGCGGGCCAGAGGAGGCACCCACCCCACAGAGGTGCCTCCAGGAGCCCGCTACCCCCCCAAAAAAAACCAGTACTAACGAAAATGAAAAAACAAAAAAACGAACAGACTAATTTTTGCGAATTTTCGCGAAAAACGGAAACGACCCGAAACGGAACCGGCCCGACTAACGACAACTCGAAAAAATTTTTTTTCAAGTCATGCCCATCTCTACCGGGGACTGAACCCCAGATTGTGAGCACAGTTTTACCTGCAGTACAGGCATTTAACTACTGCGCCACAAGCCAAGATCAAGCTGCCTCCAAATCTTTGGATTACAATAGCAATAGCTCATACAAGCATTGAATTCCTGGGGGGGGATCTGTCTTCCTCCCAGTTATATTGTGGGGACGGCAACTAGAATCAAGGTTCTTCAAAGATGGAAGGAGGCATCTTGGTTCCTCCTGATGAAAAACTCGGCTGGCAAAGACAAGTAATCTTCTAAGGCTGCTTCATGGCAGCCTAGCCTTCCGATACCATGAGGGGCGAATCCTCCTTTAAGAAGGAGGTCAACAAACTGCTGGAAGTCATGGGGGGCGCGACAAAGAGGATGATCAGAGGACTGGAATCTAAACCTTAGGACAGGGGTGCCCAAAGTTTTGGTAAGGAGGGCCAGATTTGATGGCTGAGAATGTGTCAAGGGCCGGTTGCTCCCCGACCCTGCCACCCCACTGCAAGCCCCACCCACTGACCCATAAGCCCCACCCACTGACCCCTTGCAACCCCACCCGCAGTAAGGAAGGCGGGGACCAAGGGAGGGATGGAGGGAGGTGGAAACCAAGAGAGGAAGGAAGGAGGGAGGTGGGGACCAAGGGAGGGAGGAAAGAAGGAAGGTGGGACCAAAGGAAGCACAGGGAGCCGTGGCCACCGCAGGGGAATGTGTAGGTGAAGGAGGGGGAGGGAGGGGCAGGCCAGCCACCCACGGGCCACTCAGAATGGCCTGACGGGCCAGATTTGGCCCCCAGTCCGGACTTTGGGCAGGCCTGCCTTAGGAGGAAAGAATGGAGGGACTGAGCATGAGAAAAGAGGAATGAGGGGAGACAGGATAGCACTTTTCCAACACTTGAAAGGTTCCCATACAGAGGAAGGGCAGATCTGTTCTTGATTATCCCAGAATGTGGGATATATAACAATGGGCTCAGGGTACAGGATGCCAGATTGTGCCTAAATATCAGGGAAAAAATTCTTAATTGTTAGAGCAGTGTGACAATGGAATCAATCGCCTTGGCAGGTGATGAGTGCGCCAGTTCTGGAGGCATTCGAGGGGAAATTGGGCAACCACCCGTCAGCTCTGCCTTGATTTGGATCCCTGCACTGAGCAGGGAGTTGGACCTGATGGCCTTAAGAGACCCCTTCCAACTCCGTTATTCTACAATTCTATTTGGGACAGAACTCTGAAGGCTTTGGCCTGACTTAACCCAGTGCAGGTTGCACGTTTAGCTTTTGAAGCACGTGTGCCTCCTTGGAATAGATGTCAGTTCTGTTCCCATTCCTTACAAATTTAGCTCCTGCGCCCACACCAACAGGGAAACCAGTTTCTCCCTAACGTTCTCCCCCTACAGATTTAGGAAAAACCTTCTCAGTCAAAAACTCTTAGTCCAGCCCTAACTCGTTTTTTTTTAATCTATAGTTTCTAAAAGAGGGCAGCATTTCATAAAAAAAGGAAATAGCAGAAATGCAAACACCTCCGTCAACACAAGAGAGAGAGAGAAAGAGAGAGAGGTGGATGGATATATTGCAAAAGTTAGGGTTGGACTGAGTGTACTTGGCTGAGAACTTTTCCCTAACTCTATAGTTTCTAAAAGGGCAGCATTTCATAAAAAAGGAAATAGCAGAAATGCAAACAACTCCATCAACACAATAGATAGATAGATAGATAGATAGATAGATAGATAGATAGATAGATAGAGATAGATAGATAGAGAGAGAGAGAGAGAGAGAGAGAGAGAGAGAGAGAGAGAGAGAGAGAGAGAGAGAGAGAGATGGATATATTGCAAAAGTTAGGGCTGGACTGAGTGTTCTTGGCTGAGAACTTTGCCCTAAATCTATAGTTTATAAAAGAGGGTAGCATTTCATAAAAAAGGAAATAGTAGAAATGCAAACACCTCTTTCAACACACTATCTAAAAGCAGGCCGCTCCTGGGATGTACAAAGGACAAGAGAATGAGACACAGTTCAAACTGGGGCTGAGAAGCAAGCAAGGAATCCAAACCTGTATGAGTTCCGCTGCTGGCTTTCTTCTCTTCTCAAAGTGCTTCTGGCGATGTTGTTCTTGTACCTTCAGAGCCAAGCCTGAACCCAGAATGCCCTGAAAACCAAGTGGAGTAAGGGAGGGAAAAGACGCTTCAAAGAGTGTGTCTCCGGAAAGATCAGAGTAAGAGCAGATAAGAGACATTGTGTTTTCCGGGTTCCAGGACTTTGGGATGAACGGAACGAGGCATTCAAGGGAGCAGAAATCTAAAGAGACAGTATGCTCACACTGCCCCCCATGGAATGGAATAATAATAATGTAACATCAGCCCTGGTTAGTACTTGGATGGGAGACCACCAGGGAATACCAGGTGCTGTAGGCGCCTGGAGTAGGAACTGGCAAACCACTCCAGTGTTCCTGCCAAGAAAACTCCATGGACATGGGGTCACGAAGAGTCGTTCATGACTGTAACGACACAACAACACACACACACACACACACACACACACACACACACACACACACACACGCACACACACACACACACACACACACACACACACACACACACACACACACACACACACACACACACACACGGCTGTCCTAAGGACAGGAAAGGGCAGTTTAAATGTAATTAGCCAGTCACGACTGTAATGATGCAACACACACACAGACCATCTAGTTAATTTAGACATATGGTGACCCTTTTCAGGGTTTTTCAAGGAGAGAAATTGCAGAGGTGGCTTCCCATTCCTCTCTTCTCTGGGATTATGCAGCTCTCCCAAGGCCACACAGGCTGGCTCTTTTCCTAGGAGGTGAAGTAGGGAATCCAGCACCCATCCTCTAGAGCTGCCCCAGATACCTAAACCCCCGAGTTATCCAGCCAGCTGTGAATGTCACATGCCTCTTAAAAATTGTAAGAATTTATTCATTCATTTATTTAATTAATTAAACTTATACTCAGCCCATCTGCCCATCTGGCCACTCTGGGCGGCTTACAACAGTACTAAACAAAAGACCTATTAAACAGAGCAAACCTATAATATAATAAACTCAAATAGCGAACAAATAACCACACTATTGCAACACGGTATCAATCACTGTGCATTATAAAATCATATTCAATACTTCAATTGAATGACCCCCCCCAACCAGCCGGGCCTAAAGACAAGCCGGGATTTGTAGTCCCTCCCTAGTAACGGTTTGCAACGGGGGGGGGGGAGAGAGTTGCACAAGTCCCTTAGCCATTTCGGCAGGAAGACATGCTGGGCTTTGTAGTGCAAAAAAAAAAAGCAATCATTCCAGACCTGGTTCTCGATTCCTCCCCCCCCCCCATTTAGGTGGCCAATCACGCTTTAGCCGCCGGTTGTGAATGAAAAGGCCAGGCTGGGTGAGATCAAAGCCCTGATTGCACATTCTATTTGCACAACAGCCAACAAGTAGAATCAAAGCCCTGTAGTTAGGGCAGGATTTTAATTCAGGGCCACACAATTTAGAAGGGACAAAAAAAGAGTCAGCATGGGTTTCAAATCAGCGGTATCTACTGCCAACTTGAATATGTATGTTTCATAAAGCCACTCAGCCCAAAACAGAACGAACATACAAACTAGTAGAGTTTTTACTGAATCAACATGTTTGTCATATGCTCAGACCCACGCATTCCTCCCCTTTCTTCCGTTCTTTCACGCGTATGCCAATCACATGTGTATCACGGTTAACCAATGGGAAGGCAAAGCCCCAGACTTCAAAACTGCTGATTTTTGGATCTCCCAACCAGCACAGTTTAACAGCAAGGTTCACTGCCATAAGATGCGTTATGACTACATGGCTGTCTATTCCGAAAGCCAAAAATGTCCATGGGGTCATTGGAAGAACTTACAGCGGGAAGGGCAAAAAACGAAACTCCAACAAGAGAGAACGTTGCAGCGATCAGGCGTCCCTCCCAGGTTTTGGGTGTCTTGTCACCATAGCCAATCGTTGCCAGGGTTATCTGTGGGGAGAAAGTTCAGGACAGTCTGTAAGAAATGCAAAACAAATGGGCAATAAGAATGATTCCTTGAATATGTCATTTCCATGATTCTACCCCCAGTCACCCTATCTTTTCTCCTTTAGTGAGCTTCGTGGCACAGTGGTTCAATGCCTGTACTGCAGGTAAAACTGTGCTCATGACCTGGGGTTCAATCTCAGGTAGCCGGCTCAAGGTTCACTCAGCCTTCCATCCTTCCGAGGTCAGTAAAATGAGTACCCAGCTTGCTGCCGGGGGTGGGGGGACAATGTGCAGCCTGAATATTGCAATGAACCTGTAAACCGCCCAGAGACTACTTGAAGTGGTATGGGGGAGTATATAAGCAGAACACTCTGCTTTTATCCTTGGATCACGGCTTGCATGACACCCTGCAGAAACCGTCCCATTTTGCAATTTTAAGAGATGGAAAATAAATGCAGCAAGCCGTCATTCCTTCCTTCCTTCCTTCCTTCCTCTCACCTTCTTCACCTCTCTTCATAAAGCAAACCGAAGGTAGTTTACAGCTACAACAGCATTTTCTCAAGAAACACACTCAAGAACACAAATATTCAAGAATCGCCAGGCAAACCACCTAGAACTAAACCCCATCTTTGTAGATACTGACCAGTCCCCACCAAAGTGCATCTGCATAGGTTTCAAACTCTTTCGTCTGTTTTCCATCCTCGTCCTCTTGAAACACATCTTTCTCTACCAGGTAAACCAGAAACGAAGAGAGGATGAGTGTCAGGAACCCGATGTACCAGGCAGTGATGAGCTCCTACAAGGGAAGCATATTGCCATATAAACGAAAGTGAGCTGGCCTCAAGACACCACCTGACTGCCCTTAACAACACCTCTTCTACTTCTGGAAGCTAAGCGTGGTCAGAAGTGCAATGAGAGACCACAAGGAAACACCATCAAGCTAGGACAAGATCTTGCCTGGTATACTGGATATGTGTTGCTGCGCGTCAAGAGTTGACCATGCTGGACTAAATGGCCAATCGTCTGGCTCAATTTAAGGCAGTAACCTATGCTCCCTGCTTTGAACAAGATCATTGGGCATTCAGCTTCTACTTAAAGCCCGACAATCCGAGCTAAAACTACGTGGGGCTTCGAAAGTTTATGTCTTGGATTGCAATTCCTAAACTCAGCCAACACGCAGATGACCAGGGCTTTGTTGATTGACGGATTCTAAGAGCTGTAGTTCAAATCCCCCCCACCCCAGTTTCCCCCCAGCCTCTGGCATCGTAGGATCAGTCTGCCTGTCTTTCCTCGTATCCCGTCTGTCTCTTTCCCAGATCCCTCGGTTCTCACTTACTTTGCTGTGTGCGCAAATGGCCGATCCCAGAAGCTTCCAGGTGCCCCCCCTCCTGTCCATCCGCAGCATCCGCAGGATCTGAAGGAAACGGAGACTTCTCAGTGAAGTAGCCAGGACGTTGCCTTGGTTGCCAACCGCCACCACTGGCACAGAGGCGATCAGGACGAAGATATCTGCGGAGCCAAAAAAGAACCCCAAAGGACAAGTCCTGACAAAAAAGGCGGACCACTGGGATTGCGTTTTATGAAATGGTGGAAGGTGGACCTCCAGCCTCCAGTCCTCAACTGGCCCAACAACCCCGTTCACCCTAATGGCCCCTGTCTGACTAGACAAGGCCTCTCACCTCTCACCCCTCTCCTCTTCCACAGGGAGGGGTGACCCTACTGCTTCTTGCATGGCTCTCCCCAAGACCTCCTAGTATGCCAACTATCCTTTGTCCTTCTCCCTTGGTGGGGAGAAGGAGGCAGGAGTGAAATGAAGAACCTGGTGAAAGCCAGGTTGGACTAAGAGCCTGAGAGTAGATCAGAGGTGGACCCTGAGATACGGGACACACAACAATGCCTCCATTTTCTGCTCCAATAGCAGAGCCGTTTCACAGAATGACCAGACAATTCATGCCTAAACATTATTTCCGGTGTTCATTTATTCCATCATGCCTATCTCCCGACAGGGAGGATCACCATCAAATCACACTCAAGAACCCCTTAGCTCAAATTGCAAACACACAAGGACCCTACAAGATAGTTTCAGGATTAACTTGCCTGCATAACACATTCCCTCTTTTTTTCAGGCTCACCCCCCCCCCAAGCCTCTGCCTCTCTTTCTGCAGCATTCCTTACATGGGAAACGGATCTGGGGAATTGGGTAGACTACAAATTGAACATGAATCAGCAGTGTGGCGTAGCAACCAAGAAAGCCAATGTGATTGTTGGCTGCATCAATAGAAGCATCTTGTCTAGATCAAGGGAAGTGATAGTACCACTCTGTTCTGCTCTGGTCAGACCCCACCTGGAGTACTGTAATCAATTCTACGCACCTCAATTTACAAAGGATGTTGACAAACTCCAGAGGAGGGAGACCATGATGGTCAAAGGTCTGGAATAAACGTCTTAGGAGGAACTGCTTAGGGAGCTGGAAATGTTTAGACTTACAAAAAGGTCAATAGGGAATATGATAGGCGTGTTTAAATATTTGAAAGGATGCCATTAGAGATGGGCATGAAACACCAAAATGGCGTTTCGTGCTTATTATTCGAGCCCTGGGCCCCACTTTGGGATGTTTCCATTTTTCGGGCCCCGGGGGCCCACTCCGTTTTTCAGGTGTTTTTTGGCACCCGGTGGGAAAGCGTTCCCACAGCTGCGGGGAGCCCTCCCGGAGCCGGGCGCCACTGGAGCCGGTGGAAAGCCTCCTGGGGAGCCCTCCCGGGGCCGGGCGCAGCCGGAGCTGGTGGCAAGCCTGCCAGGAGAACGATCCCGTGGCCACAGGGAGCCCTCCCGGAGCTGGGCACTGCCAGAACCTCCGGCAAGCTGGCCAGGAGAAAAGTCCTGCAGCCACGGGAGTGCTCTCCTGGTCAGTTTCACGGCACCGGCAGTGCCCGGGAGGGCTGGGGGGAGATTTAAAAAGCCCGCTCTTCCCCCACCCCATCAGGTGGGAGAAGAGAGAGGGCTTTTTAAATCTTCTCCCCTCCCGAAGCTAGCACCGAGCGGCTACTGGGTGCTGGCTCCGGGTGGGGGGAAAGTGGGGGAGAGAGCATGGGCAGGGAAGATCCATTTCAGACCCCCCTTTGCCCCTCTGCGTGCAGAGGGGAGAAGGGGGGACTCGGCTTCCCTGCAAGGCTCAGCCAATCCCCTCCGCCCCGGGTGACAGCTGCCTGGCCACCACCCGGGGCGGAGTAGATCGAGCCGTGCTCTTGCCTCCACGCACGGAGGTGAGACCACAGCCGAAGCTCAGCCGATCTCCTCCACCCGGGATGACAGCTGCACCAGCTGTCTTGCACCCGCGGTAGAGATCGCTGGAGAGGGAGCCCCGGTCCCGCCTCTGCTGCGAGGCAAGAAAGGGGCTCTCTCTGACAGTCCTCCCCGCTGGCAATGACAGCCGGGCTGTCATCGCCAGTGGGAAAGAATGAACCGAAAATAACTGAACAAATTTGTTCCGGTTCTGTGCAGTTCATTCCCAAATTGCTATGGGGTCCATTATTCATTCCATTCCGTTACGTAACGGAATGAATAATGGATAACGGAATGAAAAAAAAATCGTTCCGTGCCCATCTCTAGATGCTATATCGAGGAGGGGACAGGCTTCAGAGACTAGGACTCGGAGCAATGGTTTCAAGCTGTATGAAAGAGAGTCCATTTGAACATTGGGAAGAACTTCCTGATGGTTAGAGCTGTCCGGCAGTGGAATATGCTGCCATGGAAGGTGGTGGAGTTTTTAAGCAGAGGCTGGACGGCCATCTGTTCAGGGTACTTTGATGGAAGTTCCTGCATGGAGGGGGTTGGACTGGATGGCTCTTGAAGTCTCTTCCAACTCTGTGATTCTCTGTGTCGCCACCCTAGGTCACGTGCGTACACACACACACACACACACACACACACACACACACACACACACACACACACACACACACACACACACGGAAATAAAAATGGCAGTGCTTAGTCACACCTCTCAGATGGCTTCGCTTTGCATGTACCCAAGCCTCACAACCCAATAAATGTGAATATGACAAACTTATTTGAATTTGCAAAGCTGGTCCTGTTTAATATTTGGAAGGAGGGCCACCGGAAAATACAGAATGTTGTACTGGGGAAGAGCTGACACTCAGTTTTAGATCATGATTTCAGGTTCAGGTCCTGGCATGTTAGGCTAGGATGGAGTCCTGTCTGTGACCTTGAGCTATGATACTAGGAAGTCGGTAATAGTGGGCAAGTGGACCAACACCTCTTGTGTTCCAAAGAGGAGGTGTGATATAAAATAACCAGAAGGGTTGGTGGAAGCAGAACATATCAAGGATCCCAAGTAGGAGATCTAGATTTCTAAAGAGGAGCAATGTAGGGATTTCTGCTTCTACAGAAAGCAGCAAGGCAAGGATTTGTGCTTACCCAACATACACAGCGGCTTCCTGGCGAACTTCAGCCTCCCCCTCCATCCTTTGTATCGACAACAGCAGCCCGCGGCCCAGATCCTTAAGGCAAACTCTGCTCCAAAGATGAAAATGGCAAAGGTTTCCTATGCCGAAAGTGGGGAACAAAATAACAAGACCAGGGAGGGATGTTGAGAAAGTTTTGGAATGAGGACAGCATGGCTGAAAGCAATGCTCTAAAAGAAAAGGTCATCTCTCTGGGCACTCCCTTTATTACAGCTTCCTGTGATGCTGAATTACTGTATCTACCAAAGAGGTTATTCGTGTGCTCTGCAGTGGGGCAGGGATAAATCTCAGGATGCAGTTGCTGACCACACTATTTCTCATCGTCTTGGCTCCAAGGCGACTCCAAAAATGCAGGCAGCTGCTTTGATCCGCATCACTAAACCAATTCTAAAGTCACTGTTGTCTGCCCAAGGAGCAGGTCTTTTGTGAAGTTTATAAGACTTAACTAGAGATGGGCATGAATTTTTTTTAAAATTGCAAAATTCGTTTATCCCTCAAAGCAAAAAAGGGGTTGAGCCTCGTGGCCATCACAAAACACAATTGCAAAAACAGGTTACAGACGATACCTTTATAGGCCACTATTAAAAATAATAAAAAAGGAACATTGCAAGCTTTCGAGTGTAAATCACCCTTATTCAAAACTGTGACCTACTTTGAAGAAGGGTGATTTACACTCAAAAGCTTGCAATGTTCCTTTTTTATTATTATTTTTTAATTAATGTTTTTTATTAAATTTTAAACTACATACAACATAAGAAAATGAAAGTAAAAAAAAAACTACAACAAACAATATAAGTGCACCCCCATCCCACGGGGCCATCCATACATTCTTATTCGTTGCTCCATCTTCTATTCTTCCAGTAGTCTTCTTAAAGTTCTCTTCTCCAGAATTGTTGTGAGATATTCGTGGACTCTTTCCCTTTTCCTTCGACTAGTACATAATCTAAAAATTTACCCCAGATATCGTAGAAAATGTCTTTTTTCATTTCTCCTCGTTTAACCTTTAAACTGCAGGACAGTTTATCGTTTATAGCTATATCCCAAAGTTCATTATACCAGTCTTCCATCTTGAATTCTAGTTTTGACTTCCAGTTTTTTGCTATAATTAATCTAGCAGCTGTCATAAAATTTGCTATTAGTTCCTTTGTTGTAACAACATAATCTTTACTTGTTAACAATGATAATAATGCTATCTCTGGATTACAATCTATATCCATCTTAATCATATTACTTAGCTCTAAAAACACTTTTTCCCAGAACCTTTGGACTATTTCACATTCCCACCAAAGATGCAAGTAAGTACCAAGCTCTTTTTCACATTTCCAACATATCTTAGAGTAAGCAGGATTCATTCTATTTAGTCTTACTGGGGTTAAATACCATCTAGAAACCAATTTGAAGTAGTTTTCTTTTATCCTGACCGATAATGATCTCAAAATTCTCATGTTCCAAATTTTCTTCCAGTCTTCTTTCTCTATCTGTACATTAAGGTCTTGGTTCCAAACTTCTCTCAAGGTGTTTAACTCGTTCATTTCTGATAATTCCCCTAATATTTTATATATTTTACGTGTTATTCCTTTCTGTGAATTTTCCTGTTCAGACTCAAGCGATAATAGGAAATGTTCAAATTTTGTGCATTCTCTGATTTGATTATTCTTCTTTCCCCAGTCCTTCATCCATTTTCCTAGTTGAATATAATTTAACCATGTTAAATCACTGGGTTGCAAAATATTTTTTATATCCTGAATTGTTTTAATCTTGAGCATCCAATCCTTTAGTCTAGCTATTTTCTTAATTTTAAATAACTCCAAATCCTGCTTCAAGTTGTCTGGAAAGCTTTCCAAGTCAGTAACTAAAGCCAGTGGGGATCCCTTCGGAGACAAGATTTTCCTATATGTTCTCCATGTAACAATTAAACTATTCAATAGGGGGTTGTCAATCTTTACTTTGTTTTTAACTTCCGTGAATAAAAATGTGTTTATTTCCCCCTTTATATCCAAAGACTCTTGCTCCCACCATATTAGCTTCTGTGGTTTAAAAAGAATTTTCCCCAAAGAACTAAGTTGATTGGCTATATAATAATTTTTTATATTGGGTATACCTATTCCTCCTTCTTTCTGAGATCTATACCATAGACTTTTATTTATTCTTGATTTTTTCCCTGCATTACAAAACCTATTTATCATGTCTTGGAGAGTTTTAATTTCCTTTTCTAAAAACTGAACCGGTAACATTTTAAAAATAAAGTTAATTTTTGGAAGTATTTTCATTTTTATCAATGCAATTCTGCCAAACCACGATAATTTTAGTTTAGAGTAGGATAATAATTTGTTTTTCATCTCTTCTTGTAATTTCGAAATATTTCTTTCTTTAGTTTTAGTAAATTCTTTATGGAGTTCTAATCCTAGATATTTAATGCTTTTTCCCGGTTTAAGTCCAGATTTTTCAATCATCTTTAAGTCATGTTTTCCATAATTGAACAATAAACTCTCTGATTTTTGCCAGTTTACACATAATCCTGTTATTTCTCCAAATTCTTCTAAATGAGTTTTTACTCTTTGAATATTCTCTATTGGGTTTTTAATAGTGGCCTATAAACGATTCACCTGTAACATATTTTTGCAAAATTCATTTTAAATCACTACTGTTGTTGAAGAGTGTCCCTACTCTAAGGAGTGCAGCTTGGGGAAAGAGTGGAACTCAGGAAGTTTTTGCCAGATATTTGAAGGCCGGGTCCTCTTTAGTGTCACTGTGGTCCTAAGAGTCTTCCAGTTCCTTTCTGTACTTACCAACAACAACAGCCAGTTCCCAGAAGCCGTTTCATATTCTTTGAAAGTGGTCAGGACGGCTAAAATCAAGCATCCCAGAACAATCAGAAACCTATGGAGATAAGGAGGGAAACAAGATAGTAGTAAATATTTTCCTGCATTTCACTCCCAGAAAGCGTAAACAAGAAAATAAGCTATCTTTCCTTCAAAGTGTAAACAAGAAAATAAGCTATCCCTCATTCTAGGTGTACTGGTAATGAAAGAGATACAAGACATCAATAAAGTCACTACCCAAAGGACACCCACAAGCCTGGCACAAGACCATTCCAAACAAATGGGCGGTTTCTTATCTTACAACATGCTAGGAAATTGCTGCCGCTGAGCTGCCTTGGCCAGTAGTCGGGAAGTATCCAGGCAAGGGGAGCATTTCACAAACTGGAAGAAAACTACTCAACGCCTTAAGCACATCCAACCCTGCCTGATTTCAGAAGCTAAGCAGGGTCGGCCCTGGTTAGTACTTGGATGGGCAACCACCAGGGAACGCCAGGTGCTGTAGGTGCCTGGAGTAGGAACTGGCAAACCACTCCAGTATTCCTGCCAAGAAAATTCCGTGGACATGGGGTCACAAAGAGTCGGTCATGACTGTAATGATGCAACACGCACGCACGCGCACGCACGCACACACACACACACACACACACACACACACACACAGAGAGAGAGAGAGAGAGAGAGAGAGAGAGCTCTGAAAAGGTTTATGGGATATTATCTCTTCTGCTCATATCTATTTTTGAATGTTGCCTTTTCACAACTCACAGTGAAGACAGAATGCACTCATCCAGGCCACATTTATATAATCAGTGGGAAATGTTCTGGCACTCCCTTGGACCACAGATGGGAAGGGGAAAGATGATGGAAACTAGATGGGGATGGAAGAGCCTTCTATACCAGTAATTTCACTCTGGGGTCATCCAGATGTTCAGGTGTCAACACTCATGTCCCCATTGTTAGCCATGTTGGTTAGCACCTCTGGACTTTGAAGCCCAAAACAGCTGGAGGCCCACATGTTCTGATTTACTGATTCGATTAGGCCTATCAGGTCTAGCTATGATGCCTTCTTAAGGAGATGGACTTCATTTCCTGTGATGCCTCACCATTGGTTCTGTTAGCTGAGGCTGGTGGGCTTAAACGATAGGGAATTCAAAACGGTGGGGAAGGATAACAGTTTGAAAAAGTTGCCCGGGGAGGGACTTTAAACTTTCAGAGAGTCTAGTGGTGCAGTGGTTAAGCTACTGTACAGCAGCTGCAACTGTATTCACAACCTGGGGTTTCAATGACAGGTAGCAGGCTCAAGGTTCACACTCAGCCTTCCATCCTTCTGAAGCCGGTAAAATGAGTATGCAGCTCACTGGGGAAGCAACATGTAGCTTACGTAATTATTTGTAAACCGCTCAGAGAGTGCTTTAAGTGCTATGGGGCAGTATATAAGCAGCACACTTTGCTTTGCTTTGCTTTGCTTTCAAAGTCCTCTAGGCCGCCTGATCAAGGTGGAAGGGATTCTCCAAAAGACGAAAAATCAAAATGAGAAGCATTCTAGGATAAATCTGGAACACATCCTCTCAGAACAAAAATCCGATTCGCAGGGTTCGTTCTCACATAATGAAGAAAACTACAACACAGTCCATGTCGTCAGGGGATTCTGGTAGTTAAGAGTTCCAAAATCTAACCTTATGGCATTGATCAAAACCATGCCCTTGATACTGCATGTCCTGTTGACTTCCCTGATGTGTCTGTACCACGTGAAGGCTTCTGCCTTGGAGACTGGGAAGACCAGTCTCAAGGGAATAGGGCCAAGAAGAACCCTTACATCTTTTACAAATAAATTTGTCTGTCTGTCTGTCTGTCTGTCTGTCTGTCTGTCTGGTTGGTTGGTTGGTTGGTTGGTTGGTTGGTTGGTTGGTTGGTTATTTATTTATTTATTTATTTATTTATTTATTTATTTATTTATTTTAGGAGTGAAAAATCCACTGGCGTTTTAACTGCTGTCTTACAAATTTTAGATGTGGTCTGCTCTACTTACAAATATTTTATTTATTTATTTATTTATTTATTTATTTATTTATTTATTTATTTATTTATTTATTTATACTGGTTAAAATCACTTTATTAAAAAACACCATTATTTAGTCAGCTGGCCTAGAGTACCAAGCACACAGCAGGCATTCCCTCTTTGGACGGCGATTGAGAGCTGTTGCCTCAGGAACAGTGGTACTCGGCCGTCTTGAGACGTAATGGCTATCCTGCGACCTATTTCCTGGACTAGGCTCCAGGCTGATTCTCCCCAGACTCCAGATGTTTTGATGGCTACAGGGACAAAATCAATTCCTGTTGCCATATCTTCGTATATTTATTTATTTATTTATTTATATCTTGCCCATCTGCCTTCACAGCCTTCACAAACAGAATACTGTTTTTCTGAATAGTTCTAAATGATTTTAGAATTTCTAAGATCTCTACAGTTTGTTGCACAGACCCCACTGTTGTTGGTCTTTCCTTGCTTTTGGGGGCTTACGTTCCTCTTCTACAGAACTCAGGGAATCCATTATTTGGAAAAATGTGTACTGAAGGAACACAAATATAATGCAGCACTATCACCAGATGTGGAGCTGTGCCAACAGAGATTGTCAAAGGCAAGTCATATGTATAGGGACTTTTGGTAAGAAAGCATCATCTTTCAACAGTCCTCAAGAGGAAGAATGCATTGCTCTGACCACAGGGAGGCAGCAAATATCTTTGTGTACTGAAGGACAAAAATGCCTTTAAAAATGTCAATTTTTGTCAAGGACAGGAATTGAGCCCATGTAGAAATCTTTTGCTCAAGTCCTGAAAGAACCCCTTAATAAATCCTCTTCCTCTCTCCATTTAGGCTATGTGATTTTTGTTTAACCACAGGCCATTACTGTTTAAAAGGTTTCCCTTTATTTGACTATCAAGGACCACATCTCCTTGCCTGTGTTTTAAAATCATCTCTTCATTCTGCCATTGTCATGTGCATTTGGCAAAGACACACAGAGAGCCTTCTCTGTCACTGCTCCAAAACTACAGAACTCTCTCCCACAGGAGACCAGGCTGGTCCCGTCTCTGCTGTCCTTCCAAAAGCAGACCAAAAACTTTCTCCTCTCACATCCTCCCCTGATTTTACTTTTTTTTAAAAATTAAGCTTTTAATATTATTTGTTTCATACTTAGGGCTCTATCCCACATCCCTTTAAATGCAGATTAAATCTGTAGATAAAACATATTCAAAAATGTTGCCCCCACAGCCACCGGGCATTTAGAAAAGAAGAAAAAAGAAAACCTGGTAACGTCCCCTTAAGTGAGGTTTCCAAGACCTACTGGAGAGGCAGGGAATTTTTTGCCTTACTTAAAAAATCCACCTTTTAAAGAGGCAGATGTTGTGGGACCACGTAGATGATCTGGGTTTTCTTTCTCTTCTTTTCTCCTGGGGCCGGTCGGCACTTTTCCCCTTAAACTTCCCCCCACCCCTAGCGCCAGTCAGCTGGTCCTCCAGCTGGTCTGTGACCTTTTAAATTTTTCTCCCCCACCCTCCGAGTGCCAGCCAGCTGGCCTATCAGTGCTGTTTTTTAAAAAAAAAACTTTCTCCCACCCCTAGCACCAGTCAGTTGGTCCTCCAGCTGGTCTGGCACTTTTTATTTTTTTTAAAAAAAAATTCCCCCACCATCCTAGCATCCGGCCAGCTGGTCCTTTTTTAATCCTAGCACCACCTGCTGGCCGTGGGGCTGAACGGCACTTAAAAAAAAACTATACATGGGAACTGCTCTCCCACATCTTCAGTCACATGATGGGAGGAAGAGGAAAAGCTGGACCTTCCAAAGTCCAGCTTTTCCCCAGGTGAGATAGCAGTGGGATCTTGGGCATACACATTTCAATATATAATAAACAACAGAGCCATAGGCCATGCTGCGTAAGAATTCTGGATATTTAGTAAGTCCAAAAAAAGGAGACAGAAATATTTTGAAGCCCTGGTTTTAACATTCGTAACATCCATCCACACCAAACCTCTCCCACCCAGATGACGGGCCTACAAATAATATCACAGCCAGCCTTTTCCATGTTGGCAGGGGATGATGCGAGCTGTAGCTTAAGAAAATGGGGAGACATACAGCAGAGAAAGGCCAATGTGTCCAGGTAGCATCACATATGCTATAGTCACGCTGTTCATTGGATATTCTGACTCCCAAATGAAGGCATCAGCCTCTCTCACTCTCAAGAGTTTTCTGCCAGGAAAATGGTTTTCATACAGACTCTTTCTGTTATGTGCAGCTTTCCACAAGAGTTTTCAACTGACAACAGGATAAAATAAAATGTCTTTGTATTTTTTAAAGCCATAGGCCAGCTTCCGGAAGTTTCTTTGCATGAAAACTTTGAAAATATGGCTTATTCAACTTAGAACGTAGCTTTAAAGGAGGACTTAGGAGACTAGAGATGGGCACGACTTGAAAAAAATTTTTTTCGAGTTGTCGTTAGTCGGGCCAGTCCCGTTTTGGGTCGTCTCCGTTTTTCGCAAAAATTCGCAAAAATTAGTCGGTTCGTTTTTTCATTTTTTCGTTGTCGTTAGTACTGGTTTTTGGGGGGGGAGCGGGCTCCTGGAGGCACCTCTGTGGGGTGGGTGCCTCCTCTGGCCCGCTATAAGGGAAAGTGGGCTCCTGGAGGCACCCGTGGGTGCCTCCTATCCTCACCCACTAGGAAGGGGAAGCAGGCTCCAAGAGACCCCTCAACATGGGGGTCTCCCCTCCTCACCTGCTGCTGCTGCAAAATGCTATGCAATAGCCATATGGATATTGCATAACAGAATGTGCAGACAGTGACTGTGAAGACTAGTGGATGGCACTGAACCCAGAGCCATAGTGAGATGCCTAACTAAGGCTCTCGCACCACCATGTCTCACACAGAAGGGAATTGTACCTGCTGCGTGTAGTGCAATGCAAGCAAGTAGATCTGGCTTTAAGGTGGGTTAGTGCAAGGGCTAGGGTTAGGCTAGTGACGGGTAAGGTTACGGTGGGCTAGTGGGTTGCACCTCTGGGTGCCTCTCTGACAGTCTGTGACGTATGGGTACGGAGTCAAGGGTTAGGGTTAGGGTTAGGGGGGCTAGGGCAGGTTTTAGGGGGCTTTTTGGCACATCCCAAAAGTCTCCATGGCCAAGTGGCCATGCGATTGGTGGGATGGCTCCAAAAATTTGCATGGTCGTCCACTCCCACATGGCTGGCCACTCGGCCAGCCCATCATTGCACAGGTGTAAAAAATAAAAATAAAATAAAATCAATGGAGGACAGAGGAGGAGAGGAGAGACATTTTGTTGCAAGAAAAAACCCACTGCTGCTGTGAAAAATCTGGCAGTTTATAAATTTTCGCGTGTTTCTGTTGTGCTTGTGTGTTTTTGGACCATGATTTCAAAAACAATATTGCGTTCGCCGCCCCATTTTGGATCCCCCGCCCGCACCGCATGTCATGGCGATGGCGACTCGCGAGTCCGGCTGCCCAGGACGGGGGAGAGGCGGGACCCCCCCTCCAGAAACCACCCCTCCGGTAGGTGCCCTGCGCCCTTAGTCAAGCAGGCATTTTTCCGCCTGCTTTTTTGGCCCGGGAATGAGTGGGGGGAGAGTTTAAAAGTTTTTTCCTGTGCCGTCCGTGCCGCTTGCTTGCGTTTTAATTGCGGCGGCCGGCGGCCGGCGAGACTGGGCTTTTTGCTGGCTGGCTGCGAGCCTGCGGCGAGTCCCACAGAGCAGCCCACAAGGATGGCGGATGGGGGGGGGAGGCCGGGGACCTCCAGAAACAACCCCTCTGGTAGGTGCCCCGAGGCACGGCAGGCATTTTTCCGCCTGCTTTTCGGCCGGGAACCGGGTTTTTTTTAACTTTTGGAAACTTTTTTTCTGTGCCGCGTGGCATCGCGCAATCGCGCGATGCAAGGAACGAGCACGACAAATCAGACCAAAATTGTTCGTTCGTCGGTTCGCGCTCGAAGTCTGGCGGAGTAATTCCCGTTACCGTTTCCGTAGAGTAACGGAACCGAGTAACGGAAACGGAAACGGGAATACCGCTAAGTCGTGCCCATCTCTATAGGAGACCTGAGTTCAATTCCTCACCTAGCCAAGATGTTTCAGGGAGGGAGATGGATGACACGTTAAACCAGTCCAAGATCTCACATGCCTTGAAAACTCAACCAGGGTTGCACCTTTGCTGCACATTGGTCATCAAAATATTTCAAACCTGACTTATACTGACATGTCTCAGGGAGGTAGAAAATAATGAAAAAAAAATTAAAACATGCTAAAACTGCTCAGTACCAATGGCAAGATGGAAAATAGCCCAAGGGACTGAAGGCTAAGGCCTCATTTTTCTCATTATTCATTGCTTAGGTGAACACCCAGTACTTAGCTTGGGCACCTCAGATCAGAAAGTTCTCCTCTGTGTCTCCATGTGATGTGCTTTTTGCCTTGGTGGGACAAGCTACAGGCTCCCACTGGCCCATCTGTCCTTCCATAAAATTGCAGCATCCAGGAGTAAGATATTGTATGAATGTGACCATGGCTTTCCAAACAATCAACCAACCAACCACTATTTTTGCACAGTAAGGGCAAGCGAAGGGGTCATCATGAGAAGACCAAAGCAAGGCAGATACCTGCCATGGTGGACCCTCTCAATCATATGAGGGTGCTGGCTGCTGCTTTCCAACCTGAGACACAGGACTGCATTAAATATACATGAAAGCTGACCCCGCCCGTCTTGCCCATACAGCCACTCCTCACTTAACAACCTACCTCTTGAATGAGCACTCAGATTTACAACCAGCAACAGTGCCCAAAGCTGCTACCAGCACTAATTCAAAGAAAAACAAAACAAAACAAAAGACAAAAACATGTGGCACCTTAAAGACTAACTTTCATATTTTAACATAACGTTTTGTGGACACCTCCAGTTCTTCAGACATATAGCAGCAGAATGAGGTGTGCAATAGAACATGTGATGGGATGTGCATTTCATACCAGATATTCATTGGCTGTAGTATATAGAATTGGGGGGATAGGGGAGGGGGAAGAGGAGCAGGGGGAAGAACAGGAGGGAGAGCTGATTAGTAGAGATGGTGGGAAGGAGGACTTGGCCAGCGTCTGTATATATGTTAAGTATAGTTTTATGGCTCTGAGGCTAGGATCTGTTTACATGTTGTGTGGTATTATGGCTCCAAGGTAAATTCCTCAAGAGACAGAAACCAGATCGGTGAGGGTGGTGGTGGTGGTGGAAGAGACGGGGGAGAGAATGAGAGTTTTTAACTGTCCATGAAAAAAATGTCAATGTAGAGTTTTTAGTTTAGAGTCCATGGAAAAGTGGTAATAGTAATATTATATTTGATAATGACTCAAGAAACCCTGACTTATGTTTAATCCAGTCTTGTGTGTGTCCATCATGCATATGAATCTTATTTCAGCTGTTTAGAATCACTTGTAAAAGTAATTCATTCCCTTTACCCGTTATAGTACTTAACAGTTAACTTCCTCATGGCTCATAACCATGTTTCCAGAAGTAACTTGCTATTTTGTTCTTAGTTTAATACCACAGATGTGGGAGAGAGGAAGGTTGGACAGGGGCGTACCTTGAAGGAAGTCCAGGTGTAACTCCATGGTGGAGGCAAATCTTTAAAGCAAGGGCAAATTTCCCACACGTGGCTTTGCACCATGCATTGAATGCCTTTTCTTTTCATTTTCACATGTGAATTATGAGCAGCGGATGCAAAGCTGATGATTCACACCCTTCCTGAAGGTGAACTTTGGATTAGCAGTACGCACTAGATTTCACGTCACCCGAATTCTGATTTATGCTTCAACGCCATAACACCATGTATTGTACCTGTCTTAAAACCTGCTCCATTCTACACTTCCACAAACAATTAATCAGCATCAAAGAAGCCGGAGCAGCCATCCATAAACAAGATATTTTTAAAAGAAGTCTGAAGTTGAAATCTTTGGAAGAGACTATCGGCTGCTCCCAGGGCCACTTTGATTATATGCCTGAAACATTCTGCCTGGTTTGGCAACAATGGTTTTTGACAGAATATACAACGCTTCTATTCACCGAGCTGACGTGTTAATATCTCAGACGGCATTCTCTCTGTTTCACTTGACATTTGCAAATGCAGACAGTTTTATCAAACTTCCAGCAGAGAGTATTATTGCAGCCCGGTAGGCTGCTTTATTAATTTTATAGTCTCAGTTCTCCGTAAATCAAATCTTTGAGCTTTGATGCAACATGGAGTTGGAAATGTTAAAATTAAGAAACAGTAGGGATACAGTGGAGCAATATGGAAGTGAGTAGCTTGACACATAATAACACTGTGCATGTGCGTCATCAAGTCATTTCCCACTTATGGTGACCCTTGCCAAGTTTTTCCTTCTTTTGTTGGGGGTGGGGGTGCCCTGGGACAGTGCAGCTTGCTCCTGGTTACCTAGGCTGGCTCTTTTCCTAGGAAGCACCATAGAGAATTGAATTCCCAACCTCTAGCAAGATATCTAAGCCACTGAGCTATCCAGCTAGTTTGCATATGGCTAAATAATAAGCATAGATGCAAATTTAGAAATAACTGCTGTGATTTTAAAATCAATACAATAGATCTATTGCTTTGAACTGTTCTGTAAGCCACTCAGGTCCCACATCTTGAATCAATGCAGCATATAAATGAAAGAAAGACAAAGAGTGAGGGGACAGAGCTCAGCATAGTAAGGAAAACTATGGACAAGTAATGTGTATTTGGTCAGTTTTCTACATTCTCTCTGTATTCATTCATTCATTCATTCATTCATTGTTGTTTAAAAAGATGCAAAGAACCCATGAGTGAATGAACGAATGAATGGATGGATCGATGGATGGATGGATGGATGGATGGATGGATGGGTGAAGGCAGCCAGCTATTCTGTTAAAGATCCTATAGGTTTAACAGGGCTCTGAATGAGAGTGTATTAATAGTGGATTCTCCCAAACAAATGACTACCCTCTATGAATTAAGTGTTATTAACCATCTCATATGAGTGGTCCCCAATCTTGGGCAACCCAGGTGTTTTGGGCTACAGCTCCCAGAAACCCTGGGGAGCACAGCTGCTGGAAGGCTTCCGGGAGTTGTGGTCCGAAGACACTTTTGGAACCACTGTCTTGAATGATGACAAGTCAAACCACAGTGTCATCTAAATCAGTAGTTAATGGCTGAGAAGATATGCCCACCCTCAAGTCCTGCTGGAACTAGGGACAGGCCTGAACCTTGGTCTGGAGGTTTGTGGCCATTCATATGCATGGTACCACAGATGCTGCATGTTCCGTTTCCCTCTCTTTTCTATATATATATATTTTCATTTGTGTCCTTCCTTGTTGCAGGTGTTGCTGATCTGCATCACCCCAGGTCATTGGCCATACTGTATGAGGATGATGGGGATTGTAGTATCTTGAATCCAAGGTTGGGAAAGCCCTGATTAAGGACTGATTCATGCATCTTGCTTTTCCTATGAAGCATTTTTTTTTTTGCAGTTGAGGGGGAGACACCTAAAATGCTCAGTAATTTCTAGTGTTGGTGCTCATTTCAGATCAAGTCCAGTAGGTTCTGAAGAGAGGATCTCCAATGAATACTTTCATCTTGATCCCATCAAATCCCTGTGCATGTTCCAAGGATCAAGGTGACACAGACCAAGACTCAATGGCATATGTTCCATTTACTAATATATATCAGAGATCATCTTCATTTTCTTATTTTATTTATTCATTTTCTTAATGTGTTTGATTTATGGCCTGCCAATACAGTATATGAGAAATAACACCTCACTGGAAAAGAAAATGAACACACACACAGGGAAATCTATACTCATTTATACCTTGAAGTCCTCCCTAAACCATTTGTTCTGTAAGTTTTCAGGGGCAAATAATGGGCTGCTTAATTCTTACTAGAGATGGTTGTTTCATTTTGAAAGGGACAGGTTCCAAACTGAAACAGGCCACCAAAGCTGACGCTTGCAACCCAGTCCCACCCTCCAGAACAAAATCAACCACTGTCTTACCTTGCTGTATTTCGCACTGTGTGAAATTCCAACCAGGAAGTAGCCTCTGATGTGTCATCTTTCCTTCTCCTGGCACTGGCTAATCAGACAGGGAGGTGGGATGATGCATGTCCTTGTACAGCTCCTGATTGGCCAGTGCCAGGGAGAAGGAAAGATGACACATCGGAGGCTGCTTTCTGGTTGGAATTTTGCCCAGCGCAAACTACAGCAAGGTAAGACAGTGGTTGATTTTGTTCCAGAGGGTATGACTGGGCTCCAAGCATCAGCTTTGGTGGCGTGTTTCAGTTTGGAACCAGTCCCCTTTCAAAACGAAACACCCATCTCTACATTTTGTAGGATAACTAGCATCTTCCTGGAGAAAAATGTCTGAACTAGCAACTTTCCAATTTTCTTCTTTAAGTTTAGTCTGGAAACCTTCAGTATCCCAATAGCTCATGGCAGATGGCAGTAGATGACATATTTCTAAGTTTTCTGTCTTCCTGTTAGTGATGTGAATCTGTGCTTGTCTCACAGGTGAGGACGAGTAACTATACTTTCCTTCTCCTCCGTCTGCAAAAGTTCACAATATCTTCAGGTGTGGTCAACTGGACAGCTTTAAATAACTTGTACAGCATGGACCTTTAAAACCTGAACCAATTGATGGGTTCTTTGCATCTTTTTAGACAACTGGCTAGGCTTCCTCTTCCTGCAATGTGTAAATGTGACTGCACATGCTTTAGGGTGCTTTGTTTCTGAAGGGAAAAGGACAGTCATTTTTCACAACTAGCTCCAGAGGCGTTTGTGGGGATTCCATACCCCAATAGGCTGAACCCTGAAAAAACTTGGCAGCACCGAGGCAGCCTTAGGCCCTGGATTTCCAGAGACCAAGCAGGAACTCGGTGTGGTTTAGCTGCCCTGGACCTGACCTCGCTCAGGAGGTCAGAGGAGCAATGGCACTCCCGGATATCAGGATATCAGGCACATCTGGTCTATGACCAGCCCAAAGCTCCTCCTAGCCAGCCTTTTCCTCCTAGATAAAGATGCATACTCCCCACCACAACCAATGGAATGCATGTCACTAAACCATTCTTCCTCTCTCCTATTGTATACTGTCACCAATAAAGCTCTCTTGGTCCCAGGTGCAGCTCAGACACACACACACACACACACACACACACACACAGAGAGAGAGAGAGAGAGAGAGAGAGAGAGAGAGAGAGAGAGAGAGAGAGAGAGACTCAGCCTGGGACCAGAGATGATTGTACCCTAAAACTCTGTGTATGTGTAATTAATAATGCTACAGGCGTTTTATGTGAATTGCAGAAACTTTGATGGTGGAAGGAAGTGCTTTTCGTCTCACTCTCACGCTGAAGGAACTTAGAAATGATTCTCTTAGATATCTCATCTATTCAAGACTGCCTAAATATAAAAGTACCAGGAATTTAGAGTGTATAACTCCCGCTCCTACTAGGCAGGAGCCTCACACATTCCCTGGCTCCCTTGACACTCTCACCATATGGCAAAGTCACCCTTGTACACAGGATGGCAGCTGGACAGAATGTGGGCTATTTCCTTCTGAAGGTATGATTCAGCATGCATGGCAAAGCGGAACGTTCCCTCACGGCAGAACTCCTTCTGCTTTGGTATTCCCCTGAGTTCTTTCCAATGCTATGTTTTGGAAAAGATCAAATACTGAGCACTCTGCAAGAGCCATGTGTGACAACACCCTGGAAGCAGGAGAAATTCATATGTAAATCATCAGCCAATCCCAGCAGGAGGGTGGGGGATGGTATGGTATAAAAAGGGTGAAGCCTGGTCTGTGAGAGTCAGTTGAGTCAGTTAGTGAGTTAAGAGTGAGTGCTGAGAGAGCACAGCTCTGTTAGAGTTCTGTCAGGCAGTGAGGGCTGTACTGTTTACTGGTTATTAAAGACAGGGAGGCTTGAAGAGTTGATTTAATCTATTCTATGTTTAAGGCAATGCATACCAACTTCAGTCATTGTTATATTTATTTATTTTCTCAATACACTTCATTACTATTTGTATATTATACATCTGAGCAGGGCCGGCACGTCCATTAAGGCGAACTAGGCAGTTGCCTAGGGCACCAAAATGGAGAGGGGGCACTGGCAAGCCTGATGCCCCCCCGCCGCTGGCCACCACCATCCGTCCCCCCGCTTTCCGTCGCCGCCTGCCTGCCTGCCGCCCCCGCGCCCATTGCCACTCACACCCGTGACCATCACCGTCCGCCCCCCATGCCCATGGCCTCCCCATCATCCGCCCCCCTGCTGCCCCGCCACTGCCACCGCCCACCCACCTGCCGCCCCACCCCCTGCCCCTCGCCTAGGGCGCAAAAAATCCTAGCACCAGCCCTGCTTCTGCGTCTGTCCCAGTTCATAAGGTGACAATTTTAAAAGGTGGCAGCATTACCAAGAGGATCCTGTGAAGATTAATAAGTTGGTTCCCTACACTATACATTTTTCATCACAATCACATGTGTAAAAGGGAGGTGTTGTCACACCATGGTATTTATTCCCTAAGCAAAGTTGGGACTCACAATCTGAGTAGAGCTCTTTTTCACACAGGAGTTCTGTACCTCAGTCTCTCAATATAGGCTTGGCCTTGGGTTCAATCCATAGTGTTTCCATGATTAGAATCTTAGCCAGCCATGCTACACATAGCCCTCTCCAGAGCTATGGCGATTTGTGGATTGCATTTCCAATAATGCTTTAGGCACCAAGGATACTGGTCAGTTGGCTGGTGCATTCTAAGTGCTATGCATCTCACAGCATCTCCCTCTTGCAGAAATGCAGAGAAACACACCTATTTTTTTCCTTCTCACAGAAAGGTCTCTCTACATGTTTTCCGCCTAATAAATTTTCCTTAAGAAGTTTTGAGGGATTTCTAGTCAATGTCCTTGTTTTCTACTCCTCCCCCGCCTCCTCGGAAGACACTCCAATTTGTAAAGAATTGTTACAATTCCTGTGCAAAAGATCAGCTCTCCTGCGCCAGTTTCCTTAGAAAGGGGACACAGTCTTTACAATGAAGAACCTGAAAGAACTGGAGGCTTTGCGTGAGACTCTAAAGGGAAGCCATGAAGTTCTTAGAAAAGACCCTCAAGGCTAAGGCTAAGGGTGTGTCACTGGAGATAAGTGAGAGCCCGGCAATCACTGGTTTACAATCCGCATCAGAAAAATGTTTACCTTCGGAGACCAGGTACTTGTAAAATGCGCTGGGGCATGCTTAGGTGGGCGTGGTCGTATTTAATTTCTTTTAAGTGTGCAGCTGGTGGGAAAACAATTTTAAGCTCCGCATCTGGGAGCCCTATGCCTCGGATTTTAGGGGTCGTATAAAAGCGCCGTAAGATAATCCACACGCTTGCATTTCCCATCACTAAGTAGGGGAGCGAAAGCTGGACAGTTAAGAATGGTGACCGGGGTGGCGGGTGGGGGGATGATTCATTTGAAATATAGTGTTGGAGGAGAACTTTGTGGATCCTTTGGACTGCCAGACAGATGGTCATGGATTGAGGAACGGCTTAGGGAGCTGGGAATGTTTAGTCTTACAAAAAGAAGGCTGAGAGGGGATATGATAGCTATGTTTAAATATTTGAAAAGATGTCACATTGAAGAAGGGACTACTGTAGTTTGTTTTCATGGCTTCAGAGACTAGGACGTGGGGCAATGGTCTCAAACTACAGGAAAAGAGATTCCATCTGAATATTAGGAAGAACTTCATGACAGAGCTGTTCAGCAGTGAAATATGCTGCCACACAGGGAGGTGGAGTCTCCTCCTTTGGAGGTTTTCAAGCAGAGGCTGGATGGTCATCTGTCAGGAGTCCTGTGATGGGGGTTCCTGCATGGCAGGGGGTTGGACTTGATGGCCCTTGAGGTCTCTTCCAACTCTATGATTCTATGATTTTATGATCAAAATAACAATGTTCCCAAGGCAAAAATGATGAAACTGAGGTTGTCCTACTTTGGGTACATCATAGGAAGGCAGGATTTTCTAGAGAAGACGTTAATGGTGGGGATGCTGGAAGGCAGGGGGGAAAGGAGAAGATGAAATATGAGATGGATTGACACCCTGAAAGGAAGCCACAGGCTTGCATCTACAAGAGCTCAGCAGGACAGTTGAGATTTTGGAGTGGCTTCCATCATAAGTCGGAGGTGACTTGACGGCATCTAAAAACCAGACCTAGGAATGGAACTTCAGGTGGGAAAGCTGCCTTCTTAAAGCATTCAAGACCATCTCTGCCCCAGTTCAGCAAGTAGGAGTTGAGAGCTTGGTAGCCTCTACATCCCGGAGAGCAGCTCGATATGAGTTCTTTGAAAGACGCTGGCAGATCTTAAAGGAGAACAGGATGTACTGAGCTTCAGGAACTGCAGTGGGTGTATCTCAAGAGCTTAGTTTAGCCCAATCTGTCAGGATATAGATAGATAGATAGATAGATAGATAGATAGATAGATAGATAGATAGATAGATAGATAGATAGATAGATAGATAGATAGATAGATAGATAGATAGATAGATAGACAGTCGACCCTTGTATAACAAACAGTTTGTATAACATAAAATCTGTACCACATAAACAATTCCGAAGATAGGGGAAATTTGCTTAACAGAATTGCCTATGGGACGAATCTGTACAACAGAAAAACAGTTGCAATTAGGGATTACTCTGTTTTCAATGCATTCCTATGCGAAATTTGTAGAAAGGAAAATTTGCTTAACAGAATTTCATTTGGAACGAATAAATTCCTTTATGCAAGGTACCACTGGTGTGTGGGTGGGGGGGGGTCTGTCATAACATTCCACATAACACTGCCACCTCTCGAGGAGGGAGTATAATGTTCTCCATTCCAAGTCCGTTAATCTAAGAACATCATATATTTTTTGATCCTGAGAAGAGCAGGCAGACTTGGGAGGATGGAAAGAGAGAAGGAGGGTGAGCGTCTGTGTGCAATCCTCCAGGAGGATTTCCTGACTTTTGCCCCCCCCTCCTCCGTTCAACCGCAAGTGTCTCCTCTCTCTCCACACAGAGTGGCTTGAACTGAGGGCTATAGATATCCTTAAACAGAAGTGGTTAATCCCTTGGACCTCCAGAGGTTTTGTACTTCAGTTCCCATAACTCCTGATCATTCGCTCCACTGGCTGACAAGGACCTTTGGGGACTGAAGTCCAGTGAGAACCACCCCTTGTGTTTTAGAAGACTGTCCTGCAGTGGTAAATTAACCTTCTAGCCCTCCTGAAATATTTGGCTCCCTGTGTGTTTTTGAATTGAACTTCCAGAAGAGCCAACCAATGGGACAAATGTTATGGTTTATGGCTTTTGTTTGAAGCCTGTGAAGGGCAGAAGGTTCTGCTCCTCTGCTTGCAGGGGTCTTGTGGTGCACTGGTTAAATGGCTGTGCAGCAGATCAAACTCTGCTCACAATCAGGGGTTCAATCGCAGGCAGTTGCTTTGAGATTGACTCAGACTTCCATCCTTCTGAGGTCGGTGAATTGAGTACCCAGCTCATTGGGGGAAGGGGGGCAAGATGTAGCCTCATGGAAGTTATGCATGCACTGGTAACATCCCATATTGGTTACTGCAATGCACTGTATGTGTGGGGCAGCCTTTGAAGACGCTCCAGCAATTGCAACATGAGGCGCAGCTGGCAAGTGGTGGGTCTGCCAGGGATTCTGCCAGAGATCATATCATACCTGGGGGACCACCTGCTTCCATAAGAACCTACCCTGCAATTAAGATCTAGCCAAGGGCCCCTTTTGAAAGAGTCATCCCTCAAGGAGGTGAGAGGGATGGCCTGCAGATATAGGGTCTTTTCAGCAGCTGCCCCCAGACGGTGGAATGTGCTCCTCAATGAGATCTGCCTAGCACCAACATTGATGTTTCCCTTTCCAGAGGTTTATTAACTGATATAACATAGATTGTGTGTCCTGGTGGCACTTTTAGTGTATTGTATTTTAATGTTTTTAATTGCTTTTAATTGTTCATTTTAATTTTGAATGGTAAGCTACCGAGAGACCTTTGGGTGGGTGGGTGGGTGGGTAGGTAGGTAGGTGGGTGGGTGGGTAGGTAGGTAGGTAGGTAGGTAGGTATAAATAAATAAATAAATAAATAAATAAATAAATAAATAAATAAATAAATAACATGTAAACTCTTAAGAGAGTGGTTTAAGCGCTCTGGTGGGTATATAAGCAGCAGCCACTGGCAGAGTCCACGAAGACCCTAAGCAACAGTAGAGCTGCTTCTGGGTCACAAGACAGAAGTATAGCTGGAAGGGACCCTATGGATCACTGAGTCCAGCCTCTGTCAAGACAGCATGCTGTGGGAAACTCCACAGCCAGATACCTGGTGGTTGCTGGTTGTCTACTTTTCAAGGAGGTTCTTATGGATTTTTGTAGGGTTAGGGATGAGGGCCAATAAGAAAACAAAGGGGAGGGATGCAAAATGGAAAGTAGGGGCAGTCCAATGTGTGAAAGACATAGAAACAAAGGAAACCCTGCCCCCCCAAGGAAACAAAAATAAAAGTTTTCACCCTCCACCTTCTGTCTTGTCAATCTCTGATCCAAAGCTGGAATCCAATCACATCCCAAAAGATATGTATTCCAGGCTTCCGTGACTGAGCAATCACAAGGGCCTTGCAATTCCTTCCCAAGTACAAAACAAAACAGCCTGGGTTGTCAATGGAGGGAAGTGGGAAATGCTCACATGACGACAATCAGATGTTTTTCAGCGTTTGCGGACTTAATACCCTCTAATACACACACTCCCCATAATAAAGCACAGTTTAGCCCCTTATGGACTCTATGGTCTATCCAAAGTGTGGATGCAGTGCAGGTACATAGATTCCTTTGTCCTAAATTTGTCTCTGAGGGGTGATGAGTTTCCACATACATATTTTGTTATTCAAACGGTGCCTCTTCAAACATGTATGCGATTTTTCGAGAAATCGGTTTTCTTGCCATATGTTAAGAAACTGTCCCTGTAAGCATGACCCTGAAATCGTCTCAGGGCAAATAAACAACACCATAAATCTTTTCTCTCTCTCCAATAGCTGCGGTTATCACTCCTCAGGCAGCTTCTCATTCCTTCCTCAGTGTCTAGGCAAGATACAGCATTCAAACCTATGATTCATGACAATTACTCATCTCTGTTTATACCGACGGTGGGCTACATTGTGATGTCACCCTTTAGAGGACAAGACAAATTAAGACAGTTGCTCCTTTCGGTTAGGTCAGTGTGACGTGATGGATAATGATAATCGAGTGAGCACCCGGTGAGGCATGGCAATTTGATTGCACTTTACAGGGTCTTGCACCCATTCGTAGAGATGTGGTTAGTGGCCATTTTAGATGGCTAACTGAACAATCCAGGGCACATCCACACTGGCAGTGCATACGTGCAAACGCTCACCAGAAAAGCCCCACAGCTGTGCTCCCAGGACAGCCCAAAATAGGAAGCACCTTTGTGAATTCACATCAACAAACCATTGGAAATAACTTTGGTCTCCATAGGGAACAATGCTCTTGTACATACAAACAGGTCATAACTGCCCGTTGAAAACCAAACTGCCTTGAAATGTCTTTGCAGAATAGTGGGAATAGTTCACAACAATACACTGGCCCAAATCCTGTTGCTTGGTGTAATACAGTGCCCTAGAGTAGGCCCATTCAATTAGTGAGAATTAAGAGAATCAGCTCCTCTGTAATTTCTCTTGATTCAAATGGGCCATTTATTTATTTATTTATTTACCCCCCCTTTCTTCTTGGAAAAGGACCCAAGGTGGCTTACAATAATGAGGGCAATATACATCCCAGAACATTTAAGACATATTCAAGCTCAAAACCAGGGGATCTTGGAACATTAAAAGGCAAAATAACTCTGACCTACTTTAGAACAGCAAATCACAGCTAGATTCATTACACTAAGCAAGAGGATTTTGGCCACTGTTATTCCCAATAACAGTGGCAACCAAAAACTATTCTCATCCTCCACGGTTAATCAGAACATTCTACATCTGCGGAAAGTTGACCAACATATTATTGGTGAATCACATAGAAGAGGCTGCCAGTCATTTCCTTGTTTGTGTGCCTGTTGCACCTTCTTCGTTGTCTGTGGAGATTCTCAGTCATGCATGTTTGGTCATCTGTGAGTTGAGTCATGGCAACTGGACTTCTTTGATCGGACTGAAGAAGCTATTTGGATGAGTATCGAAATGTTTTGATCCAACCAGAAAAGAACTCCAGTTGCCATGACTACCCCCCACCCCCCAGCCAAGAACACCTTCTTCTTCGGTAGCAGCAATCTGTTTTCACAACTTACACATTTTCATCTAAATGTGAAAATCACCAACAGGAGTCTCCTCCTCCTCCTCCTCCTCCTCCTCCTCCTCCTCCTCCTCCTCCTCCTCCTCCTCCTCCTCTTCTTCTTCTTCTTCTTCTTCTTCTTCTTCTTCTTCTTCTTCTTCTTCTTCTTCTTCTTCTTCTTCATCTCATCATCATCATCTTAGAACTGACAGCTAGAACAGGACCCTATGGGTCATCAAATCCATGTCAAGGAGGCACAGTAAGGAATGAAACTTCAATTCTCTGGCTCCACAGCCAAAAACGTAAGAACATAAGAACCTAAGAGCAGCTATGCTGGATCCAGTTTCCTGTATCTCACAGTGGCCCCTGCCAAATGCCTCTGAGAGCGCACGAAACTAGATATCTGGTCCTTGAACTACCCCTGTATTAAGCCTGGAGATTACACGTCTCCATCATGGTTTGTAACCTGTGATGGATTTTTCCTCCAGGAATGTGTCCAATCCCCTTTTGAAGGCATCCAGGCCAGATGCCATCACCACCTCCTGTGGCAGGGAGTTCCAAAAAAAAGCAAAAGCAAAGTGTTCTGCTTATATACCGCCCCATACCACTACAAGTAGTCTCTGGGCGGTTTACAATTTTGATTACAGTGTGCAGGCTACACATTGCCCCCCCAGCAAGCTGGGTACTCATTTTACCGACCTCGGAAGGATGGAAGGCTGAGTGAACCTTGAGCCTGCTACCGGGGATTGAACCCAGGTCGTGAGCACAGTTTTCCCTGCAGTACAGGCATTTAACCACTGCGCCACGAGGCTCATTACACATTAGTCCAGAGACTAATAACACACTGGATAAAGAAGCACTCTCTTCTTTTGTCTGTTCTCACTCAACCTACCCCATTCAGCTAGCCAGGAGTTCTGGCTGTTAATATTTTGCTGGGTGGGACACTCAGAGAATTTGAACCCAAAATACAGTGGACCCTTGTATAACAAACAGCTTGTATAACATAAAATCTGTACAACATAAAAATTCCAGAGATAGGGGAAATTTGCTTAACATAATCGCCTATGGGGAAAATCCGTACAACATAAAAATGGGATTACTCCATTTTCAATGCATTCCTATGGGAATTTGTATAAAGGAAATTTGCTTAACATAATTTCATTTGGAACTAATTAATTACTTTATACGAGGTACCACTGTAATGACATTTCTCATATCTTGAAAATCCAGCACATAAACCCAGCAAGATCGCACCCCATCGTACCATTGCATGTCTGTTCATCCTATTGGATCCAATAAGACTTAAGTCCAGATTAAATGGATATTCATCTGATCTAGCCTTAAAAATCCAACTAGCTTGAACAAATTCCAGAGCCACTTGCTGCCATTCTAACATTTGTGAAAAGGTCTCAAAAAGACACACCATCATTCTAGGAGGATTTGACTTAATCTCATTTGCTGTTTGTTTTGCTTTGCCTTTTTAAGGAGGAGGCATTCAATTGACGAAGAGGAGATGTAGGGCGCTTTTACACGACCCCTAAGATCCGCTGGCAACTTAAATTCAGACCAGAGATCTTGGGGGTTTGCTCCTCTTGCTGTGTTCCCACCCCTCCGCACTCCCTTGCTCCTGTCTGCGTGAGGGGAGGGAGAAAAAAGGGGAGAAAACAATGCAGGCTCACCTCCGCTCTGCCGTGGGGAGCTTGCCCCAGGAAGCATTCCAGTCTCTTAAAGGGGGGGGGACCAAACAGAAGGCAGGAGAGCCCAGAACTCACTGCTTTGCAATCCGCATCAGAATTTTTTCACCTTTAGAGACCAGGTACTTGGAAAATGTGCTGGGACGCGCTTAGGTGGGCGTGGTCGTACTTAATTTTTTTATAGTCCGGAGCTGGTGGGAAAACATTTTTAAGCTCCACATCTGGGAGCCCTTGGCCTCGGATTTTAGGGGTCATGTAAAAGCGCCCTTAGAGCTTGAAGGCCTGGGTTTCTCCCTAATGGTCTAAACGGCATTAACACTTTCAGATTAAATGCAATGTAGTCCCTCGTTCACCAAACATCTCTATAAGGATCCAACACAAGAAAAGAATTGCCCTTAACTCTGAAAAGGAGCTGGTGTTCATCAGTGCAAGCCACTCATCCCTAGTTTATGGCAACCACATGAATGAAATATCTCCAACGTGTCTTGTTCTGAACAGCTTTACTCAGATTTTATTTGGTCTTCCTCTTTCCCTTGCTTTCTCATCCGATGCCCAAATAAATAAAATGAGTGGTCGCTGAAAAACCAGTGGGTCATGGCCCCATCTTTACGGAATGGGCCTCCTCGTTCTGTTCCTTCAAGAAGATGCTCAAGACCTAAGTCTTTTAAGGAAGCATTCAAAGGCCTCCTACCAATCCCAAGGCAGTTGCAGAACCAGATCTATTTTAAACCATCCTCTTTGGTTTTGGATCATCACTTGGTGGTGGGGGGGGTTCTTTATGATTTGGGTTGGAATGCTGTATATTGGGGGTGGGGGGTAGGGGGTGTCCTGGGAGTATTTCGGGGACGTTCATACACTGTTAACCACCCGGAATAGTGGACATCACTAAGTCGGGTGGTGTAAAAATGTCTGAAATTAATTAACTAATCAATGAGGGCAAGTCATGAGCATGTCAACAGAGACTGGGCTTTGCTCTATATGGAGCATCATCAGGGCACAGACATTTGTTGCAGTTGAAAGAAGCCTGGCTTCATTTCACCTACATCGTCTCTGCAATGGAGGTGAATTGCAGCTTGGTCCTGTAGGCTGTGAACGGGCATCAGGCAATAGATTCGGCATGGATTTCAATTTTGCTCCAGGGCTGATTCAGATTTGCACTCTGGCTGCTCAGTGGCCGATGGGTGACAAAGATGTTTTCATAGAGGAACCTTAAGCTGGGTGTGTCTCAGGGCCTGGCTGCACACCATGCTAGAGACCCTTTATGACATCTCCTGATTTATCTATTTTAAATTAAATTAAATTAAAATTTAAAAATGCAGCACAATCCTATGCACAGCTCCTCGGACATTAATCGTGCTGAGCTCCTTAAAATATAATCCCAGATAAATGTGCACAGATTGCAATCTTAACACCCTCTGGTGCCATTTTTCTAACCAAAATCCACTCTGGCTTTTAAATGCAATAAATATGTGTGAGAGAGTGACAGCAAGAGAGAGACAAAGAAGAGAATTAAAAGAGGGAAGAAGTTCAAATAATTTGTTGTTGATCTCTGAGTCTGCATTATTGAAGAAAGACCTGTTAAACATTTTGGTTTTCGTTTTACAAATGTCTGCCATGTGGCTCAGCCCTTGTGCACCTGGCCTTTGGCATTTTGCCTCTTCCACTAGTACTCCAGTTTTCATTTATGGATCAGTCTCCTCAGGCATCTAGCTGTGGGCTTTGGCCAAGAAACAAGAGGACAGAAAGATGACACAGTGCTGAGAGCATTCACAATTTCTCTGACAGCTCCCGGAACACAGACAATAAACATGCTAAATCTATATGCATTTGGGAGTTCCTTAAAGCAGAGTTCTCTAGCAAAGCGAGGTCCTCATTTGCAATCAGTACAGCCCTCTGGTTTCCACAGTCTCTTTGTTCCAGTGCTGCTGGGCAGTTTTCCTTCCTATTTACACTCAGTTTATTTTCTGGTCATCTCAAACAATCAGGTGTCCCTTATTGGAGGTTGATGACATCAAAATATTTACAATCCATAAAAATTGTGCTGTATGGTTAAGTATTCTGCCAAGACCACAATGACATAGATAGATAGATAGATAGATAGATAGATAGATAGATAGATAGATAGATAGATAGATAGATAGATAGATAGATAGATAGATAGATAGATAGGAAGGAAGGAAGGAAGGAAGGAAGGAAGGAAGGAAGGAAGGAAGGAAGGGAGGGAGGGAGGGAGGGAGGGAGGGAGGAAGGAAGGAAGGAAGGGAGGGAGGGAGGGAGGGAGGGAGGGACTGACGGATGGACGGACGGACGGACAGGCAGACAGAGACAGAGAGACAAACAGAGATAGATAGATAGATAGATAGATAGATAGATAGATAGATAGATAGATAGATAGATAGATAGATAGATAGATAGATAGATAGATAGATAGATGAAGCCCATTAAAAAGAGGAGATATGTTTTCTGCTGAAATTCTACAGACAATGAAACTTGCTCAATGTCTCCCCTCTAATCTGATTAGAATGAGGGCAGGTCCTCTTTTATTCTTAAATTAAATTCAGTTGATTTCTGGTTGCTACTTTGACATTTGCTGTGCAGAAGGCAGAATAGCATCCTATTGCATGCCTCGTATCTCTTCTTCCTCATTGGGGAAAAAAAGGAGAGTGGCTGCTGAGTGCTTTCAAAAGCCTCCTCTGATTCTCCCTCTCAAGGGGACAGAGAGTCTCCTGGCTCCTGAAGGCTCCCCTTTCCTTTGCTCATTGAGTTTCTGTAGTTTTGGAAAGGCACCGTTTGAACTCAGTTGCTTTAAAGCAGGGACTTGTGACTCTGGGCTTGGTGGTACCAAAGACTCCGATTTAGGACTTGCCAAAAACCCTGCTTTAAAAATGCACTGCACTTATTTAACATACATATCTGGTTATCCTATCCTAATGGATTGATGGGATGTTGCAGCAAACATCCATCTTAAGGGCTGCTTGTCCTCGAATTTAATTACACAGGCAACCACGGTTGTCAGCATGATTCAGCTAGAACAGAGTAAGCCCAGCAAACAGAAGCGCTCATGTATATTGCTCAGCCCCGGGACACACATTTTCCCTTTTCTTCAGATGGAATAAAGTTGCATTCTCCTGCTCTATACTTCATCTACAAGGCCCTCATTGCTCTGGACTTTCCACACTGCAAACTCTTGACTAGCATTAAATCAAGCTGGCTCTTTGCATTTCGAGATAGCACAAGACTATAGGACAATAACATATACCATAGTAATATCCAATAAGAGCATATTTCAGGAGAACAGCCAGGCATTAGGCTGCTAGTCTACGCTTATCTGAAACCTACAGTGGCACCTTGGTTTGTGAGTATTTCACACAACGAGCAACATTTTAAATAAAATTTTACTTTGTTTTGCGAGCAATGACTCTCGCATGGCCTTCCACGACATCTGCATCTGCAGCCACTGCCGTCAGCTCCTCTCTGCCGTCACCCTGGCAAGGAGGTGATGGCACTGCAGGCCTGGGGCATTCCCCCTGCCTCATAGCCTGGTACACCTCTCCTCCTCCTCCTCCTCCTCCTCCTCCTCCTCCTCCTCCTCCTCACTATCACCACTGCCATCTTGGGATGGCACTCAGATGTTGCCTGGCAGACTCCCAAGATGGTGGTGGTGGTGGTGGTGGTGGAGGTGGTGGTGGTGGTGGAGGTGGTGGAGAAGGAGGGCTGGGCCATGAAGGAGGGAGGGAGGAAAAGGACTCATGTCAACCCTGCCACCACCACCACTGAGGTTCTGGGCAAAACACCAGTGGCCCGCGTGGCTGGCAACCCCTTGCCACCATGGTCGGCAGCCCTCCGCCACAGCCGGATTGTGCTCGTAAATAGAGATGGGCACAAATGATTTTTTCCCCATTTCATTTTCCATTTCATTCCAGAATGAAACAAAAAATGAATTGCCCCTTTTTTAAAAAAAATGAAATGAAATGAAATGTAAATTTTCATTTCATTCCTTTTCATCTTCATTCGCTATGTTTCATTTTCACTTTCGGCACTTGTCAAAATAAATAATAAAAATAAGTGCCAACCAGCAGGCCAGCTGGTCGGTGTTAGACTTTTAAAAAAAAAAGCACTGACCTGGTTGGCGCTAGGAAAAAAAGTGCCAGAAAAAAAGCACCAACCCAGCCCATGGGCCAGCTGGTTGGCGCTGGGGGGGGGGTGGAAGCCCTGACTTGGCCTGTGGGCCAGCTGGTCAGTGCTAGGGGGGGAGCACCGACTGGTGGAGCTAGTCAGCTGTAAAAAAAAGTTTAAAAAAAACATTTTAACATGAAACAAAACGAAGAATGGAACAATTTTTAAAACAAATTGTTTCATTCAAAATGAAACAAATTTAAAAGACAAAACAAAAAATGAAACGAAACCAACTTCTACTTCTATTACTATATTTGAAAACTCTTTGAGGAATGCAGCGGAAACACTGCTCACAAACCTGGAGTTCAATCCCAGGTAGCAGGCTTGAGTTTCATTCAGCCTTCCATCCTCCTGAGGTCAGTAAAATGAGTACCTAGGTTTCAGAGGTGGGCAAAATGTGTAGCCTGCATAATTAAATTGTAATCCACTTCAAGAGTGAGTTATGCACTGTGGCATGGTGTACAGTTTAAGCAACTCAGCCTTTAAAAATCCTGTGTGTGTGTGTGTGTGTGTGTGTGTGTGTGTGTGTGTGTGTGTGTGTGTGTGTGTTTAAAGCGAAGTGGATAGGATGTTCTTTCAATTCTTTACAAAAAGAAGGAGAAAGGAAGACTGACTTTTCTCCATCCCTTCGGCCAGTGTTGGCAAACCTATGGCATGGGTGCCAAAGGTGGCGCTCGGAGCCCTTTCTGTGGACACCCGACATCGCCCCTTCACAGCCACCTGTATTCAGATTAAATTGCTGTACTGGTGGGTTCTGAATTGCAGTTTGGACACTCACTGTCTCAAAGGTTTGCCATCACTGCCTTGGGCCTGTTTGGATTGGTACTACTCGAGTATGTTCGAAGCAATGTAAAAAGGAAAGGTGCTTTTTGACCTTTGACATTTCTCTCATCCCATGCAAGTCTGTTTGAAGTGAGTCAGTTTCCCAAGTAAAACCAAACACAAAGAGAAAACCTCAAGCGTTTAAAAGAACAATATATTTGCCAGTTTAAAGTCGCACTTACAAAACCAGGCAGATGTTCCGTTCTTGCTCTCCTCAAGCTCCTAAGTGGGTCAGATTTATTTGGAAACCAACAGTAGGATGTCTAGTTCCAAAGTCATGGGGAGGTTTTTGAAATGCAGGCCATACTTTTTGTCTCCGCTTTACAGTACCAAATCAATCCCTATCAAAACCTGGAAGGAGAGGCATGCATTGCCGTGCCCTGATATTCAATTTCCAGTTAAAACCAACAGTGTGGACTTAATCAAAGCCCAGGACATGAATTAATAATTGCTATCCACTGCAGTACATGACTTCAAAAGCTTTTTGTGAGAGCTTTCTAAGTTAACAATATTCTTTTCTGAGGGCTCCTTTTATACGACTGTATTTACATTCTTGCAGGAGAAACGTTGTGGAAGAACACAGAGAGGCTCCCCAGCATACACACACCACAAATAAAAAAGAACTCCAAAAAACCCACCACAAAACAAAAATGGTTTCTCCAGAAGTAATAGAGATCTGATCTAGGAAACCAAGGGGTGTGTGTTAAAAATAAATAAATAGTTACAATAACTAGAGTGTCATACTCATGGATTCATATGGAGCAAAATCATCCCACTTTCTACTTTTCCAAACTGTGAAGTGCAAGAGAGCCATTTAGGTGGTGGTGGTGGTTACTAGAGATGGGCACGACTTAGCGGTATTCCCGTTTCCGTTTCCGTTACTCGGTTCCGTTACTCTACGGAAACGGTAACGGGAATTACTCCGCCAGACTTCGAGCTCGAACCGACGAACGAACAATTTTGGTCTGATTTGTCGTGCTCGTTCCTTGCATCGCGCGATCGCGCGATGCCATGCGGCACAGAAAAAAAGTTTTTAAAAGTTAAAAAAAAACCCGGTTCCCGGCCAAAAAGCAGGCGGAAAAAAAAAATGCCTGCCGTGCCTCAGGGCACCTACCAGAGGGGTTGTTTCTGGAGGTCCCCGGCCTCCCCCCTCATCCCCCGTCCTGGGCTGCTCTGGTGGGACTCGCCGCAGGCTCGCAGCCAGCAAAAAGCCCAGTCTCGCCGCCGGCCGCCCGCAATTAAAGCGCAAGGAAGCGGCACGGACGGCACAGGAAAAAACTTTTAAACCCCCCCCACCCTTTCCCGGGCCAAAAAAGCAGGCGGAAAAATGCCTGCTTGACTAAGGGCGCAGGGCACCTACCGGAGGCGTGGTTTCTGGAGGGGGGTCCCGCCTCCCCCCCCCGTCCTGGGCAGCCGGACTCGAGTTGCCATTTCGCCATGCCATGC
Source organism: Phrynocephalus guinanensis (assembly GCA_037367245.1). Classification (NCBI taxonomy): domain Eukaryota; kingdom Metazoa; phylum Chordata; class Lepidosauria; order Squamata; family Agamidae; genus Phrynocephalus; species Phrynocephalus guinanensis. Next base: position 12,866,593 of record CM074739.1, on the reverse strand, counting down.
GGTGAGGGCGGGGGGGATCCAAAATGGGGCGGCAAACGCAATATTGTTTTTGAAATCGTGGTCCAAAAACACACAAGCACAACAGAAACACGCAAAAATTTATAAACTGCCAGATTTTTCACAGTAGCAGTGGGTTTTTTCTTGCAACAAAATGTCTCTCCTCTCCTCCTCTGTCCTCCATTGATTTTATTTTATTTTATTTTTTTTTACACCTGCGCAATGATGGGCTGGCCGAGTGGCCAGCCATGTGGGAGTGGACAACCATGCAAATTTTTGGAGCCATCCCACCAGTCGCATGGCCACTTGGCCATGGAGACTTCTGGGATGTGCCAAAAAGCCCCCTAAAACCTGCCCTAGCCCTAACCCTAACCCTTGACTCCGTACCCATACGTCACAGACTGTCTTCTTAGTGGGTCAGAGAGGCACCCAGAGGTGCAACCCACTAGCCCACCGTAACCTTACCCGTCACTAGCCTAACCCTAGCCATTGCACTAAGCCACCTTAAAGCCAGATCTACTTGCTTGCATTGCACTACACACAGCAAGTACAATTCCCTTCTGTGTGAGACATGGTGGTGCGGGAGCCTTGTGCAGGGAAGGCATGACACTATCACTCTCACACTGGTCTCGCTGTCTGCACATTATGTTATGCAATATCCATATGGCTATTGCATAGCATTTTGCAGCAGCAGCAGGTGAGGAAGGGAGACCCCCATGTAGAGGGGTCTCTTGGAGCCTGCTTCCCCTTCCTAGTGGGTGAGGATAGGAGGCACCCACGGGTGCCTCCAGGAACCCACTTTCCCTTTATAGCGGGCCAGAGGAGGCACCCACCCCACAGAGGTGCCTCCAGGAGCCCGCTCCCCCCCCCAAAACCAGTACTAACGACAACGAAAAAAAACAAAAAAACGAACGACTAATTTTTGCGAATTTTCGCGAAAACCGGAAACGAGCCGAAACGGGACCGGCCCGACTAACGACAACTCGAAAAATTTTTTTTTCAAGTCGTGCCCATCTCTAGTGGTTACTACTACTACTACTACTACTACTACTACTACTACTACTACTACTACTACTACTACTACTACTACTACTACTATGGATCGGGATTAGAGATGGCACAAAATGAAAAATGAAATGCTGCTTCATCATTTCATGAAGATGTGTTTTGTTTCATCATGAAACACCATCCCCCTCCCAGAATGAAATTATTCATCCCAGAGGAATCAATGGTGGGGGAGCTCAAACCCTTCCCTGAAAGCCCCTGAAATTTGGAAAGGTTTGGGAGTCAGGGAGCTGAGTTATGAAGCTTCAAAGGGGTTGCTCCTAGGGGGAAAAATTTTTAATTGGGATCACAAGCCAAGGGCCTTTTCACATGACCCCTAAACTCCGCGGCAAATGGCTCCCAGCTCCGGAGCTTAAAATTATTTCCCCACCAGCTCCGGAGTTTACAGATAATTAAGTGCGACCACGCCCACCCAAGCGCGTCCCGGCGCACTTATCATGTACCTGCTCTCGGAGGGTGAAAATTCCTGATGCGGATATAACAGTAGTGACTGCCGGGCTCTCCTTGCTTCTGTTTGTTCTTTTTTTGCCCCCCCCCCCGCCCCTTTAAGAGATCTGAATGCAGTGCCAGGAGCAAAGCAAGATGGCAGAACGGAGGTGAGCGGCATTCTTTTCTTCCTTTTTTTCTCCCTCCCCTCACGCAGCCAGCAGCCAGGAGTGCGGAGGGGGTGGGAACGCAGGAACAGCGACAAACCCCTAAGATCTCTGGTCCAAATTTAAGTGGCCAGCGGATCTTAGGGGTCGTGTGAAAAGGCCCCAAGCTGCAGTAGTGCTACACAACTTGGCTTCCAAAATTCTGATTCCAATAGAAATATTTTTTCCTAGAGGCACCACCTTTGGACCTCATAACTCAGCTCCCTGTTCCCAAAACTTTTCCAGATGTAAGGAGGTTACCTAGAACCGCTTGAGGAAGGTACTCCTGTGACTCTTGGTGTCAAAACATGGCTTGGATCAGTATTTTCTAGTGCAGTGAAAGAGTATGTTTGGTGTGTGATACCAATATAGGGGTTAAGCTGATTAACTAACCCCTATGTTGGTATCACGTGCTGAACACACTCTTTCAATTAACTACATGGACTCCCTTTGGATCTTAATAACCGTTCCAGCTCCCTGACCCCCATAATCAATCCAAATTTTGGGAGTTTACAGGGAAGAGCTTGAGGAAGCTCCTCTGACATTTTAGTGCCTCTGGGTCCCAGGGGAGCATTTCATTTCCTTTCGGTTTTTTTTGTAACGAAACTACTTTGAAAATGTGTTAAAAATGAAATGAAATGAAAATACTAAAGGAACAAAACAAAACAGAACAAAACAAAACTAAACACTGTTTTCTGTTTTGTGCCCATCTCTAATCAGGACGGTTTAGGAAGAGGCTGAAATAGACTACAGCTGGCCTAAAAGAGGGTTTCCTGGATGCCGAAAGGGCTTTTTCCTCTACCGGTGATAAACAGGCATTCTGCAAAATTCTGAAGACTGCAAGATGCATTTTGAAATCACAAAAAGAATGTTGCAGGAATGCATCAGTGCTTTTCTCAAAGTGAACACTTCCAGTGTCGCTGCAGTGTAGGACAGTATCTGTGTTAGTCTGTTGTAGCAAACACAAGTGAAGATTGTGTTACCGTGAGCCATTCCAAGCACAAACGAAGACCAAATGAGCTGCCTTCTAATGTCTGCAGTGTTTTCCCCCATCACATCTTAAGGCAGCATGCAGACTACTCAACTTTAATATCAAACTTCCCACACACACTCACAGGACTGCTTTGCTCCTAAAAAAGAATACTTGTTGTGACCTCAAAAGCTTGTACAAAGAATACTGCGACTGGATATCCAGAAGATTATTGTCTTCCCTCTCCCATCTTTGGAGGAACTATGTAGTTCCCTTTGTCTTAAAAAGTCAAGAAACATTTTACAGGAGCCATCCAACCCCAGACATTGTCTGATTGCATTGGTGCCTTTGGGCAGGAGATACAGGATAATTAAAACAAGAAATAGATTTTTATCCAAGAGCTGTAATCACATTGAATGCTGCTAATTTAACCTGAGTGTTTAATTAAATAATGTAATCTGAGGGAGTCGTGATGGATTGGTGTGTGTGTTAAATTTGTTTTAGTTATATTTGTACCTTGGATGAATTTCGTTGTAGACTGTACAATGACAATAAAGTTATCTTATATTATCTTATGTCACAAGTCATTCTTAGTGGTGGCCACCTCAGTGGGAAGTCTTCTACCAGTGGATGTGTGCCAGGCCCTCCTTCCCTCCTAATATCCAGAAAACACATTAAAACACTGCTTTCCATAGAGGAATTTGCATTTACGACTGTTTCTTTTTCAGTTGGTTTCATTGTGCTTATTATCTTTCGTACTGTAGTTTGCATTCTCATTGCCACCATCTTGGGTTCTTAAGAGTGTTGCCTTCCTTCTCTCTCTCTCTCTCTCTCTCTCTCTCTCTCTCTCTCTCTCTCTCTCTCTCTCTCTCTCTCTCTCTCTCTCTCTCTGTCGTGTGTGTTGTGTCGTTACAGTCGTTATATCATTTATATTTTGTGGGTTGGGTTTGGGGGGGTAGTTGTTTTCTTCATGTTTACTTTCATTGTTGGACATTGTTCTGCATATCACCAGAATGCTGTGGTATAGAAATATAATGATTAATGAATAAAGGAGAGCTCTGTGATGATTTCCCCCTGGACTTCCATCACAGAAACTATATTCAATGTTCCATAGGGTCCTTTTCAGTTCTGCAGGTCAAATATGATGATGATGATGATGATGATGATGATGATGATGATGATGATGATGATGATGATGATGATGATGATGGGTTTCACATTTTCTGTCCCCTACTGTCTCTGATAAAATAGATTTCAGGCTATGAACACTTGTGTGATAGATAAAACCAGCCAGCCTTTATAGCACCATAACACTCACTCTTGGGTTTTCTGGGCACAGAATCTTGGATTACCATTTCAGGGAACTTGTTACTTTTGTGGGCTCAGAGAAGAACCTGGGAAAAGCTGCTGATCAGCCCCAAAAGTCTAGTATGAGGAAACCCTTTGAACTGAATAGATGAATGTGAGCTTAATGTTTTTAGGGGTTGAATTCCCATGGTGGACAGTGGCGTAAAAATCCTAGCAAAATTTAGCTGAAAGCTTCTAGTTATGGGAATTAAGCCTTTTTTTTCTTCATCCTTTTTCTTTCTTTCTTTCTTTCTTTCTTTCTTTCTTTCTTTCTTTCTTTCTTTCTTTCTTTCTTTCTTTCTTTCTTTCTTTCTTTCTTTCACTGTTATGTGCAGGCATCCCCCATTTTGCTTTCACCAGTTTCTGTTTTGTGCTATTCTAATTCATTACAGCCCTTTTAAAACCAACCAGCCATCCAGTTTACACTCTTCTTCCACCGCTTCTTTCAGCCCAAGGTCACTTTTGATGTACTTCTTTATTCCATCACCCATCTATTTCTCTCATGACGTGCCCTGCCCAACTGCATTTTAAGGATGCAATTTGTCTAAAGATGCTATTGGGTGTGGCCCACCCATTTGGATAGTATTTGTTTAAGACACAGTGTACCACACAAGCGGAAAAACAAGAAATCTCTTCAAGAACATTCAAGATGTCAAAGAGAGATTTAATCTTGGATTAGGAATGCTGAATGATCAACAGAGAAGCACACAATCTAACCAGGGGAAAATAAATAGCAAGTAGAAATACTGTATTATAATGAAGATATTTAAAGAAGCAAGAAAATGATTATAGACTCATTTGAAAAGGTATCCTAGGATGAAGAATTTGCAGTTTTAGAAAGAAAAGTGAAAGCTGTTCTGAAAGCATTGGGAAGAAATAGAAGAACATGGTAGAAAGAAGGCTAATAGAACTATTTCTAGCCACACAGATTAAATCTGCCAAAATCCTAACAAGAATGTGGTAACAAACAAAACAATCACCACAGAGTAGAACAGTTCATTACACATTCCAACCCTCCCAAAAGAATATGCCAAGAAGTAAGTGTTTATAGGGCAAATGTTCTTATTTCCCATGCAAGCAAAGCAATGTTCAAGGTTTTGCCACAAAGTCTTTCACCTTGTATGGAGGAAGAAATGCCTAAGGTTCAAGCTGGATTTCAAAAAAAGAAAGGGACACTAAAAATCATATCACAAATATCTGCTTGCTACTGGAGGGCACAAAAAAAATCAGAACATTAAACTATGCTTTACAGACTGCGGCAAGGCCTTTGGAAGTGTGGATTGTGAGAAATAATTGGGTTCTAGGGGGCATACCTGCTGCTTCTCCTCACCTGTTAGTTCTTGTGTAATACATGGAGCTGACTGAGAATGACCAACTAGCAATGGTGGCAAACCTTTGGCACTCCAGATGTTTTGGACCACATCTCCCAGAATTCCAAGCCTAGATTGTCATTGACAAAGGACTGTGGGAGTTGTGGTCCAAAACATCTGGAGTGCCGAAGGTTCACCACCAAGACAGGCTTGTGGTTTAATCCAGATTTGAAGTCTTCCAAGCCTTATCTCAACTCTCTAATCACTACATCACACTGGTTCTCTTTAAAGGCTAGCCCACCTCTGGTCAATTTAACATAAGACATCAACATAAATGATAGTGATTAAGAGTGAGCACAGATTAACACAGGATGCGGAATATTCTATCAAAACACTGCAGCAGCTGGCCTGATTATTAAGATAATGACCCACACCTGTCATCACCTTTTGCTCCAGATCTGGGAAGAATCTTTGTTTAGAAATGCAAGAAGCATATTCTTAAGATTATTATTATTTTCAGTGTAGTGCAGCACTGCCTGCTTTATGACATTGGCTCCTGCCTCTTGAGAAGGGGTCTCCCACCCCAAAGGACAAGATCCTTTACTTGGAGTAACTGGTTGTAGCACTTCTGTGATGCAACCCAAGTGCAAACCATTGTATGGGCGCTACTGCACTTCCTTGAGCAGCTGCTTTTTATTTTGCATCGCCTTATTTCCTCCTACGGTCACATGGTGGCTACAGTGGTTTGGCAGTCCGCACTTCAGTGGTTGCTTAGCAATCGGCTTCCCCATTCGCACTTGACTGAACCGCTTTAAACTATGACAGGGAAACGGCAGAAACGGGGGGGAACTGAAAAAAGGTGGTGTTGTATGTCCACAAATACAACCAAATTGCTTTAAAAGGGGGTGCAGGAACTGATTTTAAAATAAAAACCACCCCCAGTGGTCGTCGCAAGAAAAACCGACACAGCGGTCAAAAATGGGCGTGGCCAAGGGGCCTTTTCAGAAAACAGGATTTGAAAAGCAGGTAGTGATTTTTAAGATGATTTGTCTTTAAGGAAAAGGCATTTCAAATCTAAAGTGCAGTAGTGGCTTCTTCATTATCTTATCCTGGTTGCAAACATGCTTCGGGACTGAAGTGCTGGTGATAAGACCTCAGGTGCTCAATACCTAGAAGAGTACCACTCCCTAGGTGTGACTGCTCATATCCTAAGATGGGCAATTGTTATTATCTATTCACTTTGTGACTAATTGGAAAACAGCCTTCACACTACAGGGCCCTGATAATAGAAAGTAGAGATGGGCACGACTTAGCGGTATTCCCGTTTCCGTTTCCGTTACTCGTTTCCGTTACTCTACGGAAACGGTAACGGGAATCACTGCCCCAGACTTCGAGCTCGAACCGACGAACGAACAATTTGGTCTGATTTGTCGTGCTCGTTACTTGCATCGCGCAATGCCAAGCGGCACAGAAAAAAAGTTTTTAAAAGTTAAAAAAAACCCCGATTCCCAGCCCTAAAAGTAGGCGAAAACTGTCTGAGGGCACCTACCAGGCCAGAAGGGTGTTTTTTTTTTGGGGGGGTTCCCCGCCCCCCTCTCCTTGGCTATTGCTACTGCTGCGCTGCTGGTACCAGGCTGGGAGGGCGCATCCATTTGCCATGCAGTGCGGGGGATCCAAAATGGCGACCGCAATATTTTTTTTTAAATCGTTGCCCAAAACCCCACCAAAGCACCACAGAAACATGCGGAAATTAGCTATTTTAAATGCTTGAATTTTTACAGTAGCAGCAGTGGGTTTTTCTTGCAAAAAAAGTCTCCGTTGATTTTATTTTATTTTATTTTATTTTATTTTTTTTACACCTGCGCATTCGCAATGATGGGCTCGCCCATGGGAGTGGACCATGCAAAGTTTTGGAGCCATTCCACCAATCGCATGGCCAGGTTTTGCTGACTGTACCAGGCTGGGAGGGTGCATCCATTTGCCATGCGGTGGGGGGGGGGATCCAAAATGGCGACTGCAATATTTTTTTTTTGAAATTGTTGCCCAAAACCCCACCAAAGCACCACAGAAACATGCAAAAATTAGCTATTTTAAATGCTTGAATTTTTACAGTAGCAGCAGTGGGTTTTTCTTGCAAAAAAAAGTCTCCATTGATTTTATTTTATTTTATTTTATTTTATTTTTTTACACCTGCACATTTGCAATGATGGGCTCTCCCATGGGAGTAGACCATGCAAATTTTCCACCAATCGCATGGCCACTTGGCCAGGTTGACCACAGAGACTTCTGGGATGTGCCAATCGGGCATAAACAGCCCACTAATCGTAGCCCAAACCCGAACCCTAAGCCTAACCCATACGCCAGTACACTGTCCTTCTAAGTGGGTCAGAGAGGCACCCAGATGCACCCCAATACTCACCGTAACCTCACCCGTAACTAGCCTAACCCTAGCCGTTGCGCTAAGCCGTCTTAACCCTAAGCCAGATCTACTTGCATTGCACTACATGCAAGTACGTGAGATACAGCGGGTGCAAAGAGTCTGCCAGTCCGTCACTTGTGGCTCTGGCTGACTCCTGCAGCTCCCTCCAGGAGCCCGCTACCCCCTCCCCAAACCAGTACTAACGACAACAAAAAAAACGAAAAAACGAACCGACTAATTTTTGCAAATTTTCGCGAAAAAACGGGAAACGAGCCGAAACGGAACCGGCCCGACTAACGACAACTCGAGAATTATTTTTTTTCAAGTCGTGCCCATCTCTAATAGAAAGCTCTCCCCTTCAAAACTTCTCAGGCCACTCAACAGAGCTTGGTCCTGTGACGAGTCATCCATGCTTGTTTATTTGCTTGGTCATCCATGTTTGCTTATTTGCTGTTATATTTCCTCTGTTTAGAAACTGGGGATGGAAAAAACTTCCAGCGAAAGCCCTTGCTCTCATTCACACAACCCAATGAAAAAACTTAAGAAGAAAATTTAAAGTTTTGGAAGATTTCTTGCCTCCAGTTGAGAGTGTGACAGCCAGCAAAATGGATGAGCAACCGCAACAAGGAAACTAAAAGTCCTGTGAGATCTTTTGCCTTTAACGGAGAGCCCAACCCTCTGCCTCTCAAGATCTCCACAATTGTGCAAAAAGGCTCTGAATTCTTCTTTTACTTTGAGAAGCAAATTGCAAACACACAGCATTTAGTGAAGGACCGCCTGTTAACAAAGATGCAGACAACCCATATAGTGCTTCATCATGTTAAATCAAGTGGCATCAGGCCTAGATTTTGGGCAGTTCCTTCAACTGCACAATTGTACATGAAGATTGCACATTTGCACAAAATAGGGTTCTTGTCATGATTCTTGCCAGTGACACCATTTTCCATCCTCACTGCTTAGGCAAGGTCAAAATAGACACCCTTCACTGAAACGGTTAAGTGTCTTGCAACTGCTTATCTCACAGCATCCCAACTCAGAGACTGTCAGATGCAAGGCAGAATAGTTCATAATACTTCATTTTTGCTTTCTTGTCTTTTGAAATAAGTCAAATATCCTGAATGCTGAAGGACTCAGTATTAACTCCTGGTATTTCTGGTTCAGTGGTTCAAAATCTTTTTCTAAATACCCTGAAGAACCCGTGACCTTCTGAATAGGCAGTACTGTGCTGTACTAACAAATTGTAGTACTTACATTCCTTCCTTTCCTATTGCAGTGTTTTTATTTGTCCTCTCTTACTGTTTCCAGACTGGCCATTTAGAAATGGCCTGATTAGCTCCCAACAAAAACACTGACAGAGTCCTTGTGAAACAGTTCTCCTAAATAGAAAGCTGGTTTATATTTTCATGCATGATGTTGGGAGGTGCTTTGTAACCTGGGGTTACCCTTGAGTCTTGCTCCTAACCATGCTGTTAACGGTTCAGCAAGCTCGCCTGGGCGTCGCCGCACTTAGTTAATTAATGTGTGGCAATCGCCCAGAGAGACCTAAGTTAAGAGGTGTTCGAAATGTATTATTAATATGCAAGAGAAAGGCCCGCCACACATCCCATGTGGCACATGTACAGCCATGTAGCAGAGTCAATTGACTCCGTTAATTGGAGACAGAATGTTTATGATGAGGCTCATTGATTCCTCTTATTTGTTCTTCTTGCCAAATCATCCTGCGGATTTGGAGGCCACGAGGCCGGACTGAACCCTTCCCCTCTGTGGTAATGATCACCTCACAGCCACTTGGCCCTATCAAGAATTGTCTCCTCAGAGTGAATCGATGCACAACTGCCAGGCTCTTCAGAGGTCTTGTCAATCACCCTGTAACATATGCAGACCTTGAAACCTTGTTTTGTTTTGCTTTCTGTTGTTAACTCCTCTGTTCTTTCCATTTGGCTCCAATGTTTCCTTTGCAGGAAGTTTCGGAAAGGCAATAGCTTTGACAATTTTGCTGTTAGTTTATACAGTTATGGCCTCAGATGTTGCAGTATGAGGTGAAACAGCCAATGGTGCCCTACCAGGATTTAAGACAAAGGACCCAAAACCAGCCAGATTATTTTGGATGGCAAGGTAGACAATTTGGCAAGAATTTCTCTCTACAAGTAAAAAATATAACAAATAAGGTAAATAACAATTTGCTCCTTTTCCCCCCTGACATTTCAGGGCCTAGAAACTGAGATGGTCACCTTTGTCTCCTGGTTGGAAAGACCAATGAAATCTATGTATATCAACACCCAACTAAACAAAGAGCGGTATGACTGAAAACCCAAAACCTTCTACTTCTGGCCTCTACCTCAGTCATCTTAAGAGCAGGGACAGCCTTGGAAATGTTTTAGCTTCCAAAGGGTCCTAAAGATCAGGAGGTCAGAGCAAATGCTGAGGTACTACCTCAGCCCCTAAAAATACCCATATGGCCATACCCATATCCGTTGGCCTGGCAGGAGATGCCTGGGTCGGAGCATGTAACAGCTACAGTATATTAATTCCTCTATGAGCCTGCTTGTTTTGTGTTTCCTTCAGCCTAGGAAGAAGTGCCTGGAGATAATCCTCCAGCCCTCAGGATGGTGGTGGTGGGGAATGTGTTTGTACCTTTCTACTTGCAAATACCAATTGTTGAGTACACATTCTTCCAGCAGCCTGATTGCTCTACCTTAGTAACATCTCTGTTGACTTGTGCTTAGCACATAATGTCTGGATTACAGAAGGATTTCTATAATGGAATAGACTAAGTTTACTTGTGTGCTTGGCAACTGCAGTCATTTAGATTGCTGTTTAAAGGGATGTGTGTCAATGCAAGTGCATTTATGAGGACAATACATCTTGAATCAAAACCCATGAGCTGCAAAAGGTTCCTGTAGTACTATTTGTATTAGGACTGAGAGACTTGTCACATGCTTTGTGAATTAGACATGGGTACATGCCACCGATTTGGTGCGCCACGTCAGTTGGTCCTTCCAACCGGTGTTTGGTGTTTCCTAACCCCGCCTATTCCAGTGGGCACCCAATGTAAAGGTAGCACCCTGGTTTCCCTACAAAGCCTCCTCTAGATGCTGCCTCTTAGTGGGTGCCCACAGGAGGAGGCAGGGCTATTTTCCCAGTGGACGAACCAGAATGAACCACTGAACCAGCAGTTCGTGCCCATCTCTACGTGAATGCTATGGTGTCAATGGCAGCTTACCACTGGAATTGTTTCCCCTCCATTCTATTATGCTGTTCTTTTGCATCAGGAAAAAGAGAGCAGAATCATAGAATCATAGAGTTGGAAGAGACCTCAAGGGCCATCTAGTCCAACCCCCTGCCATGCAGGAAGCCCATCACAGTATTTCTGACAGATGGCCATCCAGCCTCTGCTTAAAAACCTCCAAAGAAGGAGACTCCCCCACCCTCCGTGGCAGCATATTCCTCATATTCCACTGCCGAACAGCTCTAACTGTCATGAAGTTCTTCCTAATGTTCAAATGGAATCTCTTTTCCTGTAGTTTGAAACCATTGCCCCGAGTCCTAGTCTCTGAAGCCATGGAAAACAAACTTGAGCAACCCAACCGACCAGGTTGCTCCATGAGCAACCCAACCGACCAAGATGGTGGTATCCATAGACAGGTTAGAGAGGTGAACCCTGGCAGCAGATTTCATGTGTCATGGAAAGGACTATTTAATTTCTAATTTTGCCATCTGGAGACAGCTACATAGGGGATTTCCTACCTCATGTGCCAAACAATATATGAATTGATGGCCGCGAGGCCAGTTGGGTGGGATATGAGGAGAACAGTTGTAGACAAGACATTTTGGAGATCGCTCACTCATACAGTCACCAGAAGTCAGAGTTGCAGGCAAAATCAAAGAAAAACAAAACAAAACAAAAGACACAAAACATGTGGCACCTTAAAGACTAACTTTCATATTTTAATTTAATGTTTTGTTGACACGTCCACTTCTTCACACATATAGCAGCAGCAGAATGAGTTGCCAGTGCAGAAGCAAAACAACCACAAACCCTACTACAAAAGGTTGTCTCCCTTCTATCTGCCGTGAAGGAAAAAGTCCCTGTAATTCATCAACTTCAGCTTGGCATAGCACAACATGTTGTTCAAATGGGAAATTGATGGCCTTCCTTTAAAAATAGATGAAACCAAATTTTAAATGGTTGCTTATGTGACCCTTTGCTGATTCACATTGAGCAAATCCATAGTAAGTATGAAAGTTCACCCTTGGGAGGTTCGACTGGCAAGTACTCAAATGTTGGCCTAGCTGTTGGCAGCAACGGCAGCTTCAGAAAGCTCTCTCTCTGGATAACTGGCATTTCTCTCCATCTACATCATTCTACAGTATATAGCTTTTTAAAATATTCCACACCAGACAGATGTTTGATGCCCCACCTGCTATTATCCTTTTTCCCTTAAGTGTTGCTTCTGTAGGTTTTTCAGCATTTGTATCAATAGTATTGTGAATCCATTTTGCACTTGATGGAAAAACAATGTAATCCATCACACATACCATTTCTAAAACTGTTGGGATTTTTTTTACAATACAATGGACCCTTGTATAACAAACAGCTTGTATAACATAAAATCTGTACAACATAAAAAATTCCGGAGATAGGAGAAATTTGCTTAACATAATCGCCTATAGGGAAAATCTGTACAACATAAAAATGGGATTACTCCATTTTCAATGTATTCCTATAGGAATTTGTATAAAGGAAAAATTGCTTAACATAATTTCATTTGGAACTAATTAATTCCTTTATACAAGGTACCACTGTATAGTACTTTACAGATTTGCTTAAATCATCTGAAATCTAAATGCTGTACACTCATTGTTTTAAAGCCTCCAAAGTTTGCTTTCTTCCAGTTTACTTTCCCGATACTATGATTCCACTTGTCTTCATAATTGCTGTGAATGAGTGGCAATGTCTTAATTGAACACTATTGCCCTGCTTGGGCTGCCTAGATGCCCTAAGCACACCCGATCTCACCTGATTTTGGAAGCTAAGCAAGGTTGGCCATGGTTAGTACTTGGACGGGCAACCACCAGGGAAAACCAGGTGCTGTAGGCGCCTGGAGTAGGAACTGGCAAAACCACTCCAGTATTCCGGCCAAGAAAACTCCATGGACGTGGAGTCATGAAGAGTCAGTCACGACTGTAATGGCACAACACACACACACACACACACACACTCACATTGCCCTGCTTGATATATTTACCATCCCAAAGTTGTAGAAATGTTTGGCCATTCTATCCACACACAGAGAAACACCCAAGTGTGCATGTGCTCTGCCTTGGTAACGCTCCATGTTGTATCCATCAAGTTTCCTTTTCGCTCCATGAATGGAGAACAGGAAATTGGGAAGAAACTTGAGCAAACTATGTGTACACCTGTTCCAGAGGAAATTGTATTCATTCTCTATGTTACATAAGGGAGACAGAAGAGAACTCAGGAACAATAACAAAGTGGAAGAAATGTATTCCTCCCTGCTGTTTATAGATCGCATTTCAGAGAACACACACTTGAATTTTTGTAGGCCAATTAGCATTAGGAACATTTGGTTCTGAGATTCTCCCTAAATTCCTTCATTGCTGGAAGTTCTCTTGTTTTCATCTATGGCTGCAACTATCAAGTCTGTGGCCCATTTACCCTTTCAAAACAATGTTTCTCACCAGCATTGTCTGCACTTCCTTCCTTGTTTCACAGGTTTGGGTTCAAGGATCACTTCTTTGCCTTTCTTTTTCATATCTAGGCTCTAGGAGGTCAAGGGGAAGAATGAGAGGCAAAGGGGCAAGTGAAGTGTGTGTATGGGGGTGTCCAATGAGCTCCAGTGAGAAAAACAACTCTGCTGTACATACCTTTTAGACAGTCTCCACTCACCACCAGTTATCTAAGTGGCTTACACCTAATTTGTCAGGAAAGAAAGAAAAGATTCCAGAAACCAAAGAGGGGGTGGTTTGTGTGTGTGCTGGACAAACAAAATGTCCTGGAACAATAATTTATCAGAAGCACATGCTTTTACAAAAAAAAAGGTGATGCCATAAAAACAATAGCCGATTCAAGGTCCATTCAGGGCGGTCAAATTCAATTTTCCCTTTTACTGGTGAGACAATGGTCTAGAACAGCAGCTGTCGACTGATAGTACATGTACTAGGCCTGTCTAGGCCTCCTCCTACTGATTTCAGTATTGAGAATTTTGCAGCCTTTTTTCAATCAAAAATAGAGGCCATCCGTGCCGGTTTCGAATCCTGTTGCCGTAGCCCACCCTCGGCATCCCCTGCGCCCGTGCCCCCTCGGTCTCCTCGTATGGTTGAGGTTGGGCCTGTCACCTCACTTGAGGCCTCCAGGGCTATTGCCCACTGCCGGCCCGCGTCCACCCCCTTCGACCCTTGCCCATCATGGCTTATGAAAGCAGTTGGTGGGAACATCTCCGAATGGGCATTGATCATCGCCACAGCCTCCTTCAGGGAAGGGACTTTTCCCTCTCGCCTGAAGGAGACTGTGGTAAAGCCCATTCTGAAGAAACCCAACCTAGCATCGGGCGACTTGACCAACTATCGCCCGATTGCTAATGTTCCCTTCATGGGCAAGGTGATCGAGAGGGTGGCCGCGACCCGGCTCCAATCTTATCTGGAGGGAGAGCACGCCCTGGATCCGTTCCAGTCTGCGTTCAGGCCTGGTCGGGGGACCGAGACAGTCTTGGTCGCTCTGCAAGATGACCTCCTCCGGAGGGCCGACAGGGGGTGCTCCTCCCTGTTGGTCCTCCTGGATCTGTCAGCGGCCTTTGATACCGTCGACCACGGTATCCTGCTGGATCGGCTCTCTGGGATTGGGATCGGGGGCACTGTTTACAGTTGGTTCCGGTCCTTCCTCGGAGACCGTCCCCAGCAGGTTCAGCATGGGGACGAGTTGTCGGCCCCTTGGATACTCCCTTGTGGGGTTCCACAGGGGTCGTCCCTCTCTCCCATGCTGTTCAACATTTACATCAGGCCGCTGGCTGAGGCCATTAGGGGACATGGAGTCTGCTGTCATCAGTACGCTGATGACACGCAGCTCTATGTCTCCTTTTCTACCGCTGCAGATGAGGCTGTCCGGACCCTCGATCAGTGCCTGGGCGCGGTCATGGAATGGACCAGGGCTAACAGGCTCAAACTCAACCCCGATAAGACCGAGGTTATGTTCTTTGGGGCTTCCTCATCCAGCTATGGTGGCCCGTGTCCCATCTTGGAGGGTGTTTCCCTCAGGCCATCGGACTGTGTCCGGAATCTGGGCGTAGCCCTGGACCCGGCGCTCACCATGGAAGCCCAGGTGTCCGCCGTGTCCAGGGCTGCCTTTTTCCATCTTCATCGAATCACCCAGATTCGTCCATACCTGGATGAGGACTCCCTCAGAACAGTGGTCCAGGCGCTGGTGATCTCGAGGTTGGACTATTGCAACGTGCTCTACATGGGGTTGCCCTTGACTCTCATTCGGCGGCTGCAGCGGGTCCAGAATGCAGCGGCCAGGCTGGTGGCGGGTGTGTGCCGATTTGAGCACATCACCCCAGTTCTGGCTCGCTTGCATTGGTTACCCGTTGCAGCCCGAATTAGATTCAAGGTCCTGGTTTTGGTTTACAAAACCCTCCATGGCCTAGGACCTGGCTACCTGACGGAGCGGATCGACCAGCGATCAACCTCGGCCCGTCCGACTAGGTCGTTGCGGGCGCACATGCTGCGCGTGGCCATGCCCAGGGAGGCTCGGAGAACTTCCACCCATACCCAAGCCTTCTCTGTGGCTGGCCCGACCCTGTGGAATCATCTCCCAGCAGAAGTGCGCCTAGCAGAGTCCCTGCCTGCCTTCCGGAAGGCGCTGAAAACCCTTCTCTTCCGGGAGGCATTTGGGTGACCCAAATAGTTGTTGTTTTTTGTTTGTTTTTTTGCCAGTCCGGTCCCGCCATCTGCTGTTGTTGTTGCTTATATTTGCTTTTATTAGTTAGTTACTATTTATTTTTCTGTTTTGTATTTTGCTGTTTTATAATTGTTGTAAACCGCCCGGAGTTCCCTTGGGAAGACGGGCGGTATATAAACTGTATAAATAATAAATAAATACTACTAGCAAGAAAAAGTCTGGTCTGGATTGTGGGATGCAAATCATTGCTTGCAGCATTTTTAAGGGGAAAACATCCCCATTAGGTAAAACAAAGTTCATGCCCCTATGTCAGTGTTGGCGAACCTATGACACAGGTGCCAAAGTTGGCCCTCGGAGCCCTTTCTGTGGGCACCTGACATCGCCCCTTCACAGCCCCCTGTATGCAGGTTAAATTGCTGTATTGGCACTTTGCGAAAAATGAGTGGGTTTTGAATCACAAAAGGTGTCTAAAAGGTTCGCCATCAGTGCCCTATGTACGCCCTTACCAAGCCCAATGGCAACCTACTTTAACTTTTTGTTTTTTGTTATTTTTTCTCTCTCCTCCTTCCCCCGATGTATCTTGCCCAGGGTTTTTTTCCCTTTTTATCTGTATTTTGATGTTTTTCACCTGTATATTGATGTCTTTTTTACTTGTAAACCGCCCAGAGTTCCAGTTTGGAAGATGGGCGGTATAAAAATGAAACTAATAATAATAATAATAATAATAATAATAATAATAATAATAATAATAATAATAATAATAATAATAATAATAATAATAATAATAATGATGATGATGATGATGATGATGATGATGATGATGTAATGGTTACGGCCATTCTCATCTTGCCAATAACCACTCCTTCCTTGCAGCCATGCTTTAGATCATCAACACACTACACGGCTCAGGTTGAACGAAAGCAAGGCAAGAAAAGTGTGCTGCTTATACCCTGTATACTGCCTCGTAGCACTTAAAGCATTCTCTGAGAGCATTGCCACTTAGTAATTATGTCAGTTACACCGCCTCCTCACCCAGCAAACATGGCACTCCATTTGCCAATCTCAGAAGGATGGAAGGCTGAGTCAGCCTCCAGCGGGCTACCTGTCGGGTATGAATCCAGAACATGAGCAGAGTCTTGACAGCAGTACTTGTCATAATATGTAGAATTGACAAAATATATGTAATGTATTTAACAGATTGAAACAGAGAATTTATAAAATGGAGTCAGTCAAAATGCAGTATCATGATGATAGCCACAAGTGCATGGAATTAGAAATCACTAGCAGGTTAAGTGATTTAGCACAGGTGGAATAGTTAATGACATCATGGTATGTCAGAATGTGATTGGTTAAAATCATGTCTGATGAGTTCCAAATGTCTATAAAAGAACTGGCTGTAATAATGTTGAATTGGGACTGTTTATGGTGAGAAACAGTACCCCACACTCTGTTGATTTGTATATATGTCATTGCTTGGTGTTATGCTGTTGTTATTTGCTGTATAATTGCTGTATATATTCAATATAAGTATTATTCTAAGTTATGTTTCTTTGTCTCTCCGTTTCTGGGTTCTGATAATACTTATAACAATTAACTACACTTTATCTACATGCTACTTCTGCTAAGCTCATATTTTTCTCTGCTATACACATGTGTGCATTTTTCTTTTCATAATCCCTTAATTATTGGTTGATAGTACTGCAGTTTAGCCACTGGTTTACAAGGCACCTCAATCAAGTTATTTTCATGCCAGAAACATTCAGTAAAATGTTTTAGATCTAAACCTAATCTATTTTTTAATCCATTTCTCCTCCCTTTTCAGTTTACTGCTCACAGATCTTCTCTTCTCTTCACACACACACTCTCTCTCCCCCTTTCTTCCCCTCCTGTATTACCCAATCAATCCCTGCCTTTCTCACCAACATTCAGATATTCCACAATCACCCTCTCCTCCCCACACTTGCTACCTTTATATACGTTAAACAAGTCGCTTACCATGTTTACGTAAGTCAATACTAGAGATGGGCACCAAACGAACAATTTTTCATTTCCGTTTCCGTTTTTTTGTTTCGTTATGCAACGAAATGACAAATGAATTTTATCTCTAAAATGAAACGAAACGAACACAAACACCAGAAATTTTGTCATCCGTTTCGTTTTCGTTACAGCAATACATTGAACTGCTTTAAAAGCTAAAAAAAATCACAAAAATTTGAAATAAATGGTAACAAAACGGTAATGAAACGAACAAAAATGAAAAGGAATTTTTTGCAAAAATTCACGAAAACGGAAACGAACCGAAACGGACCCCCTAAATGACAAACGACAAACGAAATGCCATTTTTTTTATTCGTGCCCATTTCTAGTCAATACATTTAACACAATTAGCCACCACAGGCGGGACACGGAGTATTCACAGTAATCACTAAAACTGCACTCTCTCTTCATGCCCACATCCTTCTGTACACTAAATGTGCTCTCTTACTGTATTATCCACCACAGACTATCTACTGGTGATCTTTTGACATCGTAAATATGGCATAGGGAATGCCTGTTTTTAATCTAACATGGGGAGATACAGACTGAGAAGCACCAGAGGTTGAGGAGCAAAGATGCAACATCGATTTCAGTATTATTCTTGTTTAAGAACATCCACGGAGTATCAATTCAAGCTGGAAATAGTGGTGCTATCATTTATTTAGAACTTTGCTGCTTCAAGGCTGCCGGAAATCGAATTCTCTCTCTCCCTCCCCCCACTTTGTTGCCTCTGCCATGTTTTATATTTGTTTACATCTCCTAGCACATTGAACAGCTGCCCATTTCTTTTTCTTTTTTTTTTGCATTGTATGGGTTGGCTACTTCCCTCCGACCTTGTTGATTTTATGCTTGTCTCTGTTCCAAGATTGTCTGCCTAGCAATGCGAGAGGGGAATGTCATGGTTGCTTTCAGTCCATGGAGGTGTACACACACACACACACACACACACACACACACACACACACACACACACACACACACACACACTGAGATCTTTTGGATACAAAATCTAGCAGTTTCTTTTGAAATGATTAGTAGAGTCTGCTATTTCCCAGCCTTTTCCTTGCTAAAGAATAGAAGGGAATTTTTAAATTGCATGGAGGGTTTTCCCCTCCCATCAAAGGGAAGACTTTTAAAAACAGCACATGGAATTTTTAAAACGGCATATGGATACCAAGATTCCAGTATCTCACCCCACCCCCACCCCCATCCCGAAAAAAAAATTTAGCATTCTGCAAACTGTTGCCGCATATTGGTGACAATTTGCACATACTGAGCCAGGTGCATAAAACTCACTCAAAATAAACTGACTGAGCTGGAGTTTCCTAAAAGTGTTTGGCAGACTTCTTGGCTGATTGGACTTGGGTAATCCCCCATCCTATGGATCCTAAAGTGTACATCAGGCATCACAGAGGGGTGCAAAGTATGTAGTCAGAAGGGCTTTGAGCACTTCGGTGGCTAGAAGGGGGTCATGCCTGAGATGGTAAGGAAGGTGTTCCCAGTCCCCTAATCATTCTGGTTGCCCTCCTCTGCACTTTTCCCATTTTTCGCCTCACCTGATGTCTCTTTCTGAATGGTAATGAACACTAGAGGATATACCGCATACCATCTTAACTGCTGACACTGGCATTGTCCGCATTCAGACTGGCCTTAGCTTCGGAAAAGCTTGGTGTCCTCTTTGTGGCTAGTAATGTAGACATTCCTATGAGGAAAGACTCAAAGAACTGGTCACGTTTAGGCTTGAGAAAAGGAGCCTGAGGGTGTGTGTGATACGATAGCACTTTTCAGATACTTGAAATGCTGTCATACAAAGGAGGGGCAGGATCTGATCTTGATCAACCCAGAGCGTAGGTCACACAACAATGGGCTCAAGTTACAGGAAGCCAGATTTAGGCTGAATATCAAGAAAAACTTCCTAACTGTTAGAGCAGTATGGCAATGGAACCAATGACCTCCAGAGGTGGTGAGTGCTCCAACACTGGATAGATTCAAGATAAATTTAGACAACCAACTTCCAGATGTCCTGTGACTCCAACCTCATGATTCTTTAATATCACAAGGCAATGCTGGGCCATTTCCTCACATATAAACAAATACCCCACTTTTGAGAATTTTTTATCTTCTTTTTGGACGATGGCATTATTGTTTTCAAAAAATGAATTGCAAATGCATTCACAATTTATAATTTGTTTATTTGTATTCGTAATGAATTGATACCCCCAACAAATAAGAATTGATGAATTGTAACAATTTTTGATTCATTGATTCATTGGGCTATAAAATGCACCGAAAAGCACCCAGAGACACCAAAGTTTCAGGGACACTTCCCCTGACTCTTCTCTACAATCCTTCCAAGTTTGGTGAAGAGGGGATTTCCCCAAGACAGTTGCTAAAGGACAATATCCTAGGGGGACTCCACTTTGTGGGTATACAACTCAGATATCTGAAACTCAATCTTCACCAACCCCTCACGACTTATAGAGGAGGGTCCTGGGATACTTCCCTAAAAATGTAGTGTATCTAGATTTACCATCTCATTATATAAGACATTATATGAAATTTTAAAGAAAAAAAAATGAATTTATGAATTGATTCATCAATTCATCAGAAAAAAAGTAAATTCGTTTTTTGCTTTTCATTGACCATGAAGAATCACGAATCAAAATGAATCACCATTTTTTGGATTTGTGTCCCTCTCTAGTTTGGACCCTAGTCATATAAGGCCTTATAGGTGATGCCCAGTAATTTGAAATAAGATTGCTCAAAGTCAGAACACCACCAGTGACCAAATGTAGCTTTGAGGGGGGGGAGCCACACACACTGAAGGCAGTTTAAAGCTGATTTGCACTTTGTCAGCAGTACTTTAATGTTAAATCACTCCCAGAGGATAAGCAGAGGGGGAAATACATCAGAAATTTATGACAGATTTAAAATGCTGGCAAAAGAAGGGCAATCAGGATCTACTAAAAGATTCATTTTTTGCACCCTGGGAAAGAAAATCCTTAGGCGAGATTTTTCTTTTTACTGGTATATGCCTCTCCGCCGCCCCTTATATCTTCCAGACATTTATTTCCCTTCAAATTAATCATGTTTAAAGAAAATAAATGATCATGCATTTGTTGATTACAATTTATTACAAATTGCCATTGGTACCACAATTATCTATCTATCATCTATCTATCTATCTATCTATCTATCTATCTATCTATCTATCTATCTATCTAGTTTCTAGCTTTAAAGTTCCCTCTGAAATGTCACTCAAGGAAAAAAAGACTAAAATACAAGCCCAGTCAAAAACACATTGCAAATTAAAACAACATGGTACTTGCAGAGCAGATTTTTGTTTTTAAGAAAGAAGAAGGTTCCTGCTTAGATTGGTTCCTAAATAGTGGAGAGGTAAAGGTACGGAGTTAGCTCATATAAACCAAAATAAGGTAATCCCTTCCCACTCCCCCCAGAAAAAGGAGCACAAAAATGAGCACAAGTTAATCTATATGACTTTTTACTGTATTTTATGATTGACTGTTTTGTGAACCATCCTGGGTAGTGCAGTTTGCACTAAAAGGTTGGTATAGAAATATAAACAAATAAACAAAACCCAGTGCTGTCTACGGAATCTCAGATAGCGTCTATGATCCACTCAGTTTGTCTTCCTCTTCAGCAGATTGCCCCCCTGTGTCCCTGCCTGGACACCGAGGCCCTCACTATGCATTGGTAATCTCAAGATTAGACTACTGCAGTGGTCTCTATGTGGGGCTGCCTATGAGGCTGATACAGAAGCTTCAGCTGGTCCCAAACACGGCAGTCAGACTACTGACTGGGGTGAGAAGACACCAACATATTTCCCCCATTTTTGCCCCCTTACACTAGTTAACAGTCCCCTTCTGCATCGACCTCAAGGTGATGATGCTAACATACAAAGCCCTAAATGGCTTAGGATCTCAGTACCTGTCAGAACATCTCCTTCCATCTAGAACAATCCATGTTACCTGTACCAGCCAGGGCAATTGATGGCTCTGACCCCCAGAGAGGCCAGGAAAGAGAAAACTAAGAACCAGGCTTCACAGCGGTAACCTCTGGAACGCTCTGCCACCTGAAATATGCTTTGCCTTCTCACAGGGAAGATTTAAATGAATATTTAAAACTTATCTATTGAAGCAAACTTGCTTTGACCCTGGGACATAGTTGCCAGAGGTACAACTCATGTCCTAATCTTTTCCGCCACTGCCTCTTTTATCAATTGTTTGTTTTCATTGTTTTTTTTAGTACAGTAATACCTTGGTTTACAAGCATAATTCATTTTAGAAACATGTTTGTAAACCAAAACATTCTTATATCAAAGCAAATTTCCCCACAAGAAATAATAGAAACTCTGATGATTCGTTCTGGGGCCCCATAGACTATGTACTGTACACACAAAATGAAAAAACCTCACAAAAGAAGTTGGCTAGAAGTCCACATCCACACCATGGTTTAGGGACCTGGCGGCAGAATCTACTCTGCTTGAGACTAACTCTGCTTGAGTTTACCTTGTGTTTTTAATATGACATTACTGTAATAAAATGCAATTTGTAGCCCTATACACACTTGACTAGCTGTCCCATGTCTAAATACGGTTTGAAAAAATAAGAAAGAATGTTGAGCACAAATTAAATAATAATATAAATACAGTGGTACCTTGTATAAAGGAATTAATTTGTTCCAAATGAAATTATGTTAAGCAAATTTTCCTTTATAGAAATTTCCCATAGGAATGCATTGAAAACAGAGTAATCCCTGATCGTGACCATTTTTATGTTGTACAGATTTGCCCCATAGACAATTCTGTTAAGCAAATTTCTCCTATCTCTGAAATGTTTTATGTTGTACAGATTTTATGTTATACAAACCATTTGTTATTTTACAAGAGTCCACTGTATAAAGAAAAATAAAACCCTAACCTGCCCTCCCCTTTGAAAACATTCCTGGCTGGTCCAAGGGAGACCTCCCTTCCTCTCTCTTCCCTCTGATTTGGAGGCTGTATGAGATGGAATGTTCTAGACAATCACCCAAAATCCAGCAGGGGGAGGGAGGGGGAGAAAGCCACCTTTGGCTCACTTGTCATCATGTGACCTGCTCCAGTGCTTGTATGACAAGACATTGCTTGTTGATCAAGGCACAATTCAGAAGAAATGCTTGCTTGTCTTGCCAAATGCTCTTAAACCAGATTACTCTTAAACCAAGGCATTACTGTGTTGTTATTGTTCTGCACCTGCCAGAATGGCCTCGTAGCCAGAGGGGCAGTATATAAATCTAATGAATAAAGAAATATTAAATCTGTGACCAGGACAGGGTTCAGAGGGCAGCAGTGGAAAGCTACTAGAGCAATGCTGCTGCCCAACTCTTACAGCACTTGTTCCCAAAGGACAGCCAGGTACTCTACTATGTGCAAAAATATACATATAAATATAAATATAAAAAAAGAATCCTACTTTGAATAGAACATGATGATCTCCAGCCTGATGAGACAGGAATTTGGAATTTCTGTTTCCACGGAGGGAACGTTATGACGTTCTGTGACAGGTTAATGGTTACTTTGACTCTCTTCCAAACTCAGAAGGGATCTTCACAAACCATCCACTGGACAAAGCAAACAATGGATTTTTGGCCATTAGAACCTATCTAACCTTAGCGGATTCAGGGAAGAGGTTGTGTTTCACCTTAACAGAGAGCTTTACAGAGGCATGAAGGGCTTAGACTGACTCTGAAGAGTTAAATATGTGTAGTAGAGATGGGCATTTTTTTTCATTCCGTTATTCGTTATTCATTTTGTTAGGTAACGAAACGAATAACGAGCCCCAGAGTAAATTAAGAACGAACTGAACCAAACTGGGGAAAAAAATAGTTCAGTGAGGTTTGTTTCATTCTTTCCCCGCTGGCGATGACAGCCGGGCTGTCATCGCCCACGGGGAGGACTGTTTAGAGAGAGCCCCGTTCTCACCTCCGCACACGGAGGTGGACTGGGGCTCCCTCTAAAGGGATCTCCCCCACGGGCGAATGACAGTCGAGAGAGGGCCGCAGTGGAGGGTGATCGAGAGAGGACCGCGGGCTCGGCTCCCCAAGTGGAGCTGAGCCCGCAGCGCCCTCTCACCTCTGCACATGGTGGCGGGATCTCAACCCCCTCTCCAGCAATCTCCGCTGTGGGTGCATGACAGCTGGCCGGGAGGGAGCGGAGGGCGGTGAGAGGGAGCTGCGGTCTCACCTCTGGATGCGGAGACGGGATCACAGCCCCCTCTCTAGCGATCTCCACTGCGGGTGCATGACAGCACCAGAAAAAGAAAATGCCTTTTCTCTAGGAATATGCAACAACCCAAATCTACATACTAGTTGTCCACTGTCGACCCACCCAGAAGAATTTTTGCCTTACTCATCTGCTTCCTGTTGTTGGCTTGTTTTGAAAAGTTTATGCTTCCTGAGAATCCTAGTTCTTTTGGAGACACCTTTTATAGAACCTAATGGGCAGCAACTTCCTGAAAGCACAGTGACAACATCTAAAAAATCAAACAAACAACAGGAAGAAACACCAGAGCACTTGGTGCTTCAGGTAAATAAGTCACAAACCTTCCTACAAGTGAGCAAATTTGCAATGTTCACAGTTTGGAAGGACTCCGGGCCTTGCAATCTAAAAACACAAATAGCAGATTCCAAGATTAGAGGAAGGCAACAAGGAGGATTAGAGGACTGGAATCCAAGCCGTATGTTGAAATATGGAAAGAAGTGGGCAAATGTAGCCCTGAGAAATGAAGACTGAGAAGAGATATGGTATCACTTTTCAAATACTTGAAATGCTGCCGTACAGAAGAGAGGCAGGATCTGCTTTTGATCATCTCAGAGTGGAAGACACATCACGATGGGTTCAAGTTTCAGGACACCAGGTTTTGGTTGAATATCAGGAAAAACTCCTAAACTGTACGAGCAGCACAACAATGGAACCAGTAACCGTGGAAGATAGAGACTGCTTCAGTGCTGGAGGCATTTAGGAGAAAATTGGACAACCATCTGTCAGATCTGCTTTGCTCTGGATTCCCGCATTGAGCAGATGCTTAGAACTGATGGCTTCATAGGCCTCTTCCAACTCAATTAGTCTATGATTCTAGTACAAAATATCTGGAAATCAATAGGCTACCTGGTTGTAAGCTATAACATGCAGCCACTGGATGGTCAACACTAGAGATGGGCACGACTCAAAAAAAAGGTGTTTCGTTTGTTGTTTGGTCGTTTAGGGGTCCGTTTCAGTTCGTTTTCGTTTTCGTGACGTTTTTTTGCAAAAAAAAATCGTTTTCGTTTTGTTAGGTAACAAAACGAAAAATGAAAACGAAAACAAAAAATTGCTGTTTCGTTAGCATTCTTTTTAGTTCAATGCATCTGCTGCAACGAAAACGAAAAACACGGCAAATTTGGTCGTTTTGTTTTCTTTTTTTAAAATTTCGTTTCGTTTTCGTTGCATAACGAAATGAAAAAACAAAAACGAAAACGAAAAATCGCTCGTTTCGTGCCCATCTGTAGTCAACGCGCTGGTTTGAGTCAGCTTACAGAAGCCACACTCCCAATGTGATGAAATAACAGATAAAAATAAAATACTGCATGGCTGTTTCTTGAGCTTCTAATAAAGAGCAACGCAACAGTCTCCTCACAGTATTGTCCTGATGCAAATACAGCATCTGATCATTTTCTCAGATCTGATGGCTGGGAAGCTTGGAAATAATGTGTCCAGTCATAAGGCAAGGGAGAGATGCCAGTTAATATTGGTGCATGATTTTCTTTAAAAAATTAAGAAAGCCTACCTCTGTACCAGAATTCCATTAAATCACTACCAATCTCCTCAAAAGACAATTAAGACCAAGTTCTGAAATGTAGAAATGAAGACTGGAAGGTATAGCATGCCAGATCATTAATTTTCCATTGGATCCAGACTTGGAATATATCCAGTCTTCAAAGAGTCACAGCACTATGGAAGAATCCCAAAGAACTCAAAACTTGTATGAAATCTCTTGAAAGTTTTGCTCCCAGAGAACCTAAGCTCTGTCTATGGAGCTATTGAGTGAAAGTTGAGCAGGCAAGGGTTTTTTCCTTTTTGTACAGTCAGCAGTTGCTTACTGATCAATTAATGGCCGATGCAATATAATCCCAGGTCCCTCGATAGAATCTAGCCCCCACCCTGAGACTTCAGCTTCTATTTATAGCATTTCTACAGATATCTCAGCTCTAAGCCTAGGGCTAATTTTTACAAGTAAGCTGAAAATGGTGCTAGAGTATTTCAAGACTGTGAAACTGTGGAAATGTGCATTGCTTCCCAGTGGATTCAGGTGATGACTTCATCCTACCTGGATAACCATCGCATCTGTCAAAGTGATAGTCCAAAACTTGAAAGCAGACCTGTTGTATCTCCACAAGGGGAATTATCTCCCCTTCAACCATAAACAAAAGCTCAAACCTTGCAACGTTCAACTTGCCCTCTAAAAGGGCTACTTTCCTAATTCGCAATGATGTATACATCCCATTTGATCATGTTATTCCACTGAATGTCCAGGATCAGGACATAGACAGGTGGATCCTAGAAGAAGAACATTGCAGGGGAGTGGTATCAGGAGACAGAGATCTAGTCTCATGCGCTCCCATGGGCATTTTGTGGGGGCCACTGTGAGATACAGGAAGCTGGACTAGATGGGCCTTTGGCCTGATCCAGCATGGCTCTTCTTATGTTCTTAGGTAAGGTGGTTTACTCAAGCTGGGTATCTGCCCATGAAGCCGGAACTTGGGAGTTCAATTCCCCAGTGTGCTTTGAGTGAAGGCGGGGGCTGGGCGGGGAAAAACCAAGCTGTATCGCCTTGGGCAAGCGGCCAAGTCCCAGAATATCCCCAGAAGAAGGGAATGGTAAACTACTTCTGAGTGTTCTATATAAGGAAACTCAGGGAGAACTGACACAGTGACATGTAATTATCATTATTAGAACCAGAACATAGAAAAATTGCTTTTAGATTGTATTTCCCAGAATCTTTCAGCCAGTAAACAAACACTACCCCAGATGTGGTGAACAAAGCCGTGAACCATGATCAATAATGATTCATACTGAAGTATATTTTGCACAATTTTTAAGATATACATATGGATATAAATATACTGTAGATATAGATATATGGATAATTATTAGTATTCCCCTTCTGTTCTCTGGCTCAGAGGACCGCAAAATGTTTCACCCTCTTGGAGGAGAAGGGAAATGGTGTTGTAAGCTGCTGTGTGTGAAAACATGATAAATGCGGATTCCTGTCCCAGGTATTTATTTATGTTAGAGTATTTTTACCCCAACTTTGTCCTTGGAAAAGGACCCAAGGAGGCTTACAGTAATGAGGGATAATATACAGTCCAGTATAATTAAGACATGTTCAAGTATTGGAGAACAAGGAATTGAGGGACATCTTACAGCATTAATAGACAAACATTACATTAAAGCTACAAGGTTATTAGTAGTTATAAACACAAAGTCTGTGTGAACCTATAGATTCATAAGTAGATCTGGCTTACCAATCCCAGAGCAAGGCCTCGGCAGCCCATATTCACGGACACCCTAATTGATCCTAGGGAACAGGAAGAGATATTCTGGTTATAGAGTACTGAAGGATAGCGGTGTTTTCACAAGGGACAGTGACAAACCACCACTGCCAAGGCTAAATGTCCATACACTTTTACCATCTCTCCTGGGATCGCAATCAGACTGCCCTTCCATATTTTGGAATTTCTACTGAACCAACTGGAATGTCCTAGCCAGATGGTCTCTGAAAGATACAGTAATACCTTGGATAACACATTTTTCAGATAACAAATGGAAATTTCCAGGTATAGGGCTGCCTCGGATAGCAAATGTTCCCTATGGGCAGCCTCGGATAACAAATGTTTCATAATGCCTTGCAAAAAATGTGCACCCTGCATGCATTGCAGGATGCATAGTTTGTGGAGGGGTGGGAGAAGTTAGAGCATTTTTTCATGGTGTTTTGGAGCCATTCTGGACATGTTTTGCTGAGGGATTTGGACCTTTTATACTTGGCAAGATAGGGAGCTAGATTTTATTAATATTTGCACTGATTTTCTTTGCATTTTTGGCTGGAAGAGGCTGAGGTAGTCTTGCTTGTTTCATTTCTCTGTGTTTGCAGTATTTTTTCATTGCTCTGCAGGCACAATGGGCTGGATTTTTCTTCCTGTTTATGTTTGTTTGTTTGCATTTTTCCCCATTGCACTTTGAGTGGGAACAGGCTGGGGTAGTCTTGCTGGTTTCTCTTGTACATTTTTGCATTGTACTGCAGGGGGACGTTCTGGACGGTGTTCCAGCACTGCAAGCCTTTAAAGTGCATTTTATATAGAGGTCTGGAACCACCACCCCAGCTTTTTTGCCTTTTTTCGGACCTCTGGAACAGATTAATCAGTTTCCCATTCAGTTCAATGGGAAACCATGTTTTGGATAACAAATTTTTCAGATAACAAATTGTCTCTGAGAACGAACTAAATTCGTTATCAGAGGTACCACTAAATAGCATTTCCAAACCAGAGGCTGGGAAAATAACATTTCTGGGCACTAGTTCCCCCAGTCTCACAGTCAGGATGCTGGGATCAGTACTCTAAATAAATAAATAAATAAATAAATAAATAAATAAATAAATAAATAAATAAAAGTCCCGAGGGGTGGGTGGGTTGCACCGGGTTTATTTTTGTTATATTTGTTATATTTTTGTCATATTGGTGTGTTAATATTTTCTTTTCCTTTACAGTATTTTGTTGTTCTATAGTTTTTTGTATTATAGTTTTATAATCTTTAATAATTTTTTTTAAAAAAAGGAACTCTCCTAAATTTTGTATCCACTCCACATCATCCCAGAATATCCTGTGGGGAAAATGGTCTGCTAAGTTAGTGGGAGACAAAAGCAATGTATTACAATAACCAGTGCAAAGAATTTGAGAACAAAAAGCAAAAACAAAACAAAACAAAACAAGATATCTCTTCCAGGCAATCAAATGGGAAATTTAAGTCTAGACTAGTAATGCTGAATAAAAGACAGGGAAGAACACTATCTGACCAGGAGAAAATACAGTGAAAGTTAAAATGGTACACTTAAGACCAATATAGGAGGGAGAAAATTATGGCAGCTTTCTTTGAAGAAGGCAGAAGGCAGGCAGGAAAAGAAGATGAGATGGACGAGAAATGCCACAGGTCTGATTTTACAAGACTTAAGCAGGGCAGGTGCGGACGGGCCATTTTGGCTATCTCTCATTCATAGGATCACCATAAGTTGGAGGTGACCTGATGCTACAGAGCAAAACCCACAGAGATATGCAGAAGTTGTTGTTGTTGTTGTTGTTGTTGTTGTTGTTGTTGTTGTTGTTGTTGTTGTTGTTGTTGTTGTTGTTGTTGTTGTTGTTGTTCCTCATTAGAGTAGGTAGAAGTCAAGATAACAATGATATTTGGCAAAGTCAGACAAGTTGTGAAGTGCTTCCATTGGTAGCTCACCAACTGAGAGGCCTCCAAAGACTTCCAGTGGATGCTGGATAATGGCTGACTCAGGCTGATACTTCACATCCATCTCATCGCTGTTCGCGGTCCCGCTTGGGACCGGTACGAAGTAATCTAACCGCACGTCCATTCCGGTACAAGAGGAGTTCGTCCCGACCACACCTCCTGAACTGCGATTTAAGCAGGATGAGAGATTCCCCTCCCTGGCCTCAGAAATCTGCTCATCAAACCTCTCGTTCCTAGATGAGTGGCCGTGAGGTAAGGCTCATCACACAATGGGCCATTCTCCAACTAGTGGCAGGAATGCGAAGTGCCATTCACCAGTACATTCCCTGTGGAGTCAGCAACGCAGTGCAGAGAGATTAAAAGACAAATGCCTCAAACTTAGCTCCGTAACGCATTTAAGGCAAGGCTTTGGAGAATCGAAACATCAAAAAATGGAAGGTCGGGCCAGAAAAAAGAACCGGAGAACAAAGACATGGAATTTCACATCTCATCACGGAACGAGGATGTGCAGTAACAGTCATGCCGGTATCATTGATCATGCCCGTGCGTACACAGAAACAGGAACAGAACTGGAAGAAGACCAAGTGACCGCGACCGACATCAACACGCAACGAACTTCCTCCCGGGACAAGAATGGACGTGAAGTAACCATCTTAGTTCTAATGAGAAAGATTCTCCTTGGGAATCCAACAGTGTGACTTACTACAGAGCTCCCTCAAACCAAGAGTTACCAAGGGACTGGCCCACCCAGCCTGCCTGCCTGACCAGCTGCCAACAAACTAGCAGAAGCTCAAAGGAGGTTACAATGCAGATTGTGATTTAGAGTGGATGTTTGGCTTGCCAGGTGCTTCCAAATTCTCTTAGATTTCAGCCAACAGACTGCTTTCTAAGAATGTAAGAGTTTTGCTGGATCTAGAGCAGCAAATTACAAATAATGTAATTATCTTTTGCAAATCACGGGCATTGATAATAATAAAGTTAATTTTCAAAAGTAACACAATGTAGGTGATAAAATGTGGAACATTTTTCTTTCTTTTTTAAAAAAGGACACACACACACACACACACACCAGATTGTTGACCTTTGTTTATCCGTCCTAAGGATACTGTCCAAAAAAGCAATATGTAGCAGAAAAGTTTTTTAAACTGTTCCAATCAGGAGCTGAACAATGAATTACTTTTGAAACACTGTCTCAAGTAGTTGAAAACGTAATACTTCAGATAATGAATGCCTCGGTTAATGAAAAATTCAGATAACATAATGAAATTTCCAGGAATAGGGAAGTTTCAGTTAATGAAATTTCCCTATGGGCTGCCTCTGATAACAAAATTTCCATTACGCTTTGCAAAAAAAAAAAGTGTATCCAGGATGCATTGCGCCCCCTGCAGTTTGTGGAGGGGTGGGAAGAGTTGGAGCAGTTTTTTGTTTTGGAGCCGTTCTGGACATTTTTTTCTGGGAGATTTGGCCTTTCCAAACTTGGAAAGGTAGGGAGCTGAAGTTTCCTTGCTTTCTTTGGTGTTTTTGCACTGCTTTTCATTGCAATTTTGGCAGGAGTAACCTGGGGTTTGTCTTCTTTTGTTAATCTATGCACTGCTTTTCATTGCAATTTGGCGGGAACAGGCTGGGATTTGTCTTGATGCTTTCTTCTATCCATGT
Organism: Phrynocephalus guinanensis; assembly: GCA_037367245.1. Lineage (NCBI taxonomy): Eukaryota > Metazoa > Chordata > Lepidosauria > Squamata > Agamidae > Phrynocephalus > Phrynocephalus guinanensis. Next base: position 12,835,697 of record CM074739.1, on the reverse strand, counting down.
TTGCATTGCACTGTGTGTGTGTGTGTGTGTGTGTGTGTGTGTGTGTGTGTGTGTGTGTGTGTGTGTGTGTTGCATCGCTGCATGCTTTTAAAGAGGTCTGAAAAATATATAGCTTTTTTGCCTTTTTTCGGACTTCCAGAATTAATTAATTGGTTTCCCATTCATTTCAATGGGAAACCGCATTTCGGATAACGAATTTTATGGCTAGTAAAATTACCTGCAAAAATAATTAATTTCGTTATCTGAGGTACAGTGACCCCCCACCTATTGTTGGTGTTAGGGACCCGACCCAACCCACGATAATTGAAAATCCGCAATATGTGGATGGTCAGGTCAGCCCTGGGGCGCCTAGCTGGGGGCTTTTGTACTTACCGGAGGCCTCAAAAATGATTTTAAGCAATCCAGAAGTCACTTCTGGTTTGCAGAGAGGCCTCCAGAAGGCCTGGGAAGGCCCTTGCAGGCCCATTTGGAACAGCGCCAGATTGGGGGCGGTAAGTGTGGGAGGCCTGAAACAGGCCTTTCCCCCCTTACCCCAGGGGGCCTTTTTTCATATACTGTGGTCCCGAGATATAGCGGGACCGCAGTATATTGACCACGAGAGGGCGGGGGACCACTGTACCACTGTATTTAGGAAAAGTGATACAGTATTCCAAACCTGTGGATGCTATGTCCTGTGCTATTAGGATACCAGGAGCCAAGGGAGAGAAGGGGAAAAGACCCTGCCACCACAAAGCCTTTGGAGCTTAATATCTCTGCCCTCAGAAACCCTACCTTTTCCAAATTTCAAGGGATGCCATAAAATCGCTTGGGGAAGAGAAGGCTGCCATTTGCATGCCTGAGATCAGTAATTTTCCATAGAGGTGGCAGGGTGCTTAATGGAAGGATTGTGTCCGGTGTGCTTTACTAATTATAGGGTTAATTGACAGCTTCCTCTCAGTGCCCCGACCCACACTCCTTCAATTAAGTTTTCCCCCACAGCCCCTTGGGAGCTCAATAGTTCCATTCCCTGTACCCCAAACCTCTCCAAATTGGGGGTTCTTCAAGGGGAGAGCTTGAGGAAGCTCCACTGTAATTTCCATGCTGCTACCTGCCTAGGATCACTATTTTAAAACACATAACATTGCATTTCTCAATGTTTTTTCTCAGGGGCACCCCCTTTGAAGTTGAGTAACTCGGTCCCCTGAACCCCAAATCTCTCCAAATTTGGAGGGCATAAAGGGGAGAGTCCAGGGAAGGTGCACACCAAATTTGGTGCCTCTAGGATCAGGGAACCTGTTTGATAGAGTAATGAATTGGTTCATTACTGGTTCATGTCATACGGTTTTTTAAAAACAATTTGTTTCGAATGAAACGAAATGAATCATGGGGGAATGAAATGAAATGAAGTGAATCTCAATTTCATGCCCTCCCATGAAAAACACTGTTCTCTAGTAGTTTCTGACCCTCTGTGTTGCATTCCTGAACTAAATCTGAGTCCAGACTATTGTGCTCTATTTCTTGCTTCTCCAGGTGGCCACTCTGAGGGAGGCAAAGAACACTAACACCACAAATTGTGTCTTCTTGGTGATGGCCTCTTCCCCCATTTGGGAAGGACCATTTGAGCATAACAAAGCAGTCCTATGACATGGCGTCTTGGCAGAAGTATGTCAGGCGTGCTCCCTCCCATCTTTTAAAGAAGATCTTCAAAACTGTCCCCTTCAAAACGATGGGCATTTCGTTTTGGCTGGGGACTGGTCACAAAACAAAACACGCCAGCACTGCTGTCGCTTGGAACCCAGTCCCACCCTCCAGAACAAAATCAACCAATGTCTTACTTTTCTGTAGTTTGCACTGGGTGAAATTCCAACCAGGAAGCAACCTCCGATGCGTCATCATTCCCTTTGCCTGGCACTGGCCAATCAGACAGGGAGGCGGGATGATGGATGGCCTTGCACAGCTCCTGATTGGCCAGTGCCTAGGAGTAGGAAAGATGACGCATCGAAGGCTGCTTCCTGGTTGGAATTTTGCCCAGTGCCAGGTACAACAAGGTAAGACATTGGTTGATTTTGTTCCGGAGGGTGGCGCTGGGTTCCAAGTACCAGCTGTGCTGGCATGTTTCGTTATGGAAGCAGTCCCTTTCCGAAACAAAACACCTAAGTCTGATATTGTTTCAAGAGTCATTTCAGGGTACCCTCACCTAACTTAATTGTGTACGTCTACCCTGTTCCACCTTCATTTTTGACTTTTTTATTTATTGTCTTCACTACTTAGGGGCGTTTAATGTGGGCCTCTGTGTTGTCTTATTGTAAGCTGCTTACAGCAGAGGCACAGAAATGTATTAAACCAACCAACAAACCTCTCAGTCTACTGGGATGACAAATGTAATGGATGGACAGTGTGCAGGGTAGGTTTGGACTCAGTCAGCAACAGGAGAACCACCCAGTGCTAGCCCATGGCAGATTGCCCCTGAAGGAGCATGGCTTTCAGAAAGGAAAGGTCGTGCCTTAACGACACCCCTGTAAGATGGGCCACCGTTGTTTTCCAAGTGGCAGGTGGGAGGTTGTACGGTGCCATGGGGCAGCTCGCCTTAAGGCTACGGAAGACTAGCCTAAGAACTCCTTCACCCTACTCAGAAAATAATCCTGCTCAGACATAAAATAACCCCTTAGGATGCCTTTTTTTATTCTTTCACATCTCAATAGTTTGGTTTCTTTGGGGATTGTGACAATATTTACCCAGAAAAAGCTTCTGAAAATAGTAGCAGGCTCCAAATAGGAAGAAAAATGCTGAACTTTGAGCTCTGCTGGAACATTTTTCAGGTAGTGGTAATTACACGTCATAAACTGGGCCTGCTTATAAACTCTTCTAGCCAGTTCCCAGACCAGGTTCCTGTGAACTTCGATGTAATGAAATGTGCTTCTGACATATATCTTTTCTAAAGCACCCATTTGGCACGGGTATCAACCAGGAGGGACTTGGGGGGGAGGAGGCTGTGAAGTAATTTAAATTCTATATGTGAAGCTTTATAAATCCTTGTATGAGGTCTGGTCTCCCAGCTGAATTTCTTATGTATCATCTGTTCCATGGAGGGACGATAGATTTCCACAAGACATTCACGGCTACATTTGTTGATTACAATTTTTCCATCTCGTGAAATGTGAAGAAAAGAGTATTTCGCAAACGAATGAAGCCATATTTTACAGCCTGACATCTGAATTTCTAGGAATGTTTCCTGTGGGGTGCAGTTTCAGGATTAAGGTACAGGCAATATAATGTCAGTCTCCCTTCCCCTCAATCTGTCCCCCTAAAGGACCACAGGTTCGGCTTTGAAATAACTGGTGACATAATTCTCATTCTGGATAAGAACTCTGGCTGGTTTATCTGAATTATTTAATATATATTACTGCTGTTGTCAACTGCCTAGAATAGTGCATTGCACTAAGGAGGCAGCATATTGAAGAAATAACTGTTAACTGTTACATTGCCTTACTGGTTTTGTGATCTAATCTCGTCTGCCATAAGCTTATTTTATCTTGTTTGCTTTTGATTTTTATTAATGTTGTTTTAGTTATGTTTTCATTTGTAATATTTTTGCTTTTCATTATAACCTTGTATCTGTATTTTGTAATAGTTTGTTTTATGTTGTAAACCGGCCAGAGTGGTTTTCTGCCAGTTGGGCAGTATATAAATCAAATAAATAAATAAATAAATCTGAGAGCTCTACTTGTGTTTTAAAAAAACCTCATTGCATAAAGGGCAATTTTTTTTTGAAATAAATGAATAGTAATTGCAGGTTGTCAATATGATTCCAACATACAGCAACCACCATCACTGTTTTCTAGGTCCAGAATACTCAGAAGGGGTTCCCCATTTCTTTCTTCTGCAGGCACCCTAAAATGGTGCAGCATGCCCGAGGGCTACACAGGCTGGCTGATCTCCTAGGAGCCATAATGGAAAGTTGCATCTTCACTAAAGAAGGGCATGAACCAGAAGAAGAAAAAAGATGAACCAGAGTCTGGAAGTTGAGTCATGGCAACTGGACTTCTTTTCTTGAGAGATCAAAACATTTTGCTATTCATCCAAGCAGCTTTGTCAGTCTTAGGAAAGTTGAAGAACAAAGGGCACTCATTCAAAGATGGCGATGTGCACTTATTAGACAGAAAATATAGGTGGTTCAGGAGAGGGGTCAGGGGAGCCACTAATTTGTGTATTGAAAACTCCTCTCTCAACAGGTGGGGGACTAAGGCACAATCTGTCTACTACTTATCATGCTGCCCCTTTCATCAATCCACAAACAAATCAGAATCAATTCACACCTCCGCTAGCAAGGCCACAGCTAATGATCCATACTTAATAGGAGTTGGGAAAAGTTGCATAGGTGGGACTTTCATACACACCAAGCCGTTGTCCATCTAATGAGCCTATTCCGGCCATTGTACAACTATGAGCCCATTCAGGTCAGGGTGATGTGAAATCAAGGTGAACTATAAATGGGAGATTCACAAATTATGAACTGAACTGATCTTTTTTCCTAAGTTGTAGCACAGTTTGTTCCACCTCTAATCTTCACCAGGGGCATATGGGGGGGGGGGGGCAGAAGGGTACCCTGGGTGCAGCAATCTGGGGGTGCCTGGAGGGGGAGCAGAAGGAGGAAGCCGTGCACCCTCCCACCACCCAGCAGTCCTCCTTTCCCCCTAAGGCTTGGCGATGGCACCCTCTCCACCACCACTCATGCGGCGAAACAGCCAGCCGGTCAGGAATGTGCTGGCTGCAGCACCCTCCTCCTCCTCTTCCTCACCTTGGTGGGAGAGGTGTAAGGTGCACGCGTGCGCACACACATACACCCGTGTGCCCGTCTGCCCATGCACACACATGCACACCCACCCCATGCCTGCAGGGTTCAGCCTCCATTGCTGGGTGGATATGATGGGGGGCAGGAAGAGCACAAAAAACAAACTTTGTCCCCAGGTGCTCCAAATCCTGGCTATGCCTCTGATCTTGACCTCTGTCTTTGCCATCATGTGTTCCATCTTGCTGAGATACAGTTCTCAAAACTCGTGGCAACAGCAAAAGCTTCAGAAGCCTCCATTACCTAAAGGTGGGGCATTCTCAAGACCCTTCAGTTTGAACTAGTCCTCCAAACTATTCTGTTAAGCTCAGATGCTGCAGGAATTTCCCCAACCGATGGGTCAACCCAAAGGGTTGTGTTACCAGTTTTTACAGATTATTTTGAGTCCGTGCTTGGCTTGGAACCAGTGTCCAAGAATTAAATTCAAATAAAGTAAGGAAGCGCAAACACTGAACTGTTCAAGTCTGATTTATTAAAGCCAAGCCAAAAGCAACAGTCAGTGGTCTCACCCTGGATGGTGTGAGTGAGCCCTGAGCATTTGTTTAACAACAGTTTTTATACATACAAACCAGTTCAAGGTTTGCCTCAATCGGCATTGGTGGGTCACTGTTCACAGTTGCATCCAATCTCCTGTGCCATCAAGCTCTTGATGGTCCAAATCCTTGAGTCAATATTCCAAAGATTGGTGTTCTATTGTTCAACTGGGCCCAGTCTGGCAGAGACAGAGCAGAGACAGGGAATGTGGAACTCCAGACAAAGAGACAATCTCCTGTCCCTCAGGCACAGTTTACCTTGGGGATAATCCCCTCATCCAGGTGTTCTGCCACTTCCTGGAGCCGTGTACTTCAAGTTAATTTACATTCTTAATGTATTCCAATTCCTATAATTTATCTAGCTAGAATAAATGTTTTGGAGCCTGATTTTTCATGGTATCAGTTGTAACATCCAGCATTACAACCAGATGCCTACAGGAGATTACTGGAATGGGACCTGAGTCAAGTAGCACTCTCTCAACTCAAGTTTCAACAAAGTGGTATATCACAAGAGTTGAGAAACTGTTCATTTTTAGGGATATCTTTGTAGCCCTTAAGATAAACATTTCTTTCCTCTCTATATCCCTGCCATTAAAGTTTTGCTTCTCATTGAAAATGGCTGCTACAAGAGATGAGTAATCCTGGGAAGGGTGCTGAAGGAGCAATTCTCCATAGAACACTTGTTCTGGTCAAGAAAACGCAGGCAAACACACAAACAAACTCAAGGCCCTCCATTGTGTCCACCAGCGTGCATACATGAGAAAAGAAGCCATTAAAACCAGGAAATTGCAGGCTGTGGATCATGGACGTAGATGAGATATAGACAGCCTCTATCATTAGAATGTTTTTAAAATTAAGTTCGCCGCTGCCTTCCAGGAGGAAGGACAGGGAGATGACAAGTGGTAATTAAGAGCGGCTTCCTTCTGAAGCTTTGTTGCCGTTCTCCCCAACCGCAGTCGCTCCCTTCCCTCATGTCTTGACAATCGCTCTGTTTAAATTCTCTCCCTGAGCTTCAAAAGGCTGCTTTTCTGAATTATAACGACACCAAGCAGCCACGTCTGCTGGGGCATTTTAGAAGCTGTTAACTGGAAGAAGCAACATTCTCAGATCCTATTTTCTCCATCCATTTGTGGCCAGTAGAAATGGGCACCAAACGAAAAATGAAATGCTGTTTTGTCGTTTCATTATGTAATGCACCAATAGAAACTGTTTCATGACAAACCAAACCTAACCTCCTTTTTTTTTAAAGTTCAGGAAATGAAACTGGGGAGCTTCCTCAAGTTCTTCCCTGTAAGCCTCCCAAATTTGAAGAGATTTGGGGTTTAGGGGGCAAGTTATTTTACTGCAAAGAGGGTCCCCCCCAGCAATATTTGGATGTGCTGTGCACGTGCGGCACCGGCAGTAGGTCAAGTTATTACTTCCCCTTGGTTAACCCCTATATTGACAGCGTGCACCATACACACTTCTGCAATTAGCTAGAGGGACCCTCTTTGCAGTAGAACAACTTGCCCCCCTGAACTCCAAACCTCTCCAAATTTGGGGGGCTTACAGGGAAGAGCTTGATGAAGCTCCCTTGTGATTTCCATGCCTACGATCATTATTTTCGAGTCCATATTTTATGTACTTGAAAATAGAGATCACAGGTATGTAGCAGCATGGAAATTGCAGGGTGACTTCTTTGGGCTCTTCCCTTTAGCCCCCCCCCCCAAATTTGGAGAGGTTTGGGGTTCAGTGGCTAAAATATTAGACCGCAAAGGGGTCCCCCTAGGAGAAAATCATTTCTAATTGAGTGGAAAGTGCTTAATCACTCCCCACGAGGGGAGCTTCCTCAAGCAGTTCCCTTAATTACAAATTATTTTCTCCTGGGGGACCCCACTTGGTGTTTAATAACTCAGCCCCCTGAACTCCAAAGCTCTCTAGATTTGGGAGGCTTACAACAAAGAGTCCAAAGAAGTTACCCCACAAATTCAGTGCCTCTAGGACCCAGGGGAACTATTATAAAGAGTAATTAATTGTTTTAAAAGCAAAAGTGTTCTGCTTATATACTGCCCCACACCACTACAAGTAGTCTCTAGGCGGTTTTATTAATTGTTTGTTTGTTTGTTTGTTTGTTTGTTTGTTTGTTTATTTATTTATTTATTTATTTATTTATTTATTTATTTATTTATTTATTTATTTATTTATTTATTTATTATTGAATTTCTACCCCACCCATCTTCCCGTGGGAACTCTGGGCGACTTACAATGGCCTGATAAATTCAGCTAATAGACAATATAAGAACAGACAAGACAAATTGAACAAATATAACAAATATGACAAATAGCACCCTTGACATAAAAACGTATGAGGCTCAACAACAGATCACTCACTAACTGAACTGATAAGCAGATGGCGGGCCAAAAAAAAACAAACTAAACTGGGTCACCAAAGGCCTCGCAGAAGAGCAGGGTCTTCAACGCTCTGCGGAAAGCCAGCAGGGACTCTGCGGAGTGCACTTCGCTGGGTAGGCTGTTCCACAGAGAGGGGGCAGCCACCAAGAAGGCCCAGTTTCGGGTGGAGGTTTTCCGGGCCTCCCTGGGGGTGACAACCTGAAGTGTGTGCGCCCGCGACTGCTGAACTGGTCGGGCCGAGGTTAATCGCTGGGCGATCCGCTCTGCCAGGTAGTCCGGGCCCAAGCCATGGAGGGTTTGATAAACTAAAACCAGGACCTTGAATCTGATCCGGGACGCAACGGGCAACCAATGCAGGCAAGCCAGGACTGGGGTGATGTGGTCATGATGGCGCACACCCGCCACCAGCCTGGCTGCCGCATTTTGTACCTGCTGCAGACGCCAGAGGAGAGTCAAGGGAAGCCCTATGTAGAGAGCGTTGCAGTAGTCCTGCCTCGAGATCACCAGCGCTTGTACTACAGTTCTCAGGGAGTTGCCATCTAGATATGGGTGGATCTGGACAATTTGGCGCAGATGGTAAAAAAAGGTTCGGGTCACGACAGCTACCTGGGCATCCAAGGACAGCGCCGGATCCAGAACCACACCCAGATTCCAAACCCTGTCCGCCAGTTGGAGGGAAACTCCCTCCAGACTGGGGAGAGGACCTCCATATCCAGATGGAGAACTCCCGAAGAACATCATCTCGGTCTTCTCGGGGTTGAGCCTGAGCCTGTTGGCCCTGGTCCATGCCAATTTTAATTACAGTGTGCAGGCTACACATTGTCCCCCCCCCCCCAGCAAGCTGGGTACTCATTTTACCGACCTCGGAAGGATGGAAGGCTGAGTGAACCTTGAGCCTGCTACCAGGGATTGAACCCAGGTTGTGAGCACAGTTTTACCTGCAGTACAGACATTTAACCACTGCACCACGTTTCATTTCAAAAATCCTTTTTTAAATTTGTTAGTAATGAAATGAAATGAAGCAAAAGAAGAAATGAAATGAAATGAAACACTATATTTTCATTTCCTGCCCGTCTCTAATGGCCAGGCTTAATATCTGTGCTGCCTGAGCAGTGTGGTGGCTAGATTTGTGTGGTGCTATAACACTTGAGTAACAGGAAAACAGAAATATGACAAAAGGTGCACAGATAAAAGAAGTGCTATCTCAAAACAGTTGGAGATGGGGTATTCTTAAACATAATTCCAGATTTTGAGAAGAACAAACACAAGCATACACTAAGGTTGAAGAAGCACAACAATCAGGTGTGGCCAAAGATGAAAAACTAATATGTTTAAATTTCATGATTACAGGTCCCAGAATCCAAATGGAGTGGGTTCTGGGAACTGTAGTCCCTAAGCGCAAGCTTTCTTATGGCTGGGTGTAATCAGCAGGGCTATTTTTGTGCTAATATCACAATATCCCTATTTACAAAAATGCTCACATAACCCAATCCTTTCACTTTTGGGGGCAATATCAGCCACAATCTACAGTCATCCAGGTGTCAAAAGAGCTGTGTAGCTGAATGGGATTTGAACTTGTGTCTTCTTGGCTGAAGACTCCACATGTGTTCACCTCCAGTTCTTGGAATCCTCAACCTGAGTAGCAGCCCAATTCATCTGTAGCGAGGGCTGTTTTAGTCTCTATGGGCGCTTTTACATGACCCCTAAAATCTGAGGCAAAGGGCTCCCAGATGCAGAGCTTAAAATTGTTTTCCTACGAGCTGCGTACTTTAAACAAAATAAAGTATGACCACGCCCACCTAAGCACGCCCCAGCGCATTTTAAAAGTACCTGGTTTCCGGAGGTAAAAAAATTTATGATGCGGATTGTAAAACACTGAGTGCTGGGCTGTCCTCGCCTTCTGTTTGGTTTTTTTGCCCCCCGCCCCTTTAAGAGACTGGAATGCTTCCGGGCTGCATCCGACCGCAGAGCGGAGGTCAGCCTGCATTCTTTTCTCCCTTTTGTTGTCCCTCCCCTCACCGCAGACAGGAGCAATGGCGTGCGGAGGGGTGGGAACACAGCAAGAGGAGCAAACCCCAAAGATCTCTGGTCCGAATTTAAGTTGCTAGCAGACCTTAGGGGTCGTTTAAAAGTGCCCTATATTACACTACCACATTCTAGCAAAATATTTGTTTTGTACCTTGGGGGGAGGAAGTGTAGTAGCACAAGACTTGACTGATGTATGTTTGGCTGCCAAGTTTCCAGGAAAAAATTATATAATTGGCCTCCTCAATATTTCATTAGCTGTAAATTCCTAGCTTTCTCTCTTTGGTGTATTGAAATGTGATGAGAACGGCAGATTCGACTATTTGGAAAAAAGAGTTGGCCTGTTAAGTAAGCCATTTTGGGAGTTTTATTACAAATCCCATAAAACGGGTTGGTGAGTGATGGTAGTAGCGGGACTTCTCAGCTCAGGGAAACACTCCTGGGGTTTTTAAATCTCTTCCACTATTGACATGCTCCTTTAAGAGTCGAACGCAGCTTTCTCGGAGGCCAACATGCTTTTGCATTTTCAGAAAGGTACACATTCAAAAGATCCTGCAGGGCATGTTGTACAGAAATTATCCCCTAAATAATGCAGTGCTGTCAGAGGGATTCTTGCAGTTTTCTGAGGATCCTGTTTCCTCGCCCATCTGCACTGGTTTTATTCTTCTGCTTCTTTTCTTGAATTTCCCTTCACCACTTCTCCACACAAAGCCTGCCCTTAAGGTGGCTTCGGTTCACTGTGCAATTAAAAATGCAATGCACAGAAAATTTACAAATTTCAGACGTGAGGACACTCTGCTAAAACAGATGCCTGTTAAGGCAGGGAGACATGTTCCAAAAATGTATAGTTTTAAAAATGCACACACAATGCACACTTTGGGGATGGGAAGAAATACAGTAGGACTGCAATACCCACAGGGGATCAATTCCAAGCACAACCACATGCACACCCATGAATGCCAGAAGTCATAGATAAATGAATAGAGATGGGCATGAAACGAGCAATTTTTCATTTTTGTTTTCATTTTTTCGTTTCGTTACGCAACGAAAACGAAATGAAACATTTTTCAAAACAAAACAAAAACGAGAACGAAAACGACCATTTTTGCCGTGGTTTTCGTTTTCGTTGCAGCAAATGCATTCAACTGAAAAGAATGCTAATGAGACAGCAATTTTTGTTTTCATTTTTGTTTTTTCATTTCGTTACGCAATGAAAATGAAATGAAAAAATTTGCAAAAACCCACCGAAAAATGAAAACGAACCGAAACGGACCCCTAAACGACTGAATCTTATAATCTCTGGTTTCCCCTTGTGGTCAATTCTGGTAATAATTCTTGAAAATGCATATTTCTGGGTGGTTTTATTTACTATTTTCAGGCAATGGTTAAGTGGAGCCTCTTATCCCAAAGATACGACAGTTCTACAGTACACAAAGAAGGGACCAGATTTCACCCAATTAGAAGAATGAAAAACAAAAGTAAAAGAAGCAAAGAAAAAGAAAAAAACTCCAAAGTGTTCTGCTTATATAGTATAATACCCCATATTCCTTAAAGCACACTCTGGGTGGTTTACCATTTATTTACGCAGACTACACATTGCCCCCTTATCAAGCTGGGTACTCATTTTACTGACCTTGGATGGAAGGCTGAGCGAACCTTGACCTGTCCACCTAGGACTGAACCACAGGTCGTGAGCACTGTTATAGCTGCAGTACAGCAATTTAACCAGTGCACCATGAGGCTCAGTGAAGGAGACTGAATAAGAGCTGGAGATACATGTGGGAGAGGAAATAGATCCACCTCTGGAAAAGTTCACAAGGCCTATTTAGGGTCTCTTGCACTGACCATATACAAGACTGCAGTTTGTTTATATCTGAACAGTGCCATCTGAACATGTTCAGTAGGGCAGGGCTGTTCAACTTTGAACAGGCTGAGGTCTACTTTTTCTGGCCCAAAGTACCTGGGGGCCACTATACTAAACCCTCTACTTACGAATCCGTTCCAAGCCCATGCTTATAAATTTAAAAGAAAAATGTAAGTAGAACAGCAGTTTTGCATAGGAATGCATTGAAAATCAATTAATCCATTCTGGAGGGAACAGATTTTCAATGCGCCATGGCCCTTGAACTGCCCCCGCTCGGCTGAGACAGTGGGCTGGCAGACCCAGAACTTTGCTGGGGCAGTGGTGGTCCTTGGGATGGGGGAGGGAGGAGTGGAGAACTTATCCCCTCACTTTTTTATTGATGGCCGGAGGGCTACTTTTGAACCCTTCATGGACTACTGGTAGCCTGTGGTCTACCTGTTGTGCAGGCCTGCAGTAGGGCAATCGAAGCACCCTGTATTAAATAATTGTGCACTGACCCACTGATCCAGCTTCCAGATTGTGCCCTTTCTCTGTGTCCTTGGCAAGAAATTTTGCTGTGGATTAGGGCCCTTCCCAGGGAGCTGCACAACTCCTGCTCATAAATAAAGAAACCCAGGTAGTCCTTCCAAATAATCTGTACTATCCAGTGAGACCTCCTTTGACACAAATGCTGCTTGGACTTCACTGACAGTGAACAAAGACTCGGCATGCATAACACAACTGATGACAACAGCTAAATGGCATTTTAAATGGGTGTTTTTTTTAATTGCAACCACCCCTGATAGGTGATACAGGGGCATCTCAAAGCCTGCATCTTTCCTAAATGAACCTCATACTGTGAGACCATTGTCCCAAGGGAAACCCAAGATCCTGCAATGTGTTCCTACATAGTCACAAATCCATCTTCTGTCCAAAGAAGTTTCGCCTGCAAAAGCCTCCCCAGATCGGCAGGCTCCTAAGCCAAGATGTGCTGCCCATGACATCCTGTCTAGCACCTTGGAGAACCTGGCAAACACTTGTTTGTATTCCTGAATATATTAGCTGCCTGACTGAAAAAATGCCCATTGGAGCACAAGCCGTGTTGCCAGAGGGGGACAAACACTATGGACAGGTTAGACATCAAGATTTCCATCTGATATGGGATAAATTGTGCCAACAACATTGCTTTAGCATTGATTGCAGTTTCTGTCTTGGACCACCTCCAGAAGTAGATGCAACTCTTAAGTACTAGGGAGGCTGCTGTCCAAGTGCCGTACTGAACACCCTGTGATGCACAGCTATAAGTGTAATAAGCTGAAATAGAGCAGACAGTGTCTACACAGAGAAAGTGTGTAGGCTACTGATGGACTTGATAAGGCTTGCAAGAGTCAAAGCCTGTAGCATCCATGCTCTGCATTTCTCTGTGTCTCTCCCTACATCTTCAGGAACGGGAAGCATCTTCCAGCACAAGAGCCAAAATCAAGTTCAGAGAAGTTCTCAAGTTCTTCATTTCAGTAACTAAGGGCCTTTTCACACGACCCCTAAGATCCGCTGGCCATTAAATTCGGACCAGGGATTTTGGGGGTTCGTTGCCCTTTCTGCATCCCCAACACTTCCTTGCTCCTGTCTGCGTGAGGGGAGGGAGGAAAAAAGAGAGGAAAAAATGCAGGCTCACCTCTGAAGCTGCCCGGAGCCCGTCGTTGTCCTATTCCTTCTCTTCTGTTTGTATTTTTTTTGCCTCCCGCCCCTTCTCTTAAAGGGGCGGGAGGCAAAAAAAAAAAAACAGAAGCGAGGAAAGCCCCACACTCACCGGATTAAATCCGGACCTGGGGATTTTCACCCTCCTAGAGCAGGTACAAGAAAAGTGCACTGGGACGCGCTTAGGTGGGCATGGTCGCACTTAATCTCCTGCAACTCCGGAGCTGGTGGGGAAACAATTGTAAGCTCCGGGGCTGGCAGCCATTTGCTGCAGAGTTTAGGGGTCAGGTACAAATACCCTATGCCTCTAGAGATGGGTTCCTATGCTTTAAGAAGGAGGAGATCTTGTTCAAAGCTGGGGAGCCACCATACCATGATGTTGTAGCTTTTACAACCCTGTATGCCACCTGTGGTTTGAACAACTGGGAGGGGCTGAGATGACTGTCATTGCATCCAGCACTACCCAATCATTCCTTCCTTCCTCTGTATTTATTTATAAAAAGCCCTGCCTCTCTGTTGAGTGTCCCTTTCCCCTTTGCTTTAGTCTGCTGGAAGCAGTGTGTCTGTTAGTTTGCTGTTGATTTGTTTACAAATATAAGAAATTGAATGTTTTTATTCTTTCTCCTACAAATGTCTCAGAGTGAGTTACTGAAGGCCGGTTCATGAGAATTATCTGTAGCTCGTCTCCTATGTGAGTCCCTGTACTTCTACAAACCAAAGAAAGGAAAATTTTACCAGAAATTTAAAACTCTGCAACAAATGCTGCCTTACAAGGAGCCTCGTGGCGCAATGGTTAAATGCCTGTACTGCAGGTAAAACTGTGCTCACGACCTGGGGTTCCATTCCCAGGTTGCAGGCTCAAGGTTCACTCAGCCTTCCAGCCTCCCAAAGCCAGTAAAATGAGTATCCAGCTTGCTGCAAGGGAAATGTATCGCCTGCATAATGTGATTTTAAAAACTGTAAACTGCCCAGAGACTACTTGAAGTGGTATGGGGCGGTATATAAGCACAACACTTGGCTTTTTTGTAGACGGGGGTGGTAATGAGCAAAGCCAGATTGGGATCCCAAGAGGGCTGGGTTTGTCCACATGGTCTTGAATTCCCTTGCCCCCCCCCCAACTGCACTCCTTTCCCCCATCACCTTCTCACCATTCATGCAGAGAAGATGAAGAAGAAAGAAGCAAGATACATAAAACTGAGAACTGGTTAGGTCCTTCCCTTGGCACTCATGCCATGAACCATTTCCTACTTTTCTTTATATGCAAAGCTCTGATTACTCTGCTGAAACGCCCATCATACTACAGGCAGCCAAACAATTATACCCCTGATAAAAAATGCCATGTATATGCTGAATAGTAGAGATGGGCACGAAACGAACAATTTTTGTTTTCGTTTTCGTTTTTAGTAACGAAATGACAAACGAATTTTGTCTCTAAAATGAAACAAAATGAACAGAAACACCAGAAATTTTGTCGCCCGTTTCGTTTTCGTTACGGCAATACATTGAACTGCATTAAATGCTAAAAAAAATCACAAAAATTGAAATAAATGGCCACGAAACAGTAACAAAACGAACAAAAACGAAAATGAATTTTTGCAAAAATTGGCAAAAAACGGAAACAAACCGAAACAGACCCCCTAAACGACAAATGACAAATGAAACGCCTTTTTTTGATTCGTGCCCATCTCTACTGAATAGGTATGATTGCAATACCGAATTCACCACCACCGAATTTGGTAGTGCTTCCTTCTGGCTGTATAGGTTTGCCTTTTAAAAATGGTTGAGCTGGCACACCTGCTGTAAGTCTCCAAACAACTGTAGGTCTCCTTTAGCTATTAATTATAAACACCCCCACCCCCACCCCCAAGCATTTCTGTTTAAACTACTAAATAACTGTGCTATCAAGTCAATTTGGATTTATGGTGAGTGGTGGCCTTTTTAAGGGCCTACCAGGTAGACAATAATCAGAGATTTACTATTCCCTTTCATGGGTGGTGGGGGTTACCTGGGACAGTGCAGCTTCCCCAAGGCCACACAGGCTGGCTCTTTCCCCTGGAGGCATGGTGGGGATTTGAAGTCCAAACCGCTAGTTCCCCAGTCAGATAACTACACCACTCATAAGAACATAAGAACATAAGAAGAGCCATGCTGGATCAGGCCAAAGGCCCATCTAGTCCAGTTTCCTGTATCTCACAGTGGCCCAACCAGATGCGTCTGGGAGCCCACAAGACTAGATATCTGTCTCCTGATACCACTCCCCTGCATCTGGCCCTTGAAGTACCCTGGTTTTAAGCCTGGAGATGACACATCCCCATCATGGTTTGTAACCTGTGATGGACTTTTCCTCCAGGAATCTGCCCAATCCTCTTTTGAAGGCATCCAGGCCAGATTACCCTGCACTCAATTACCCAGCCATCAGTTTAAACTACTAACATGAACTTTTTTAAAAAAAAAAAAAGAAAATGAAGAGAAAGGAGCATTCAGCAGTTGCTTGATTATTTTCTGACTTCTGACTTCTACGCTACATCTGCTTTAAACAAACAAACACAAATTCAAATCACTTTCTTTTTCTTGAATGTTTTGCAGAAGTTTGGTGTGCATTTATACATCATGGAATGGTGCAACACAGGCACATACTGTTTTATGCCAGATGTCATGCATTAATCTCTGGATTTCACAGGGCAAAGTGTGTTCAGCCCACATCCAGTTTGGGCAAGAGCAACCGATATAAATCAATGTAAAAGATATCTGGAACTTATACTGTAAAATCCTTCCCACTAATGCTGCCAGCCAGGCTATGCTCCTTTACATTCCCTTTTCGGCTTCACCTCTGCTCTCCATTCTGGGTAGACATGTTCTCACCAAGAGCCAGCCTACCCCTGACATTTCAAAAATGCACCTCCTTGTTTAAATAGCAAGTGACCGGTTGTCCACTTCCAGTTTTTTGTTTGGTGGAGAACTTAGGAGCATGTTGCACGTTATACCAAATATTTGGGAAGGTTGTCTCAATTTTTGTTCACCCGAGGAGCTTTTGAGGTTCTGGAGAGCCTTAACAAACACCCATGAGTAACATTTCGGCCATCCATCCTTAAATGCTCAAAAAATATCTCAAAAGCTCTCATTATTAATGTCTGTGAAGATAACAGTTGCTGCGGTATGTTCTGGTTACAACCCTTGGCTGGCCATCTTTCGTCATATGCACATTCTTGCATCTTCATGGAAGTGTTGAAAAGATATCATCACTGGGGAAGATGACAAGCCAAAGTTCCATGCATTTCCTTTTTTAAAGGCAGCCCTTTGCACAGAGAGCAGCACAACGATCCAGTATGATGCAGAGAGGGCTCTCAAATGGAATCTGGTAATAAGTGAGAGAAGGCCAAATTAGCTGCAACATGACTTTTGCACAAGTCAGAAAAAAAAAATCCATGCAGAACGTCCAATCTTTGGGGTCAAGGCCTAACATTGTTTCCTGCATCTCCACCTTCGCTTTCTTCGTCATTTTCCAAAATAAGAAATAAGCTTGTCAGTTTGTCTCTGAAGATTCTCAGTCATCCAGGCAAGTTTATCTGGAAGTTGAGTCATGGCAACTGGACTTGTTTTTCTTGAGAGATTGAAATGTTTCCAAACAGTTTAATCAGTCTGGTTTTGGTCGGGTTTTTCGTTTCTGTTTGTGGCATGGCGGCGATCACGCAATGCGAAGACCAGAAAAAGTTTTTAAAAGTTTTTTTTAAAAACCCTCACTCCTGGCCAAAAAAGCAGGTGAAAATATGCCTGCCTGAGGCTTTGCCACCCACCAGAGGGGTGGTTTCTGGAGGGTCCTCAGCCTTTCCCCCCCTCTTCTCCTGTCCTGGGCTGCTTGCACCAGGCTGGGGGGGGGGGTCATCCTCGTCGTCTCGCCATGCCATGCGGTGGGGGGGGGATCGAAAATGGCTACCGCAATTTTTCTTTTGAAATCATGGTCAAAAAACACACCAAATCACCACAGAAACATGTGAAATTTGTTTATTTTAAATGCCTGAATTTTAATAGTAGCAGCAGTGGGTTTTTTATAGCAATAAAACGTATTGATTTTATTTTATTTTATTTTATTTTATTTTATTTTTTAGACCTGCCCATTTGGGCTGGGCATGGGATGGGACCATGCAAATTGTTTGAACCATTCCACCAATGGCATCGCCAGGTTTTTGACTGACACTTCTGGATGTCTCGGAGGGCATAAAAAGCCGAGGCACCTTCCAGAAATCGCAGTCGGGTGTATGGATGTGGTTGAGGGAGGAGGGCTGGCTGCTGGTGCTGGTGTGATCCGATCGAGATTGAGGAGGGAGGCTGGAGGCTTTAGGATTTAAGTTAGGAAGGCAGGGAGGGAATTGAATTTAGAAAATAATTTCTTTGATTCCCTGCAGCTTTGTCTGCTGAAGGGAATAGCAGTTTATTCTTTATTTCTTCTCTGGCAGTTTGTGAGGATTTTTTTCTGATATTGGATAAAGGGGGAGGTTCAACTGGGAGTGGGAGGTGTGGATTTATTTTAAATATATATTATATACTACCATTTATTTTCTATTTTCCCAACTTCAATTTGCTTGCACACACACACATTTGGGGTGCAAGCCAAGAACAGAACCTCTATCCTAAGTGATATCCTAACTGCCCACTCGCCCGTCCACCCGCGCTGCCACCCGCCTGTGGCCCGCGCCGCCGCCCGCCCACCCGCCCGCCCGCGGCCGCCGGCCGCCCCGCCCACCGCTTAGGGCGCAAAAACACCTAGCGCCGGCCCTGATTGCGGGACGCCTCTATGCTCTGGGAAGTCAAATCGCGCTAAATCGCGGTGGAAACGACAAACGACAAACGGAAACGACAAATTTTTGAAAAATTTCACGACAAACGGAAACGACCCGAAATGGACCCATTCCGACAAACGAAAACTCGAAACGTCATTTTTTCTGGTCGTGCCCATGTCTAATGAGGATGTACACATATTAGACAGAGAAGATAGGTAGTTGGAGAGAGGGGTCAGGGAAGTCACTCATATGAGCATCGAAAACCCCTCTCTCAACAGAGGGGAGGCTCAAGAACAGTTTATCTGCCACTTATCAGGCTGTGATTTCAACAATACCTAGACAAATCAAAAATACTTCACACCTTCACCACCATGAGCCTATTTCAGACCAGGGTGACAAGAGGTCAAAGTGAGCTATAAAATGGAGCACTCACAACTAGCTTTCTTCAGACTGATGTAGCTGTTTGTATGAGCAGTGAAATGTTTCTCAATCTCTCAAGAAAAAGAAGTCCAGTTGCCATGACTCAACTTCCAGATAAGCTTGTCGACTGCATTCCAAACAGTATGAAATGGGTTGCAAAATGCAGGCACAAATAAATCACCTTGGCAGCAATGAAAGAGGGGATGCACAGCCTAGCTCTCTGCAGATTTTCTCAACGCTCCCAATAAGTTAAATGAGAATTTGTCTGTGAAGGTTCTCAGTAATCCAGGTGAGGTTATCCAAACGTTGAGTCAGGGCAACTGGATTTCTTTCCTTAGGAGATTGAAAAGTTTCAGTGCTCATTCAAGCAGCTTCGTCAGTTTTCCAGTTGCCATGGCTCAACTTTTGGTGAAATGGGAATTGCTTCCAAGTAAGTTTGCATGAGTCATATTTTAGAAGTCCAGTAGATATAATCCATCAAAATGATATATATAAAGGGGAAAGTCAAAATGGCTTCCCTTGACCATAAATGGCTCTTTCTTTGACCCCAAGACCTTTATGAGGCCTCACTGCCCTCCTTGCTCCTATGGCCAGAAAAGAACAACAAGAAGAGGTACACAAAGGCCAGTTTTCTCCTCCATGAAATCTTCCTGGGAGAGCCTTTCCCCATCAAATTGTGTGTACCTGCTCCAGCCCCAGCCAACATAACAAAAGAAGCTGCAATTAGAACTCTTAAAACTATAAATGCCCTTTTCTGAATTTTCAGGCCTGGTGTTGGGTCCCGGGGACATAAAAGGTGTCTTTGGACCCTTCAATATTTCTCTTTATGGTCCTTTCCATGGAAGACAAAATCTGTTTATTTCTTGGTCTGAAGAAGAGCACCAGGAACTTTTTGAAACTCAATCAACTAGTCTTGGCAAAATGTGTATCATCCAGGAAAGCTACCACTTGGCCAACTCCTGGCATATCAGAACCATTTGGCCTCAGTGGAGGTAGAACCCGAGAATTAGAGCCACCCTGGGAATAAGTTCTTTTCAAACAAGACAGGACCTCCAATACTTCAACCAGATTCTTTTGCCAGTCTGTCTGGGTATTCATTATTGAGAAGATCCATTCTCAGAGAGATTGAAAAACAGAGAACATGAGATGATTCACTCTTGTGTAATGACTTGGCATTTTATGTCTCTCAGATTTATATGGTAGAGAACTCTAAAGGGTTAACAGTGAAGTTCTTTTTTTAAAATCCCATGTTTGTTTGTTTATTTATTTATTTCTTATACTTATTAACCGCCCGATTTTCCCATAGGGAACTCTGGGCGGTGTACAGACGTCACCCCAACAGTGACTACCCAAATACAAACGAACCTCAACAATAATAAACAGTCAAAACCTAACAGAATACAATCAGTATACAAATACCATACAAAAAAAAACCCCAAGTAAAATAAACATTACATTCAAGTCCTCCATCCATCCCATCCCTCGACCATCCATCCTGCCCAGGCCAGTATGTTGTTTCAGATGCCATGATCTCAAAGCTTTTAAAAAGTTCCTTGCTTTTTTCAGAACACAGTAATGTGTTCTGGATTACTAGCATAATCCATTCCAGAAACATGCTTATGAACCAAAACACTCTTATATCAAAGCTAATTTCCCCAGGAGAAAAAATGTAAACTCAGATTATTCATTCTGGGGCCCCATAGACCACATACTGTACACACAAAATGCCAAAACCCACAAAAGAAGTTGGCTAGAAATCCACCTCCACACCATGCTTTAGGTGCCTGGTTGCAGAACCTGTTTGGGACGAACAATTGGATTTTACTCTGTCTTTTAATGTGACAATAATAAAATGCAATTTGCAGCCATATACACATTTGACTAGCTGCATCTGGACTAAAAATGGTTTGAAAAAATAAGAAAAATGATGAAAACAAATACATTAAAATATAAATATAAATAAAAAGAAGACCCTAACCTGCACTCTCCTTTGAAAACCTTTGTGGCTGGTACAAGGGAGACCTCTGTTCCTCTCCCCCCCCGACTCCGCTTTTGAGCCTTGCCCAAGACAGAATGTACCAGACAATCTCCCACAATCTAGCAGGGAGAGAGAGAGAGAGAGAGAGATAGTCACCATTGGGTCCCTTGTGACCTCCTCCAGTACTTGTATTGCAAAACATTGCTTGTTGATCAAGGCAATATTTAGAAGAAAATGTTCATTTGTCTTGCAAACCAAGGTACTCATAAACCAAGGTATTACTGTGTAAGTCAGTGAATTCCCCAAGCCATATGAGCAGTAGAAATGGGCACGAACCAGTAGTTCAGTGGTTCGGCTTGGTACATTTCATCCTCTCAGCAGGTGCCCACTCAGTGGCAGCACCTGTTCTGTCCCTACACCAACCAGCAGAACCCACCCAACCCACCCAACCATGGTGGTTTACTTTGCTCACTAGTGGCAGATCCTCCTCACATTTCTCTCAAAATGGAATCAGGTAGCCACCAGTCTTGACACTGTCAGTGATGACTTCACAGCTGTACGAAAGACTTGAAGAAAACCACTAGGCAGCAACACAGCTGCCTGCATTTTTGTCTATTCACTGAAGGCATAGCTGTTGAAACTGTCCTGTAAGGACAGAAAGTCGATTCAGTACATTTCTCTCTCTTGTCAATTTGAGTTTTTTCAAAGCCATAAGAACCTCAATGGAGACTTTAGAGTGATCCACGATTATTTGAATCAAGCTTAAATCAAGGTTCCCCCCCAAAAAAAAAAATCTGTTTTTCTTTATGTTGTCTGGATTAAAACATCGCTACGTGTGCTTTCCATTGGAGAAACAAAGCACATAGTCACAGAGGAAGAGCAAAAGGATGGATGTATTGCCAGAAAAGATGTGAAAAACCTATTTACTGCTTCAGTTTTTTTTAATAAACCACATTTTGTTCTGGCCCAGTTCACTGAGAGATTTTTGCACACAATGAGGAATTTAGGACAAAGCATGAAAATGGTGCACAATCATGGGATGTTTTTATTTTTTATTTTTTTATATAAAACGTCCTTCTCCCCCATGATATGACTTCATTGTGAGTGTCAAGAAACGCCTCCTAATTGTGACCCACGAGAAACGAATGTCACCCTCCCATGTCCTTACACAGGAGGATGAGAGAAGCAAAGATTTATATCTCTAGTTCAGACAGGTGTCTGCATTACTCCACCACTTGGGAACATGACTCAGTGAAGGTCTTTTTTCTTTTTTTTTAAAAATGTAATCATTCATTCATTGGATTGTGCCGGAAAACAGTAAGTAATTTACTAGAATCAAAAACGGACATTTTTTTAATAAAAGGTCATAGGAAATGAAGTAAGGAAAGAATCTGAGCATAGGCCATTAATAATGGCCTTGCAATAATGAACTTCCTGATAAAAAACCCATAGGAAAAGATGGGTTGCCCCACACCAAATAAGAAACTGACTCTGAATGTCATTCGAAGAACCATTTACCAAGTTACGGTGTAGGTTAACCAGAGTTTCTGTTTTCACAAGCACAGCAAAATTCATCCTTACATCCAGGCCGACCTATTTCAGTCGATAACCCATTAATGTACACGGGAAATCACAATGAATGTATGGCTCATTATCAGATTTTATTTTTCCCCCACCCCCATCCAACCCACTCCCCACTCCCCAGTATCTGCAAAGGGATTATTGCATTTCTTGAGGGGGTTGAACAAATACATCCCAAGAAAGTGGTTGCCACAAGCAGAGGGCAACCACAAGGTCATTTACCTCGCAGTGGGATGTAACCCAAGGCTGGGCAAGAACTTTGCTGAGTTCCACAATAGGATGGTAGGCAAACGGATGAGGCCTTCCCATGAAACAGAAGTATATTCCTCTCTGAGGGTTGCACATTTACCTCTTCCCCATGTGACATACCAGTGGACAGCACGATGGAACAGAAGGTCACTGTTCTTCCTTAGTCAGCCAGCCAGCAGTTTAAATTAAGAACATAAGAACAAAAGAAGAGCCATGCTGGATCAGGCTAAAGGCCCATCTAGTCCAGCTTCCTGTATCTCACAGTGGGGCCCCTAGATGCATTTGGGAGCGCATGAGACTAGATATCTGTCTCCTGATACCACTCCCCTGCATCTGGTCCTTGAATTACCCCGGTTTTAAGCCTGGAGATTACACATCTCATCATGGTTTGTAACCTGTGATTGACTTTTCCTCCAGCAATCTGTCCAATCCTCTTTTGAAGGCATCCAGGCTAGATGCCATCACCACATCCTGTGGCAGGGAGTTCCAGAGAGTAACTACACACTGGATAAAATAATATTTTCTTTTGTCTGTTCTCACTCTCCCAACCCTCAGTTTGAATGGGGAGCAAAACACAGCTGTGATGGAGAAGATGCATATAGTTCACATTCAAAAGCACAACTCACACAGTGAAATATAGCAGAAGTGCGGGATGTCTGTGAAGATTCTCACGCACACACCAGGCCATTGTCCACCTAACAGGCCTATTTAGGCCACTGTCCACCTAATGACCCTATTCAGACCAGGGTGGTGTGAAACCAAGGTGAACTATAAATTGGAGGCCTTGCACCAACTTTCCTTAGACTGATGAAGCTTTACTTGGATGAGTGAAGCATTTCAATCGCACAAGAAAAGATATCCAGCTGCCATGACTCATCTCCCAGATAACAAGTGCAGCGACATTGGGGCCATGGAGAACACAGCCCATGGCTTTCAGGTTTTACATGCTGAGGTTTCTCCCTGGGGCAGGTGGTGGTGGTGGTGATGGGACATGTGATGAAGGTGAAAAGGGAGGGAAATTGAGACAAAAATGGCTTTAAGTGGCCCAAAGGTAGATACTGTTCCGAAGTTTTGAATTTCTTAGTTAAAATGTTGTAGTTGCACAGCAGAAGCGCAAGGATTCACAGAGTGGATAGACCACCCCTTTTTAAAATTAACTGGCACTTACAAGTCCCAAAAACTCACTCTGAGTCATCAGTAGTTAAAATAATAAAAACAATTTATTTAGTTGTGAATGGATCAACAAGCGAGCTAACAAACATGACTACTTTCAGCAGTAGATTTCAGAGACCTCCTGGCAAATAGAAGGGGAAGAAATGGAGGCAATGGGCTCCTTGATCACTGCAGATGGCGACTGCAGCAACGAAATAAAAAGACGCCTGCTTCTTGGGAGGAAAGCAATGGCAAACCTAGATAGCATCCTAAAGAGCAGAGACGTCACTTTGCCAACTAAGGTCAGGATAATAAAAGCTATGGTTTTTCCAGTAGTGATGTATGGAAGTAAAAGCTGGACTATAAAGAAGGCTGATCTCCGCAGAATTGATGCTTTTGAGCTGTGGTGCTGGAGGAGAGTGTTGAGAGTCCCCTGGACTGCAAGGAGAGCAAACCTATCCATCCTGAAAGAAATCAACCCCGAATGTTCACTGGAAGGACAGATTTTGAAGCCGAGGCTCCAGTACTTTGGCCACCTAATGAGAAGAGAGGACTCATTGGAAAAGTCCCTGATGTTGGGAAAGATTGAAGGCAAAAGGAAAACAGGATGGCAGAGAATGAGATGGTTGGACGGTGTCGTTGATACCACCAATATGGATTTGACCAAACTCCGAGCTCTGGTCCATGGGGTCACAAAGAGTCAGACACAACTGAACAACTGAAGAACAACAACAGACAGGTGAAAAGAGGTACTCAAGAGAGAGGTGGGTCTCTGAATTCAGAGGCAAGGGAATGAATGACTGGCTGGTTGCTGGATAGATTGGCAGTCAATCCAGTCCAGAAAGGTCCCTCCCAGCCACACTTTCTCCAGATAGCATGCGAGGTTGCAAAAACTCCAACAGGGACTGGGATTGCAGGGGGTGTGGGTGATGCATATGACGAGATTAAAATATGTCCCTCTCCCACCAAGAGCTTGGAAAAACTACATTTTGGGATCACGGCTCCTAGAATTCTCTGCCAGCACATCCACAGGCCCTGCTGGCTGATGGACTTTGGAAGCTGTCATTCAACCACTGGTGAATGGCTAGATCAGGTGAGGAAGTCAGGGAGGGGAGGAGTGGCAGTGTGCTGCTGCCGTTACAAACCACAATGAACTGCAGTGAACCGGTTCATGCCCATCCATTGTGCTTCAATGTTTTAAGCTGCCTTGGCTCCTTTCCAAGGAGAAAGGTGGGATAAAAATGTATTCTAAATGAATGAATGAGTGAATGAATGAATGAGTGAATGAATAAGGGAAGGAAGGAAGGAAGGAATAGTCATGACCCAGAAACCTTCTTGCTACACCAGACTTGGTAGCAGCATCAGCAGCACAACATCTGGTTATTAAAGATCTTCCCCTCCCAATCCTTGACTGCCTTGCTTTAAACATTTTAATACAGGGGTTTCCAAACTTCAGCCCTCCAGATGTTTTGGACCACAACTCCCAGAATTCCAAGCCTAGATTGACAGTGACAAAGGACTGTGGGAGTTGTGGTCCAAAACATCTGGAGGGCTGAAGTTTGGACACCACTGTGTTACAAGGTCCCTCCTCCTGCTCCGTTCTGACCCAGTAGTCACAGCAAATGGGTTGCTGTTGACTTGAGGATTGTCAGGGAGAGGGGAGAATTGTACAGAGACTGCTCTTGGAAACAATCTCACCCCCCCCCGCTTCCCCTCCCCAGTGTTCAATGTTTAAAAACACACAACGTGATGCCACCAGACGTCAACAGTGTCACGTCTAGTTCAGCCCTTGCGCATTGTCTCTAGCTCTCTGGGACAGTGAAGCACTGTGCAAAGCTATCTGGTACCGGTGGCTGCCTTGGAAACTGCTTTACCATGACGGTTATGACGCTCTGTGTTTTTGCTCTTCACAGTCACGCTGCTTCTCTCTTGGGAACAATGCAGTTTTCTTGAAGCACGGCGTGGCTAAGGAGTGGATTGGAGAAGGCGGCTTTCCTAAAGCGAGAAGGAGGCCCTGATCTTGGTGAAGCAGCTGCACATAACAGACACTTTTCTGCCAGCCCTTGGTTTGATGCTGGTGTCCAACTTTGCCTCTTGCTCCAAACGGCATGGGGCACTCCATGCTGTCCCGTCAAAAAGCAAAGGAACCAGGGAAAGGATTTTGGAGAGAGGTGATGCTTTGTGCGCTCATAGTGTTGGAAACAACACACTGGTAGTCACCTATATGTTAAGCTGGTTTGCCTGGAAGCCAACGGGAGGTGGACGGCCAGGTTTAAAGCCACCTGACATGCACATAGGAAGCTTCCTCGTTGCTCAGGAATCCCCCCCCTCCAACCTGGGAATGCAGGGAGGCATAGACATCTCTGAGACATCAGCCTGAGACTTTCAACAGCCTTATAGGAAGACTGGGGGATCATTTCTACATTCAAGCTGAAATCCTGTTGCTTAGCATAAGGCAAATTGTGACTGTCCGTCTGTTCTTCCATGGTAAATAAAGTGTCCCCGTTAAGACTCTCTGGGATGTGCACACATAACACCAAGATAGCCTGCATGTGCACACCCGCAGAGTTGTGGCAGAGAGGCTCCATTTACCAGGGAGGAACAGACCAAAAGTTGCTTCTTTTGATCCCTGAATTACAACATGATCAACTCCGGAGACTCACCGTGTCCACTAGTTGAGATAACTTGAAGGTTTATGTTCCGCCTTCAGCTCTGAAAGGACAATATTCTGTTCTGGTTTTGAACAGCTTATGTGCCTTCCAACCTAACTTCAGGATCATGGAAAAACCTGGTGACATTTTGAAGGCTAGCAAATCAGTTTTATCACGAGGATTCATGAAGCAAAACCCTCATCTTTGGATACAAGGCAGCCATGTTTCATCTTTTTATTTCACACACACACACCTCCCTTCTCATTTAGACAACATGCTGAGACAGACTCAAATGTTCCCTAGTCTATCAGCAAAAGTACAGTAGGACCCCCATATCTGCAGGGTATGCCCACGGATAGAGAAATCCACGGATAAGAGCTAACACTCTTATCTGGGGTGGCAATGGTGATGAGGAGAGGAAGTGGAAGGAGAGTGAGTGGTGGCCAGGAACACCCATCCACTCCTGCCCTTACCTCCAGGACAGGAGTCTCCTCTGCAGGGACGAGGGAACCTCCTCAGCAGGGGTAGTGGTGGCATCTGAAGAGGCCCATGCTGTGCCGCTCACCCAGAACATTTGGGGTGGTGGCACAAGAGGCATCCGTGCGGCTCGCCCAGAACATTGGGGATGGCAGTAGAAGAGGCACCCATGCCACGCCGCTCACCCGGAACATTGGTAGTGGTGACGGAAGAGGCGCCCACGTGGACCTGCAGATGCCTGGAGGAACTGTGGGTGCTTCTTCCGCGGCCGCTCCGATGTTCCAGGTGAGCGGCGCAGCATGGGCACCTCTTCTGCCGACGGTATTATGGGCGAGCAGTGTGGGTGCCTCTTTTGCCGGGTGCTTCTAAAGTGGGCTGGTCACTTTAAGGACTCGCACGGCCAACCGACCTGGTGGTGGAGGTTTGAGTGGGAAGTTCAAAACTTCTGATCCACCAGGGACCCAAGTGGGAAGTTCAAATACTGGCTGGCCAGGCAGGTCCTCCACCCCTCCGGAGGGTGCCTGGCTGGCCCACGCTGGCAGCAAGGAGGAGGGCAGATGGTATCAGCAAAAGTAGATTTTATTTTTATTTTCCCCCTTCTTGCCAGCCCCTACCCCCGCTGATCACCAACCACGGATAACTGAATCCACGGTTATTGAATCAGCGGATAAGAGGATTGTACTGTAAAACCAAAGCTCAGAACATTCCCAGGGAAAAGAAATTCATTGCATTGCTCATTCCTCCTCACATCTCAGCAGCCAAATAGCTGATAACATTTGATAACACCACTTTGATTGCAAAAGTATGTACTTCATTGCACTGCACCTCATTAACACATATTCTTGTTATTACAAATGTAAACAATTTGTTCTGAGCTTTGTGATTGGTTCACGCCCATCTAAAGATGGCCCTGCGTGAGCAAGTAATGTATTTTGAGGTGCAGAATAAAGATCAAATCCACAATAAACCTAAAAAAAACTTCATACATTATGTAGAAAAATATTGCATTGCATTGCCTTGGATGGGGGGGTAACTTAGTTATTCTTGTTGCTTTTAAAGCCAACTTTAGCCGTTAGAGATGGGCACGAAACGAACAATTTTTCATTTCTGTTTTCATTTTTTCGTTTTATTACGCAACAAAACGACAAACAAATTTTGTCTCCAAAATGAAACGAAACGAACAGAAACGCCAGAAATTTTGTCGTGCGTTTCGTTTCCGTTACTGCAATACAGTGAACTGCTTTAAATGCTAAAAAAAATCACAAAAAATTGAAATAAATGGTAACGAAACGGTAATGAAACGAACGAAAACGAAAATGAATTTTTTGCAAAAATTCACGAAAAACAGAAACAAACCGAAACGGACCCTCCAAACGACAAACGACAAACAAAACGTCATTTTTTTATTCGTGCCCATCTCTATTAGCCGTTTATAAATTAGTTACTAGAGAGGGGTTATCTGGCCAGATACATCCCTGGCTTAGGTGTTGGGCTGTAGAGTCAGAGGTTGGGAGCTTGATTCCCCACTGTGCCTTCAAGGAAAATAATAATAAATAAATACAGTAGGACCCTCGTATCCACTGATTCATTATCCACTGATTCAGTTATCCATGGTTGGCAGAAGAAAAAAATTAAATAATTCAGCAGCCACAAAGAAAGCTATTGTCACAGACAGCAGCTATAAAGAAAGCTATTGCCACAAATAGCATCTGTAAAGCAAGCTACTGTCGCAAATAGCAGCCATATAGTACACTACTGTCTGAAAACAGCAGTCATAAAGCAACCTACTGTCAGGAAACAGCAGTTTGGAGGTGGGTAGGCAGGCGTTCTCTCTTATCCATGGTTTTCATTATCCATGGGAAGGCCTGGAACCAATCCCCAGTGGATACGGGGGTCCTACTATAATAAACTTTATTTTTATGCTACCTTTCTCCCCAAAGGGACACAACCTCATGTCCTTGGCCAAGCTCCACTGTCCAAAGGTGCCATCAGAAGAAAGGAGAATTCTATACAGGAAAACCCTGAAAAGGGTTGCATACTTAAAAATTGACATGACGGCACAAACGTATTATTAGGGAGGGATCACAGAAGAGCACGAACCAGAACCCGGGATTTCAT
Organism: Phrynocephalus guinanensis; assembly: GCA_037367245.1. Lineage (NCBI taxonomy): Eukaryota > Metazoa > Chordata > Lepidosauria > Squamata > Agamidae > Phrynocephalus > Phrynocephalus guinanensis. The sequence continues at coordinate 12,806,975 of CM074739.1, read as the reverse complement.
TCAACAAATACTGAACACACACAATCACGCCGAGCAAACCACTGTGTTCAAACATTGGAGGATTACTTTAAATTGTTTGCCTAATCTGCCTAATAGAAAGTGGTCAAAATATAACCCTTGAGACATTGAAATGAGAGCGTCAAGCGTGGAAGGGAAAATGAGTCACTGGCTTACTACTGATGTCATAGGAACAAGCCTAAGCATACATAAAATCCGCTTCCTTTGCGTGATTGTGTTTGTATGCGTCCACCTCCTCTCAGCTTGGCATTTACAGATTTGGAATATTTTGCCAGAAAATGCAGGTCCATAATTTTTGGTCTGTTTTCTATTTCTCTTTGGTAAGCAGATCAAGCAGAACACTTTGCTTTATGGTGGCCCGTTTCGTGCCCATTCCGTACAACGGCATATTATTCCCTCTGTTCGAAACCAGAGATGGTTCCAGCTCATCTGAGAGCTGAGCATTTGAAGCTGGCTTCCTGGTGCCTTATGCTCTCCGTTTATAAGAATGGGCTGCAGGCCAGGGAAGGCCGCTAACACTGTGGCAGATATGAAAGGGAAATAAAAGAAAGATATAAATACAGCTCAAAGATGCCTAACAAAGAAATAGATTGCTAACACTGAAATTCCACGCTGCCCATATCTGCTTTGGTTTGATGTTTGAGTAGGGAATAGGATAGAATTAAAAGCTTTCTAGAGTTGTGGTTTAGTTGGGTTTTCCGTCTTCCATGCATGCAACTTCATTTCCTGGTGAGCCTTTGCAGCCTGATTCTGCTCAAATGCAGCATGCCGAACTACAAACTACAGTAGGGCCCCTGTATCCACTGAATCATTATCCACTGATTCAGTTATCACAAACAGGAGCCATAAAGCAAGCTACTGTCACAAAACAGCAGCTGTAAAGCAAGCTACTGTCACAAAATAGCACTTTTGGGGATTTTTGGTGTTCCCTCTTATCCACTGTTTTTGTTATCCATGGGAAGGACTGGAAAAATCACCAGTGGATACCAGGGTTCTACTGTATATGCCAAACTCTTTTGCACCATGACTATCTGGAGTCACTATTCATAGCCGAATAATGTGGTGCTTCTCCCAACAGATCACTCACACTGAATATTTCTCACATTTTTAATCAAAGGATGCCAATGTGCCTGGAAAAGTAGTCCTCGCTTATAAAAGCTCTTGTCTCCCTCCACTTTGTTTTCTTGACAGGGTAGTAGGACACACTGTTCCTCATGCAAGTCTTCCTTAGAATGATAGCAGCAGTGAAACCACTCTGGGGGGGGTTTTACACATTTTTTCTTGAATATATATCTCAGTCAAGTATATCTCCTAACATCTAAGTTGCTTTAACATCAGAACTTGAAGAAACAGTTTCTTAGGCTTTGTGTTGTTTGGACAACAACAACACCCAGAATTTTCCAGCTAGCATGGTCATGAGACCACTAGGAATGATGTTTTAATTTATAATAGTCATGAAAGCCATAACACATATTGATCTGATTTTAAAAAGAAAAAAAACGTTATTGTAAGGCCAAGATTTCCAGCTCCTCCCCCTGCCATGGTGGGTGGTAAAAGTGTATAGTAGATGGGCACGACTCAAAAAAATGGTGTTTCGTTTGTCGTTTGGTCATTTAGGGGGTCCGTTTCGGTTCGTTTTCGTTTTCGTGACGTTTTTTGCAAAAAATTTCGTTTTCGTTTTGTTAGGTAATGAAACGAAAAAACAAAAACAAAAACAAAAAATTGCTGTTTCATTAGCATTCTTTTTAGTTCAATGCATCTGCTGCAACGAAAACGAAAAACACGGCAAATTGGGTCATTTCGTTTTCATTTTCATTTTGTTTTTTAAAAAAAATTGTTTCATTTTTGTTGCGTAACGAAACGAAAAAACAAAAACGAAAACGAAAATCGCTCATTTCGTGCCCATCTCTAGTGTATAGCAAATTTTTGTCTACTGCACAATCTCTAGTTCCCTCTAGGGGTCAGCTCTGGTAATACATCTTGGAAACATATTTAATATTTTCAGGCTATTCTTTTTAATACTTATTAATTATAGTTATTTAGATTTGTTGCAACCCATCTTCCTGGAAAGGACTCTGGGCAATTTACAATATAAAACTTAATGAAACAATAGATATTAAAAATCCAAAGACCCTACATAACTGACAATATACATATAAATAAATTATTAAGGAGAAGAGGAAAATGTAAGTACTGATCCTGCCAATATGAACATGATTCTAAATCCTTAACCACAGTGCAAGAAAATATAGGAATAAAACACCTGGCAAAAAGACATTTTCTAGGCACCTTATACCTTGTCAGCATATCGTGTTTATGTTAAATTTCTTAAATTTAACATAGCAAATCGAAACAAAATCCAATTACCACTCCCAGTTTTTATTATTTATTAATATATCTACTGCCTTTCGACCCTTGAGAGGGCTGCTGAGGAATTTTATTGCTTGAAAACACACCAAATAGATATATCGAACTATAAAAGTTGGAGGGCATGCAAATAACACCCTAAAACATGTCCACTAGCAAATAGAAATAGGAAGGAACAAAAGACCTGGTGGAAAGGATGCACCTTTACACCGTGGCCGTGTAAACCATTTAACAGATCTCAGCAGCTTTGGAGGGTGAGATTAAACAATTACTGTATAGTATCTTTAAATTAGGTAAATGTCATACACCTAGACACTGACATGACTAAGACTAAGACAGTACCCAGACAGATTAAAAAGCCTCCAACACCAAGGCCATAGCTAACAACCCATTATTTATTGGTTTTAGCACCTTAGGCCATTGTTCACCTTAAGGCCATGGATACTATTGTCTACCTAACAAGCCTATTCAGGCCATTGTTCATCATATGAGCGTATTTCAGGCCAGGGTGACAAGAGGTCAGAGCTAACTATAATAGCTGTATTCAGCCTCGTGGCGCAGTGCTTAAATGCCTGTACTGCAGGTAAAACTGTGCTCACAACCTGGGTTCAGTCCCTGGTAGCAGGCTCAAGGTTCACTCAGCCTTCCAGCCTTCCGAAGTCGGTAAAATGAGTACCCAGCTTGCTGGGGGGGCAATGTGTAGCCTGCACACTGTAATTAAAATTGTAAACCGCCCAGAGACTACTTGTAGTGGTATGGGGTGGTATATAAGCAGAAGCAGAACACTTTGATGAAGCTGTTTGGATGAGCAGCAAAACATTTCTATCTCTCAAGAAAAAATAAGTCCAGTAGCCATGACTCAACTTCCAGATAAACTCACCTGGATGACTGAGAATCTTCACAGACATATTACTAAGACAAAACATTTGTGCCATTCCAACCCCCCAACCCCCTCAGGATTCTGTGGACACTCTGTTGTTTTTGTTTTTTTGTTTTTGAAGGGGAGGGATCATCTTTTAAAGATTTGTTTCACTCTCACAAGGTGATTTTCTTAATATTTCCATTGAATCCAGGAAGAAAATCCATAAGAATCTGTGGAAAGTCTTACTAAAAATCTCTTACAGAGTTTTGAGTTTCTGTTCGGATTCTCTTTTTTGCTACATAGTAAAAGTACAGATCTCCACAGAGACGAATAGCTACAAATTCCCCAGAGCCCACCCCTTTCTCCTTAAAAGGCACTCTGAGACATTCGTAGGAGAGAGCATAGAAAACATTTCTCTACTTACAGTCATTGAAATTACAGACTGGCCAATGCTGCTTTATTTACTGCACACATTCTCATTAACCAACTGAACAGGTCAACAGCAACAATCAACACCACACCAACCAAGGAAAGAGAAGAGAAAGAGTAGTCAGCAGAGAGAGAGGGCTCTTTTAAATTCAACGGCTGGAAGGGATAGTTGGTTAGTGCTGAACTGAGAGTCACCTCAGCCCAAAGTCCCTCCCTGTATTATTTTTACCGCTTATCTTCTCTCTCTCCCTGCCCTCTTCTATCAATCTCCTATTTTTATCTTTGTTTTAGCTTAATTTTAGTTTATTGCTGTTGATTTATATATAATTTGTTTTATTATGTTCCTTGTATTTTGGTTTTTTTTTAATGTATTCCTTTGTTAGGTTGTTATATGATCCCATGTTGTATACCACCCAGAGTAGCCCTAGGGCAGGGGTCTGCAACCTTTAAGACATAAAGAGCCACTTGGACCCGTTTCCGACAGGGGGAAAAACTGGGAGCCGCAAAACCATTGCGACATCACCGGGCGGGCAGTGTGGAGCGGAGCGGCGAACCTGTCACAGTCACCTCCCGGAGCTACGGCAAAGGTTCCAAAGAGCCGCATGTGGCTCCGGAGCCGCGGGTTGCAGACCCCTGCCCTAGGGTTAAGAAAACATCATCATATAACCCCCACGCTGGCCACGCTGCACTGGCTGCTGATTCACTTCAGCATTGATTTCAAGGTTTTAATGATGACATACAAAGCCCTAAAAAGTTTAGGACCCTGCTATCTGGCAGAACGGCTCCTGCCACAAAGTACTGCCCATAACACCCGATCATCTCAGGCAGGACATTTGAGGGTGCCGTCGCTGAAGGAGGCCCGTAAATCTTTGACGAGAAATCAGGCTTTCTCCATGGTGGCCCCTCGGCTCTGGAACCAACTTCCTCCTGAGATCTAGAATCAAAGAATCATAGAATTATAGAATCATAGAGTTGGAAGAGACCTCAAGGGCCATCTAGTCCAACCCCCTGCAATGCTGGAACCCCATCACAATATTTCCAACAGATGGCCATCCAGCCTCTGCTTAAAAACCTCCCCCAAAGAAGGAGACTCCACCACCCTCCGAGGCAGCATATTCCACTGCCAAACAGTCATGAAGTTCTTCCTAATGTTCAAATGGAATCTCTTTTCCTGTAGTTTGAAACCATTGCCCCGAGTTCTAGTCTCTGAAACCATGGAAAACAAGCCTGTTCCCTCTTCAATATGACATCCTTTCAAATATTTAAACATAGCTATCATATCCCCTCTCATTCTTCTTTTTGAAAGGCTAAACATTCCCAGTTCCCTAAGCCGTTCCTCATAAGACATTTCCTCCAGGCCCTCAACCATCCTGGTCGCCCTCCTCTGCACCCGCTCGAGGTTGTCAACATCCTTTTTAAATTGAGGCGCACAGAACTAGAAACAGTACTCCAGGTGGGGTCTGACCAGAGCAGAATAGAGTGGTACTGACACCTTCCCTCCCAGTCTTTAAGAAGCATCTAAAGACGTGGCTATTGCAAAAGGCTTTCCCCGGATATTAATCTGTTCTAATAATGATTGCTATTATATATTTATTTGCTTTTATCTGTAGCCCATCTTGCTCCTGTTCTATGCTGTTGTTATATACTGTTTACTAGTTATAGTGTTTTTATTTATATACTTGTGCTCATCTGTTATATTGTATTTTACTGCTTATGGTTTGATTTCTGTTCAGTTTGTAAACCGCCCAGAGTAGCCATGTAACTAGATGGAGTGGTAAATAAATAAATAAATAAATAAATAAATAAATAAATAAATAAATAAATAAATAAATGGGGCTAGATGGGTGGTATAAAAGTCAAATAAATAAATAAATAAAAATAGGCTGCCCATGAGGATTCAAACAAAACTACAACAAAAACAAGCCTAGATTCTCAGCCATCTTCATGCCCGAATTCAACAAGCCCAACTGTTCTCAGGATCGGCATTGCATAGTCTGCCCAGTAATCATTAGAGATGAAGAGTTGCCGGGGTGGGGGTGGGGGACGCAGGTAGCCAGCTTAGCTCTGCACCAAAACGTTTGTTGCAAGGTAGAGCTCTACAGAGCTAAGCCTTAATTCTGCTACCTACGTCAGGGAAAATGGAACTCCTGTCTTCACCCTCAGCCACTTTTTTTGTTAGAGGGCTCACTTTCCTTCTGTCAGATCTCTGGAGACTGGTAGCCGGCTGGGTAGTGCTCCAGTGCATGTAATGCCATAAACCTGAACACCATCCATTCCAAATGAGTTGACAGGGATTTGACACCTGAGGTGGGCCCTCTCACCTTCCCTCTGAAGTGGCAGTACAGTAGGACCCCAGTATCTGCTGGGGATTGATTCCAGACCTTCCCGTGGATAATGAAAACCGTGGATAAGAGAGAACACTTGCCCGCCCACCTCCAAACTGCTGTTTCCTGACAGTAGCTTGCTTTGTGGCTGCTGTTTGTGACTGTAGCTTGCTTTACAGATGCTGTTTGTGACAATAGCTGGCTTTGTGGCTGCTGAATTATTTTCCCCCCCTCTGCCGACCGTGGATAACTGAATCAGTGGATAATGGCTGCTGTTTTGAGACAGTAGCTTGCTTTACAGATGCTATTTTTGACAATAGCTGGCTTTGTGGCTGCTGAATTATTATTTTTCCCTCTGCCAACTGTGGATAACTAAATCAATGGATAATGGCTGCTGTTTTGAGACAGTAGCTTGCTTTACAGATGCTATTTTTGACAATAGCTGGCTTTGTGGCTGCTGAATTATTATTATTTTCCTCTTCCAACTGTGGATAACCGTATCAGTGGATACGGGGGTCCTACTGTATTCCTTTTGGCTTTTAGAGCTACAGCAGGAAGAGAGAGGGAGAAAGGAAACGATGTAGTATTTTCATCCTTGGAAAAGAGTGGAGCATTTTTAATGTTGAAATTAATGCAGATATCAATGGGTCCTCTCCAGAAGCCAGAACGCATTATTTTAAACACTTGAGGCTGTCTGTGGTTCCTTAAATGAATTTGCGAGGCTGAGGGACCAATAATGAATGCAAACAGCAGCCAATAATTCATCCTCATGGCTCTAAAAGCTCTTTCCAGGGTAAATATTAGTACGTGGCTATTAAGCAGAAGGAGTGGATGTAGGTGTGCGGGGGTGGGGGTGGGGCTTTTGTGCATGACTGCCATCATGTGCCTGCATACATTTATAGGGCCTCTCTTTGGATTGTGGCCCTTTAGCTGAATAGTAGATGGTGCACTGGGCTGTATCCAAATAACAGTACACTTTGTGAAACCCAGTTCCCTGTGTATCCTTTCAGGGGAGTCTCCTAACCAAATGATGCCTATGTCTGACCCAATATTTGTTTGTTGCAGAATCTCTGAAATTTGCCTTATCCCATTGAACTGGGAATGTTAAACGGCTTCCAGACAGCCACTGAAGGCCGTCAGATATATTTTGAGCACAGCACGCCTTGCCTACTTCCAGCGCACAAAGCATAAGACACAGAGAAGCAAGAGGTAGATGCTACGGATTTTGGCAGAGATACTGACAACCATGAAGTGGTTTATCAATCTCTTTAGAGCCACCCCCCCCCTTTTAGCACCTCTTATCACATTTGGATCAAGGGCATTTTTAGAAGTGGTAAAGAAAGGACATTTAAAATAGATTTTTCAGAATATAACTCTAACCTAACCTTTAACAAGTCCAGTTCCCATGACTCAACTCCAGGATAATTTTGCCAGGATGACTGAGATTTTCCACAGGCATAAGTGAACCTAACACGTTAATTTTTTTTTTATTAATGCTTAAGTGTGTGTGTTTGTGTGCACGCGTGTGTGCGTGTAAGTTTGCCTCTACCAGATAAAATTTGAGAAGGAAAAAATGTCAATGCACATTGAGTTTAATTTACTTTTGGGGGTGTGCAATATTTATTTATTTATTTATTTATTTACTTACTTACTTACTTACTTACTTACTTACTTACTTACTTACTTACTTACTTACTTACTATATTTCTATACCCCCCATTTGGAAAGGAGGCCACTTTGGGTGGTTTACATCATGTGTACAAAAACAGAAAAAACATAACCCAAACATAGCAATAGAAACAACAAGCTAACTCAAATTACATAAAAATACAATAAATATCATCATCATCATAAAATGGAAGTGGCCTTTACTTTGTGTCTCCTCCTCCTTAACCCCCCCCCAATGAAGAGCCCTTCCCCCTAAAGTCAAAATAAGCACCTCCTCCAAAAGCCCCCCCTCCACTCTTCCTTCCGGAGCCCACTATACCACATTGTTGCCCTTCTTGCTCTCCAAATCCATGACTCAGGTGAGACCTTGGAGTCTCTCTCTGCCTAAGTCCCCTCTTCCTTCACTGCACCACCGTTGCCGCATCCGGAAGAGTAGGCGACAGGCAGAGCAAAAGGCACCACAGCCACCGCAGTAACTACCCACTCCTGCCGCCATCTTGGGCATTCCTGGTGTGCATCACACATTCACCTCATTCAGGCTTCTTTGAGCTGGGTCAGCACTCAGGTGCAAAGGGCTGATGTCAGTCCTCCAAAGTGGACATGGAAGAGCAGAGAGAAAGGTGCAAGAGCGTCTCTTTCACGGGGGCAGGAGAGATGTGAAAGCAAAAAAAGGAAAATCCACCCCAAGCAGTACAGAAATAATTAATCCCTCTGGGTTGCCTGCAATTCTGGTTCAGATTAAACTCATCTATATCTGGGATTATCTATCTGGCATTATGTATACCATATTTGATACAAGAAATGTATAAATAATTGCAACTAAGAATAATTGTGGCAACCACCAGAACACATTTCTTGATTCCCTTGGGGCTCATGACCATCAGGTTGGGAGCCCATGATATAGACAGTGGAAGAGCTTCTCTCCAGGTGGGTCATCTACTTTTTTACACTCCCTGCCCTGTGGTAGACCTGACAGAAAATCCAGCTGCTTCGCCACTTCCTTTGGCTGCTTTATACTGGGCCCCTGTCAGCTGGGCCCAGCCCGTGCCTCCTTGCCCAGGTCTGCTTGTTTTTTCTGGTTCTGGTCTCCCACTCAGAACTTCCATCTCCCTCGCAACACCTTCATGTTGCCCAGCACTTTGTAGTTTGGCGTTCACACATTTTCTCAGCGTTCATGAAAAGGGGCCTCTCAAACGGTTTGGCCACCCAGCCCAAGTTGTGGAGAAGCTAGAATACATATGCAACCTATTGTTTCCAAAAACAGTTTTGCTGAAGACCCTCAAGGAAGATGTGATGATGATGGAGATGCCAAGGGAGCAAAGAAGATATGTGTTAGGGTTAGGGATAGGGATAATGTTAGGGTTAGGGTTAGGGTTAGGGTTAGGAGGGGAAGAAGAGGAAGAAATGGTGGCAGCAAAAGGGAAGGCAGAGACTCAGCTGAGCATTGTTTCTCTTCCCACCTCAGGCAGCAAGAGATCTTGGACTGCCTCTGGCAGTTAGGTCGTTTTGGTGTGGAGTGGGCAACTGTGGCCTACACATCCTGCCATCGCTAGGCAACATATTGGGTTTCTTCCAGTGTGGATGGACATATGCTGAACTGCTAAAAGGTGTGCATCCTTCATTTCAACCAAGGGTTCCCAACCTTGGGTCCCTGCAGGATGTTCTTGGACTACGACTCCCAGAAATCCTGGCCAGCACAGCTCATGGTGAAGGCTTCTGGGAGTTTTAGTTCAAGAACATCCTGGGACCCCAGGTTGGGAACCACTGATTTAGGAGGAAGGGTTTATGGAGCACATACCTTCAATACCTGGTAGTAAAGTTCAGTTCTCTTGAATTGCAACTGCCCTATCAAGTGCTTAAAACCAGGGTACCATGCTTAAAACTGGGTTACTTCAAGGGCCAGATGCAGGGGAGTGGTATCAGGAGACAGATATCTAATCTCATACACTCCCAGATGCATCTGGTGGGGCCACTTGTGAGATACAGGAAGTTGGACTAGATGGGCCGTTGGCCTGATCCAGCATGGCTCTTCTTATTTTCTTATGCATAAGACTAGCTCAGCAGTCTCTCAAAATGAAGGCTGTCAAATACTGGATTCGTTCGCTCACAACTGAGAAATTAGTTCTGACATCCCAGTAGATCAAAGCCCTTGCTCAGTTACAGAATGGCATGCCAGCTTTGGGGATCTGACCCATATTTGTCATACTTCAAGATGATATGCATTGATAGAACCTAATATTCCCCCTGGTTTTGATCATCATCATAGAAAAAAGCTGAAACATCTCACAGGATTTCCTAGGAAAAGAGCTGATATAATGTGCGTGAGGAATGTGGAGTGTTACGTTGCACACAGGTGTTGCTCAGGTTGAATTGCACTTTTATGTGGTAACTTCCGAGTATTTTTTCTGGAGCAAGTTATTGTCTCTGAACAAACATTTCCAATCTCCCCTTACTTAGGAAGATTTCCCCAATGACTTGATTGTCACCACCCTCTTTATGTTGCAGATAATTAAATAGAATTAACCAATGTAATTGGCACATGCTAGCCTACATAGGGGGTTTCCCACAAAGTCTGAAAAACTTCAGGTTACCAGGTTTCAGAATGCTGGCTGAATCTTCAGTGCCCTTCTTCTCCAAGTCTCAAGACCTGGAGGTAAATCTCAGGTCTTGCCAGGTAGGACTAGTGAATATTATTTATTTATTTATTTATTTATTTATTTATTTATTTATTTATTTATTTATTTATTTATGTATTTGTTTGTTTGTTTGTTTGTTTGTTTTTGAATATTTTTACCCCACCTTTCTCCTTGGAAAAGGACCCAAGGTGGCTTACAATTAGAGATGGGCATGACTCGGGGGAAAAAAATTCGAGTTGTCGTTAGTCGGGCCGGTTCCGTTTCGGGTCATTTCCGTTTTTTGCAAAAATTCGCAAAAATTAGGCAGTTCATTTTTTTTGTTTTTTTGTTTTTGTTAGTACTGGTTTTGGGGGGGGTAGCGGGCTCCTGGAGGCACCTCTGTGGGGTGGCTGCCTCCTCTGGCCTGCTATAAAGGGAAAGCGGGCTCTTGGAGACACCCGTGGGTGCCTCCTATCCTCACCCACTAGGAAGGGGAAGCAGGTTCCAAGAGACCCCTCAACATGGGGGTCTCCCCTCCTCACCTGCTGCTGCAAAATGGTATGCAATAGCCATATGGATATGCATACCAGTTGCAGACAGTGAGACCAGTGAGTGAACCCAGAGCCATAGGGTGAAGTGATGCCTAAGGCTCTCGCACCGCCATGTCTCACAAAGAAGGGAATCGTACTTGCGTGTAGTGCAATGCAAGTAGATCTGGCTTAGGGTTAAGGTGGGTTAGTGCAAGGGCTAGGGTTAGGCTAGTGACAGGTAAGGTTACGGTGGGCTAGTGGGTTGCACCTCTGGGTGCCTCTCTGACCCACTAAGAAGACAGTCTGTGACGTATGGGTAAGGAGTCAAGGATTAGGGTTAGGGTTAGGGGGCTAGGGCAGGTTTTAGGGGGCTTTTTGGCACATCCCAGAAGTCTCCATGGCCAAGTGGCCATGCGATTGGTGGGATGGCTCCAAAAATTTGCATGGTCGTCCACTCCCACATGGCTGGCCACTCGGCCAGCCCATCATTGCGCAGGTGTAAAAAATAAATAAATAAATAAATAAATGGAGGACAGAGGAGGAGAGGAGAGACATTTTGTTGCAAGAAAAAACCCACTGCTACTGTGAAAAATCTGGCAGTTTATAAATTTTCGCTTGTTTCTGTTGTGCTTGTGTGTTTTTGGACCACGATTTCAAAAACAATATTGCGTTCGCCGCCCCATTTTGGATCCCCCGCCCGCACCGCATGGCATGGCGAGTCCGGCTGCCCAGGACGGGGGGGAGGCGGGACCCCCCCTCCAGAAACCACCCCTCCGGTAGGTGCCCTGCGCCCTTAGTCAAGCAGGCATTTTTCCACCTGCTTTTTTGGCCCGGGAATTGGTGGGGTGGAGAGTTTAAAAGTTTTTTTCCTGTGCCGTCCGTGCTGCTTGCTTGCGCTTTAATTGCGGCTGCCGGCGGCGAGACTGGGCTTTTTGCTGGCTGCGAGCCTGCGGCGAGTCCCACCAGAGCAGCCCAGGACGGGGGATGGGGGGGAGGCCGGGGACCTCCAGAAACAACCCCTCAGGTAGGTGCCCTGAGGCACGGCAGGCATTTTTCCGCCTGCTTTTTGGCCGGGAACCGGGTTTTTTAACTTTTAAAAACTTTTTTTCTGTGCCGCGTGGCATCGCGCGATTGCGCGATGCAAGGAACGAGCACGACAAATCAGACCAAAATTGTTCGTTCGTCGGTTCGAGCTCGAAGTCTGGCGGAGTAATTCCCGTTACCGTTTCTGTAGAGTAACGGAACCGAGTAACGGAAACGGAAATGGGAATACCGCTAAGTCGTGCCCATCTCTACTTACAATAATGAGGGACAATATACAGCCCAGAATATTAAGACTTATTCAAATTAATAACACAGAATTAGAAGAGACAACTTAGAACATTAAATTTAACATTAAAGCTACAAAGAGCACACAAAAAATTTAAAAAATCGATTAGCAGGGATGGAAAGAAACTAACATGGAAATCAATGTTCTTATGAAATCAGTCAATGCAAACATGTATGGTAATCAATATAAAAGTCACATAGTAAATAGTTGCTAATTCAGGAAAAGCTTGCTTGAAGAGGAAGGTCTTTGCCTGTTTCCGGAAAGACAGCAGGGACGGGGCAGCCCTGGCCTCCAGTGGGAGGGAGTTCCAAAGTTTGGGATCAGCAACAGAGAAGGCCCTGTCATGTGTTCTTTTGAGGTGCACCTATGAAGTTGGCAGCATGGCAATATGGCTGCTCATCCTTTAAAGCTGGCACTAGGGTTCTGGTGGGTCAGAGTGAAGGGGTTTCCTCGTGTGGTGGCCAGTCTCTGTTACATCACAAGGGCTTTCTTTTACAAAATTACAAGCAAAACATACTTTCAGGGACTATTTATTTATTTATGAATATTATAACTACAACTCCCAGAAACACCCTTCCACCATGGACCCTGGCAATACTGACACAGAGCTTTTGAGGCTTCCAGACCCCATTTCCCCCAAATGATCCTTGTAAGCTATGCCCAAACAGCACTCTAAAATGCACTGTGTTAGATAATTGTGGGGGTGGGTGGGGCAGAACTACAATCGGGAGATTCTGCTGGCTCTGCCAAATTCTGCTTATGAAAAAAAGTTGGGATGGAGAGTTACTTCAGAAAAAGCAAAAAAGCAAAGTATTATGCTTGTATACCACCCCATACCACTTCAAGCAGTCTCTGGGTGGTTTACAGTTTCATTACAGTATGTAGGCTACACATTGGCCCGTCAGCAAGCTGGGTACTCATTTTGCCGTCCTCGGAAGGATGGAAGGCTGAGTGAACCTTGAGCCTGCTGCCTGGGATTGAACCCCAGGTCACGATGAGCACAGTTTTACCTGCAGTACAGGCATTTAACCACTGTGCCTCGAAGCTCACTAAAGGAGAAAAGATAGGGTGACTGTGGATAGAATCATGGAAATGACATATTCAAGGAATCATTCTTTCAAGATCCACACACTGATAAAATTAGATGGGACGTCTTATAGATGGGAAAATATGGTAGATAGCCTTTTTTAAAAAATCCAAAAGAGAATAAGAGAATAAAGTGACAAATGTGCCCAAAACAAATCCACTTGTCACAGATATATCAAAGAACAAGGCATGCCTCATAAAAGAACTTGAAAAGGTATGTTGGAAGTTAATGCTTTTTTATAACATGGCCCTGTCCCATCTCACAAGAACTGGTGGCTCAAAAAGCAGGGGTTCTCTCTCTCATCAAGAAGGATCTTGCTGATTTTTAATTTTTGAAAAACTTTGCTCTAAATGTGTTTCTGGAGACGCTCCTTGATTATTCTGGACATGAAGACACCATAAAATTGGGCAGATCTTTCTCGGACTTCCTCCCTTTCCCAGTGCTAGAGATTAATGATCCAATAAACCTACCCAGGAGAAAGCTAGGGTAGGGAGCCTTATCTCATCAAAGCAATGATACATATAAGTAAAATGAAAGGAAGACACAAAAGGAATTAAATTATCCCCCACTGCAGTCATAATGGAACACAGCTAAACGTTGCCATTGGAAAAGCACATACCGTATATACTCGAGTATAAGTCGACCCGAGTATAAGCCGGGGGCCCTAATTTACACCCCAAAAAACTGGTAAAATTTATTGACTCAAGTATAAGCCTAGGGTGGGAAATGCAGCAGGGCCTGGCAACTCCTCCTTTGTGAGCTGGGTGTGTGTGTGATGTTTAAAATGACTTTTAGCCACCGAGGCAAGTGCTTGAATTGGTGGCTAAAAGTCATTTTAAACATTGTTTTAAAATGACCTTTTAAAAAGTCATTTTAAACATGGGGGGTCAGGAGAAGTGGCGCACAATGTTTAAAATGACTTTTAGCTACTGACCCAGACTTGCCTCAGTGGCTAACAGCATTACCCGCATATAAGCCGAGGACTCCTTTTTTTCAGCCCAAAATTAGGGCTGAAAAACTAGGCTTATACTCGAGTATATACACAGTAAGTAGGTTATTCATAAGTAGGTTACTCATTTTAACTAGTCACCTCCAAAGCATACCTGGGTGACAGCAAAAAGAGAATAAGCTACTTGTAGTCGTCTATAATATAGTCCACTTCTGGAATGTAACCTCCATTGTCATTATGTGTCATAAAGTCATTTCTTTCTGTCTTCAGGAAAGCATTAAAACGTGGCTTTTCAAAGAGGCTTATGGCAATCACTGACGGTTTTATGTTTGTTTATGTTCTGTTTTGTCCCTGTCATCCTTCTTTCTGGGATTACCTATGTTTGTCTCGTCTATTTTGTTTTTATCTGTTTATCTTCTTTGGTTTTGTGAACAGTCCAGAGTTCCTCTGGGAAAGTCGGTATAGTCAAGAAATGCAACAAATAAATACATAATTTCCAGCTTACATCGGCACCCACTCAGAGGCAGTGCCCATAGGAGGCCGGGCATGGAAGCTTGGTTACTGTCTGTTAGTGGATGCCTGCTGGGAGGGGAAGTGCCAAACACCTGTTCAGACAAAAAAGGAACTGGCAGAAACCACCAAACTAGTGGTTTGTGCCCATTTCCTTTCCGGAGACATAGACACGTCAAGTCAGGTACAACGATAACACCAAAGACTCCAGTGGGACCTGATATACTAACTAATTTTATCCACCATGAGCTGTTTGGGACTGAAGCCCACATTTCTTGGTCTTGGAAATGCTTTGCCTGCTCTAGGAGCCTTCCACACTCCAGAATGCATTGGTTCCTTATGAAACACAGGCAAGGTATTTTTATAAAGAGTACATTTCAAGCAGTGTCAGAAAGGGAAACTAATCAGTCCTCTTAGCATCACAGGCGGGAGGATGCCTGTTCGGCTTCATTGCCCCGACTGTTCTCACTATATATTTCACTCAGGTAAGATACCTCCACCTACTGAATCATTAGCTCCAATTACTTAGAAGCCCATCTGGGAACGAGCCCTGGAGGCTCCAGAGGGAAGAAATGAAATTACAGCAAGAAACTAGAGATGGGCACGAAACAAACAATTTTTCGTTTCCGTTTCCGTTTTTTCATTTCGTTACGTAACGAAACGACAAACGAATTTTGTCTCTAAAATGAAACGAAACGAACAGAAACACCGGAAATTTTGTCATGCGTTTCGTTTCCGTTACTGCAATATGAGTGAATTGCTTAAAATCCTTTTAAAAAATCACAAAAAATTGAAATAAATGGTAATGAAATGGTAACGAAACGAACAAAAATGAAAATGAATTTTTTGCAAAAATTCACGAAAAATGGAAACGAACCGAAACGGACCCTCCAAACGACAAACGACCAATGAACTGCCATTTTTTTGTTTCGTGCCCATCTCTACAAGAAACGTATACTTGCCTGTTTTCCCTGCCCCAATTCAGCAATTCCTGTTTATATGTCAACAGAGGAGTAACGTATTTAGTTGGCTTAGTAACAGTGGGCCAAAGAGTGTATATTAGAGCTTGCCACAAGGATGCTGTAGGAAATTGCATCTCCATAATTAGCACTCCCGGCCTGGCCTGAAATGTGCAGAAACAATTGCTCACATGTAGCTGTTTTGTCCTCTGTACCCTCCTCTTTGCCAGTGGGAAAAAGCCCATGGCTGAACAAACCTGATCAAGGAGTTTCATATGCAATAAGCGGAAGTCCACCCCAACCATTTTCTAAGTGAGGCTGCTGGCACAGGTAGGCAACTAAGGGCAGCAACTGGTTAGCTGCTTCATACATTGTCCCTGCCTCTTTGCTGCCAGAAATGGAGAGGTGGGTGTTTGTGGTATTTTTCTGCCTTCTGTGCCAAAGCAATCAGCTTGTTTTCCATCCCACATCTGTTGAACTGAGCACGTGATGGACACTGCTTGTTTGTTTGTTTTTGTACTTCTTACTTACTTACTTACTTACTTACTTACTTACTTACTTACTTACTTACTTACTTACTTACTTACTTACTTACTTACTTACTTTGAATATTTTTACTCCGCCTTTCTCCTTGGAAAAGGACCCAAGGCAGCTTACAATACTGAAGGGCAATGTACAGCCCAGAACATGTAAGACATATTCAAGTTTAAGAACAGGGAATTAGAAGAGGCATCGTACAACATTAAAAGGCAACATTAAAGCCAAAACGAGCACACAAACAGTTAAAAGAAAAACATCCCATTATGAGGGATGGAAACTAACATAGGTGTTCTTATGAATTAGGTCAAAGCAATCATGCAGGGTGACCCATCTAAAAGTCACATAGTAGGAAGTCCCTCATGCAGGGGAAGCTTGCCTGAAGAGGAAGGTCTTTGCTTGCTTCTGGAAAAACAGCAGAGATAGGGCAGTCCTGGTTTCCAGCAGGAGGGAGTTCCAAAGTCTGGGAGCAGCAACAGAGAAGGCCCTGTCATGTGTTCGTATGAGACGCACCTGTGAAGGTGGCAAGATGGAGAGAAAGACCTCTCCTAGTGACCTTAGCATCCGAGCTGGTTCGTACTGCAAGATTCAATCTCTAGGGTATATTGGACCCAGGCCATTTAGTGCTTTTGTACAATTTTGTACTATTTTCCTGCCTAACATTTCCAATTCAGCACTTTGAGGTGTTAAACATTGGGTTGACCAATTCTGGACAGCTGAGTGGTTTGGGATTTGGGCTGAGGCGCCAGAGGTTGGAAGTTCAGTTCCCCACTGCGAACCTTGAAGCTGATTTAAATAAGGGAAATGGGCACACAGACTAGCATTGGCAATGCCATTGAAAGCAAGTACCACACGAGGCTCTACCATTTCATGTATTTATGCCCTTGATACACATTCGTAGCACACTGGCAGGATTTCTCTACATTATGGCCAGTAGATGTATCAACTGCAGTGAGAAAGTTATTCTCAGTTACTTCCCCATGGCAGCCATAAGCTTTTCTTAGCAGAATACCACTACCAGATGACTAGGCTTCTGTTCCAGTTTTCTGAATGCAAGTAGGTCATCAAAATTAGGGTGAAGGATAGCTGGGGAGAAGGCCATGCCCCCTATTGGCATCTCTATGTAACTTTTGTATGGATTACCATGCATGATTGCATTGACTGATTTCATAAGAACACCAGTGTTTTCCATGTTACTTTCCACCCCAGATAATGTTTTTTTTTCCTTTTTGCATGCTCTTTGTAGCTTTAATGTTACCTTTTAATGTTCTAAGATGCCTCTTCTAATTCCCTGTTCTTAACTTCAATATGTCTCAAATGTTCTGGGCTGTATATTGTCCTTCCTTTTTGTAAACCACCTTGGGTCCTTTTCCAAGGAGAAAGGTGGGGGGTAAAATATTCTAAATAAATAAACAAAATAAATATTTTATGAACTCCCACACCAGGATGCATTTCTTTGTAAGGAACTTAATTTTAATAAAAACAGTCTTGTTTCCGGGCAGGTTATGAGCAGTAGCAAGGTGCAACAATCCAACTCTAAAATCTTGAGAAGTGCTGCATTACAGACAGATCCAAAGCAACAAAGATCTAGAGAGATAGGCAGCAAACCAAAGAGTCCTATCAAAGAGTCAGGTAAAACGTGTGTGGGGATCTAAAGCCAAATGTCAAGTACCAATCCAAGATATGACTACTTCCATTCTAAACAGCAAACAAGCAGGGATACCCTAAGACAGTGGTGGCGAACCTTTGGCACTCCAGATGTTTTGGACCACAACTCCCACAGTCCTTTGTCATTGGCAATCTAGGCTCAGAATCCCAAGGGTTGTGGTCCAAAACATCTAGAGTGCTGAAGGTTTGCCACCACTGCCCTAAGATGTGAAGTAAAACATACTGCAAAGGTAACCTCCCTGATAGATGGTGGGAATGCTACAGACATGATATATATCTTAACTTCAGCAAAGATTTTGACAAATTGCCTCATGACATTCTGATTAGTAAGATAACTAGGTGTGGACTGGATTGAACAACTATTCGGTGGATGCATAGTTTTCAAATTGTATTCAAAGTACGTCTCCTTTTGAAACCGGGAGGAGATAACAAATGGAATACTAGAAATTTCAGTCTTCTACCTGGTCGTCCTCAACCTTTTTATTAATGACTTAGAAGAGGAGGTGTGGATAATGCTTTGCAGAAGACACAGACAGGTAGAAAATGGGGCAGAAAGATATTGATAGCTTCCTAAGTGTTAGAGCGATACAACAATGGAACCAGTTACCTCAGGAGCTGGTGAGTACTTCAGCACTCGAGGCATCCAAGATCATGTTAGGCAACCATGTGTCAGATATGCTTTGATTTGGACACCTGTATCGAGAAGACGATTGGACTTGATAGACATAGAAGCCACTTCTGACTCTATTATTCTATGATTCTATAACATCACTTTTATGGGATGGAAGGAGTGCCAGACTCTTGTTGAATTAGAAGCTAAAAGTTCCTGGAGGAGGAGTCAATCTTTTGTGTATCTGAGGGTTTAAATCTGGTGGTAACTGGTCCTCATGTTTGGAGGATGGGTCTCTTCCTCACTAAAAGATTACTCCAGCAGAGGCATGAAATGAATACCATCAGTGGAGTAGTTGTCAATCCAACATTTAGGATCTGGTAGCTGGAGAATTAGATTCTGACATGTTAACGGCCATCAATAGTACCAGACCTTCTGAAGCCTCCTGGTAGATAGATAGATAGATAGATAGATAGATAGATAGATAGATAGATAGATAGATAGATAGATAGATAGATAGATAGATAGATAGATAGATAGATAGATGATAGATAGATCATAGAATCATAGAATCATAGAATCATAGAGTTGGAAGAGACCTCAAGGGCCATCTAGTCCAACCCCCTGCCATGCAGGAACCCCTTCACAATGACAGATGGTCATCCAGCCTCTGCTTAAAAACCACCAAAGAAGGAGACTCCACCACCCTCTGTGGCAGCATATTCCACTGCCGAACAGCTCTAACTGTCATGAAGTTCTTCCTAATGTTCAAATGGAATCTCTTTTCCTGTAGTTTGAAACCATTGCCCCGAGTCCTAGTCTCTGAAGCCATGGAAAACAAACCTGTTCCCTCTTCAATATGACATCCTTTCAAATATTTAAACATAGCTATCATATCCCCTCTCATTCTTCTTTTTGAAAGGCTAAACATACCCAGTTCCCTAAGCCGTTCCGCATGAGACATTTCCTCCAGATCCTCAACCATCCTGGTCGCCCTCCTCTGCACCCGCTCGAGGTTGTCAACATCCTTTTTAAACTGAGGCGCACAGAACTGGACACAGTACGCCAGGCGGGGTCTGACCAGAGCAGAATAGAGTGGCACTATCACTTCCCTTGATCTAGACACTATGGTTCTGTTGATGCAACCAAGAATCGCATTGGCTTTCCTGGCCGCCGCATCACACTGCTGACTCATGTTCAATTTGTGGTCCACCAAAACTCCCAGATCCCTTTCACAGGTACTATTCTCTAGCCAAGTGTCCCCCATCCTATATCTGTGCAATTCATTCTTTTTTCCTAGATGTAGCACCCTACATTTCCCTCTGTTGAAATCCATTCCATTAGCTTTGGCCCAGCATTCTAATCTGTCAAGGTCCTTTTGGATTTTCATCCGATCCTCTGGGGAATTAGCAACCCCTCCCAATTTGGTATCATCTGCAAATTTAATTAGCATACTCTCTATTCCTTCCTCCAAGTCATTAATAAAGATATTGAACAGCACTGGACCCAGAACAGAACCCTGGGGCACCCCACTGGTCACGTCTGTCCAAGCTGATGAGAGGCCATTTATGATCACCCTTTGGGTGCGATCAGTCAACCAATTACAAATCCACCTAACAGTAGCACTATCTATCCCACTTCCTACTAACTTCTTAGCAAGAATACCATGGGGTAAGATAGATAGATAGATAGATAGATAGATAGATAGATAGATAGATAGATAGATAGATAGATAGATAGATAGACGGACGGACGGACGGATGGATGGACGGACTAATATCACACCCCATTATTGCAAGCAATACTCTGGTAGTTTGCATGTTAAAAACTGAAAACCCATATAACAAAATATACTCAAAAATATGGCAATTCACAAGTAAAAGTCTACAATTGGGGCGGGGGGGGGATAAAAATTCAGAGGACCTGAGGAGACCTATGCCTGGTGCTCTCAGCTCTCCTTTCCACAGTGTGCTGTCCAGGGTCCTGAAGTACTCTGCCTTGCATGCAGGTGCCCTGGCCCTTTATGATAATACAGTGGTACCTTGTATAAAGGAATTAATTCGTTCCAAATGAAATTATGTTACGCAAATTTTCCTTTATACAAATTTCCCATAGGAATGCATTGAAAACAGAGTGATCCCATTTTATGTTGTACAGATTTGACCCATAGGTGATTCTGTTAAGCAAATTTCCCCTATCTCTGGAATGTTTTATGATGTACAAATTTTATGTTATACAAACCGTTTGTTATACAAGGGTCCACTGTATGATCCACCTCCCAGCAGCCCTTTTCCCTTGTGAGTTACAAGTTATGATCAGACAGAATGCCCCTCCTTTCCCCTTTCACAGAGCCACCAAGTCATCTACTGTGAGGATGAAGAACTAAGGCCTAAGAAGAACCTGGCTGGTATTATAGCTATTTAAGAAACTTCTCTGTCCACCAAACCAGTCCTTTTCCAATCCAAGTGTGGTGCATTCTAGGCATGTGCACTGCCTTTGGACAACTCTTCAAAATGGATGGAATCAGAGCCATTCATGTGATTCTGGGCCAGTTCTAAAGCAATGACTTGTTTTTCATCCCATGGGAGGAGCAACATCCAAATGGATCCTTCATAGGGATAAAAAGATAGTTAGCTGTTTGACTTCAGAAAAGAAAAAGTTATGAGTAGCAAAGTTGACTGACCTGTTGTGAGTAGTCTAGTGGAGATGTGAAGCAGACCAGAAAAGAGATTCAATATACACCAAATCAGTCCATCTGTAGATGGCCATAAGGCTGAAACATTCTGGACAGGTTTGAAATTGTGATGAAGTTGCATACTTTATACATCTTGAGACATTATTCTCTCTTTCATAATTTGATCTCTCTCTCTCTCTCTCTCTCTCTCACACACACACACACACACACACACACACACACACACACACACACACACACACACACACACACACACACACACACCTCTTCTTGGAGCTGATCCAATAATCATTTCTTAGACCTGTTTCCTGATACCACTTCCCTTCATATGGCATTTGGAGGTACCCTCCTTTTAAGCCTGGAGATAACACAGGTATCCCCATCATGGCTTGGAACATGCAATGGACGTTTCCTCCAGAAAATCTGTCCAATCCTAATTTCTTAGACCTGCAGGTTCTAAGAAACAGTGAAGGCAAAAATTTCACTGTATAGACTTTGCATCTAGTATCCTAAGTGATATGCAGTGTTCGTCTTTCTCTCTAGCCTCTCAGCCTTTGGCTACCCTGGCAAGCCAAATTGCCCCAATTCAGCTTTGCTTTGCTTTGATTAACAGCTTGTGTTACGGCTGAATTAGCAGTCAGTGATCACACAGGGGCTGTGGGTTGATTCAGGAGTTGAGTAGAGATGGGCACAAATTGAAAAATGAAACACTGTTTCATCAGTTTGTTACACAACTAATTTCTTCATTATGTAACAAAACAGCAGGATGCATTTTGTCAGAAAACAAAACAAAGCACCATTGTTTCCTCTAGGAATGAAACCATTCATCCTAAAGGAAATGGCAGTGGAGCTTCCTCAAGCTTTTCCCTATAAGCCCCCCAAATTTAGAAAGGTTTGGGGAGTCAGGGGGCTGAGTTATTATGCTTCAAAGGGGGTACCCCTAGGAAAAATCTTTCTAATTGATTGAATCAAGATTCAGAAGGAAAGCCATGGTGAAGCTAACCACTCACCCACAGAAAGGGGCTATTCCGGTTTCCGTATTCAATTAGAATGATTTTTTTTCCAAGGGACACCCCCTTTGGAGCTTAATAGCTCAGCCCCCTGACCCCAAAACCTCTCCAAATTTTAAGGGCTTCTAAGGAAGAGCTGGAGGAAGCCTCCTTGCCATTTTGGTGCCTCTAGGACCCAGGGGAGCATAGCGTTTCGTTTTGTTTTGTTTTGTTTTGTAACAAAACTATTCTAAAATTTTGTTACTAATAAAACAAAATGAAACTACTAAAGAGACAAAACAAAACAAAATACTATGTTTCCATTTTGTGCCCATCTCTAGAGTTCCATGTACACACTCAATTCCTGCAGTCCTTCCTCTGCTGATGATTTTATAGTTCAGTGTCAAGCCACTTAGTTTTGAAAGGGTTGTGCAGTGACAGACAGACAGACAGACAGACAGACTAATATATATATATATATTCCTATCCAGAGATGGCCTAACAAAAAACTAGTGTCTCAGTACTTGTGATAATGCAATAAAGTGATATAGCATTAATCCATGTGTGTGGGTGGGGGGGAAATTGGATTGTAGGGAAATAACATGGGACATACTGTATGTTCCTGTGGTCCTGAACATCATGTCCCAATTGCCGACATCACCAAAACCTCACCCGCAGACAGACACCCTTGTCTTTACAAGAATAAATCAACTGATCACACAGGAAAAAGCTCAGAAAAGTAGAAGCTCCCAGTAACAGAGGGGGGAAGACTTTTAATTAGACCATACAAGAACCACAGCAACTTCTGCAGTATTTGATAGCGTAGTCACAAGCTCGGTCTTCTTAGATTACTAAGCTTTACTGAAATACTACTACACTCATAAGATTCCATGTGTAGGTGATTGTGGAAGAATGTTTGTTGTTTTGCCTTTGTGTGACTATATCACACCATTAAGACCTTCTGTAGCTCTTCCCCCTCTGCCACTCCACCCCCAGCTAAATCAAATCATTTGTGCTTCCCCCATTTAAGAAAAAAGGAAGAGATCCAGAAATGCAAATAATTCTAATGGATCTGAGGATTGTTGGGGTTAGAACAGTTGTGGGTTTTTTTTATTGCAATACAAAGTAGGTTGACATATGTCAACACACCTCTATGGTGATCATTCTGTAGTTAGTCTAATTAAAGAGGTTTTAGTAAAAGAGGAACTATGCAATACCTTTCATTTGAGTACAAGATCAGGAAAATGCTTAAATCCTTCATCTCTTATGGAAGGAAGCCATTTCTATCAAGATGAAGATGAAATTAATGTAGCTAAACAACTCAGAGAGGCGGGGCTGGGAGGGAGAGAGTCTTTTAAATGATGAAAAATCCTATTTTCCTTTTCAGCATAACCCATGGTTCTTTTTTTTTCTTCTTCTAGGAACTGGCATTGGAATATGACATGAAATTATAATGAATGCAGACACCCACTGGAGAACACCAGCTGTTCCAGTTAGGGAAAGCGTGAAGATTTTTAAGTGTCATTTTAAAAAAAATATTCCTGAAACAGCATTCAGGCAAGAGGGATGAGACATATTCAGATGCTGCCGTTCTAACAATTCCCAAAACCGGAATTGACTTCTGAAAGTGAGAAGTGCCTTCCGGATTGCCCAAAACTTCTTCTAGAGCACCAGACGTGTTGCCCAGGCCTGTCAGAGGGCCCCAGAAATGGCTTCTGCTGAACCAGAAGTGACTTCCAAAAAGCCAGAAGTGCTTTCAGAATCACCCAAAACCACTTCTGGGGCCTCCGACAGGTCTAGGAAGCCTGTTGTAGGCCCGTTTGGGGCAGCGCCAGGTCTCAGGTAAGTGTAGGAGGCCCCCCCCCATTCCCGACCCAGACCCTAAAGAGACAGGTTTTGACAGCTTTTTTAAAGGATGCCAAAGAGGGAGCCAGGCGTATCTCGCTTGGTAGTTTGTTCCAGACGGCTGGGTCAGCCACCAAGAAGGCCCATTTACGTGTTGCTACCCTATGGGCCTCTCTGGGGGTGGCCACCCGGAGCGAGAGAGCCATGGAGGATCAAGTGGGTCGGGCCAGCTCTGATCATAGGGAGATACGGATCCTCATATCATGGATTTTTCTTTATTATGGGTCGGGTGGGGTCCCTAACCCCCATGATAAACAGGGGATTACTGTACATCGAATGTCTGCATTTGCAGTTTTTTTGGGGAGAGCACTGTATTGCCCCAGTACAAGTTAGTCAATGCATGGTGCATTTTAAAATAAATCAAGATCAGGATATTTTATGGATGGATGGATACATAGATAGATGGATAAAATACCAGTTTATACAACTCCTTGCTACAGGATCTGATTGTGATCCTACAATATGTTCTGAAGGATGACCTTAAGGGTCCCTAGAATAAAGACCACCGGGGGGGGGGGGGGACAATGCCCAGAGGTTGGGACTTGTACCTCCTGAACAACATCTCCTGTCATGTCATCCCTGGGCCATAGGGCTGCTTTCTCATGCTGTGCATAGGCCTGCGGGAAGTTCAGCAACCAAAATTAAGTAGGACATAAGAGTCATAAAATATGTGCTCCCTTGCATATTTTCCTACTGCATTTTTCCATATCTTTGAAAAACCAGTGAGGAGCAGCTCTCTTCTGCAAGTCAGCAGATCCCCGGCTGCACCTTCACAGAATCCCCTATCTTTCCTTGATGTGCTAAAAATAGCCTTATTTGCAGGCAGATGTCAAAGATTAATTGGCTTCGCAGCCTAGAGGAAACCTACCAAACAACTTCAAAAGCTGACTGGGGAAGAAAAGCGTCTTCTCAGAGTTCCCCTCCTGTATATGTCATCCCTCAAAACAAGTCATTTGCTCTTTCCCCAGGGAAGCACCAATTACAGGATTTCTTCTTCTTCTTTTAAATATCAAATGCAAGAGGTTCACTGACAGAACCAAAGGGAGAACTCTCCCTGGGTGAGCTGAAATGGAGGAGATAGGAGAAATCAGAGATAGCCCCCTTCCTCCCGCCTATTAACGCACCCACACCATCTTTCAATTCTAACCCAAACAGAAGCATTTGCCTCAGAAAGTAATTGTCTTATAGTTTAGATTCTGAATCCAATCTCCTACTAAAGTTCCCATAATCCACTGAATAGCTCTCTCTCTCTCTCTCTCTCTCTCATCTTTTTCTCCCATCCATATTTCACATTTCCTCTATTCAGTCCACCTTGATATAGATATTTCTCCTTTTCCACACAACCCTCTGAGGTAAACCAGGCATTTCTACACAACCCTCTGAGGTCAGACTGAGAAGGTGCCTACCTCATACCACACACTCTAAATCACAAACACCGAGCTTGTGACGCATTCACACACACACACACACACACACACACACACACACACACACACACACACACACACACACACACACCTGGATACAGACGTCATGAAGGAGCCTTATTTTCAACTAGAAGGGCACCGTCATTTTAGGTGGGAGGGTGATCGAGGTCAGGAAACTCGCCCAGTGAATAATGGGATGGTCTCCCTGAGGGTGGAACACCCACATGTCTTGCCTAAAGGTGGTAGATGAGTGGATGGTTCCCCCCACCCTCAAAAATCCTTCTTTCACAATATGGTATTGAAGGAGACCTTTCCCCATAGGAATTATGGCAGGCAATGAGGCAGCGTTTATTTACTGTGGTACCTTGTATAAAGGAATCAATTCGTTCCAAATGAAAGTATGTTAAGCAAGTTTTCCTTTATACAAATTCCCACAGGAATGTATTGAAAATGGAGTGATCCCAATTTTATGTTGTACGGATTTTCCCCATAGGTGATTATGTTAAGCAAATTTCCCCTATCTCCAGAACTTTTTATGTTGTACAAATTTTATGTTATACAAGCTGTTTGTTATACAAGGGTCCACTGTATTTTTATCTATTCTGAATATTTTTACTCCACCTTTCTCCCTAGAAAAGGACCCAAGGCGGCTTACAAAAATGAGGGCCAATATACAGCTCTGAACATTTAAGACATACTCAAGTTAGGATCGTGCTGCCTAGATGCCCTAAGCACATCCGATCCTGCCTGATTTCGGAAGCTAAGCAGGGTCGGGCCTGGTTAATACTTGGATGGGAGACCACCAGGGAATACCAGGTGCTGTAGGCACCTGGAGCAGGAACTGGCAAACCACTCCAGTATTCCTGCCAAGAAAACTCCATGGACATGGGGTCACAAAGGGTTGGTCACAACTGTAATGACACAACACACAGACACAGACACAGACACAGACACACACACACACACACACACACACACACACACACACACACACACACAAAAGTTAGAATCAGAGAATTAGAAGCAGCATATTACAACATTCAAAGGTAACATTAAAGCTACAAAGAGTAAAGAAAACAAAATTCCATTATGAAGGATGGAAACCAACATGGAAAACACTGGTTTTCATGCATGATAATCCATCTAAGTCACAAAAAGGTAGCCTGAAGAGGAAGGTCTTTGCTTGCTTTTACCCCATGCGGTTGGTTCAATAAAATAAAACGGGCACCAGCAACCAACAGGGTGGAGAGAGAAGTGGTAGGCAGAGACAAAGGAGAGCGTTCATACAGGTGCATAACATATGTCCACACAGGGAGAGATGCCCACAGAGGGAATATTTCCAAACAATATTTGAAAATATTTCACAATAAATGACAAGCATTGCTTTTCTCATTGCAGAGGCTTTGGACAATTGGGAAACACAGTGGAGAAGGAGCGACTTCTTGTTATGATGCAGTCTTTAATCTTGCGAAGGTTTTTATTTGGGAGGGGGAGGGGTTGTCCTTTTAAGTAGAGAGAAAAGGGCAGATAAATAGAAGAGGGCAAGCTGCGGTTGTAGGTACATAATAGAGATATTGGCAAATGGGTGGGTTGCCTTTTAACCAGGCTGATTTATCTCCCTGCCAGGCACTGCTTTTTTTCCCTGCAAGTCCTCTCTCCAGAGATTTGCTTCTATTTTTTTTTTCCGGCAGGCAAAAGCTATATATAGATCCTTATGCTGGGATACCCCTGCCATTACTGCTGGATTTACGATCGCCCATGAAAACTTAATTCATCTTCAGCTCTGCTTATAGAGCTGGAAAGGTAACCTCTGAATAATTCATCTACACACATCTCGGGCTTTCTGAAGGCCAGGCAGGAAGGGGACAACATCACGCCAATAACAGCTGGAAGCCCCGCGTGATGCATGAAGGTCATTTGAAGGTTACGGGAGGCATTTGCTTTGCTACATCGTCCCAAGTGCCCACCTGGCTGCCTTTGTTTTTAGTGTCAAAAGGAAAGGGGAAGGCAATGGCCTGAATGCAAAGAGAGTGACCTGAGCCTGACACCAGACAGGTGAATTTATTAATGCCAAAAAAAACCTAGCATATTTTGACAGATAGCTCTGTGATATACGGATAATTAACATAGCAAGATACAGTCGATGCAATCAGACAAATATCATTGTCGTCACCGTAAAGTACTTGGAAGGAGCTTATAAGGCCATCAAGTCCAACCCATATTCAACGCAGGAATCCAAGTCAAAGCAGATTGCACAGATGGCTGTTCCATTTTCTCTTGAATGCTTGAATGGTCATTGGTTCCATTGTTGCACTGCTCTAATAGTTAAGAGGTTTTTTCCTGACATTCAGCCTAAATGAGGCTCCGTGTTGTATCTTCCCCCTTGTCAGGTAGTTTGATCTCATTCTTATGTATCCTCCTGCCCTCTGGAATGATTAAGAACCTACCTTGCCCCTTCTCTGATGATGCATCCCCATGCTCAACAGACAGCTCTAAAATTTCAAAAGCCTCTTGCATAGCTTTCCTTAAACCTACTTGCGTTTTGCAATAAGATTGTGGCCAATAATACCCATTCCTTGATGACTGGGGTGAGAAGATGTTGTGAGACTTTCTGATAAGCCACTCCAACAGCGTTGCTATGTTGGTATATGAAACTCATACAGAATGTATGCACAGGTTCCAGTTTAGATTCTGCTCGCATTCTTATTGCTGCATTTGTAACACCATTTAAAATATGCAACTCCTTGGAAGACTAAGCATGTTTCAAGTATTCTTTTAGATAGATAGATAGATAGATAGATAGATAGATAGATAGATAGATAGATAGATAGATCTCTCAATCCCAGGGAGCCGGCTCAAGGTTCACTCAGCCTTCCATCCTTCCGAGGTCAGTAAAATGAGTAGCCAGCTTGTGGGCGGAGGGGGGGCAATGTGTAGCCTGCATACTGTAATTAAACTGTAAACCACCCAGAGACTTCTTGTAGTGGTATGTTGCAGTATGTAAGCAAAAACTCTTTGCTTTGCTTTGCTTTGCTTTATTTATTTATTTATGTATTTATGTATTTATGTATTTAGGTATTTATCCATTAAAATAAATGTATCTTAATTGCATTTGTTTATTTTATTTTATTGTTTACATGTATATCCCACCCATCTAGTGCCAAAGCACTACTCTAGGGGGCTAACAACCATTAAAATGGCACAATTCCATAATACAGTAGCACCAAAACCTAAAAAGAGAGCCATTAAACTCCTCCTCCAGACCCAAGCTGTTTGTGCCTTTTTTCTTCACTGGCTCATGGCGACCCCTATGAAATGGTCGTTCGACACACACCCCCCAAAGGAGTCCTGACCCCCCAGGTTGGGAACCACTGATCTGAGGGATACCCATTGCGGTGTAGCAGGCAGGACTCAAGGGGTAAAGGGAAAGGTTCTCCCCGCACATATGTGCTAGTTGTGTCTGACTTTAGGGGCACTGCTCATCTCCGTATTCAAGCCAAAGGAGCAGCGTTGTGCAAGTGCATGGCCACTCGAGGGGTGTGTGGAACTGGAAGGCTAATCTACATATATTTCTTGTTTGGCCAGCATTTTATTTATTTATTTATTTATTTATTTATTTAACTTATATGCTGCCCACTACCCAAAGGTCTCTGGGTGGCTTACAGTCCAAAGAATAAAACAATTTAAAATAATTAAAAGTAAAATATCAATAAATCATCAATAAAAACCTTACACTAAAATCATTATCCTAAAATTGTCATCAGCGGACCCACAGTCTATATTATATCAATTAAAAACCTTCTGGAACAGGGTTTTAATTAGATTATTTGGTTGGACACATGAGCAGCAGGGTTTTATAATTTATAATTTGTACTGTATGTTCTTTTAACTGTATTGTATTTTACAGTTTTAATAATTTATTGTTTTATAGTTTTTAATACTTGTATGTCGCCCAGATACCTCTTGGTAGTGGGGCAGCTAAAAAAATCTTGTAAATAAATAAAATAAATAAATATCCCATTTTCCTTGAAAACCCTATTAAAGACACTCTACCTTGGTTCCAACCAGACAGCACATAGAATAGCACAACACACCATTATCTATAGTCCCCTTTGGTGTTGTTAAAGACCCAAAGTGCTTATTCCACCAATACGTGGGCATTACACAGTTGAGAATAAATCTTGGCCCATTTCAGAATCTGGGGAACTGAAACCTTTTTCGCCTCACTTTCCCATTTAGATCCATACCATTGCCAATTATTTTATTAGCTCATACAGTTTACTAGCTCTGCTGGATAGGGGGATCTTAGAATTTGTAGTCTGAAAAAGCAGTTCCCCACCCCGCACCCCAAGGCTTGCAACAAATGGCATAATGGGCCATAAGGCAGCTTCCTGCTGACCCAAAATAATAGGAGTGGAATTTTTATATGAATAGACAGAATTTCATAATTATTTGCTGTGAAAGGAAAGCATTGGCTGCCCGTTGCCTCCTGAATAAGGTTCAAGGTATGGGTTTTGATTTACAAAACCCTCCGTGGCTTGAGTCCAGAATATCTGTTGAAGCATATCATCCCAAGATCAACCCCGGCCCAGCCCACCAGAACATCTCAGGCTCTAATGCCAAGAGTTGCTACTCTTCATGAAGCTCGAAAGACCTCCACCAGAAACCGTGCTTTTTCCGTTGCTGGTCGCATTTGGCGGAATCAGCTTCCCAGCGACATTAGGACTGTGGAACCCCTCTCAGCTTTTACGAAGCGCATAAAAACCTGGCTCTTCCAGGTTGCATTCGGTGACTAATCGAGGTTGAGCATCAATATACTTTTTCCGTCGCCATCATCTATCATATATTTATCGATTTTTATTGGCTTTATGGTTGTGGTTTTATGCTTTGTCTATATTTTACACTTTGGATTTTGTTCTGCTATTTTATGTTTCCCTAGAGTTCCTAGGGAAAGTAGGTGGTTTAGAAATAGAAAGAAAGAAAGAAGAAAGAAAGAAAGAAAGAAAGAAAGAAAGAAAGAAAGAAAGAAAGAAAGAAAGAAAGAAAGAAAGAAAGAAAGAAAGAAAGAAAGAAAGAAAGAAAGAAAGAAAGAAAGGAGGGTTATTGATATCATATTCAATTGTGCATTGTATTGAGAAATAAAGTGCCATCACGTGTGGTCTTTCTATTAATATCTGTGTACTTTTATAATCCAACAAAGGCAATTAAAAACATAATATCAATTTTTGTCAAAAAAAAAAAAACAAATGAAAGAAGAAACATTCGGAAATTCGTCCAAATCTACCAAAACTGTCACAAAGCTTTCCATTAAGGTTTCTTTGGGGCTTGTTAGTGACAATTCAAACAATTTGCCCAATATTGCTGTGCCTGGAAACATTTCCTAGCTTGATGAAGTACATGGGCCGCACAGAAGCTCTGCTATTACCACCCAAATTGAGTTACAGGGCTGGCTGTTTTGCGTTAGTGCTTCCCTCCCTTCGCTTCTCGGCTGGCCGCATTCTGTTCCGGTAAGGTCGTTCTAATAACAATCTGCCATTTATCCTACAGCTTTAGAAATGGCTGCTTGCTAAGCAGGTTATATAATTGTACTAAAAGATAGGGAGGTTGTTTGGTTGAGCGAGCCCCGAGAAGACACTCCTTGTTCTAGAATTTGCCCAGCCTGAACGCTGCAGAATTTTACTAGTGGACAAACCCTTTGCGGAGAAGATTCTGAAGATAAAGACAGCACACTAAAAAGTTTAACACGCTCAACTGACGTGGCAAGCTATTACCAAGGCCAAAGTATTTTGTTTTTTAAAAAATAGATTAAAAATATGCAGAAAGCAGAGGTACTGTGGTTCACAACTGGCCAAATTCCAGTTTACTACAATATCCATTTTCCCCAGCCAGCATGGCCCAAGAGCCATGATTTCTCAGGATGGTGGGAATTTGTGCAGTAAAACATCTGTACCAGCCTGAGGAAAACTACTTCAAGGTTGCAGACATTTTACTTGAAGATTTCGTGCATACTAAATAAACAGATAGAGCAATACCTTGGTTTACAAGCATAATCTGTTCCAGAAAAATGCTTGCAAACTGAAACACTCATATATCAAAGCAAATTTCCACTTAAGAAATAATGGGAACTCAGCTGATCCATTCTGGAACCTTATAGACTTCATACTGTACACACAAAATGCCAAAACTGACGAGAGAAGTTGTGTAGAAGTCCATGTCAACACAACAGTTTGTGTACCTGGCTGCAGAATCTGCTCTGCTTGGGACTAACACTTGGATTTTACTCTGTATATTTAATGTGACAATAATAAAATGCAATGTATAGCCATACAAACACATGACTAGCTGCCCCAGGACTATAAATGTTTTGAAAAACAAAAAGGGATGTTGGAAACAAATTAAAGAAAAATATAAGTATAAAGAAAAATAACTCCCTAACCTGCACTCTCCTTTGAAAACCTTTGTGGCTGGTGCAAGGCAGAGCTGCATTCATCTTGACTCCCTCTGCTTTTGAGGTGCTTGAGATGGAACATTCTAGATAATCACCTACAATACAGCAGGGGGGGAGAGAAAGCCCCTCACTTGTGATCATATGACCTGCTCCAGTACTCCTATTGCAAGACATTGCTCGTTGATCGAGGCACATTTGATAAGAAATGGTTGAAACACGTGTAGACCACTATACTTGTAAACCAAGGTTATACTGTACAGTATTAGGATTTCATACAGAAGGAAAGAAGGAACATACCCCCCCCTTTGCACTAAGTCTGACTTTTCCTGGAAGTTTGAAATTCAGCCCATTATACAGATTGCAATGGGAGACTGAGGTGGGAGAATATTGAACGATACCCAAAATAGCTGGCAGTGTGTCTGCAAGGCCATTGGACGCTGCTTCTCACAGCACCATGGACACAAGATAAAAGTCATGCCACCGATGGGAGTTCATGTTTTGCAAACCATTACGTCAGATTTCCCTGTACTTTCTGAGTTGCATCCACACAGTAACCGGTACAGATCATACAGCAGGTATTCCTGACAACTATTTGTTATGGCTATTCATGTTGTAATCCTAATGAGTTCTGGAGCTTTAAAATTTAATATCACACCACTGCTAAAGAAGCAATGGTCCTTCTGCACTTCTGTGACATAAAACTCAAACAGTTCAGCTCCTGACATCTCTAGGTAACCCGGGGTGGGGGTGGGGGGAAGACATCCTCTTTGAAATTCTAAAGAATAAGTGGAGGCCATGCAGCCCTGGAGGTCGGTCCTTCCTCAGGTGAGTGAAACACAGGTGTCTGTAGACACGTGAGCTGAAGCTCCAACTGAGAAGGATCTTGGAATTTTCGTAGATCATAAACTGAATATGAGCCGACAGCAAGATACTCTCTACATGGGGGGGGGGGTCCCTTGAGCCTTGTTCGGTGACTGCAGCGGGTGCAGAATGCGGTGGCCAGATTGGTGGTTGGTATGGGCGGGTTTGACTTGCATCACCCCAGTTCTGGCTCGCCTGCACTGGTTGCTTGTTGCCTCCCGAATAAGGTTCAAGGTGTTGGTTTTGGTTTACAAAACCCTCCATGGCTTGGGTGCTGAATATCTGACAGAACGTATCTCCCAAAGGCCAGACCCACCAGAGACTCATTGGCCGTCTCGCTTCAGGTGGCCACACCCAGGGAGGCCCGTAAGGTTGCGGTTTGCAATCGGGCATTCTCAGTGGTTGGCCCATCCATATGGAATAAACTGCCCACCGAGATGCACCTGGCTCCTTCCCTCACAGCCTTTAAGAAATTATTGAAAACGTGGCTGTTCAAAGAAGTATATGGTGATCGCTAATGTCTGTTTGTGCCCCTTGTGATTTGTTTTTTTTTTTTGTGTTAGTATTTGTTTGTGCCTCTTGCCAGATTCTTCTCCTTTTTTTGTTTGCTTATGTTCCCTTTTTGATTTGTATTGGGCAGTTTTTAATTGCTTGTTGCTTTGCCTGTACACCGCCAAAGAGTTCCCTTGGGAAAATCGGTGCGGTATATAAACTTAAAAAGAAATTAATAAACAAAAGCGGCCACAAAAAGGCAAATGCTATTTTAGGCTGCATTAAGAGAAGTATACAGTAATTTCTAAATCCCGTGAGGTGTTCGCCCCCCTCTACTCAGCACTGGTTAGGCCTCATCCTTGAGTATTGTGTCCGGTTTTGGATGCTTCGTTTCAAGAAAGATGCTGACAATTGGAACAAGTTCAGGGGAGGTCACATTTTTTGGGGGGGGGGGGGGTCGTCCGCCTCTCCACCCCTGAGCAGTGGTTGCAGAGGGATAGTCAGAAGATGGGATGTGTTGTGTGTTGTGTGGTGTGGTGGGATGGTTGCCAGGTGCCTATGCAAGCCCTTTGCCCATAGAAGGTGGCCGATGTCGAAAACCCTCCGGTGAACCACACCGGCAAAGGAGTGGTGTTAATGGGAATTGGCGGCGGCGGCTGAAAATGAACCCCTCCCTCCTGTATGTGAGAGAGACGATTAACGCCAGGCATGGTAGAGGCATGCCCTAGTCTTCCAGGAAGGCCGAGCAAAGAAGTGAGAGTCACCATCTTCACTCCTTGCTTGATGTTGTGTTTGCCCCCACGCGCAAGCTGGCGGTTTTCCACAAGTAAGGGGGGGTGCCACAGGTCCAGAAAGTGGTGCTGATGGTGATGGTGGGGGGGCGAAGCAACGGAGAGCAGGAGAGCTAAGCTGCGAAGGGAGGGGTTAAGCATGGCTTGCACCTTGCGAGGGACTTAAACCTGAGTTCAGACAAATGTGCAAAAACAGATGGAATGAATTAGGGGCATTGGTTTCCTGTGGAAGGGGAGAGGAAACAGCAGGGTGCATGAAGCATCCATGTGTTGACCTACAAAGTGTAGCAGCACCCCAACCACCCTTTCTTTATGGAGTTATTAAAAAGATAATTTGTGTGGATTTAAAGTAAGGGGAGAGGAAACAGAAACTGGAGCTGTTGGCTAGGAGGAAAGGCTGAAAGAATTATGTAGGCATGCTTAGCTTATTATAGATAAGAAGACTAAGGGCGAATATGACAGCACTTTTCAAATATGTGACGGGCTGTCATACAGAGGAGGGGCAGCATCTGTTCTCGATCATCCCGGAGTGCAGGATGCATAGCAATGTGCTCAAATTATGAGAACTTAGCTTTCGGCTGAATATCAGGGGAAACCTCCTAACTGTTAGAGCGGTATGGCAATATTACCAATGACCTCATGAGGTGGTGAGTGCTCCAACTGTGGAGACATTCAAGAGAAATCTGGACCACCACTTGACAGATATCCTGTAATTTATATTCCTGCATGGAGCAGGGGGGTTGGACTTGGTGGCCACAGAGGCCCCTTATTTATTTTTATTTATTTTAGAGTATTTTCACCTCCCCTTTCTCCTTGGAAAAGGACCCAAGGCAGCTTACAGTAATGAGGGATAATATACAGTGCAGTACAATTAAGACATGTTCAAGTATTGAGAACAGGGAATTGAGGGACATCTTACAGCATTAATAGACAACATTACATTAAAGCTACAAGAAAACATGCACAGTTATGAAAAGTAAAATTCCATTTAAAAGTTATGAGTGATGGAAACCAACATTGAACACATAGTGTCAATGCAATCACACAAGGTTATAAGTAGTTATAAACACAAAGTCTATGTGATCCTGTAGATCCATATAAAAGACACATAATAGGCAGACCATCATTCTGGAAGGACAACAGAGATAAGGCGGTCCCGGCTTCTGGTGGGAGGGAGTTCCAGAGTCTGGGTGCAGCAGTAGAGAAGGCCCTTTCATGGGTTCCCATGAGACATACCTATGAGGGTGGTGGGATGGAGAGAAGGGCCTCTCCTGATGACCTTAAGATCCAAGTCAGTTCACACTGTGAGATTCGATCTTTGAGGTAGCTAGGACCCAGGCCTTATAGGTCAAGGTCAGCAACTTGAATTGTGCCCGATAACTGATTGGCAGCCAGTGGGGCTGCTTTAATAGGAGTGTAAAGTGATCTCTGTATAATGTCTTATGAGGAACGGCTGAGGGAGCTGGGAATGTTTAGCCTTACAAAAAGAAGGTTCAGAGGGGATATGATAGCCATGTACTGTATAAATGTTTGAAAGGAAGTCAGATTGAAGAGGGAACTGGTTTGTTTTTCATGGCTTCATGGAACTCAGAACAATGGTTTCAAACTACTGTACAGGAAAAGAGATTCCCTCTGAACCTTAGGAGGAACTTCCTGATGGTTAGAGCTGTCTGGCAGTGGAATATGCTACCACGGAGTGTGGTGGAGTCTCCTTCTTTGGAAGTTTTTAAAGTATTTTTACCCCACCTTTCTCCTTGGAAAAGGACAAAAGGTGGCTGACAGTAATGAGGAATAATATACAGTCCAGTACAATTAAGATATGTTCAAGTATTTGAGAACAAGGAATTGAGGGACATCTTAAAACATTAATAGACAACATTACATTAAAGCATTAGAAGTAGTCATAAACACAACGTCTATGTGAACCCATATATTCATATACAATACACATGGTAGTCCACCATTTAGGGAAAGCTGGCCTGGAGAGAAAGGTCTTTGCCTGTTTCCAGAAGGACAACAGAGATAAGGCAGTCTTGGCCTCTAGCGGGAAGGAGTTCCAGAGTCTGGGTGCAGCAGTCTACTATAGACATGGGCACGACTTGGCGAAATTCTTGTTTCCGTTTCCGTTACTTGCCAAGCGGCACAGAAAAAAAGTTTTAGAAATAACGCCCCCCCAATTCCTGGCCAAAAAAGCAGGCGAAAATATGCCTGCCTGAGGGCACCTACCAGAGGGGTGGTTTCTGGGGGGGGGTCCCCCCTCCAGCCTTCCCCCCCCTCCTGTCCTGGGCGGCTGGTACCAGGCTGGGAGGGGGCATCCTCGGCATCTCCATTTGCCATGCGGTGCGGGGGGATCCAAAATGGCGACCGCAAGTTTTGGTTTTTTTGAAATCGTGGTCCAAAAACCCACCAAAGCACCACAGAAACATGCGAAAATTAGCTATTATAAATGCTTGAATTTTTACAGTAGCAGCAGTGGGTTTTTCTTGCAACAAAATGTCTCCATTGATTTTATTTTATTTTATTTTATTTTTATTTTTTTACACCTGCGCACGCGCAATGATGGGCTGCCCATGGGATGGGATCATGCAAATTTTTGGAGCCATTCCACCAATCGCATGGCCAGGTTTTGCTGAGACTTCTGGATGTGCCAGAGAGGGCATAAAAAGCCCACCAACCCTAATCCTAATCCTAACCCTAACCCTAACCCATACGCCAGTACACTGTGGTCTTAGTGGGCCAGAGACACCCAGAGGTACAGCCCACTAACCCACCCTAACCGTAACCGTTACCCTAAGCCTAGCCCTTACCCCCTAACCCCATGCTCTGGGAAGTCAAGTCGCGCTAAATCGCGGGGGTAACGACAAACGACAAATGACAGGACGAAATGACAAATTTTTGAAAAATTTCGCAAAAAACGGAAACGACCCGAAACGGACCCGTTCCGAAAAATGACAACTCGGAAAAAAAAAATTTCTGGTCGTGCCCATCTCTAGTCCACTATGATTCTGCAAAAACTCCCAGAATTCTGTCTGGGAAATTTTGGAAAAATGCTTTGCCAGTAGTCCAAAAAATACAGTTTTGCAAAGCTTTCTACCACATCAGTGTCAGAGTCATGACGTGGTGCTACAGACACACAGAGATGGAATTATTTTTTTTAAAAAAAGTAGATTACTAAAGAAATTTTCTTCCTGTGAACCTCTGCTTTGTTGCTGGTTCTCAGCTGGTTCAGAGGATCAGGTTCTGCTTAAACAGAGGGCAAAGGATTAGTATTATTTGTTTGTTTATTTTTGAGTATTTTGACCCTGCCTTTCTCCTTGGGGGGTGGAATGGAAAGCTTGGAGCACACATTTACTCTCCTGGGTGTTATGTAAATAGGTACCTCATTATCAACTAAATACAGGATGCAATCAAGAATATTTAGAAGCACATGGTCTTCTCGGCTGAATTCAGATCTAGGCACGGGCGGCGGCTCTTCGCCAATGACAGAAATAATTCTGTGCAACCCATATGTTCTCGGGAGCTAGCTATGGCTATAATTAATTGCAAGGCAGAATTAAAAAGTTGCATTCAGTTCCATCATACACAGATCCTCCAGCATCCACTGCACCAATGTCTCCCCCACCCCAAACTTGCAATGCTCTTGGCCAACATACATCGTTTTAGGAAGATAAATATAACTCCACTGAACATACCACCCAGCAATGTGCTTCTAAACCTCAGTAGGTCCTCCCTGGTGGTTTCCCAGCAGTTGTAATACTAGGACAGGCATGCCCAAACTTCAGCCCTCCAGATGTTTTGGACCACAACTCCCATAGTCCTTTGCCATTGGAAATACAGGCTTGGAATTCTGGGAGTTGTGGTCCAAAACATCAGGAGGGCCGAAGTTTGGGTATGCCTGTACTAGAACTTCCCAAATCCCTCATGACTGGTTGCATTGGTTGGGGCTTTTGTCATTCAAAAATGGATGGGCACCCATGGTTGGGAATCATTGTTGCCCTGTAAGATGAAAATGAATGTCTATATCAGAGCAAAATTATGGTCCTGGAAAATACATGACCCGCATCCCTGGGACTGCCAGTCTATATTCAGAATATGGAATGTAACGAAACTCAGGGGTAGGAGCATCTCTGGCCAAGAATCTCCTGCGTTCCTGTGGGTTCTCTTAAAGAAAACAAATGGCCTGAGAGCATCAAATTAATGAAATCCCTTTATTCTCCATTATAAGTTACAAAAATGAAATAACAACTCTTAAAAATCAATGAAAATCATTAGAAAATATAAAAATGCTTATCAGATACAATCATATAATATTGCCTGAAAATAATAAAGTCTATGATATTCTCACTAGCTTAGATACTGTGGAAATTACAATTCCTAGACTGGCTAGGACTAACTCTAGCTGACTACATCTTGAAGCCGGGTTCTTAGAAAATCTCCCTCTCATAGACTTAAGTATAAACTTCTCTTTTCCCAGCTAATAGCAGTTCCCAGAAGTCAGGTGAAACAATTGTCCAATGGTAGCTGTCCAATTTTCATTAACTTGGCTTATTATGACTAGGCTATTGCATTCCTTAGATAAGCATTTGGTGAAAGCTGAAAATGTGCAGTTAATATTGAGCCTTATAAATCACACTATGTCCCATCATCCTAATTATGTTACATGGAATGAGTCAGACTATTAGTCCTTCAAGACTGGGGTAGCCAACTCTGTAAAAAAAAGTCTGTCCAGAGCTGCCTGGTTTAGTGAGTTAGGCATATGGCTGCAGAACCAGAGGTTGGGAGTTCTATTCCACATTGTGCCTGGGGGGGGGGGTTCCTGCATTTTGAGTGAAGCTGTCCCCACCTCTGGGGCAAACACAGAGGCTATTGTGGTGCACCAGGACAGAAAATTAGAAGAATCCTTGGTCAGGATTGATTTGGCGGCATGCAGAAGAAGAAGAAGAAGAAGAAGAAGAAGAAGAAGAAGAAGAAGAAGAAGAAGAAGAAGAAGAAGAAGAAGAAGAAGAAGAAGAAGAAGAAGAAGTTCTTTCAGGCAGGATCCAGTTCTTGCCTTCTCTGGATATCCCTGGTATTCTTTCATGTCCTCCCTACCACACTGGTCTGGCTCGATCCTGTGTTTCAGCCAAAGTCAGGCAAATGCATTGCACTCAGGATGGGAAGAAACATGAATGCAAAGGTAAGAATGGCATTTTGGAGAGGAATGGATGAGGAGACTAACCTCCATGGGGCAGAATCCCCCAGGAAGTCTTGCAATCTGATACAACGGGATAAAGAGAAAATGGAGGAGGCAATGGGGAAACATCAATGAAGTCAACCCTGAGAAATTAGAGGAAGAGGAGGAAGAAGGTGATGATGAGGAGAATGTCTCTTCTTGGACACAGTGGGCAGCCCCTGGACTTGCTGTCATGTGGTCATCATCTGACAGTGGTTGTGCTGAAGCCAGAGACGATCATGTTCATCTTAAGAGCCTATTTCAGACCAGGGTGTCAAGTGGTCAAAGCTGACTATAAGATGGACTCACAGTAGCTGTATTTAGACTGATGAAGCTGTTTGGATGAGCAGCGAAATGTTCCTGTCTCTCAAGAAAAAGAAGTCCAGTAGCCATGACTCAAATTCCAGACAAACTCCTGGATGACTGAGAATCTTTATTTATTTATTTATTTATTTATTTATTTATTTATTTATCACAGACATATCATGGATGAGACACTCCCTGCCTTGGAATGTCCCATCCTAAAGAAAACCCCTTCCCATCAGGCTTCTGCCATTCATGAACGTATGGAACAGACTTCAGGTCTTTCATGATTTGCTTTCACTCAGTATGTTGGTGGTTTAATGATCATTTTGGTCCATGTATTCCATGCCGAGCAACTAATCCAAAGATAGAAGCATTTGCCTACACAAACTGCTGGATGACATACCACCAGTTCCTCGGTGGCAGCTGGTGACTCCAATTGTCAGTATGCTGTGAATCCATTTTGGATTTTTTTTAGCCTGATCTTTACAAGAGCTACCTGAGCTTCTGAGTGTTTCCCCAAATGTAGATTCAGCACCTTAGATAACTCCTAGCAAGTACAGAAACTGGAATTCTTAGCTGCCGCTGATCTTCCCTTATCCTATGAGAGAAATTTCAGTTTTCAGGAATTCTCCTATATGTAAGCTGACATAATTATTATTATAATTATTATGTTCTTATTATGTTCTTATTAAGAACATAAGAACATAAGAAGAGCCATGCTGGATCAGGCCAAAGGCCCATCTAGTCCAGCTTCCTGTATCTCACAGTGGCCCCACCAGATGCGCCTGGGAATGCACGAGACTAGATATCTTTCTCCTGATACCACTCCCCTGCAATTGGCCCTTGAAGTACCCTGACTTTAAGCCTGGAGATTACATATCTGCAACATGTTTTGTAACCTGTGATGGACTTTTCCTCCAGGAATCTGTCCAGTCCCCTTTTGAAAGCATCCAGGCAAGATGCCATCACCACATCCTGTGGCAGTGAGTTCCACAGACTAATGTAAGATTTTTATTATTGTTTTGATTATTTATGGATAATCTATTATAAATTATTTTAAATTGTTTTAATTCTTTTGATTGTAAGCCGCCCAGAGATCTTTGGGTAGTGGGCGGCATATAAATTGTAAAAATAAATAAAATAAATAAATAAAATAAAACATGCTGGATGAAAAAATATTTTCTCTTGTCTGTTCTTACTCTCCCAGGTAAGAACTGCAGTGATGGAAGGGAACCTAAAAATCACTGAGTCCAACATCGCCCAAGGATACACAGTGGGGAATTGAACTCTCGACCTCTAGCACCACAACCAGAGACCTAAACTACTGAGTAATCAGTAATTTAGGTTCAGTACTGTGTGTTCTTGGTTCAGTACTATGACCCACAAGGTTCTCACCTTTTCCTTCTTCCTTCCATCTATTTCAAAACCCTACATGGTTGTTTTCTGCCGCCTGCTTTTATGGTTATCCACCATTTGCTTTTTCCTGTTGTTAATCATTGTTTATTGCCTGTTTTGTCTTAGTTATGGCCACCTAGACTGAGTAATGCCTTGGCACTAATGGCACTTGTGTTGGTGGACAGCTCCATGAAGGTGTCTACCGAATGTGTGGCAGCGGTGAAGAAGGCCAATTCCATGCTAGGGATTATCAAAAAGGGCATTGAAAATAAAACAGCCAACGTTATAATCCCATTGTACAAAACAATAGTAAGGCCCCACCTGGAGTATTGTGTACAATTCTGGTCTCCGCATCTCAAAAAAGACATAGTGGAACTGGAAAAGGTGCAGAAGAGAGCGACTAAAATGATTACTGGGCTGGGACACCTCCCTTATGAGGAGAGGCTAAAACATTTGGGTCTCTTTAGTCTGGAAAAAAGGTGCCTGAGGGGGGATATGATTGAGACATACAAAATAATGCAGGGCATGAGTAAAGTGGACAAAGGGAAGCTCTTCTCCCTCTCACAAAATACCAGAACTAGGGGACATACACTCAAATTGAGGGCTGGGAGAGTAAGAACAGACAAAAGAAAATATTATTTCACCCAGCGCATTGTTAGTCTGTGGAACTCCCTGCCACAGGATGTGGTGATGGCATCTGGCCTGGATGCCTTCAAAAGGGGATTGGACAGATTCCTGGAGGAAAAGTCCATCACAGGTTACAAACCATGAGGGGGATGTATCATCTCCAAGCTTAAAACCAGGGTACCTCAAGGACCAGATGCAGGGGAGTGGTATCAGGAGACATATCTAGTCTTATGTGCTCCCAGATGCATCTGGTGGGGCCACTGTGAGATACAGGAAGCTGGACTAGATGGGCCTTTGGCCTGAACCAGCATGGCTCTTCTTCTGTTCTTATGTTCTTAAGCAGGAAATGAATGAATGAATGAATGAATGAATGAATGAATGAATGAATGAATGAATGAATGAATGAATGAACGAACGAACGAACGAATGAATGAATGAGAGTATTTGTCGATCTGGACCTGAATAGACCAACTGCAATCTTATAGAAATCACTGTGCTACAATTCCCAAGACTCCACATTACTCTCTGTGCTCAGAGCAAATGAGAGCTGCTATTAAGCAACATTGGTGGTGGTGCTGGGGGGTTTCCACCAATTTCCAGCCCCTGCTCTAGAACAGAATTTTGTTGACTGAGAGTGGTTCTTGGGGTGCTCAATCTGAAGTCTCTCTTATCATTGCCTATTCCAACTGGTGATGGCAAGAGTTGAACCTTTGACTGCATATATGCAAAGCAAGTGTTCCATGATGACATTACATCCCTTTCCCAACGCTACCCATTTGCATCTCCGGGGAGCTGTGTGCTGTGTTGCTTTCTGTCCTTTTCAAGCTGGCCAACCAGACAGAAGAGAGGCATTGCATGAATCAATTCCTCTTCCCTCCCCCTGCACGTTTACTCAGCAACCTTGGAGCAGAAGCAGATCTTATTAAGGACACAGGAGTGGGCACCAAGAGTGGTTTCTCCAACAACCAG
Organism: Phrynocephalus guinanensis; assembly: GCA_037367245.1. Taxonomy (NCBI): domain Eukaryota; kingdom Metazoa; phylum Chordata; class Lepidosauria; order Squamata; family Agamidae; genus Phrynocephalus; species Phrynocephalus guinanensis. The sequence continues at coordinate 12,764,395 of CM074739.1, read as the reverse complement.
TTCTTTTCCACCGTTCAGTCCAGAAACTGCAGCTCTCCAGATGTTACACCTCTCTCATCATCTCTGAGTGCTTTTACACGACCTCTAAAATCCGCTGGCAAATTAAATTTGGACCAAAGATCGTGGGGTGTTGTTCCTCTTCCTGTGTTCCCACCCTCCCAACCTCCGTCATTCCTGTCTGTGGCGAGGGGAGGGAGAAAAAAAAAGGGAGAAAAGAATGCAGGCTCACCTCCGTCTGCCGTCGGAGCAGCCCCGAGCAGCAGCCCCGTAGGGATTCCTGTCTCTTAAAGGGGCAGCGGGGACGAAAAAACAAACAGAAGGCGAGGGGAGCCCGGCATCCACAGCTTTACAATCCACAACGGAAGATTTTTTTATCTCCGGAGACCAGGTACTTCTAAAGTGTGCTGGGGCACGCTTAGGTGGGCGTGGTTGTACTTTATTTTGTTTAAAGTCCACAGCTGGTGGGAAAACAATTTTAAGCTCCGCATTTGGGATCCCTTTGTCTCGGATTTTAGGGGTCGTGTAAAAGCAGCGTCTGAAAATTTGCCATGCCAATGAGGACTGGTAGGAGCTGGATCCCAATAGCAACAGGAGCAACACAATACCATGTGCTTCTCTTGCCAGGTCCAGAAAAATGTGCTCACACACAATGCGCTGCTATTTGTGTTCTTTCTTCCCCAGACTGTCTTCCAGCAGTCATTCCCCCCAAGAATGACAAAAAAGGGAGAGAAGGAAAGGAGACCCAGCACCAGCATCTCTGAGAAACCAACCCTATTGGGCCTTGGCTTGTCTAAGATTCTTCTAGCTGTTCTTCCAACCCCCATAACATGCATTTGATGGAGAGGGACTGCAAAGACACATCCCTGATTGAACCGGAAAAGGGAACTTTAAAAGGAGCAATCTTAACAAAAGAAACCCTTTGGTTTCCTGTTCAAGTATTTATTCGAGGCTGGCTCCAAAATTTTGAAGTTCTATAACGGGCCCCCAAAAGGCACAGCTGGGGCATGGATCGGGGTCAGGATGGAGTAGAGATGTAAAATGTCTAGAAATTTTGAAGCCATGGAAAAATAGTGGAAACCTTTGGGGGAGTTGCGGAAACAGGTTCCCCCCCATCCCCCCCAAAAAAAAAAATTTCCAGAAATTTCACATCTCTAGGGTGGAACACATTTTCATATGTGTTGTTCCATGTGTTGTGCTCCCATTGCTGGAAACAGAATCACACTGGAGCCCTCCACAAATAGTCCGAATTGTGATTGAATTTCCCATGTGATCACACCCTTGTTTACTTTATTTTCCTCATTCCTCTTCATTCCCCCTTTCCTTTCATGCCCTACCTTTTTTTAGATAGCAAGTCTGTTTTGTCCTTGCCCCTATCACTACTATCATAGAGAGTAGAGATGGGCACGACTTTAAAAAAAATTTTTTCGAGTTGTCGTTAGTCGGGCCGGTTCCGTTTCGGCTCGTTTCCGTTTTTCGCGAAAATTTGCAAAAATTAGTGGGTTCGTTTTTTCGTTTTTTCGTTGTCGTTAGTACTGGTTTGGGGAGGGGGTAGCGGGCTCCTGGAGGGAGCTGCAGGAGTCAGCCAGAGCCACAAGTGACGGACTGGCAGACTCTTTGCACCCGCTGTGTCTCACGTACTTGCATGTAGTGCAATGCAAGTAGATCTGGCTTAGGGTTAAGACGGCTTAGCGCAACGGCTAGGGTTAGGCTAGTTACGGGTGAGGTTACGGTGAGTATTGGGGTGCATCTGGGTGCCTCTCTGACCCACTTAGAAGGACAGTGTACTGGCGTATGGGTTAGGCTTAGGGTTCGGGTTTGGGCTACGATTAGTGGGCTGTTTATGCCCGATTGGCACATCCCAGAAGTCTCTGTGGTCAACCTGGCCAAGTGGCCATGCGATTGGTGGAAAATTTGCATGGTCTACTCCCATGGGAGAGCCCATCATTGCGAATGCGCAGGTGTAAAAAAATAAAATAAAATAAAATAAAATAAAATCAACGGAGACTTTTTTTGCAAGAAAAACCCACTGCTGCTACTGTAAAAATTCAAGCATTTAAAATAGCTAATTTCCGCATGTTTCTGTGGTGCTTTGGTGGGGTTTTGGGCAACAATTTCAAAAAAAATATTGCGGTCGCCATTTTGGATCCCCCCCCCCACCGCATGGCAAATGGATGCGCCCTCCCAGCCTGGTACAGTCAGCAAAACCTGGCCATGCGATTGGTGGAATGGCTCCAAAACTTTGCATGGTCCACTCCCATGGGCGAGCCCATCATTGCGAATGCGCAGGTGTAAAAAAATAAAATAAAATAAAATAAAATCAACGGAGACTTTTTTTGCAAGAAAAACCCACTGCTGCTACTGTAAAAATTCAAGCATTTAAAATAGCTAATTTTCGCATGTTTCTGTGGTGCTTTGGTGGGGTTTTGGGCAACGATTTCAAAAAAAATATTGCGGTCGCCATTTTGGATCCCCCGCACTGCATGGCAAATGGATGCTGCCCTCCCAGCCTGGTACCAGCAGCGCAGCAGTAGCAATAGCCAAGGAGAGGGGGGCGGGGAACCCCCCCCCAAATAAAACACCCTTCTGGCCTGGTAGGTGCCCTCAGACAGTTTTCGCCTACTTTTAGGGCCGGGAATCGGGTTTTTTTTTAACTTTTAAAAACTTTTTTTCTGTGCCGCTTGGCATTGCGCGATGCAAGTAACGAGCACGACAAATCAGACCAAATTGTTCGTTCGTCGGTTCGAGCTCGAAGTCTGGGGCAGTGATTCCCGTTACCGTTTCCGTAGAGTAACGGAAACGAGTAACGGAAACGGAAACGGGAATACCGCTAAGTCGTGCCCATCTCTAATAGAGAGAGTGGGATACATGCTGAACATGAAACAATGAGCAGAACGCCATTGTGGGGACATGTACAATATGGCAATCTCACATCACCAGCTGTTAAAAAGGAATGACCAGAGAGCTCGACAGAAAGATGGGGGGGGGGTGTTTTTAGAGGTAATGCCCACTACCTTGTAGACAACTCATTTAACCTTCGGGATGTACAAGACCGGAATGACAGGAAAAATGCCCCAAACCTCTCTTTTACCCATCTGATCCCACGCCAGTAAACAGATGATGAGGGAATGACTTGCAAACATTTTCCTGATGTTCCAATAATTCATTCAAACTGGGAAGCAGCAAAGAGATCAACCCCCCACAGAAGTCAGGATGATGTCAACATCACACAATTTCAGTGCATTTATCTCATCCCTTAAAGGCCACCCTCTGTTTATCTCATTTGAATTATGCATCATTAGGGTGGGAGGGTGGGAAAGCTGTTCTACTGAGGAAGTAGAAGAGAAATACAGCCTCTTCTCAATTTCTCAGGTGATCTTGAAGCCACCTGTCCCTGATAAAACAGAGGAGTCCCATGGGGGAGGGGGCTGGTACGGTGAGAGGGAACAACTGGTCTGACACTCCTTTAAATTGAAACGAACGAAGGAAATTCGGGCTGCAGAAAGAAAGCAGAAACAACACAAGTGTGGACAGTAAGAATTCCTTCAAGAAGCTAGGAGTTCAAGACAGACAAAGGAGTAGGAAGTGCTATAATTCAGCCTAAAAAGCCAAACTATAACTAGCCAATTGTTTGTAGTTCAAAACTAAAGTTGCATTACATTATAGTGGTACCCCGAATTAAGACCAGCTCGACTTAAGAGCAATTAGACTTAACAGCGGACAACTGTTGGCATTTTAGCTGCCGCCTTACAATTTTTTTTCAATTTTTTTGATTTTTTTAACTTATTTTTTCAATTTTTAGAAAGGTACCCCAACTTAAGAGTAGCTCAACTTAAGAGCATGCACTTGGAACCGATTAAATTTGTAAGTTGAAGTACCACTGTATTTAAAAGTGTTCCTTGATCAGCTCAGTTTTTCTGTCCATTAGCACTCTTCAGACATTGTGCTTGATGCATGGAAACAAAGGGAATGTTTTCCATTTAAATTGTGGTTTCCCCCTCCCCACCATTCCCTGTGAATCATCTTTTTTGTTAAAGTGTGCTGCTGATACACTGCCCCATAAAACATTAAAACATTATTTACCACACTTTAAACATTCTCTGGGTGGTTTTCAAATAAATATGCAGGCTACATATTTTCCCCTCCCCCAGCAAGTTGGTTACTCATTTTACCTCAGAAGAAAGGAAGACTGAGTGAACCTTCAGTCAGCTACCTGGGATTGAACTCTGAATTGGGAGCATGGTTTTGGCTGCTGTACAGCAGTTTAACTACAGCACCATGAGGCTCGTTGAGTGAAAGGTATATTCAAAGTTTATTAAATAAATAAAACCTTGTTCTGGGGTTCTGATCCTGACCTCTAAGGCTCCACTTAACATCAAAATAAATATAAAAGCTAATATTTGTTTGTTTGTTTGTTTGTTTGTTTGTTTGTTTACAAAAAATTAGCCACCCCACTACCAAGTGGTCTCTGGGAGGCATACAGCAATATATTAAACCTATAAACAACAAAACTACTCAAAACATAAAATACAAAACAATTTAAAACAGTCAATATACAATACAGATAATAAAATCCTGCTGCTCATGAGTCCAACTAAAAAAATACTATCTAATTAAAATGCTGGCTGAACAGGAGAGTCTTTGCCTGGCGCTGAAAAGCCAAAAGTGTTGGCACCAGGCGGATCTCTGTTGGGAGGGCATTCCCACTTAGAGAGATAGCACGTTCAACAGGGCCTCCTGGCCTGATCTTAAGGAACAGACAGGCTCATATGGAAGAAAGCGGTCCTTAAGGTAACCAGCTCCTAAGCTGTTTACAGAAGTATAGTCTTCAAATAACATGGGGTTCCATTTTGCCTGTCTTTGGTACTAGATAGGCCTCATTTTGAGTACTACATTTAGTTCTAGACACCACACTTTAAGAAAGATAATGAAAAACTGGAAAAGGGTTTAGACCACCAGAGTGGTCAGAAAACTCTAAGTCAAGCCCTATGAGGTAAGACCAAAAGAACAGGTCACATTAAGCCTTGAGAAAAGAAGACTGAGGGGAGATCCGATAGCAGTTTTCAAATACAGTACTTGAAACATTGTCATAGAGAGGGGGGGCAGGATCTGGTCTTCATCTTGACTACCCCCCCCCCAATCCTCCAACAAATTCTCTATCAAAGTTATGTTGCAGGATGGCCTTCCAAACTGGTAGACAAAGACTTTCAAGACTTTTGCTCTCAATTTGTTCTTCATAACAGAGTGCAGGGCATATAATAATGGACTCCAGCTACAGAAAACCAGAGTTCAGCTGAAAATCAGGAAAAAAATCTTAACTGTTAAAACAGTACGACAATGGAACCAATTATCTCAGTAAGTGGTGAGCACTCCGACACTGGCATTCAACAGAAATTTAAACAAACATCTCTCTGATATACTATTACTAGGATTCCTGCATTGAGTTGGACTTGATGGTCTTATAGGTCCCTTCTAAGTCCATTATACTAATGATTCTCTATATCAAAGTTATCAATTGTGTTGCTTCTTTCAGTATATCATCTTTCCCCCTCATTTGTTAATGACTAAGCTCTCTCTATTTTATTTACAAGATATTTCAATGTACAACTTATTTACAATGTATTTACAATTTTATTTTGCATTGGAAAAAGATTGGCTCCTTAAAGGAAAACTGTTCTGCATAGCAAGAGATGGGCAAGTCTGTGCCATTCATAGGGACACACCCCTAGGCTAATTATGAGGAATCGCAGAACTCTCTTTAGCCTCTACAGGTGCTTTAATAACATAACCCAGGGCCTCAGGAAGAGGAGGGGCTGGTCTAATGAAAGGAACATATAGTCAACTAGGCCTGAACACATTCTATGCCCATCTGCTGCTTTAAACATATTTTACAGAACTACATGTTCACTTTTATTGGAAATATGACCTTGGTTCCTTATCTCAGGTGTTCAAAACATAAGCTGCTTTCTTTAGCATTAGGCACAATAAACTATCTGCTAGACTATGGTTGGTATTGTACTAAATTTCTTTGGCACACCAGCTTGATTTTGATGTGACAACAACAGAAGCAAAACTTTGCAGGAGTTATTCTCAGAAGGAAGGCAGATGAGTACTCAGCCAGCATATCCATGGCTAGAAGAACCGGGGTGGGGGGTGGGGGAGAGAATTGGTTGTGATTGTGAATTCCTCTATCAGACAATGACAGGTATATGGATATCTGTTACGGTATCAGAGGCCACAAGCCTCTGAATTGTAGGTGATGGGGAGCACAGGGAAACCCTTCTCTTTGCCTTCATATGTTGCTCATGGGATCTTCAGAGCATCTGATCAAAGGACATGGGATCAGGATGCCACTGCAGATAGACTAAGTCAATGCAACTCTTCTTAACATATTTACATTTCCTAAGCCAGGACAACCCTACCATAAGGTAAGGTGATACAACTACTGCAGACAGGAGAAGGCAGATAGGAGATAGAAGTGAGATGTTGAGGGCAACATATATACCACGTGATCTCTCCTGTACCCACAGGACCCTTGTAAGGGGAAGAGGACTATAGGGGCCAAATATTCATAAGGACCCACCCCAGGTTGCAGCTATCCATAATAATGATATTTATAGAAAATATTTTCCTCTTGTCTCTCTGGTCCAGATCTTGTACATTTTGTTGGAATTAACCCATAACAGTTTTAGAATAATCTCAAACCACATTCTGAACTATTCTTTGTTAACCGCCCTGAGTTCCCATATGGGAAAATCTGTCAGTCAGTCAATCAATCAATCAATCAATCAATCAATCAATCAATCAATCAATCAATCAATCAATCAAAAATATAACTGTGGGGTCTCATTCTGAACTGTCCAGCTCCAACTTAGGCCCTGCTCTACAACTGAGTACAGAATTTGTAATTTCAAACTTCCATTTATTTCAAGTTATTTCATGTCTGCAATGAAACTTAGAAAGTTTCCCTTTCCTCCCCTCCAGTAATGCTTGAAATAGTGTTATTTATGCACAGGCAGGCGTGCACCATTTCTACATAGTACACCTCTCTGTACAGCCTATAATGCCTACATTGAGAATTCCATTCATCAGCAGACTCCGGTAGACAACCATGGATGCTCGCACCTGGCCTGCAGCCCTTGAGGTAATCTGCTCACAGCAAAAGAAATGTAGGATGATATCCTGTCATCTCTATTAGTTCAACTCCCAGCCTTCTCCATGTTGGAGTCCTGGCCCAGGGTAACCAGATCCTACTTTAGGCTGGCAAGGGTCTTGGGTTCACCCTTACTGCTAGTAAATATGTGTGTCAGGTCTGAAGACGTTGACACTCTGAGACAGAATTCTGTCTATCCATTTCAGCTTACGTTTTGCGATTGGTGCTTCTTTCTCTTTGACGCCACTTGGGTGTCCCGAACGACGCACTTCTCCTCAGACATCCAGACGCAGCAGTTCACGTCGGTGCCAGGAGAGAAAACGCCATCGATTTTTCAGGCTGGCCCACGTGGCGAAAGGTGTCAGCTGCCAAATCGCTCTCTCAATCAGTGTTTACCTGGGCGGGTTGTTTATCATGCACACTGTAATTGAGTCTCCATTGTGTATATCCAGCAAGAAGTGTCGCCCTGCGCTCCATTCTGCGGCCCCTGCGGGTGTCTCTAATTTACCACTTTGTCTGCACTGGAGGGGAAGAAACGAAGTGGAAGAAAGGGGAGGACACCCCAGATTGAAACATATAATGAACTGCACAGGTAATTGGAAGACAATGGCCAAGAGGCAGGAAAGTCCACAGCAGGCGGGCAACAAACACAGGGGCCAAAACACTGCCAACTGCTCTGAGAAATGGGGTTCATGAGGTTCCATTTTGAGGCCTCCACTTATTTATGTATTTATTTATTTATTTATTTATTTTCATTTATTTTAGGGTATTTTTACAAATACAAAGCCATCATTTTTCCTGTAGTGATGTATGGAAGTGAGAGCTGGACTATAAAGAAGGCTGATCGCCGCAGAACTGATGCTTTTGAGCTGTGGTGCTGGAGGAGACTCTTGAGAGCCCCCTGGACTGAAAGGAGATCAAACCTATCCATGAGCCTCGTGGCGCAGTGGTTAAATGCCTGTACTGCAAGTAAAACTGTGCTCACGACCTGGGTTCAATCCCCGGTAGCAGGCTCAAGGTTCACTCAGCCTTCCATCCTTCCGAGGTCGGTAAAATGAGTACCCAGCTTGCTGGGGGGGCAATGTGTAGCCTGCACTCTGTAATTAAAATTGTAAACCGCCCAGAGACTACTTGTAGTAGTATGGGGCGGTATATAAGCAGAACACTTTGCTTTGCTTTGCTTTGCTATCCATCCTGAAAGAAATCAAACCCCGAATGTTCACTGGAAGGACAGATTTTGAAGCCGAGGCTCCAGTACTTTGGCCACCTCATGAGGAGAGAGGACTCCTTGGAAAAGTCCCTGATGTTGGGAAAGATTGAAGGCAAAAGGAAAAGAGGACGGCAGAGAATGAGATGGTTGGATGGTTTCATTGATGCAACCAGTATGGATTTGACTAAACTCAGGGAGGCAGTGGAAGACAGGAGGGCCTGGCGAGCTCTGGTCCATGGGGTCACGAAGAGTCGGACACGACTGAACGACTGAACAACAACACCCCGCCTTTCTACTTGGAAAAGGACCCAAGGCAGCTTACGGTAAGGAGGGACAATATACAGTCCATAACAAGAAGTAAAAAAGTGGGTTGTGCGTGTGATCAGAAAAGCAAATTGAAACGTAGGCCAGGTGATACCTTTATTGGTCACTACTGAAACAAAAAATGTAAGCTAAGCTTTCGGCAGCAACTTGCTATCTTTACCAAAGCATTGTACCAAAAATGCATTCTTGATAGAGGATGTAGTCTATCAGGTCCTGAGAATTAAGACATTAGAATTAAGACATATTCAAGTTTAAGAACAGGGAATTGAGGGGTATCTTACAGAATTTAGAAGGCAACATTAAAGCTAAAAGTTAACGTGAGCAAAAGCAAAGCAAAGTGTTCTGCTTATATACCACCCCATACCACTACAAGTAGTCTCTGGGCGGTTTACAATTTTAATTACAGTGTGCAGGCTACACATTGCCCCCCTAGCAAGCTGGGTACTCATTTTACCGACCTCGGAAGGATGGAAGGCTGAGTAAACGTTGAGCCTGCTACCAGGGATTGAACCCAGGTCGTGAGCACAGTTTAACCTGCAGTACAGGCATTTAACCACTGTGCCACGAGGCTCTTGGAGCAGTTAATAAAAGAGTATAAAAGGGTTAAATTAGGGGCCGCAGCCCTATGAGATGGACAGTGTTGGGTGCAAGAGAGATAAAGCAGAGGGCAACAGAGCCTCTGTGCTTGCAACGTGACATAATGTGGTTATGATACTTCCTGGCTCAAAAGAGAAAAGTCAGTTGTTACAATATTAGCCTGCACGAGTGAGAGAAGTGTGGTGAAATGCTGATGAAGCAATGGCTGCATTCCAGAGCTCAACTGGCTCCCCCCATGACATGGGTTAGTTTGCACTGTAGGGGCATCAAGAGGAAACCTCCTTCACCACTGCAGTCTTTAGACTCACACCTGCATAGAGATTTTGGCATCATATCCCACATTCTTTGATTGTTGTTGTTGTTGTTGTTCAGTCGTTCAGTTGTGTCTGACTCTTCGTGACCCCATGGAAACAAGATTGTAGAGAACCAGAAAAACCTTCCCTCTGTTATACTGTTAGGAGGCACCCAGTGACACTGGTTCAGATGAGATTTAAGACAAGATTCTTTCCAGTTGGCCATTACATGCCTCCCTTCCCTTCCAGGGAGCATGAGGTGGTAGACATGCCTCTTTTCCTCACAACAACCCTGCAGGGCTGGCCAGGGTGAGAGGCAGTGGCAAGCAGAAGGTTATTCATCAAGTTTCCATGGTGTGTAGCTATGACACCACCCCAAAGATACCATGGTGTTCCAGGTGTATTTCTCACATCTTCTCCTGCCATGAAGACTATTCCCAAATATGGACTAATAAATAATAATAGCATGCCATCAAGTCAATGTATGGTGATTCTTTTCAGGGATTTTGAAATATTTGAAAGGATGCCATATTGAAGAGGGAACAGGTTTGTTTTCCATGGCTTCAGAGACTAGGACAATGGTTTCAAACTACAGGAAAAGAGATTCAATTTAAACATTAGGAAGAACTTCATGACAGTTAGAGCTGTCCGGCAATGGAATATGCTGCCACGGATGGTGGTGGAGTCTCCTTCTTTGGAGGTTTTTAAGCAGAGGCTGGATGGCCATCTGTCGGGAGTCCTGTGATGGGGGTTCCTGCATGGCAGGGGGTTGGACTAGATGGCCCATGAGGTCTCTTCCAACTCTATGATTCTATGATTCTATGATGAAAACGTACATATTGTTCTCTCACAGGAGTTCCATCCAAGTTCCCCTGAAACTGCATGGAGAAGGGTTTGGGCAGCACTGAGTCTAAAGGAACAGTTCTATGAACATTTCTAAGGAGAACTCTACGAGGATTTTTGATGGCTGGGCACAATTCCATTTTGGGTGGGTTGTATGGGCCCACAGTCAAAAGCGGCACATCAAGCAACCCTGGGCAGTTACTCAACGTGATGTATCTGTTTGCTGTGACACTCTGGGCCCTATCTCTTCATTGTGACACTCTTGGCTTGGATTCATTCTCTTGCCAATTCACTGAGCACCATGTGTCATGAACGCGCCATGGACTGGAGAGGCGATGAATCAACGTAACCCCTGAAGACCCAGAGAGGCGTTGGGTGCCCAGACTGTGAAGGGTATAAACAGCAGCGCAAGCAAAGGCTGACTGGGAGCGCCAACACCCTCTCCATCCCTCTATCATCTCCCCCAATGTGGATACGGTTTGAGAAGAAGCATGAGAGAGACTACCCTCTTGAACTTTAGACTTGGAACAGCAGTTAACAGCTTTCTCACTCACTCCCTGCAATATGTTGGGAATCCATTGTGTGATGCAGAAGGAAGCTGGGGGCATGACTACCAGAGACAGTGAACACCCCCTTTTCCCCTCTGTAAATGTCATCCATTTATGTCACAAGGATCTTCAAATCCAATTCATCACTGATGCTGCAGATTCGTGCCTGGATTAGGCTACCTCAGCCTGCCCTATACATGGAGGTGTGTGTGGAAGAATTGAGTGATTCTCCTACCTCCATAAATTCCTTCCTAGAAAACTGATCCATACAGATGGGAGGACATCTGGCTGTTCCCAAGAATCTTCTCAAATTGCAGGTTCCCTGTGTGACAAGCCCGTAGTGAGAACGTTCCCCATCCGTCCATAGAGCGCCACTCCTGACTGAAGCTGAGTTGCTAGCATAGGTTTTTTTTTCCTCCTAGTGCTTTCCATTATTTCCACAAGTTGTAAATAAAATGAATTTTATTAGGTCCTAGTCACTGAAAGTACGGGCAAGCAGACTTCCCAGAAATTAATGCTATTGCTAAGGTTTGCCCATAGAATAAACTCAAAAGTCTGTGTGCCTGATTCATAAAGTAATCCCCAAATTATTGCAGGGTTTAGGGGCCCACTCTAACCTGCAATAAAGGGAAATCTGCAATATGCAGATGCTGGGTCTGGTTGGGACAGGAATGAGGGACCTGTTTAGAGCCTCCTACATTTATGGGCGTTTATACACGACCCCTAAGCTGCGCTGCAAATGGCTCCCAGCTCCGGAGCGTTGGAAATGTTTCCCCACCAGCTCCGGAGTTTAGAGAAAATTAAGTGCGACCACGCCCCCATAAGCGCGACCCAGCGCACCTTTCATGTACTTGCTCTCAGCAGATGAAAATTCCTTGATGCGGATAAGAGTGCCGGGCTCTCCTCGCTTGTCTGTTGTTGTTTTTTGCCTCCCGCCCCTTTAAGAGCCCCTTGAGAAGGAACCAGGAAGTAACGGGGCTCGTGGCAACTTCGACCGGCACCGGCAGGTTAGTAAAGGCTTCTTTTGTCCTTTTTTTCCCTCCCTCCCCTCACGCCGACAGGAGCAGGAAGTGCTGAGGGGTGGGGACACAGGAACAGAAACGAACCCCCAAGATCTCTGGTCCGAATTTAAGGGACCAGCGGGTCTTAGGGGTCGTGTGAAAAGGCCCTTAGTTAGGCCTGACACTGCCCTGAACGATCTTCCAATGGGCATCCTGAGCTTGTCAGAGGCTCCAGAAGTGGTTTCCAGCAATTTGAAAGGCACTTCTGGTCCGGTTAGCCAGAAACCACTTCTTGGGCCTCTAACAGGCCCAGGAAGCCCATCAGAGGCTCCAGAAGTGGTTTCTGTCGATCTGGAAGGCACTTCCGGTTTTCAGAAGTCACTTCCAGTTTGCTGGAAACCACTTCTGGGGCCTCTGACAGGCTCTGGAAGCCCGTTGGAGGCCCACTTGGGGCAGCACCAGGCCTGGGGTAACTGCAGGCCTCAAACAGGCCCATGCAGCTTGCCCCAGGGGCCCTTGCCTTCATATACTGCGGTGCTGTGATATACCAGGACTGCAGTATATGAACTGTGAAATGGCGGGGGACGACTGTACATTTACAACCAACAAGGCAATAAAGAATGCATTTCCTAGTATTGCATAAAACACAATCCCCAAAACAAGAGCACATAGAAAAGCAAAGGAAAAATAATCTGCACTGTCTTGCAGTGAATGGAAATGCTTTCCATTTTTCTCACAAACCATGTGAAGATGAACTTTGATTCACTACACTTCTACCATCCACCCTTTGGTTGTTTTGGTTGCATCTCTGTCCCCTTCTATCTACATCTGTGTTACATATTTTGAGATGGGGGTGATCACAGTGGTGTAGAGAATCCTAAATGCAGTTGCCTAGCAAAGCTGTAGCTGAGACCAGCCCAAAGCCTTTTCTTGCCCGGAGCCAACGTACACAAAATGGCTCCTATTGTCATTCCTTGAACAAAATGGCCGCCAAAAGTCCTTTGAATACCAGTTAAGGTGGCAGTATCCTCCATCAAACCTGAAGGCAACTGCTAGCCCAGGGGACACAGGGATGCCTTCTTAGCACTGAGTTACCTCCGCCATTGCCTTGAGGCTGCATCTTGGCAACGGCTCTCCAAGACAACCACCTCCCTCTGGCTCTAGGTGTCACAAAACCTTAACATACTTACAGTCACGCGGAGCAAGGCGTGATGTGGCCTGTCCCTTCCCTGTGACTAAAAACAAGCAATCCTCTTCACCTTCACACCGGCCCGCCACACTTAATGAGCCTTCCTTCACAAAATAAGCACCCAGAGGATTGGGGAGCTGCACACGGTAGCATATAGGCATAATTGGTAGCAAATGCAAACACATTCCACCACTCACACAGACTGCGTAAATTGGTTGCCCTTCAAGCAGAAACTGGATTCTCATTAAAGCACTGCTGGATAGCTCAGTGGGTTAGGCATCTGGCTGTGGAGCCAGAAGTTGGAAGTTCGATTCCCCCCACGTGCCTCCTTGACAGGGACTGGATTAAGTGATCCATAGAGTCTCTTCCAGCTCTGCAGTTCTCTGATTATGATGAAAATAGTTTTTCACCCAGCACGTTGTTAGTCTGTGGAACTCCCTGCCACAGGATGTGGTGATGGCATCTGGCCTGGATGCCTTCAAAAGGGGATTGGACAGATTTCTGGAGGAAAAGTCCATCACAGGTTACAAACCATGAGGGAGATGTGTAATCTCCAGGTTTAAAACTGGGGTACTTCGAGGGCCAGATGCAGGGGAGTGGTATCAGGAGACAGATATCTAGTCTCGTGAGCTCCCAGATGCATCTGGTGGGGACACTGTGAGATACAGGAAGCTGGACTAGATGGGCCTTTGGCCTGATCCAGCATGGGTCTTCTTACGTTCATATGTAGATGATGATGATGATGATGATGATGATGATGATGATGATGATGATGATGATGATGGGGCTTGAGTCTTCCAACAGAGAATATCCTGTGCCGTCTTTAAAACTGCAAGAAATAAGTTTTTGGCAAAGATATCAAAGGCAGTGCAAGACCCCAGATGTGCCTTTCCAGGGGTACTTGCATATTGATATAAGGATTAAGAATTTATAGCTGCATTGGAATTACTGAATGGGGGGAGTTGGCAAACGAATAACAGAAGGTGAGAGAACAGGATGGTATGGTTGTTGAACGTGTTCTCTACTTGGGAAAGAGCAATGGATGCAACTACATTGCAAATTCCACCAATGAAGCCTCTTTTCAGCATGGTGTCCTTGAATAATAAGAAGGAAACAAGCTAGTGAATGTCACAGATATACCTTGAAAAAGATACAGAAAGAACACCAGGGTAGCATCGCAGATGTTAACAAAATGCTATCCAGGATTTTCAGCAGGTCAAGATAGAAAACAGTGAGCCCTTTTACACAACCCCTAAAATCCACTGCAAAACACTTGCAGATCCGGAGCATAAAATTGTTTTCCCACCAACAGCGGACTTTTAAAAAAAATAAAGTACGCCCACGCCCACTTAAGCACACCCCAGCAACTTTACAAGTACCTGGTCTCCAGAGGTAAAAAAAAATCCGATGTGGATTGTAAAGCTTTGGATGCAGGGCTCTCCTTGCCTTCTGTTTGTTTTTGTTGTCCCCGCCGCCCCTTTAACAGACAGGAATCCCTACGGGGCTGCTCCAACAGCAGACGGAGGTGAAAGGAGGTGAGCCTGCTTTTTTCTCCCTTTTTTTCTCTCTCCCCTTACTGCAGACAGAAGCAACAGAGTACGGAAGGGTGGGAATACAGGAAGAGGAACAAACCCCACATGATATCTGGCTGGGGGAATCCGAATTTAAGCTACCAGTGGATCTTAGGGGGCATTTGAAAGCAGCCAGTGGGCTGAAATTAAACAGCATCACCAGCAGAGAAGGAAAATACAAATCTTTGGCACCAACAGATAAGAATTATCTGCCTCCAAGTCATGTCCAATTTATGGTGATGTCTTGCAGGATTTTCTGTGTATAAAGTAGTCAGAAGTGGTTTATTTCCCCCCCCCCCCCGCCTTGCAGAAAGTGCTCTGGGACTATGTAGCTTGTATTTGAATCTTGGTGTACCCATTTCACATCCAACAGTAACCATTACACTCTACTGCCATCTCTCAGATCAGTGGTTATGAAATGAGGCTTAAATATATTGGTAGAAAAACAATGCTTGCATTCTGTGCTTAATTTGTATTGGGGGTGGGCAATTACACAAATAATTTTGGCAAATTAATCTGGTCACATTTGGAGAAATGGAATATGGCTGCCATAACCACACACATAAAAACTTACTAGGTTAGTGTGAGTGAGAGAGAGGGTGGGGGACTGACATCTTGCAGTTTTGTTGGAGCATAACTTCAAGCATCCACAAACAGGAGAAGTTATGTAAACTCTCCGTGTAGAATGTAATGAAGAAGAGTAAATGTTTTCTAGCTCTGTTGAAAATAATCATTGGAGTTCTCATCAAAAGTGTATCTCTTTTTAATACCGCATCTCTAAATGACCCAATGGATGTACCATCTGTTGTTAAATTGAATTATAGGAACAAACTTCTGGCCCTTGTGACTCTCTGAAAACCAAAACCATAATTACCTTTTTATTTAAAAAAAACAAAACAAATATACAAAAGTAGTTTAATGCTATCTTAATTAAAAAAGTGGGGAGGGTGAATGCCCAATTCTGTTTTCAATTAAAAGCTCTTTAATTGCCACAAACTTTCCATTAAAAAGAGAGAGAGAAATAGATAACCTCTACAGCCATGTCTGTGGAACATCTTGGTCATCCAGGTGAGGTTTTCTGGAAGTTGAGTCATGGCAACCGGACTTCTTTTGTTATGGGACTGAAAACCTTTCACTGCTTATCCAAGTCACTTCTTCAGACTCATTCTTCGATCCCACAAGAAAAGAAGTCCACTCTACAGGCATCTTATGGCCCGTTCTTCCCCTTGGCTAAATATAAAACATTTTGGCACAAGACAGCAAACTATGTCTTCTTTGGACACATTTGGCTATATGAGATCTACGGGAGCCTCATGAGTGCTCTTGGGTAGATAGTAGGCCAGATCATAAACCTTTTTTCCCCCCAAAGGAACTGTTATCAGGGGAAATGTGGTGTTGGATGACTTTCTCACAGAAGAGAGCTTGTCACCAATAACCATCTTCTCATGTGAAATGTCACTGTGGGAACATGTCCGGAATGTTCTAGAATGCTTCTGTGTTTGGCTCATATAGGACTTTCTCTGTGGTGGATGTGCACTTGATAGTTAATGGCAGTGCTGTATCACCTTTGATGGCCAGACTCCAACCAACTGAATCATGGGATTTGTAGAATTGATGACATATGTAGACTTTTCTGTCATACTTCAGGGAATGGTACTAGAGAAGTCCAAGTGCACTGCCAAACTACAAATCCCAAAATTCCATGGGATGGAATCATGGCAGTTAAAATGCTCTCGAACCACTATACCTGATTGGTGCAAATATACTTCCAGTCTCAGCTTCTTCCTTGCTGTCCTTCCACCAGTAAGCAAAGATATTTATAACGCACACCCACACCCAAATCTCTCTCTTTGGGTCTCTTGCTTCCCACATGTAGTCGTATTTTTATTCCAGTAGGTCCTTGAAACATAATCATAAACTGCCTTTGTTGTGTTTCTAATTTGTTGTTATCATGTTTTGGATCCAAGTTTTGTTTTTCATCTGCATTTTATTCATTTTCCGTTGCCAAGAATTGCTTTCGGGGATGGGGAATTGGCTTAGAAATTAAACAAGGAAAGTTGAAAAAACAAATAAACAAAGAACATGCATGCATGCATACATAATGGGCAACAGTAAGAAGAAGCAGACCAGGACTTGACAGGATGTGGCTTTGGACACCCTGCTGATGAATTAAGGGATGGGCTGCATTTCATTTAGATCATGGCTTTCCTGCAGTGAGTTCCATGTGATCCATATGGCTCTCTTCCTCCTCTCCTCCTCTGTACAATAACTCCATGTGGCAGACCTGGCTTAGAAATCCGACTGGCACTAAATCATGCCGTAACTTTCATCCCAGGTTTCCTTGGTCCATGATTTACACATTTGCCCTAGTGCAGGGGTGTCCAAACTTTTTGCAAGGTGAGGTGAAAATGTGTTTTGGGGGGGCAACCATCTAGCTGCATTTGGCCCCCGGGCCGGACTTTGGGCAAGTCCTAGGACATGCAAGGAGGCAGGGGGGACGCTACAGCAATGGAGCCGGGGGGTGGGTAGGCTGGGCAGGTGGCTGGGGAGATGGACGGAGGCAAGGAGGGCAGGCCAACCGTAAATCTGCAAGCTGATGTCTCCATCCAGTATGAGGAGGGGCCAGCTGGCGGGGATGCATGACAGTCTGAGCCGGTGGGGAGAAGAGGCTGCGGGCCGCTTAAAATGTGAAAACGGGCCACATTTGGCCCCTGGGCCTGACTTTGGACACGACTGCTAGGGAAGGTGTTCTTGGTGATATTAGGGAATCACCTGTTGAACCACCTACCTCATGTGGGGTTAATGTTTTCACCGTGGTTTAGATACGGATGACCCTTACAGCCACTTCTTGCTCTACAGCTCTACAATCCCAATAATTTTTACATTTCTTTGAAGGTGGGAAAGCAAATTGTGCTGATTATATACCACCCCATAGGAATTAAAGAACTCATTGGTTGGTTTGCAAGTAAGTATGCAGGCTACACATTGGCACCCCCCCAACCCCCCTGCTAGCTAGGTATTCATTTAAGCAACCTCGGAAGGATAGAAGGTTGAGTGAACCTTGAGCTGGCTACCTTGGTATTGAACCCCAAGTCTTGAGCGCATTTATGGCTTCAGTACAGCAGTTTAACCACCACGCCACAAGGCTCTTCCAGTCACAGGACACTCCCTCCCAATAAGTCTTGTTGAACACCTGCTCCCTTACCTTTCTGACAGCATCCAAGACCTTGTACAAAATCCCCCCCCCCAGGACTTTCAAACACGAGGGCTATCCCTTGTGATTTTGCTTATGTTAAATGGGCCATCTGTTGATTTAGATTTTATTCTTCTTTCCCTGCATGCATTTACTTCATTACTTACTGCACTCTTATTATATTTCTTGTTTTTATTGCAAAAAGCCATAAGGAAAGGATATGTTTAAAAAAAAACACCTAGTAAACTAAATATAAACGGTCATCTCTGAAGGAAGGAGCAAACCAGAGGTCAACAGAATTCATAGGAGACTTTCGATCACAAAGCTTTAAAGACAAGATGGGTGGAGACCATCTATCTAATCTATGGGTTCATTATCAGGGATGCTGGCAAGTCATTGGGTCCAAGTCTCAAGTCCGAGTCCGAGTCTTTGGTACCAAGTCCCAAGTCCGAGTCCATACTAAGAAAAAGCTTTTTCCCTCTCCCCCCCACCAAAAGGAGGGCAGGTGAGTTCCAAACTTCCGAGTCATATTTCAACTCTAAAACATTGTGAGGGAGGACCCAGGCTGAGTCATGGCCTTCAATCTGACTTGACAGCTAGTCCTGGAACTCATGATCCATCACAATTAGTTTGACGTGTCATGTCCCACCACCACCACCACAGCCTGCTAGTACAAGAAGTGCATAGGTGAAAGTTTTCCACTAGTACTTGGGTGATTGTAGGAACAGGGGATGGTGTGAGGGTACTTCACCCTAAAATGGAGGAATGCCCTCACTTGGTCATGGGCCACCAAGGCGTCTTTAGTCTGGAAAAAAGGTGCCTTAGGGGGGATATGATTGAGACATACAAATTAATGCAGGGCATGATTGAGGTGAATAGAGGAACGCTCTTCTCCCTCTCACGAAATACCAGAACTAGGGGATATCCCCTCAAACTGAGGGTTGGGAGAGTGATAACAGACAAAAAAATTTTTTTAACCCAGCGTGTTGTTAGTCTGTGGAACTCCCTGCCACAGGATGTGGTGATGGCATCTGGCTTGGATGCCTTCAAAAGGGGATTGGACAGATTCCTGGAGGAAAAGTCCATCTCAGGTTACAAACCATGATGGTGGTGTGTAATCTCCAGGCTTTAAACCGGGGTACTTCCAAGGTCCAGATGCAGGGGAGTGGTATCAGGAGACAGATATCTAGTCTCATGCACTCCCAAACGCATCTGGTGGGACCACTGTGAGATACAGGAAGCTGGACTAGATGGGCCTTTGGCCTGATCCAGCATGGCTCTTCTTATGTTCTTATGTTCATGTATCAAACTGTATTGTAAACAATGCTGCATGGGATGTGATACCTAGCGGGCAGTGAGGGCTACAGCAGCTGGATCATGTACTGCAGTCTCCCCACTTATGCCCCCTCCCTATTACCCTGTATCTAAGTCCATTCACCCAGTTTACCCTCATGCCCTTTTCCATAATCAACTGTACCAGGACAAATTCCAGGCTACGCCTCTGCCTGCCCCTCCTCTCTGACATCATCCACACTTATCCTAGGACAGTGTTGGCAAACCTATGGCATGGGTGCCAAAAGTGGCACTTGGAGCCCTTTCTGTGGGCACCCGACATCGCCCCTTCACAGCCATCTGTATTCAGGTTGAATTGCTGTATTGGCCCTTTGCAAAAAAGTAGTGGGTTTTGAATCACAGTTTGGGCACTCGGTCTCTAAAAGAACATAACAGAAGAACATAAGAAGAGCCATGCTGGATCAGGCCAAAGACCCATCTAGTCCAGCTTCCTGTATCTCACAGTGGCCCCACCAAATGTGTCCGGGAGCGCATGAGACTAGATATCTGTCTCCTGATACCACTCCCCTGCATCTGGCCCTTGAAGTACCACAGTTTTAAGCCTGGAGATTACACACATCTCCATCATGGTTTGTAACCTGTGATAGACTTCTCCTACAGGAATCTGTCCAGTCCCCTTTTGAAGGCATCCAAGCCAGATGCCATCACCATGTCATCATTCTCCTATGACAGTGATGGTGAACCCTTTATAGACCAAGTGCCCAAACTGCAATTCAAAACCCACTATTTTTTTTTTTTTGCAAAGTGCCAATACAGTAATTTAACCTGTATACAGGTGGCTATGAAGGGTTGATGTTGGGTGCCCACAGAAAGGGCTCCGAGTGCCATAGGTTTGCCATCATTGTCCTATGACATCAGAAGGCGCTACACTGTGTGCCATCAGAATGCTTCCACCCGCGTGGCAAGGACCTGCCGATTAATTTCAGGCTTCGCTGGTGATCTGGCAACCCCAGTCGCAGAGTTTCACAAATTAAAAATACATTCCTCCTCCACACATTAGGATGCCTGCTTAAGCGTCACGGAAACACACTCTTCTGTCCCACTGGGATCCAGGGCGAGAGTTTCATTACGGTCTGCATTTTTTTAACCAAACTGACCTCGTTCTCATTTCCCAGACTAATAAGCAGATTGGAACATAATTATCCTTAGGGCTGCGTGCCTCTCTAAATTGCGCCACGCTGATCTCAGCTCACAAACAGTACACACAAATTTATTATTCACTGCATGTATTAAATGTGTGTGAGAGAGGGTTAGCTACTTACAAAACTGCATTTATTAGGGAACCCTATTACAGGCATCTATCAGGAGAAACTGTGTACACAGGAGGAGGACTTTTGTTTGGGCTGTGTTTTCTAAAGTATTCATAAGCTGATAAAGAAATTGGAGAAGATGAATTAATGCTATGCATCCCAAATGTTTTTGACTAGTGGTTCCCTTTCGTTACTGGATACTAGCCACAGCTCCCCAGTGTACTAGGATTACCATAACCAGTTCCCATGGTTTCACTTATCACCTGCCTGAAAAAATGGATTTAAAAACAACATGAATACATTTTCCCAAGGTGTATTATCAGAACTTACCACTAGATGGAACCAGAGACTATGCTACTGTAGATAGGTGACTTGAGGACCTGAACTCTCAGAGGAAAAATAGAGAAGCCACATTTTTGGTGATGGGGGCGATGGGCAGGGTGGATTCCCTTGCAAGCAGGAAGCTAGGAAACCCAGTCCTTTGGCAAGACCGGGTCACGGTTCCCAACCATGCATAGACGCTAGAGAAACTGCAGGTAAATGCTGTATGATACTTTGGAGGTGGAGAGGGGAAGGATAAGAAGGTTCCGTGGCACCCCTGGGTGGATTTCCTGGAGCCCTACGGAGCCATTGCACACACTTTGACTCAGTAGGCTGCATGAAGAGCAGATGTGACAAACAATAAGATCCAAGTTGTCAGTCCCAGGTAGAGGGCTCATCCCTGAGATTGCAAGCGAGCCAGTCATGGCCGGCTGATGATTGTCCACTTCAGGTCCAACCCTTGCTCTCAGCCGGCATCCTGTGGTTCGTGAACATATTCATCCTTTTCAGTCCACTTAGGATGTCGGTTCAGGATATCTTCATTCCTTGGGACGTTCTCTTCCAAATAACTGTTGGATTTGTTTTTGAACTACAACTCCTAAAATTCCCTGGGGATGTGGGATCATCAGGGATTTGCCACCAAGTCTGAGTCTTTGGCACCAACCTTGAAGTCTTTGTCAACAAGTCCCAATCCAAGTTCCTATTAAAACCAATATTTTTCTCCAGATTGGGGAAAAAAGGAGGGGTGGATGGGATCTGAGTAGACATGGGTGTTTCATTTCGGAAGGAGACTGGTTCCAAAATGAAACACACCAGCACAGTTGGCATTTGGAATGCAGTCCCACCCTCTGGACCAAAATCAACCACTATCTTATGTACTATGCTTTACCTTGCGCGGGGCAAAACTCCAACCAGGAAGCAGCCTCCAACGCATCATCTTTCCCTTTCCCTGGCACTGGACAATCAGACAGGGAGGCAGGAGGGTGCATGTCCTTGCACAGCTCCTGATTGGCCAGCATCAGGGAGAGGGAAAGACGACGTGTCGGAGGCTGCTTCCTCGTTGGAGTTTCACCCTGCAGGAGGCAAAGCAAGGAAAGACAGTGGTTGATTTTGTTCCAGAGGGTGAGACTGGGTTCTGAGCGCCAGCTGTGTTGATGTGTTTCGTTTCGGAACCAGCCCCCTTCCAAAAGGCTGGTCTAGTTCTAAGTCACAAGATTTGTCTAAGTCATAGGGGGAGGGGATCCCAAGTTGAGTCTGAGTCAAATCACAGAGGTGAATTAAGTCCAATTTGACAGCAAGTTCTGGGGAATCAAAATTTTAAAATCCCTGTTCTAACCACTACCTTTTGTCCATGGCTTCACTCCACCTTCAGATAAGCATGTCCCCTATTAGTATTGTACCATGTACATCTGTTCTATATTTCAACAACTGTATTCATTGTATTCCTTTTCTCTGACACATGTAGACTCAGCGCCACAGGAATGTGCTGCAGGTTGAGAGTGCAACTCATTAAAATCAATTAAAATCATCTGCATTTTTAAGTGTTTGGGATGCGTAGAAGACTATTACACAGAGAGTGGATTCTCAGATCACAACTCAGGTTTCAGCTTATTTATCATTCTTGAGTGTTGGATTAAGTATTCTTTAACTGGGGTTGCAAATTGACAGGGTGACACACAGAGAATTACTACATTCTACAAAGCATCTCATGGTATTGTTAAATATTATTATCATCCACCTCAGATGCTAATTGTGATTAATGTTCTAAGTTATTATCATAGTTAAACATTTCTGCCTTTAAATTTTTGAAATTACTACATGAGTTAGGGGTGTGGTGGTTCAGCGGACTAAGGCTTGGAAAACAGTCAGCTGTAAAATCGGCAGCTCAGCCATTCCAATCTCGGGTGCCACCTAGCAGAACAAGCACCCACTGATAACCCCAGCTACTGCCAACCTAGCCGTTCGAAAGCATGTAAATGCAAGTACAGTAGATAAATAGGTACCACCATAAAAAGCAGGAAGGTAAAACAGTGTTTCCTTGCAGCCATGCCAGCCACATGGCCATGGACTTGCACAACACTGGCTCTTCGGCTTGAATACAGAGATGAGCACCACCCCTAGAGTCAGACACAACTAGCATGCATGTCTGGGGGGAACCTTTACCTTTTACCTTTTTACTACATGAATTATTCAGGGCAACAAAGAGCTGGTGGGATTACTTCAAGAAAATTTCCATGAAAGAGTTCCCAAACACACACCCCCATCCCATATGTTTCCCCAGTCCCAGTGCCTGTGCAACCTATCTCATCTGATGAAGTTGCCATGGCAATGAAACTGATGAAAACAGGCAAAGCCACAGGACCAGATGAAGGGGCGACAGAACTGTGGAATTTGCAACACTGGAAACCCTGCAACTGGCTGGTGGAACTCTTTAAACAGATTGTGCTGGAGAATAAAATACCTGACGATTGGCAACGTAGCACAGCAGTGCCAGTCTGGAAGGAGAAGGGGAACCCTGCCGAATGCACCAACCACAGACCAATTGGATTACAGTGGAACCTTGACCTACATACTGCTTGATTTGCATCATATTTGACTTGCAGCAAGAAGGGGCCTGTTTGACTTGAGTCGCAGGCTTTGACTTACATCTCGGAGCCCCGGCGCAAGGCACCGGAATTGGGCGGCAGCCACAACCCAGCATTGCGGCTGCCGCCTCCAAACTGCTCCTGCCTTCTTCCCCTCCTCCGGCAGCGGCGGCTTCGGCGAGGCCAGCTCAGAGCACCTGGAGCTGGTCCTTGGCCTCACCGAAGCCGCCGCCGCCGCTGCCGGAGGAGAAGAAGAGCCGGGAGCTTGGGGCTGGCCTCACTGGTTAGACAGTCGGCTCAGTCTTGTAAAAAAATCTGGCTGCAGAAGTCTGGTCCACAATAGAAGCATTTTAGTTGGGGAGCTGTAAAGTTGTGGGACTCTAATGGTAAGCATAGAGTTGTTCAGAACTTGGAACATCAGGTTAAAAATCAGTAAAACTTAAATGTTAGACATTGTTGCTATGAACATTAAAAAGTGGAGGCATATAACTTGTGGACTATAATTCCACTGCCTCCTCCTCTCTTTGAAGAGGCATTTCATTTACATCCCCAGAAGGAATCTCCTATCCCAGTCAAATTTGTGTTAAATTGCTGTTTTGGGGGGTCTTTTTCATCATCTGGAATGGATTAATCCGCTTTCCCATTACTTTCTATGGGAAATATTCATTTGACTTAAGTCATGTATGACTTATGTCTAGACCACTGGAACGGATTAATGACGTAGGTCAAGGTTCCACTGTATTTTCACATACTCTTAAAATCTTTGAGTGAGTCATCGACACATGAATCCACACCGTAGCCCAACTAAGTGTCAATCAAGCTGGCTTTGTCAAGAACTGTGGAAGGAGAGAAGCAATCCATGCTGCCCAGCTGTTATTTGAAAAATACAGGGAGAAACAGAAACTAGTGCATGCGGCTTTCCTTGATCTTGAGAAAGCGTTTGGCCACGTCCCACATGATGTCATCTGGTATGCACTGTGGCATCAAGGAGTCCCAGAGGAACTTGTCAGTTGGAGGTCAAACTCCTCTATGAGTTGCTAAAGAGCTGTGTGCAAGGCACTGCTGGTACATCAAACGATTGTTGTATCATAGTCAGGGTCCACCAAAGATTGGCATTCTCCCTGCTTCTTTTCATTCTGGTTATGGACGCAGTCACTCAAGGTCTGCAGAATCCAGTGCCCTGGACACTCCTTTATGCTGATGATGTCATGATTGCATCAGAAAGTAAGGCAAATCTTGACCGCCAAGCCCAAGAGTGGAGTGACCATCTGATGAGGTTTGGCCTCTGCCTGAATGTGAGGAAGATGGAATATCTGATGACTAACCCAAATGAATGTGGTACAGTCCAAATCAATGGTACTATCCTACCAAGAACTGAGGAGTTCGAGTGCCTTGTCTCTGTGAACACAGCTGATGGGAGTCTCTTCCAATTATTTGGGAAAGTCAATATATGCTATTAAGGATTCGCTGTTTATGCACTTTATTTTTTGTTTGTTTTTAGGCCATCTTGCTCCTGTTTGATGCTCTGATATATATTGTTTTATTACCCATTATTTATTACCCATTATTATTACCCATTACCCATATTGCATTGGCATCCTTCAGTCTCGAAAGACTATGGTATCATGCCTGGAGTAGAGATCCTAAAAACAACACCTAGTGTGACTAAATAGACCAATTCGGGAATGACAGTCTCTACCGCCCTGGGGGCAGATGTATTCATACATCTGAATGTTTTTATTATTGGATTGTTTATTTATTGTATGTCTAGATTGATATTTGTTCAACCTTGTAAACTGCCCAGAGTAGCCAGGCAGCTAGATGGAGCAGTATATAAGTAAGTAAGTAAGTAAGTAAGTAAGTAAGTAAGTAAGTAAATAAATAAATAAATAAAGAGTTACAAGGTCACATTGAGGATCAACCGTGCCTGGCTAAAATGGCGTGCAACATCAGGCATCATATGCAAAAAAAATTAGCAACCATTTAAAGTCAAATATCTATTGTACTATTGCAGGATCTGTTGCACTCTATAGTGCAGAATACTGACCGGCGACTAAAGAGGTTGAATGTCGCCTTGGTGTCATGGAGAGAAAGATGCTGTGACGGACCTCCAGCCTCACGTGAAAGGCCCATGTGCGCCATGATGACATCCGACCTAAATATAGCATTGCACCAATTGCTGGCAAGATGCACAAAAGCCCAACTATAGTGATATGGACACATCTTGCCTGCCGATGAAGAAACTCTAGCCAAAAAGGGTCTCACCTTGGAGGTCAGCAGATCCTGACTGAGGGGACATCCAAAACAGCAGTGGATAAACGCCCTTGACAATGACATGAAGTTGTCCTGGATTCATCCTGACCTGGCACATGACCGCGCAGAGTGGAAGGCCAAAACAAGAATAGCAGGCATCACCACCAAGTGGGACAAATGCTAAGAAAAAGAGGACTAAATGAATTATTTGCAATGAACTTTTGGGGGAGTGAGGCACATGAAGATTGAGTCAGGTTTTCACTGGGTATCATTGTATTATTAGGGTTCTTGATGCATCTGATCCTTAAAAAATCCTTCAAGCAAAAAGAAGACTAAATGAATTATTTGCAATGCATTTTGGGGGGAGTGAGGCACATGGAGATTGAGTCAGGTTTTATTAGGGTATCATTGTATTATTTATTAGGGTATCATTGTATTATTAGGGTTCTTGAATTGAGGGGGAAATTGAAGCTGAAAACCATTAACTTGGATAATCGATTATACTCTGAAAGTATGCCTGTGTGTGGTGGGGAATAGAATCGGTTCTTGCAGCAGAACAGAAGGCTTACGTTTGCACAGCGGCCTTTCTTTGGAAGGGAGCAGCATTCAGACGTCAGTCTACAAGGACTTCTCTCTAACCCAGTGGTTCTCATCCTTGGTTCCCAGATGTTCTGGGGCTAAAACAGCTAGTGGTGAAGGCTTCTGGGAGTTGTAATCCATGTCCACCAGATTTATTCAAGGTTGGAAACCACTCTTCTAAAGGGTTGCAAGAACTGGGGGGGAAAGGTACATTTCATCTTCCCTGTTACATAACAGCCAACATGAACCATAGAACAATGGGGTGGGAAGGGGCTTATAAAGAATCCAAATCAAAGCAGATCTGATACAATTTTTCTTCAATACTTCCAGCACCTTCCAAGGCAATTGGTTCCATTGCCATAGTGTTCTAACAGTTAAGAAGCTTTCCCCTGATATTCAGCTGAAATCTGGCTTCCTGTGGTTCGAGCCCATTAAGGGCGTTTATACACGACCCCTAAGCTCCGCTGCAAATGGCTGCAAGCTCCAGAGCTTTAAAATGTTTCCCCACCAGCTCCGGAGTTTGCAGACAATTAAGTGCGACCCCGCCCACTTTAGCGCGACCCAGCACACTTTTCTTGTACCTTCTCTTTGGAGGTGAAAAATCTTTGATGCAGTGCAACGATAGTGAGTGCGGGGCTCTCCTCGCTTCTGTTTGCTGCTTTTTGGCTCCCGACCGTTTAAGAGCTACTTTTACAGAGACGAGGGGGTTGGACTTGATGGCCTTACAGAGACGAGAGGCAGAACGAGGTGAGCGGCATGCTTTTCTTTCTCTTTTTCTCCCTCCCTCATGCAGCCAGCAACCAGGAAGTGCAGAGGGGGGTGGGGACAGAGGAAGAGCGGCAAACCCCTAAGATCTCTGGTCCGAATTTAAGTGGCCAGCGGATCTTAGGGGTCGTGTAAAAAGGCCCTAAGATGTGTCCTGCACTCTGGGATGACTGAGAATAGATCCAAGGTTGGGAACCATTGCTAACCCCAGTAGCAATGATATAAGGACTTAATCAGATTGCTCATCCCAAATAAAGGAAACTGAGTCAATCACTGAATGGTAAATCAATATTGAACTCTGATAAGCGATCATGGTTAGTCACTCAACAAGACCCTGGCAGGCATCATTGAGCGGAGAAATGCCGACCTATCGTGGCATCTAGAATTTCCATTCTGCCTAACGGAAGGGCTCATTCTATTTGCGAGGAAACATTTTTGGGATAAAAGTGGCACAGGGCCTTTATCATTGTAAGCAGACCTTCCTTGATCATCCCAGAAAAACAAGAAAGAAGCTTTTAAGTGCCTTCAAGACTGACAAGTTTTATTTCGATTCCGCGGTTGTAGATCGCCAACCCGGTAACGGAGGGAATCCAAAATGTAGAATGAGATTGGAAAAGAATGTAGCTGTCACTGAAATCCTTAATGGAAGTGCCCACTTCACACGTCCTGAGTGTGTTCTTCGCGGCAAGTTGAAAAATCCCTTGCCTCAGAAACTGGCACATACGCAAAGCCCGCAGTTCATTCGGGAGAAATAAAATGCACACCAAGTCAAGTGAACATTTCCAAAACGTGGAACCTCGTAGAACAAACGGTTTGCAAAACATAAAATCTGTACAACATAAAAAAATTCCAGACATAGGGGAAATTTGCTTAACAGAATCACCTATGGGGTGAATCCGTACAACATAAAAATGGTCGCAATTAGGGATTATTCTGTTTTCAATGCATTCTTATGGAAAACTTGTATAAAGGAAGATTAGCTTAACATAATTTCATTTGGAACAAATTAATTCCTTTATACAAGGTACCGCTGTAGCTAAAAGTGTGTCCAATGGAGGGGCACAAGGTTTGCTTTAGCCAATGGGGAAAATGCACACATTGGGATAAC
Source organism: Phrynocephalus guinanensis (assembly GCA_037367245.1). Taxonomy (NCBI): domain Eukaryota; kingdom Metazoa; phylum Chordata; class Lepidosauria; order Squamata; family Agamidae; genus Phrynocephalus; species Phrynocephalus guinanensis. The sequence continues at coordinate 12,736,262 of CM074739.1, read as the reverse complement.
ACATACAGAAACATATAATTAGGATCACATGTATATATAAGATACAAAGGGCAACACCTGGATACAAATAGAGGAGGGTGCAAGAATGTAGAAGGAATTTGAATAAATGCAATGCAAGCTGGATCTAAGAAGTTATATCTGTACCAACTACACTGTTGCAGCTGTTTGGTAGCACGTGATGTGGCGTGACTTTCCTTTGGTACACAGGGTGCATTCAATTCTCAGCAGAAAGTTCTGTGTGTGATGGTAATATTTGTCTCCCTAGATTATAATATCGTTTCATAACTCTATATGTTTCGTATTCTCAGATAATTAAGCAGGAGTGGGACAAGAAGCTAGGGGGGCCGTTTGGAGCCTGAGTCGGTGGCTCAGTTGGCTGAAACACTGAAAACTGTCAGCTACAAAGTTGGCAGCTCAGCGGTTCAAATCCCAGGTGTCACTCAGCGGAGCGAACTAATGCTGTTAACCCCAGCTCCTGGCAATCTAGCCGTTCGAAAGCATATAAGTGCAAGTAGATAAATAGGTACCACCATAAAAAGTGGGAAGGTAGACAGTGTTCCATGTGCAGAAATGTGTTCAGCCATGCCGGACACATGGCCGCAGACTTGCACAACACTGGCTCTTTGGCTTGGAAATGGAGATGAGCACCACCCCTAGAGTCGGACATGACTAGCACGCATGTGCAGGGGGAACGTTGTGACCCTTCTAGATCAGTGTTTTTCAACCGGTGTCCCGTGGCACAGTACTGTGGCGCGAGATGTTGGCTGGTGTGCCGCGGCGCCGGCGAGCCGGAGGAAGGCGGGGCGTCCAGAAAGAAGCCAGCTGCCACACACACACACACACACACACACACACTGACTTTTTTTTGCTCATCTGCGTCTATTCCCCCCCCCATCGGCGTCTTGGCCCGAAGAGAGCGGCACCGAGGCGGATCCACACGTGCTTACGCCCCGCACCCCAGGCACACGCGCACACGCATGCACAGGGCCGCTGAAGAAGAGGGATCCGATCGCCGCCGCCGCTGCCACCGCCTCCCAGGCCGCTCCCGCCGCCGCCGCCGAAGCCACTCCCCCTGCCGGAGCCCTCTCCAATCGGAGAGCCCAGCTGGTAGGCGGCCTGTCAAAGAGAGACTGGCCAGAGCGCGGCAAGGCCGCAAGCCTTGCCGCTGCTGCTGCTGCCGGTCATGGGCGGTCCGCTGCCGTGGCTGCCGCTTGCCTCGCTGGGCAAGGCCCCAATTCTCGGCTGTGCGGACGGAGCCGGGAGCCCTCCCCCGGTAAGACAAAGGAGCCTCAAAAGGGGGGGGGCACCGGCTGGAGCGGACAAACCGCATGTCCGGAGCAGCTAAAAATCTCACCGCCGACCACCCAGAGACTACTTGAAGTGGTATGGGGCGGTATATAAGCAGAACACACACACACACACACACACACACATATATATATATATATATATATATATATATATATATATATATATATATATATATCTCTCTCAGAAAAACTGTTTTCACATGTATTGCCAGAACCAGCCACTAGAGGGAGGCAGAGACCATGTGATGAACACTAGAAAACTTTACCAACGTCTCTAGTGGCCGGTTCTGGTAATCCATGTGAAAACAAAATGGATTTAGCCTTCCATCCTCTGAGGTCAGTAAACCAAGCACTCAGTTTCTAGAGGGGGCAAGGTATAGTCTGCACAAATAAATTCTAAACTGCCCAGAAAGCACTTTAAGTGTTATAGGTTGATATATAAGGAGCATGCATTTCTCTTGTTTTTGATTGGCTTTAAGGATTTTTAAGGATCAGATGCATCAGAGGGATGGTCGAAATATTATTTAAGAGTTGTTTTTGCATGCTCTATTTGTGTTTGTGCACATGTGTATGTGTGTGCACATCAAAGGCAAAGGCCACTAATTTTGTACATATGTATTCTTAGGGATATGGGTGGGGGAGTACACACTTTGTCTCCTTCCCACACAGAGATGAGAAATCTTTGTGGACTAGAACATTCCTCATTGAGGTGATTAATTCACTGGAGCAAGACGAAAGCAACAACCTGAATGGGTTTAGCAAATATTCTTTACATTTCCCCCCATCCTTATATTTCAGAAATCAATTCATTAAAGTTATATATCCCCATCAAACATGGTAAGACTATAAAATCACATTCCTTCAGTAATCATAACTCATGCATTAGCAGAAATTTTCAAATTTAATCTCTAGAATTATATGTCTAAATTATCATTAAATTACTAAAAACGGCCAAAATTGGCTAACCCTCATTACTCACCAAAAGGTAAGTAAAGTAACATGAAGCATCAATTTTTACTGAACCCAAGACCATCACTCATATTTAACGCTTAAACACTAGTGATTGAGATCGCTACATTTGAAGAAGTAAATCCATTTCTACTCATTATTTCCAACAGTTTTCGATGCTCTTGGCTGCATTCTTACTTTTGTGCCCTAAAACTGAAGGAAAGGGGCCCCTTTCCAACAGGGATGCTCTGATTCTCTAAGACAGCTGTGAGCTCTCTTGTAGGTTCCCTTGTTTATTCAGACAGTTTCAGAAATGGGTGATGTAATAGGTGATATCCGTTTCCATGGGGATCAGGAAAAAGGCCCAAACCTGATACGAATCATGTTTAACTGTATTTAATTCCACCAGGCTAACATCTCTTGGAGAAGACGGTGACAAGCCTGATGTACTGCCAGCAGCTGCCATTTCTCTGTATACCAGTTATGTGTTTTTCTTTTTCTTTTAAGCAATGCTAACTCTCTTGTAAAAGGGACATACTAGCTGGTAGACTGCAGGGTTTGGGGTCTGAAAAATGATATTTCTAAGCACCGGGCTGGAATCAGTGGTACTGTATCATGGACTATTATTATTTTTTAATCCATCTGTATATTTTTCAAATAAGAACAAGTATAACTCTGTCCTGTGTGATCTATTTCCATCTTTTTCCTTTCCTGCCCAAAGTAGGAAAGAAAAGCCCAGAGAGTGCTGTAGCACTAGCAGGATATAAGTCAAAACAATAACAGTCTCCATGGAACATACTGTATGTGAGATATAAATGCCATAAGTCAGTGGTTCCCAACCTGGGGGTCGGGACCCCTTTGGGGGTTCAATGACAATTTAACAGTGGTCGCCATGAACCAGTGAAGAAAAAGGCACAAACAGCTTGGGTCTGGAGGTGGAGGGGGAGGAAAAGAGTGAATTACAGCTTGGTAGGTTGGAGGAGATGTCAGTCAATGGCACCGGAGGCTGCAATTGGCTGAGGGTGCCTGTATAGAGGGAAGTTCTCTATGGCACCTGCGGCAGTGGCCTGCCAAAGGGGGATTGTGGCCTCTTCCAAGCAAGGCAAGGGGTCACCACAACATGAGGATCTGTATTAAAGGGTTACGGCATTAGGAAGGTTGAGAACCACTGCCATAAGTAATTAAGTAGGTACAAGGCCACTACTATGATCTGTGTCACCCAGGGCAAGCACGGGAGCCATGACCCACTCCCTACAGCAGTGCATGTGTTACTTTGATGTTTAGGCACCCCCTCCAAATAGCATGGCACCTGGAGCACATGCCCTACCTTCTCCCCCTTTAGTTGTGTCCCTGCGTAAGTAGCTAAGTGAGCAAGTAATCTATGCCAAGTTGGGGGCAGCAAACATGGTCTCAAAATTCTTCTAAATGTTTCTCGGGAAATGATTTCTGCTTGTTCCACTGAATAGCTGTTAGATAAACCTAGCCTTGCTTTAAACAAGGAGGGCATAGAGATCAAGGATCTTGCAGTGTGACACTCCTCTTAACAAGGCTACATCAAGTTCCAAAAGGAGCAAGGTTTGGGGGCTGATTTGTGCACAAGCATTTAGAATTTATCACTGTAGCATCTCAGTAATGCGCTGTTAATGGGCTTATGTAAGGCAGAGCTTGGCTGGTTCCATCTTAGGTCAATATGGAAACAGCCATTTCAAAACAATAGGCATTCTGAAACAACTGGAAAAAATATGTTGATCTATGGAAGAAAAACAAGCAGATGCCCTTGACTTGTAGGAAACTCTTAACTTGAGTTAGGCTTTTGACTTATTCAAATCATAATTCTTCCAGCTGGATTTGGCTACTGCTTGCCTGGAAAATAAGTAGGGTGGCTTCCTTGTACCTCTATTAATGTTGACAACCTTTAGAATTAAGGAGGGGACAAGAAGTAGCTCTACCACAATGATGCAGGTTGAATACTCAAACAGAAGACTCCATCCTGATGGAAAAGACAGAAGTGAAGTTTAAAGTAACTTGATCCTCCAGAACGTCACCTGAAATTAACTACAAACATTTAGCAGAGGCCTTAGTCGTCTCTAAGCCCTTGGGTATGCAGTTTGCTAGTTGGAAAACAGCCTTCACCTTTACCTTCTGGGAGGTTCCTTCTCCTCCTTCTTGTGACACCATGAATGAACCAGGTTCCCAGGAGTGTCTCCAGATCTAAGAATGGCTTCCAAACCTGCTATTCCTAAGTAGCCCGAGACAGCTTCTTCAAGAGAATGGGGATATCTCTGAGAATGCTAGGGCCCCATTGTCTCAAACGGTTCCTCAGAGGATGATCTGGACCTCAACTAGGAAGAACAAGGAGCGCCTACAAGCAGCACATGGTAGTGAGGACATGTGTGCCCTCCCCATGTTATGGACAGTAGACATGGTCACGACCAGAAAAAATGATGTTTCGAGTTTTCGTTTGTCGGAACGGGTCTGTTTCGGGTCGTTTCCGTTTGTCGCGAAATTTTTCAAAAATGTGTAGCTTCGTTTGTCATTTGTCATTTGTCGTTTCCACCGCGATTTAGTGCGATTTGACTTCCCAGGGGCGTCTCGCAATCAGGGCCGGCACTAGGTGTTTTTGCGCCCTAGGCGGCGGGCAGGGGGGGCGGGCAGCGGGGGCGGGGGGCCATGGGCGGGCGGTGGCACGGGCCACAGGCGGGTGGCGGCGTGGGCGGGCGGGTGAGTGGGCAGTTAGGATATCACTTAGGATAGAGGTTCTGTTCTTGGCTTGCACCCCAAATGTGTGTGTGTGCAAGCAAATTGAAGTTGGGAAAATAGAAAATAAATGGTAGTATATAATATATTTTTAAAATAAATCCACACCTCCCACTCCCAGTCGAACCTCCCCCTTTATCCAATATCAGAAAAAAATCCTCAAACTGCCAGAGAAGAAATAAAGAATAAACTGCTATTCCCTTCAGCAGACAAAGCTGCAGGGAATCAAAGAAATTATTTTCTAAATTCAATTCCCTCCCTGCCTGCCTAACTTAAATCCTAAAGCCTCCAGCCTCCCTCCTCAATCTTGATCGGATCACACCAGCACCAGCAGCCAGCCCTCCTCCCTCAACCACATCCATACACCCGACTGCGATTTCTGGAAGGTGCCTCGGCTTTTTATGCCCTCCGAGACATCCAGAAGTGTCAGTCAAAAACCTGGTGATGCCATTGGTGGAATGGTTCAAAAAAATTGCATGGTCCCATCCCATGCCCAGCCCAAATGGGCAGGTCTAAAAAAATAAAAAATAAAATAAAATAAAATAAATACGACGTTTTATTGCTATAAAAAAACCCACTGCGGCTACTATTAAAATTCAGGCATTTAAAATAAATAAATTTCACATGTTTCTGTGGTGATTTGGTGTGTTTTTTGACCACGATTTCAAAAGAAAAATTGCGGTCGCCATTTTGGATCCCCCCCCCACCGCATGGCATGGTGAGATGACGAGGATGACCCCCCCAGCCTGGTGCAAGCAGGCCAGGACAGGAGAAGAGGGGGGGAAAGGCCGGGGACCCCCCAGAAACCACCCCTCTGGTAGGTGGCAAAGCCTCAGGCAGGCATATTTTTGCCTGCTTTTTAGGCCGTGAGTCGGGGTTTTTTAAAAAACTTTTAAAAACTTTTTCTGTGCTTCGCATCGCGTGATCGCCGCGATGCCACAAACGGAAATGAAAAACCCAACCAAATTTTTCTTTTTTCGGTTCGAGTTCGAGTTTTGACGGCTTAATTATCGTTACCGTTTCCGTTACGTAACGGAAACGATAACCGAAAACAGAAACGACAATTTCGCCGAGTCGTGCCCATGTCTAATGGACAGCAACAGAGAGTACACAATCCCACCTTAGTGGAACTGTCAGCCATTTGGCAATGATGATCCATTCTTTGGCAGGATCATGGAGTAAGTGGTAGCTTCTCATCTGCAAGAGGCAGTGGATGGGAGAGATGATCCAGATCCATTTCATTGTGGTTTCAGGCTAAAGTATGGGTGGGAGAAAGCTTTAACCAACTGGATACACTGGGATTTAGGCTAGTGGAGGATGCCCCTGTCAGTTCTCCTGCACCTCTTGGTGGCTTTTGATAACATTGACGGGGGTGTCCTTCTGCATCGCTACAGGTAGAACATGAGGGTAGTGTCTGGCATCAGCTCCAGTTCTTCATGGTAACATGAAATGGGTGGTGCAGGATGACCTGTGTTTGACATCCTGACCTGCATTACGTAAATTACTTAATATTTTAACTGCTTTCCGTATCACACAACACTAGAACTAGAGGGCACTCCATGAAACTTTTTGGTGCTACATCTCAAACAAATAAGAGAAAGTACTTGTTCACCCAGAGGATCACTGGTCTGTGGAACTCCCTGCCAGAAGAGGTGGTGACAGCTGTCACACTTGACAGCTTTAAGAAAGGATTGGACAAGTTCATGGAGAACAAGGGCATCAATAGCTATCCTTATGGATACCTAAGGACTACCTCCCGGTTGGAGAGATAAGCAGGATATCTGTCAATGCCATTTGCACGGAATCATAAGCAGGTGAAGACATCTGCTTGGGAATACCCTGAAGCAAATGGTGAACTGCTGTGTGAGACAGAAGACTGGACTGGATGGCCTGTGGCCTGTTCCAGCAAGGCTGTTCTTATGTTCTTATGTTTACATGAAACCAATGGGAGCAATTTCAAATTTTGGGGTTCGGTGCCACCTGTATGGGGAGGGCACCAAACCCCATTCCTCCTCTTTCATTCAAACCTAATATGTTACAATTCCAAACATGAGTCCCACGGCCTTCAGGGCTTGAATGGGGGCAAAGAAACAGAATCTGAAGCCAGGCAAACCAAAGAGACTCCTGATCCATCAAAAGATGCATTCTGAAACAGAGATTTCGTCTGCATTTGATGGGGTTACATGTCCCTCAAAGCTCATCTTTGAACCTTATGGTTAATAATTTTAATGCATAAATGACTCTACCTTTGGAAGTCTTAACACTTGTCTTTTAGATATTTTAAGCCAAAATAAATGAAAGGAATGAACAAATAAAGATAAAAAGATGGTGTGGGGGGATAGGGGAAATATTCGTGATAAATTAGCATTTCTTTCTGGACTTCTGTATAATTTTTTATTTTCAAAAAAATATAACTGACATTTCCCAGTGCACTAATTAAAATATATCCTGCACAAATATACATATATTTACTCAATGCCGATAGATAATAGGATTTACAAAATTTGCTTCTCTTTTGATCTTAACTTTGATAACTAAGATTTCTGTTTGGAACGTTGATTACTCTTGCATACTTTATTTTTTTAATGCCCTTTATTCCTTTTTGTAAAGAAATCTCTTTTTATGCACCTTGATATCTTTCATAACATAAGGAATAAATCAGTAAGTCAGACTGTGATGGATTTTTCCCCAGAAATTGGGTGGGGGTTTTTTGTGTGTGTTTTTCTTTTTTGCTTTCTTATTTGTTTGTTTAGAAGGTCTTTGCTTTTAGGCATACTTGTGAACACATAAAGTGCTCCCTGCCTCTTGTTAGTTTGCAAAACTAGAAGATAAGGTACACTAGTTTGGTCCAGCATTGTGTTCACACCATGGACCATCAGTTATCCATGGACAATGCCCTTAGCCATGGGTCCAGTTGCTAGTCCCACCTGAAATAGGCTCCCTGAATCAACTGCTAAGTGGCATATATGTAAATCCCACTAATCCAATGGCTCTCCTCTAACTGGTTCTAGCATTTGGATTTAGCCCACTGCAACTGGAGATGACACTGACAGTGTTCTTTTTTTATTTATTATTTAAATGTGCTGAAGTCATACTTTGCTTCGGTGGTTTTTTTTAAATCAGCAGCTGCACACTACATCAATATTTTCATAAGGAGCCTCTTGGCACAGTGTAGGATTACAGTCAAATCTTTTGCTTACAGCCAGGTTTCGATCCCAGCAGATAATGGCAGCCAGCTCAAAGTTCACTCAGCCTTCCAACCTTTGGAGGCCAGTAAAACTGAGGAGGTGGGGGGGGAGCTGTGTGGCCTGTCTTATTAAAATATAAACTAGCTTTACGTGTTATTGGGCAGTATATAAGCAGCGCTCTTTGCTCACTGACCTGTTATCTCCTCCAGTGGTTGCCAAACTTGGGTCCCCAGATGTTCCTAGATTAGAAATCCTAGAAATCATGGCCAGCACAGCTGGTGGTGAAGGCTTCTGAGAGTTTTAGTCCAAGAACTGTTAGGGACCCAAGATTGGAAATGGAAACCATTGATCTACTCTGGGTGAAAGATTGCTTTCAGGTGCTATCACAATATTTCCTTCCTTCCTTCCTTCCTTCCTTCCTTCCTTCCTTCCTATTTGTATGCCACCTATATAGCTATCCAGACTACTCTGGGTAGTGAATATACAGTATATGAAATTGGGATTTTTCAGCTCCCATATACAGCGCATCTTACTTGCCATTTTAAGAACAGTTTGCTTAATTGGAAAGATCCTTTCAGAGTGCCTCACCCCCTGCTTTCGTTCTGGTTGCATTACACAGTTTGGTGGTGTCAACAAATGTGGCCACATTGCTTGATTCACCTCAATACCATGTCCTGGATGACATGGTATTAAAGTTCATTTACTGGTCCAGAGGAGGGCAACCACGGTGGTTAAAGGTATGGAACATACTGTATATCTTATGAGGAGCTGCTTAGGGAGCTGGGAATGTTTAGTCTTATAAAAAGAAGGCTGAGAGGGGATATGATAGCCATGTTTAAATATTTGAAAGGATGTCACATTGAAGAGGGGACTGGCTTGTTTTCCATGGCTACAGAGACTAGAACTCAGAGCAATGGTTTCAAACTACAGAAAAAGAGGTTCAATTTGAACATTAGGAAGAACTTCCTGATGATTAGAGCTGTTCAGCAGTGGAATATGCTGCCACGGAGGATGGTGGGGTCCCCTTCTTTGGAGGTTTTGAAGCAGAGGCTGGATGGCCATCTGTCGGGAGTCCTGTGATGGGGGCTCCTGCATGGCAGGGGGTTGGACTGGATGGCCCTTGAGGTCTCTTCCAACTCTGTGAGTCAGTGAATATGACAACTCCCATGCTTCCTTGAGTGAGAGGTTCCAGAAACTGTATGCAGAGAAGGTCCTCTTTCCAAAAGCTTTGGACATTCATAGCACGTTTCCATGTGACATCCTTGGGGCACACTTAGGGTCCCTGACAGGTTTGAGAACCCTTCCTGCAATATGTCTTCTGCCCCATCCCCTTCAAATCAAACCCTCAATTTCCTTGAGGAAAGTGCTTGATCTGGTTGCCTTGTTGAGAAACATTTTGCGGGAGCAGTTTTCCTACCTCCCGCTCTAACTTCTTCTGGTAGCTTTCACTCCGGCTGGCAAGCCCGCTGCTTGCTAGTGTCTGTTACAATGGAAAGGGCTCCAGCTGTGTGCCATTTAATGCAGCCAAGCAATGAATTATTCAATTTAAGTCATTTCCCACCGAGTGAGAATGGCAGCAACTTCAGCCAGTCTGGCATCACCTTTTAGGGTCTGTGGTGCCAATGAATGCATCAGAGGGACAGGAGGTTGGGCGGGAGAAGGGTCATCTCAGCCCCTCCCAGTTCCAGTCCTCTCATTAACTGGGCAGCTTCAAAGGCAGGGTATTATTGGATGAACTTGCACCCCCCCCCGTTCACTATGAAGGGGTTATCTCTATTCCCAGACCCTTTGGTTTAATGCTGGTTTAGCAATCCTGCCTTGTTTACAAGAAATAAACTAGTATTCTGGACCTGATCCCAGCACAGAGCTAGACATTTCTGGTGTGCTGTTTACCTACTCTTGGTAATGGAGAGAACCAAACAAATTACATGCACCACTACACTATTTCTTTACAGCAAACCAGGAAAGGTCAGGAATCCTGGTTTATCGTTGTGTGTGAACAAAGTCAATACATAAGTTGTCAACTGCCATTGTTGGCAGTGACTGCAGTGAGGGGTCTAAAAGAAAGGGGAAGATCCAGGTTACATTTTCTCATGAGTCTGGTGTTACTTGTGATGTCCTTATGTACATTTCTCATTTCTTAATGGGTTATCCTTATCTCACGGACAAGCAGTCTGGCTTAGTCTCCCTGGTGGAGTTCCTGGAAATTTAAAATGTCAAAGAGTACGGCAGCGTGTCTGATCTTCCTCTTGCTGTCTCTTAGTCCACCGAAAATATACTAATTATCAAACTAGCCTATTTATAGTCCTTTCTCCTCTCTTTGGCTCCTGAGATTCCAGGTTTCGAAAGAAGCTTAGGACATTACACTTTGTTTCTGGCCTTTTCCCTATGGGATGTCTGCTTGGAGAGATACATTTGATTCTTCCCTTTGTTATGCATATAGCTTTTCTAATCTACTACACTGGAAGTGTCTAAACACAGCCTGTAACTCAGAACCTGACGCCACCATTTTTCCTAAGGCCATTCTCCAAAATTGGTTTTAAATATTTTTGCCCCACGCACCCTCTTTTTCCTTAGTTCAAACAATGCATTTGCCCTAAATTAGATGCAACTGCACAACCGATCTTGCCTGATCTCAGAAGCTAAGCAGGGTCGGACCTGGGTACAACTTGGATGGGTAACCACCAAGGAATACCAGGTGCTGTAGGTGCCTGGAGTAAGAATCATAGAATCAAAGAATCATAGAGTTGGAAGAGACCTCAAGGACCATCCAAGTCCAACCCCCTGCCATGCAGGAACCTCCATCACAGTATTTCCGACAGATGGCCATCCAGCCACTGCTGGAAAACCACTCCAGTATTCCTGCGAAAAAAACTCCATGGACATGAAGAGTCAGTCACAATTGTAATGACACGACAACAATAACAACAACAAAAGATGCAACTGAAGTCCAGATTCGTCAAGTGCATTTGGGTGAGTTTTACATACAACTGAATTTTGTTACATATATATCTGACCTATCCCTAATGGACAGAATGCTGCACACAAAAGCAAAAAAGCAAAGCAAAGTGTACACCACTCCACAGTGCTTAAAGCACTCTTTTGGTGGTCTACAAGTTAATTGTGCACTTGTGCACATTTTAACCTCAGCAAGCTAGGTACTCATTTTACCAACCGCAGGAGGCTGGTGCCTAGAATTGAGCCCCAGGTCATGAGCACAGTTATGGCTGCAGTACAGCCGTTTAGTCACTGTGCCATGAAGCTCTTCCTTCTCCATATTTTGTCCTCACGATGGTCCTGTAAAGTAGACCAGAACATGACTTTCCCAAGGCAATGCAGTAGGATTCATGCTCATCTGAGAACTGGAACCTAGGTCTTCTGAGTCCTAGCCCAGAACTTTAACCAGGGCACCACCTTGGCTGTCCTGCTGTCTTTCAGAAAATGTTTCCAAAGCACCATAAAATATAAAACAACCAGAATCCAGTCAGACAACAAGACATAACCCACAATATTTCAAATGAGTAGAAAAGAATTACGACCAATTAACAAAGAGCAGGCAACTCGGGGAAGTGGAAATTGCAGTAAAGCAGCCATAAAGGATAGATGGAGTTCTAACAGACTTGGGCCGTGGTGTTACCAGAGTTTTCTGCATATATAAATTTCCTGTGTTTTTTTCCGGGCGGTCACGTGGTTTTTAATGTGCAGTTAGTGTCCTCTCTTCTGCATCGTATTTTCGTATTCTGGTTCGGTCTCTACCTGTCTACTTCACATTTTGTCCTTCTTTCCGGCTCTAGCTTCCAAGCCTCCATGGTGTTAAAGGGGAACAACTGGTTTTACTGTGTATTTTCAGGGTCCTGTCGTGGTTACAGAAGCAAATAAGTAAGCATGTTTGAGCGAAGTGTCGAAATCCAGCCCCTGACAGTGGTTTAGGAAACTTCGCTGAAACTGCTGTTCGAGGGGCGTGGTCAGCCGGGACCAGAATTTACTTCTCTTCCCAGTTAGTACGTGATCTTTTACTATGCAGTTCACCACCGGGAAACTACGCAAAAAATGCTGGTAGGACCGCGGCCTTGATGTGTTTTAGAAGGTGTGCAACACAATAATCATGTTACCTTTTATCGTTAATAACAACAGCTGAATGAAGGTATGTTTGTGAGACATTTTAGTAGGGCACTTTCATGGGGAGAGGGTTAAATCAACATCATAGTCCTAATCCAACAACCACTCTCCCCCATCACCACTACTGCTGACATAATCCAATTCAGTTCCAGACGCAATTAAGAGACTTGGTACTCATCTCTAAAGCCCTGGAAGGCTTAGCTCCAAACTATCTCAAGGACCACCTCTCCCACTAAAAGTCAACTCAAATATTAAGATCATCAGGAAAGGCCATCCTGTCACTCCCTCCATCTTCACAGGTGTGTTTGGTGGGGACACGGGAGAGGGCCTTCTCTGTTGCTGCTCCTAAACTCTGAAACTCCCTCCCACAGGAGGTTAGATTGGCCTCCATCTTTCTTCAAGTAGGCAAGTTTTCCCTGAGTGAATGAGTGCAGACTTTTTAAAAATGGATTTTTGTACGTTACAACATCGAATATGCTTTGCTGCTGCTGCTGCAGCTGTTGTTGTTAATGATGATGATGATTGGTTTCTGGTTTGCTTGTTTGCAGGAGGGGGTTGGTATTGTATTCATTGAGCCTTTTAGTTTTCTAAGCTGCTCATTTTTACTCATCTTGAATACTGTCTTTAAATTGTTGTAAGAGGCCTTGGGTCCTTTTTAAAGAGAAAGGTGGGTTTAAATAACTTATTTATTTTAAATAAACATAGTAATAAATAATGACGGGCATGAAATGAAAAACAATGTTTCATTCCGTTTCGTCCCCACCCGCATTTTGTTTTGTTCCGTTTTGTATGATTTTTTAAAAAGAAATTATACAAAACAAAACAATAACGAAATGTTTCATTCCTCTGGGGCCTTGTACTCACCCCCTCCTCCTCCTCCTTCTGGGCTCTGGTGGCTTCTGGGCTCTAGCGGGGCTCCAGCAGTGGCGGCGGGCACTGGAAGGCCTCCCTGGGGCTTCGCGGGGCAACCCCATACCAGATTCGCGGTGGTAGTGGCAGTGGGTGCTGGGAGGACTCTCCACAGCCTTGGAAGGACTCCCCATGGGGGCACGGCAGTGGCAGTGACAGCAGCAGGTGCTGAGAGGCCTCAGGTAGGGACCCCTTTTACAGATGCACCTAATTGTTTTTTTTTGGGGGGGGGGACAAAAAACAAAAGGAAACAAACGGAAAATATCCAGTTCATTTCATTTTGTTTTTCTTTAAAAAAAAACAGTTTGTTTTTTTCCGTTTCGTTCTGAAACAAAACGAAAAAGAAACAAAAAAAGAAATGAAAAAAAAACATTTCGTGCCCATCTCTAATAATAAATAAATACGTATGGAGCAGAGATACACAATGCATTCACATACATTTCATGTCACATTTTCTTTGGCCCTTGCTGGATTTCCCGAAGGCTGTTGACAAAGGCCTTTCCTCTAAGCAAATGTAGCTTCTGTGGAAGATGGTAAACTCAAAACACAAAGAGAAAAAAAATCATGGGTGGGAAAAATGATCAGCTTTTATAGTGGAAGGATGTGAACCCTTGTCAGATCCCTCAAGGATCTCCAGTTATTGCACCTACCCTCTTCAGCAGATTCCCAGCTCTTCCCCAGTCTGCAGCAAATACTGTACTTAACAGGAGAAATGGAGTGGCGAAGTCTCCAATGGCCATGACTTCATTATTTTTACAAAGCGCACTGGCAAATATTTATTAGGGCAAAAGGAAGTATTAGCATCAATAATTAAAGCCGGCCTAAATAAACTGAGTGAATGCAGCGCTATGGCACAAACCGAGGTGGCTGCCAGGCACAGCATCCTTCCGGGATGGTTGAGTTTGAGGAACTCACATCCACTTCACACAAGCAAGATATGGTCTCTGTCTTCACTCTGAACATTGTCCCTGGCCAGTGCACATTAACTCAGCCAGGCAAGCCGATGTATTTACAGGAGACTGGCAAGGGTTTTCCTGTTTGAGTTCACAACAGGGACAAAAGCTTAGAATCATAGAATCATAGAGTTGGAAGAGACCTCAAGGGCCATCTAGTCCAACCCCCTGCCATGCAGGAACCGCCATCACAGGAATCCCAACAGGTGGCCATCCAGCCTTTGCTTAAAAACCTCCAAAGAAGGAGACTCCGCCACCCTTTGTGGCAGCATATTCCACTGCCGAACAGTTCTAACTGTCATGAAATTCTTCCCGGTCATTTACACACACACACATTTTTTAAAAGTCTGCTTGAAGGAAGATGGGGGGAGCGGGGAAGAGGCAGAACGGCTCTCAATTTTAAAATATGGGATAACACAGTGGACCCTCATATATAACAATGGGATAACACAGTGGACCCTCATATATAACAAACGGTTTGTATACCATAAAATCTGTACCACATAAAAAATTCCGGAGATAGGGGAAATTTGCTTAACAGAATCGCCTATGGGGCAAATCTGTACAACACAAAATGGTCGCGATTCGGGATTACTCTGTTTTCAATGCATTCCAATGGGAAATTTCTATAAAGAAAAATTTGCTTAACATAATTTCATTTGGAATGAGTTGATTCCTTTATACAAGGTACCACTGTACTGATATTGCAAACAAACACCTGGGGTCCATGTTGCTCAGAAGGCGTCATTTAGGCATCGTACTTCTAAATTGGGCTTTTAAAAAAAAGGAAAAGAGAGAGAACAGATTTTCTAGTTACAAAAATGCCACATTAGCGATTCCTCTAAAATAAATTCCCACATATATTTGCGTGTTTTCCCCTCCTACTTATGACCTGCTGTTGGCAAAACCTGACAGGTACTTCATAAATATTCAAATAACAAGAACGGGATAACCAATGGAATAGCCTGTGGGCAGGGCTAAAGCATATTAAAAACTGTGCTTGATGGAATAACTGTCGGATAAAGCTCTGATGACTGTTAGTTTAGAGATAGGGACCGGTTAGGGTTTGGTTATAGTCTGAAGAGAGAAACTGTTTAGAGTCCTGTAGAAGCGGTATAAGGACTGTGAGAATATACAACAAAGAAAGTTAAAATATATATCTATGATGTTGTCCTAAACTGGTTTAAATCACGTGCTCTCAATGTTTATTCATCCTCCTGTGTGAAATCAATAAACAAATCCACTTGTTTCAACTTTAAACAGTGTGTGTCAGTCCCCATTCTTAATGCATGAATATTTAAAGAAAATTTATTGGTGACAGTATAGAGAACCCAGGTCCGTCTTGGTAACCGTATGGCCACAGCAGCCAGCAGTCCTCGTTTACCGTATAAAGAGGGCTCATTTACATAGCTCCCTTTTGATCCCAGATGGTGGTATGGTGCTTAAACATCACTGAGGTTGGTGTTGCATCCAGGGCTGCCTAAACAGGCCCTCCCTGGAAATCTAGATGCAATTTTCAAGATATGATACGTTCGGGGGAAACTCCAAATACAGAGAGGCAGTGCAAGCCACCAGTGAGTTGGGGATCATTTCCAAGTTCTGATTCTGCATTTCCTACCAGACTGAGGCGAATTAGGGTGTTTTACACTATGTCATCTGTTTCTAGCTGCCATCGAAAAAGTAAAAATAGTGCAGAGCCCAGACGTTCCCTGGAAGCCTTGTTCAGGCAGATCTAGCTCCCCAGCTATCCTTCACACACTTTGGAACTTGGCTTTGGAAACATTAAGATCTAGAAACGTGCTCTTCAAAGAAAGGAAAAGGAAAAAAAGGAAGGAAGGAAGGAAGGAAGGAAGGAAGGATGAAAGAAAGAAAGAAAGAAAGAAAGAAAGAAAGAAAGAAAGAAAGAAAGAAAGAAAGAAAGAAAGAAAGAAAGAAAGAAAGAAAGAAAGAAAGAAAGAAAGAAAGAAAGAAAGAAAGAAAGAAAGAAAGAAAGAAAGAAAGAAAGAAAGATCTCCAGAGTGATGGATTTCACACCTGGTTCTGTGCACATGTTTCTTCAAAAGGTATTTAGAGGGGATGATAAACAACAGAGAAATAACCACAGCCCTTACTTATCTCTGCCAATGATGAGGCACTAGGGATGGGCAGGAAATGGAAAAATAATGTTTCGTTTTGTTTCATTGCATGCTCACCCCATTTTGTTAAATGCCTCTCCTGGGTCCTAGAGGCACCAGATTTGATGCCCAGGACTCAGGGGGCCATTTTAAAGGGTTCTTGCTGAGCTGTCAATGGCTGGAGCCCTTTAAACCTGGCCCAGTTGGTACCAGCGGGTCCCCCTGGTGTCGACTAGGCCAGGTTTAAAGGGCTCCAGCCATTGACAGCTCGGCAGGAGCCTGAAAACGATGGAACAAAATGGTTCATTTCAATGGAAAAATGACTGTTTCATCTCATCTGTAATGAAATGCTGCTTCCTTGTTTCGTTTCATTTCATTTTGTTTTGTTATGCAATGAAATGATTAAACAGCATTTTGTTTTTCATTTCCTGCCCATCCCGATGAGGTACCTTTGCTGCTTCGTTTCTCCTTTTTATTCACTCCTTTTTAGTCAGCTACCACTCCCTTACTCCATTCCCTTCAACCGTGTGAAGTTTATAAACGGTGCTAAGGGGCCTGATCCCCTCACAAGAGGTCCAGTGTTTGGGTAAGGCAACTGGGATGCTGCACCAGGGCACCAGACTTTAGAGGGTACCAAAACATGGAGGTCAAACGAATGGTGAGCATTAAGAAAATACAACTGCAACACCTCTTGGCTTGTGTTCACTTTCCTTCCTTTGTTATATACAGTATTTCTAAAACACAACCTTTGGGTGGCTATCACAGTCTCCTCCATTTTCTGGAGGGAGTGCTTTGCGTCCATGGTAGAGCAGAAGGGAAACCATGTTGGTTGCCCTGGCTGACAAAACCGCTAGTTACAACTCGGCCTCATCATGAGCAACAGATCTTTTTATTCCCCTAAAAATTGTAGCTGGCTGGGTGGCTGAGTGGTTATCTGGCTGCAGAGCTGGAGGCTAAGAGTTCAATTCCCCACTGTGTCTTCTTGGGGAACATCCAGCCTGTGTGCTCTTGGGCATTCTACACAGTCTCCCGGAACCTCAAGTGGAAGGGAATGGTAAGCTACCTCTCTGTGTAGTCTGTCTCTAGAAAGCCCTGGAAAGGATAATCATTAATCAGAATGGACTTGATGGTGCATGATTGTTGTTGTTGTTGTTGTTGTTGTTGTTGTTGTTGTTGTTGTTGTGGTGGTGGTGGTGGCGGCGGCGGCGGCGGCGGCTGCTGCTGCTGCTGCTGAAGACTACTCTAAGCCAACTAATGGTAAGAGAACCTCTCAGTCACACATGGTAAGTTATCTGACCCTATGTGACTTAGGGCCTTTTTACACGACCCCTAAGATCCGCTGGCCCCTTAAATTCGGACCAGAGATCTTAGGGGTTTGTCGCTCTTCGTGCATCTCCACCCCTCCGTACTTCCTGGCTGCCGGCTGCGTGAGGGGAGGGAGGGAAAAAAGGGACAGAAGAATAAAGCCTTACCTCCTGGTGTTGGTGGACGCTGGCGGGGGAGCACCGGTCACTTCCTGGTTCCTCTTAAAGGGGCAGGAGGCAAAAAACAAAAACAAAAAGAAGCGAGGAGAGCCCAGCACATCCGCATCAAATATTTTTCACCTCCCAAGAGCAGGTACAAGAAAAGTGTGCTGGGTCGCGCTTAGGTGGGCGGGGTCGCGTTTAATTGTCTGCAAACTCCGGAGCTGGTGGGGAAACATTTTTAAGCTCTGGAGCTTGCAGCCATTTGCAGCGGAGCTTAGGGGTCGTGTATAAACGCCCTTAGAGGTCACACAGGGGCTCTTTAGTCTGGAAAAAAGGCACCTGAGGGGGAATATGATTGAGACATACAAAATAATGCAGGGCATGAGTAAAGTGGATAGAGGGACATGCTCCTCCCTCTCACAAAATACCAGAACTAGGGGACATCCACTCAAACTGAGGGCTGGGAGAGTGAGAACAGACAAAAGAAAATATTTTTTTTTACCCAGTGTGCTGTTGGTCTGTGGAACTCCCTGTCACAAGATGTGGTGACGGCATCTAGCCTGGCTGCCTTCAAAAGGGGACTGGACAGATACCTGGAGGAAAAGTCCATCCCAGGTTACAAACCATGATGGAGATGTGTAATCTCCAGGCTTAAAACCAGGGTACTTCAAGGGCCAGATGCAGGGGAGTGGTATGAAGAGACAGATATCTAGTCTCGTGCGCTCCCAGAGGCATTTGGTGGGGCCACTGTGAGATACATGAAACTGGACTAGATAGGCCTTTGGCCTGATCCAGCATGGCTATTTTTATGTTCTTATTTTTCCACCAACATGCTATAACAAAAAAGCAGCAGGATGGCGTGAACTGTAGGAGTAAGTACATAATTTATTGATTAGTCACATGACCATATCAACCAATAAAAGCACAAAATATAAAATACATTAAATTACATGCAACACAATCCAGTAGGGTACACTGCAAGAAAAATTCAGAATGCATGTCTGCATTCCCTGACATTATGGAAGTAGGCAGTCTTATTCTGCGCCATGCCTCTTTTATGGACTCTATCGAAGTGCTGTCTAATACTCTAAATAAATAAATAATACGAGTCTGATTGAAAGATAGTGGCTGGTATCCAAATGCTAGTGCCAACTAGAGTAGACCCAATGAATCAATAGCTAGAGCAGATTCTGTCAATCGAATCAGTCAGTCAATCAGTCAGTTACTGAATGTCATGCAAACCCTTGAGCAAAACTCATTGACTCCATTGGTTCTAGCCTAGCCCAGACCTGCAACTGAATTTAGGTTAAAGAATCCTCCTAACAGCTGTTTATTGTTTTGTTTGCTTTTAAGCATTGATTAATTTGCTTCCGTGTAAATCACCCAGAGTCCCTATTTGGGAAATCGGGTGGTCTAGAAATGCAATAAATAAATAAATAAACAGGGTTGAACAGAGGGTTTGAAGTTGTCCATCAGCCTGTAGCAACTGGAAAGTGCACACAGCAAATAGTCAGGCCACCTGATCACTGTTTTCCCAATAAATGTGGGATGTATTTCTATGTCTTTCTAAATCTGCATCTCAGCATCGGCACATGCAATTATTTGTAAGATTCACTGCCCTTGTTTTTTATAAGCCCCACTTTGTGTGTGTGTGTGTGTGTGTGTGTGTAATCTTTCCCCCCCAACACATACACTCTCATCTGACTCTCATCTCAAACACACTGCCAGCAATATTGCTATCCTATTTACTTAGTTAATCGAGAATAAAATAAATGCATCCTACAGTTTGTTTCAGACCACATATTGTTGTCTGTTTATTTGGTCAACCTCTTGCCTTGCTTGTTTTTACACTTAGGCCTGGCCCTTCAGCGGGCTGTAGAAAGAGCGCATTTGGGTGTCCCCTTAGCCAACAACGATGTCCTGTTCACTGAATGGACTGCTGGATTGCATTCGGCATAAAGGGAGAAGCAGGAATAGGAGATCTTAGGGCTGCAGCTCTGGAAGAGATCCTATGGGCCAACAAGCCCAGTACCTGTCCAGGAAGCACAGGGGTGAACTGAATTCCCAACCTTTGCCTCTGCTGTCAGAGACATACCTAAACCACTGAGCCATTCACATGTCAGAACAGAGTGGGATGGGAGCACATAATAAAGTATCACCCCAGTATCTGCTGGGGATTGGTTTCAGGCCTACCTGTGGATAATGAAATCCGTGGATAAGAGAGAAAACACAAAAAACCCGAAACTGCTTGTTTTGTGACAGTAGCTTGCTTTCTGGCTGTGGTTTTAAGACAATAGCATGCTTTATGGCTGCTGTTTGTGACATTAGCTTGCTTATCACTGCTGTTTTATGACAGCAGTTTGCTTTACAGCTGCTGTCTGTGACAGTAGCGTGCTTTGCGGCTGCTGAATTGTTTATTTATTTTTTCCTACAAACCGTGCATAACTGAATCAGTGGATAATGAATCAGTGGATATGGGGGTCCTACTGTACCCACATTCAGAGCTTCAGAGTAATATGCTATCAAAGCAAAAAGTGTTCTGCTTATATACCGCCCCACACCACTTCAAGTAGTCTCTGGACGGTTTACAGTTTTAATTACAGTATGCAGGCTACACATTGCCCCCCTAGCAAGCTGGGTACTCATTTTACCGACCTCGGAAGGATGGAAGGCTGAGTCAACCCTGAGCCTGCTACCTGGGATTGAACCCGAGGTCGTGAGCACAGTTTTAGCTGCAGTGCAGGCATTTAACCACTGTGTCACGGGATAACAACATTTTGTGGACCAGATGGCTTTTCACCATAACAATGTTTCTTAGGCAAAGAGCAGATGAACTGGTAGCATTTTTACTTAGTTCATGCCACAAATAACAGTCTATTGGTGTTTTTTTCTGGTGGCTTCTGGGGTATTTTGAAGACTTCCACAAAATATTTGGGTCATTTTGGTCCACTTTCTGCCTTCTTAAAATTAATTTTAAAATAATTAGACTACAACAACTAATGGTTTCATTCGCTTAGCACTTACACGTGCAATCGTGACATGCCTTTGAGGGGTCTTGTGTATTGGGGGGGGGACTTTGCAACAAGTCATACAATGAGGAAATCTGAAAAAGTAATTTCCATATTTCTGCCCCTGCCATACAGGTAATCTACAAATCAAGTTTTTTCATGAGGACATAAACAAACTGTAATGTAAAAAGGGCATATACTCTCACCACTGGTTTTCAGTCTAAGGTCTGAGAAACACCCCAAGAGAAGCAGATGCTGCTTCAAATGATTGCATCATTGTCAACAACATCCGATACGCATGTGACACACAATTTATATAATCTTCAAATATTATGCAACAGAGGATGTACTTTTATGTAAAACAGGTAACTCTGAGTGGTGAATTGTCTCAGGATAGAAATATCTGTGGACAGTATCTGTTGTAAATCAAGTTGTGCAACTTTTCATGTAACAGGTAATGCCTGCACAGATTTCTTAACTTAAGGCTACTGGGAGTTGAGTCGTGGCTACTGGACTTCTTTTTGAGAGATAGAAACGTTTCGCTGTTCAGCGAAACGTTTCTATCTCTCAAAAAGAAGTCCAGTAGCCATGACTCAACTCCCAGTTAAACGAACCTGGATGACTGAGAAACTTAAGGCTACCCACCTCCAAAGATTTTACCTAACAGCGCAACAGGATTTGAGCAGCAAAATCAACCAATTAAGCAAACATGGTCCAAAACTCCATGTTACAACACAAAGATTATGGTCATCGGTGAAAAGCAAGCAGCCTAAGGAACAGAGATAAAGCTCTAAAATGCAAGTACAAGGATGATAACAATTGTGTTAATAAACATATCACCTTGGACTTAGGAGGAATCAACAGTGCTATCGTAGCCACTCAATATAAAGGAGACTAGATATCACATAACAGTTTATGTAAGATGAAGAACATGAAACAGGAAAACCAAACCCAGCACACACATGGTTTGAGAATACTCACTGCACAATGTGATATATTCTCAGTTCTACTGTATGACGTACAACTGTAGATCTTAACAAAGGCAGCTATAGGAAAAAGCCGAAAGGAACTGAAATGTGGATTGACTGTACAATGATAAGAACTTCTCAGATCAAAAGGGTAAGCCATGTAGAAGTGCTAAAGCAAATCAATAAAAAGCCAAGAAGCCACAAAAAAGTCATAAAATGCAGGAAGGTGGGAGATTTTAACCAAGTAACGAGAAATGAAAAGGACTGATTGCTAGAGCTGATCGTTCAAGGTGAAAGGAGTCGGGAGAGGCATCCAGAAGGGAGAAGAAATGTGTTGCCTGAAAAACAAGGGAGAATAGTTTGGATGGAGTGCCTAGTTTAGCCAGAGTAGCCATGGTGATGTGCAACCTCCGGTAGGAGAAGATCAAAAGGGGGGGGGGGAGAGATGTAAACTGCAGATTGCAAGTATCACCTGGAAAGAAACAATCCTCTTTCTTCCTCTTCCTTTGCGAAATGTGGCATCATATAAAATTGTGTGTGTGTGTGTGTGTGTTACCTTGTTACAGTCGTGACTGACTCTTCATGACCCCATGTCCCTGGAGTTTTCTTGGCAGGAATACCGGAGTGGCTTGCCAGTTCCTGCTCCAGGCGCCTACAGCACCTGGTATTCCCTGGTGGTCTCGCATTCAAGTACTAACCAGGGCCGACCCTGCTTAGCTTCCGAAAACACAAGAAAACTCAGTGGATTCTTGAAGGTTTTCACAGCCGGGATCTGATCGCTGTTGTGAGTTTTTCAGGCTGTTTGGCTGTGTTCTGGAAGTTTTTCTTCCTGACGTTTTGCCAGACTCTGTGGCCAGCATCTTCAGAGGGCAAGGAGCTCAGGGAACACCATGGAGAAAACTCCGTGGACATGGGATCACAAAGAGTTGGTCATGACTGTAACACCACCACCACCACCACCACCACCACCACCACCAACACCACCACCACCCCAACAACAACAACAACAACAACAACAACAACAACAACAACAACAAACAACAACCATATAGTTCCCACATGATCTCCCTTCTGCTCACATGGTCAAATCTCCATAGCTGCAGGGCCTCACCCACTCATGTCATTCTCTAGGCCAGAAAGGTTGAATGTGCGGCCAGAGGGCTGGATGCAACCATCAGCTTAATGTCAGTATTCTCTTCCCTCTCTGAGGAACTGATAGGAAGAGATGTTTTTCTTATGTCTGGTCAAATCACTTCAGACCAATGTAAGCCCTAACAAGGTTTCCAAGGCATATGAGATCTTCAAGGACTGGTTTACCATTAGATACAAGGGTGGATTTGAACCCAGGCTTCCTGAACACTAGTCTGATACTTCTCTCCATTGCACCACGCTGGCTCCCAGGGGGGACAGAGGAGGTAATTTTAAAATGTGGCAAAAACGGGAAAGGGGGAGACTCCACCCACTTAGATTCTAGCCTTGCCTACCTCCTTAGGAGTGTTAGACACAGCACAACCAAGGGAATCAAGGCTAGAGAGAAAAATGTTTCCATTTCCCATTAAACTTTATTAGAAGATCTTCCACACACACAGGTAAATCAGCTGCTGAGATGACATTACTGGAATCATAATACTGTAATAGCATTCCCCCTCCTACCTGGAAGAAGCTCACATTGATCTATCTGGTCTCCTTCTGCTATTATGAACACATTGACCTTGTAAAGTAGGTTAGACTGAGACACAGTGACTAATCCAGAAGATTAGCTAATAATCTTTACTGGTGACCAGGACTTTGAACTTGATTTTTTTCCCTCAATTTGTTTCTCCTGATCTTTAGTCCTGTGATGGGGGTTCCTGCGTGGCAGGGGGTTGGACTAGATGGCCCTTGAGGTCTCTGTGATTCCAGACTGATTCCCAGGCTCAGCTCTGTAACATTTTGCACAGGCTTGGGCAACAGAACAGTATCGGAAACATAGACTCTAAATGGCTTCATATCTTTTTGGCTATTATTTATTTCTTTATTTATGTCTTATACTTATTAACCGCCCGATTTTCCCATAGGGAACTCATGGCGGTGTACAGACGTCACCCCAACAGTGACTACCCAAATACAAACAAACCCCAACAATAATAAACAGTCAAAACCTAACAGAATACAATCAGTATACAAATACCATATAAAAACACACACAAAAAGCAAGTAAAATAAACATTATACCACTAACCAAGACAGGATCAAAGTCAAGGTTAAATCTGGCAAGAAAAACTGATGTCTGCAGTTAAAAACAACAACAAAAAGCCTGCAAAAAGCCAAGCCAGATCCATAGCTGTAGACCAGTGGTGGGGAACCTCCAGCCCCCCAGATGTTTTGGACTGCAACTCCCAGAATTCCGAGCCTATATTGCCAATGGCATAGGACTGTGGGAGTTGCGGTCCAAAACATATGGAGGACCAAAGGTTCCCCACCTCTACTATAGACCATGGCCCTGCACAGGTTGAATTGCAAATCCCAGCTAATCCTGTGGTTAAGAGCTGATGGGCATCACAGCCCAATAACATCTGGAGGCCTACACATTTCCCTGCCCTGCTGCACATGTTCCCACGGAAGTGCTATTCCAGAATATCACACCTGTCTTTTCTGGAATAAAGGTTGCTTTATGGCAACAGGGAGTGTGGATTGGTGGGCGTCTGGCTGTTATTGGTCTATGGTTCCTCTTTTCTCTAACTATTTGCCTTGTTGGCTGTGGGTGATGGAAGCTGTTATCCAACCACCTCTGGAGAGCTACTCAATATCCAAGCTCCAACTGCACCCCAAGGGTTCATCTCATCCCTGCTGCATCCCTCATTCTTTACAAGGAAATGTTTACTTTTAAAGCAATGTAAAGATGTACATAATTCTCAATGTCAACTGAGTCTCTACTCAAGATAAACTCCTGGAGGATTGATTGTCTTTTAGACTCCATATCACAAGAACCTCCATAGACAGCCAGAGTCTACCCATTGAATTAAAATAAACACCAGCTGCAAATAGAACAGCCCTGCTTTTGAGGAACATTTGGCAGATCAGAAGCAGAATGCTGGCTTACGTGAACCTGCAGTCTGATTCATACTTCTATGCTTTACATACAAACACACACACAAGATGATTGGTTGTGAGTTTCAAAAAGCCTATTCATCTATCTACTGAAACACAGTGGAATTTCAGTGGACAGTGCCGCGTTTGAAAACATACAATCCAGAAGAGAATCCCAAAGATTCTTCAACATTGGGTTGAAGCAACATTTTTGAAACCGGGATGGTAACATTTTCGACATATTTTCCTTCATAAGCACTCTAAAATGTGGACAAAAACAATCAATTGTCCCCCTCCTTTTCAAACTGGAAACCGGCAAATCAAATTGCTTGTTGTTATTATGGACAATGTTTTAAGAGCACAAAGAAATGCTCAATCCTTCTCTCTCTCTCTCTCTCTCTCTTCCGTTGACAACAAGTTTCTATGAGATCGTTGCCTTGACTAGAATGATAAAGCAACACTATCAGCTCATCACATGCCGCCGTTTCTATGGCAAATTCCCCACACCACCTTGAGGGCTTTAGACTTTCAGGAAAACATGTTCACTTGCTTGTGACCGAGATATCATTACGTTATCACAGCCTTCCTATGCTGCGCCTGTAAATTCCTCCTGGGTTCAGCTTTTCGGTCCGCAAATAAAACCAGGCTCTCTAGAAGCAAAAAAGCACCAATCCATCATCTTGGCAACCTTTCACCAATCAGAGAGGGAAAAGATTGTGAGGGTTTTATTATGTTTTGTCGGGAGGTGGACATGAGCACAAGCGCATCACCTAACGCCCACAGTACCACCTCAACATGATGCCCTCATGGCAGCCTTGATACATCTTCATAGCCATCTTGATCCAGCAAGAAAACACTTAATTCCCCCTCTTGATTGCGTATGGAACCGCATGCATGCCTGAGTGTGCATCATATCTAAATTTCAGATCCACGCACGAATCTGGATGGTTTCTCCAGATTTCAGCTCTCTGGATTTGTGTTTCTCCAGTTCTTGCTTCTGCAAGACACAACAGGATACTGGGTTTGAATCAGCCCAGAGAAACTAGAGCTTAGTTAAGAGCAGAGCTTAGAAGCATGACTTCAAGGGGGGGCCCTTTCCCTGTTGGCTGGAGGATTCTGGGAGTTGTGGTGCGGAAAAAAAGAGGAACCTTTCCAAACCTTTGGGAGGAGGACAGGTGTTTAAATCAGAAACACATTTGCAAGGTAGCAGGAGGGAGACACAATACTCAGCCAGAGCATCCTAATGTCAGATTGTCACACAATGTTAGCTAAGGGTCTTTAGACACAAACCAGGAATACAATCATGTGCATTTGCAGGCATGAGCTGCCTATTTACTGTATATCAGGGATTTGGCACGCACCACAGCTCCCTATGTGGCCCACTACAGCAGCACATCTGGGTTCTCAGCACCCTGTGATATGAGGAAGGGCACTGAGCCATGTCTGCAGCTTGGTGGAGCTCAACCAGGAGATATTTGGAACCCATATCCTGGATGTTATTACGCCAACCAGAAAGGCAGAGGAAGGGGTGGGGGCTTTCCAGATGTCCAGACCCACTCATCAGGTACACACCCGCACCCAAAGAGGGCAAGATCTCCAGAGCTTCAGAGGTCTTCCTCAAGAAGATCCAGTTGACATGGTCCACCACCCACCCACCCATCCATCCCAGCCTCCAGCTCTGAAGAACACACCCAAAGCCAGGTGTCCCAGGTGTGACCCCCTTGTCCACCTTTCCCACCCCCAGCAAGCCAGGGTGGTGTGCAAAAAAACCAAAGCCACCCCGGAGACTCACACGAAAGCGTGATAGAGCAGCGCCCATCCCCTCGGCCTCTCCAAGGCATCGTAGATCAAAGTTTGGATCCTCCGGTATTTGACGTTGTTCCTCTTGACCGGGTGGCTCAAGGGGGTCTTGGCCAGGAGCCCAATCCCTTGGGCGGCCCGCCTGCCTTCTTCGCGGCTCCCTCCGCCTTCCAAAAGGAGGGTCCCATCTTTGTCAGCGCCTGGCCCCAGCGCCAAGGTCCCTTGCTCCAGATCTCCCGCCGGGGCCGGGGAGAACCCTCTCTTCGTCTCCTCCGGGTCGCCGCCTCCGCCCCGTCGGGCAATCCTGGTGGGATCACCCCCGGCGGCCCCCGAGGGTCGTCGCGAGGCCGAGGCCGCCTCCGAGGCTGCTGCTGCTGCCGCTGCCGCCGCGGCCGTGGCCTTCCTGGATTTCACGCCCATCTTGAGGGGCTCTCCCGCGCCTTGCGCCGCCGGGAAGCGCAGCCCGGGCGATCCTCAGCGACGCGCGCAGGCGGAGCAGCGGCGGGCGAGGGCGCAGGCGGAGGGGCGGCTGCCGGGGGCAGCCCCAGGCCATGGTCTGAGCCCAGCCAGCGCTCCAGGGGGGAAAGGGTGCCCCCAGACGGGGCAGGGAGAGGGGGGCCAAGACCAGGAGGAGGAGGAGGAGGAGGAGGAGGAGGAGGAGGAGGAGGAGGAGGAGGAGGAAGGTCGAGCGGCGATCACATCCTCGGTCAGAGCATCCTCGGCTTCAGGGGAGAGGCGCATGGGCGGCTACGTCGAGCCAGCAGCAAGCAGGCATCGGGCATCGGAGGAGAGCATCGTTGGCCCCCGCGACGACACCTGGACCAGCCGGGCGGGGAGGAGCCGCGCATCTCCGGAGTTTATTTACCCGCCCGAGGCGGGAGTGGATCCTTCCCTCCGCCTCCTCCCCGGCGGGATCCACCCCCAACCCACCCCCGCCTGCCCTGCCCGCCCGCCCGCCTGATGGTCAGTTTCCTCCCTTCTTCCCCACCCCGCCCCGCCCCGCCCGACCGCCGCTCGGGCTCGCTCCCTCCTTGGCTGTCCCCGGCCGCCCAGCGCTTGCCCGGCTCCCCGTCGGGCGTGGCTCCTTGTACGGCGGCGGCGAATGGCAGCGGGGCCTCCTCGGTGCGCGCCGGCTCCTCCCTCCTCTCCGCCTCCGCCTCCTCTCCGGTGGGGCCAAGGCGGCTCGGCTACCCCTCGGGCTGGGCCAGATCCGGCGCGGCGCGCAGGCAGGAGGGCGAGGGAGGGAGAGGGGCAAGCCCCAGGGCCGCCTGCCCACCTCCCCATGCCCACCCCAAATCTCTCTTCTCTCCCCCCCCCATTCCTCATCTTCCTCCTCCTTTTCCCCGCGCACCCCCTCCTGGTGTATTTTTTTCCTCTGGCCTCGCCAAGGGGACTCACGAGGGAGACCACGGGGGATTCCCTGGCAATCCGATGGTCGTTCGTGGCGAGGAGAAGCGCTCCCCCCCCCACTCCCCGTATTTGTGGTCCGGCTGGATTCCTCCTCCTCCTCTTCCTCCTCCAGGTCGGTCTTCTTGGGGGGGGGCGAGAAAAAGAGGAGGAAGGATGGATGAACGGAAGTCGGGAGGACGCCTCTTCTCTCCTCCCCTCCCCTACACATTTTGGGGATGGGGTACCCCTTTCCTTGGATCTGCCAGTTGGGGTCCGGGAGGGGGGGTCGCGGGAGAGAGAAACGCACCCCCTCGCCCAAAAAAATGAAGGCAGTGTAGGAGAAAATTAAGGTTCCCACGGAGGGTGGTGGTGGGGGGACGGGCGGGATGCGGGATGCTGCTCAGAGCAGCCTTCCCGCATTTCTAAACCCAATCCGGATTTTCCTCTAGATCCGGAATGCAGCTCGTGAAGGGATTCTCCCTATTTCTTGTGCGCAGTTTTTTTTTAAATGGGTGGCTGACAGTGTGTGTGTGTGTGTGTGTGTGTGTGTGTGTGTGTGTGTGTGTGTGTGTGTGTGTGTGTGCGTGCGTAAGTGCGTAAGTGCGTGCGTGCATATGGAGAGGCCGTAGAGACTGGTTTCTCCGCCTCTGTGGGGAATTCGAACCCATCAAGGTGTTGGTCCGGATTTTGTGCAAACTGGGCACCTTGGACAGCTCCTGTAACTCTTGAACTACCACCTGGAAAGCAATCAAGGCCCTCTGGAAATGGAGTCACCCATCTTTCCTAGACAGGAGTCGCTTGTGTGGCTGCTTTCACACCACCACTAAAATCTGCAGCAAACTTTGATCTGGATCACACACACACCAGAGTGATTACGTGGTTGATGTTGTGGATCCGATGTTCCCATGGTCACATTTTGAAAATCCGCAACCCTTCCCATCCCACGACTGAGAACCGCAGCAAAGACACCATAACGGGGGGCGAAAAGATTTTAGTGCGGATTTTCCATGTTCCCACGGACTCGAGCAATGGTTTAAAATCTGCATCGGAACAGTGACAAGGGTTTTACCACCTCGAGACCAGGTACTTGTAAAATGCGCTGGTTCGCACTTAAGTGGGCATGGTTGCACTTTTTTTAAAAAAAAAAAGTCCGCTGCCCATGGGAAAACGAGTTTATGCTCTGCATCTGAGAGCAATTTGCAGCGGATTTTTAGTGGTTGTGTGAAAATCTCTCACACACCCCACAAACACTGATAAAATGACTTTTCACATTTCAGCCAAAATCCAAAGAAACAAAACAAAAGACAAAAAAAGCATGTGCAGCTTAAAGAATAACTAGTATATTTAAACCATGATGGAAATGTGTACTCTCCAGTCTTAAAACTGGGATACTTCAAGGGCCAGATGCAGGAGAGTGGTATCAGGAGACAGATATCTAGTCTCGTGAGCTCCCAGGGGCATCTGGAGGGGCCACTGTGAGATACAGGAAGCTGGACTAGATGGGCCTTTGGCCAGATCCAGCAGGGCTCTTTGTATGTTCTTAATGTGAGCTTTTGTGTCCATATGGGATACCTGGACAGATTAACACAGGTACACCTTCTAAAAGGTAAGGCCTTCTAACACTGTTATCAGTGGGCGAAAACAACCATTCCCCTCCTGCCTCCAGGATTATCCAATTCGATTCTCAGTATGTCTCAGGTGGTTTCTAGGGTCAGGTCTTCATTTTCCAATTCATGTCATGCCCCAGCAAAATGGCAGTTCTTCTCACACTTCTGGGAGGCATTTCTACATAGCATATGTGAGCAACTTGATCAAGACTAGGAAGCAACCATCTGCTCCTAAAACTTCCAGGTCTAGGAATGAATGAATGAATGAATGAATGAATGAATGAATGAAGTTTGAGCTGTGAAAGACAGGCCATCTTTCCATCCTTAAATGACCAATGGAATGGATTCACATGGCAACTTCTGTAGATCTTGATAGAAACCAAGTCTGGGGCAGTGACAGTCATGTCATCCCAAAATGTGGGTATGTGTATCCTAAGGTCAGTGTATGTTGCACAAACCCTCTTCTAAACAGTGCCAGGAAGTTTACTTCCAAGTTTATAACAGAACAGTAGAGTAGTGGAACTAGAGCTGCAAGCAGAATCCAAGTCCGTGGGTTTTCTCAGTGACAAGATCTGTCATTTAGCTAGCACAACTGCAATATATGCTTGGTGGTTAGATTCTGAACTCTGTAGTAGACATGGGCACGACTAGGTGAAATTGTCGTTTCCGTTTTTGGTTATCGTTTCCATTACGTAACGGAAATGGTAACAATAATTCAGCCGTCAGAACTCGAACTCGAACCGAAAAAAGAAAAATTTGGTCAGGTTTTTCGTTTCCGTTTGTGGCATCACGGTGATCGTGCAATGCGAAGCACAGAAAAAGTTTTTAAAAGTTTTTTTAAAAAAACCCGACTCCCGGCCAAAAAAGCAGGTGAAAATATGCCTGCCTGAGGCTTTGCCACCTACCAGAGGGGTGGTTTCTGGGGGGTCCCCAGCCTCCCCCCCTCTTCTCCTGTCCTGGGCTGCTTGCACCAGGCTGGGGGGGGTCATCCTCATCGTCTCGCCATGCCATGCGGTGGGGGGGGATCCAAAATGGCGACCGCAATTTTTCTTTTGAAATCATGGTCAAAAACACACCAAATCACCACAGAAACATGTGAAATTTATTTATTTTAAATGCCTGAATTTTAATAGTAGCAGCAGTGGGTTTTTTTATAGCAATAAAATGTCATTTTTATTTTATTTTATTTTATTTTTTATTTTTTTAGACCTGCCCATGGGATGGGACCATGCAAATTTTTTGAACCATTCCACCAATGGCATCACCAGGTTTTTGACTGACACTTCTGGATGTCTCGGAGGGCATAAAAAGCCAAGGCACCTTCCAGAAATCGCAGTCGGGTGTATGGATGTGGTTGAGGGAGGAGGGCTGGCTGCTGGTGCTGGTGTGATCCGATCAAGATTGAGGAGGGAGGCTGGAGGCTTTAGGATTTAAGTTAGGCAGGCAGGGAGGGAATTGAATTTAGGAAATAATTTCTTTGATTCCCTGCAGCTTTGTCTGCTGAAGGGAATAGCAGTTTATTCTTTATTTCTTCTCTGGCAGTTTGTGAGGATTTTTTTTCCTGATATTGGATAAAGGGGGAAGTTCGACTGGGAGTGGGAGGTGTGGATTTATTTTAAATATATATTATATACTACCATTTATTTTCTATTTTCCCAACTTCAATTTGCTTGCACACACACACATTTGGGGTGCAAGCCAAGAACAGAACGTCTATCCTAAGTGATATCCTAACTGCCCACTCGCCCGTCCGCCCGTGCCACCACCCGCCTGTGGCCCGCGCCGCCGCCTGCCCACTCGCCCCACCCCCACCCCGCCCACCGCCTAGGGCGCAAAAACACCTAGCGCCTGCCCTGATTGCGGGACGCCCCTATGCTCTGGGGAAAGTCAAATTGCGCTAAATCACGGTGGAAATGACAAACGACAAACAGAAATGACAAATTTTTGAAAAATTTCGCGACAAACGGAAACGACCCGAAACAGACCCGTTCCGACAAATGAAAACTCGAAACGTCATTTTTTCTGGTCGTGCCCATGTCTACTCTGTAGTCCAAGAAAGTAACTAATTGGGTGGGATGAATAAACAAACAAACAAACAAACTTCCTGAAGCTTTGCAACAAAGTAAATGGGGACAGAAGCCAATCAGGAAACCCAGCCATGTTCCACATTCAATTGTTGTTCTCTACTCCTGTATACTGTATTACTACTAGTGTCAGCATCAAATAAATGTCTTGTAATGGACAGAAAGATAAGCTGGAAATGAGAAAAGAAAGCTGTCAAGAACTGTTGCTCTAAGAGAGACGGATGGTCCATAACCATGCCAGTGACTCCTCATGGCTGCCAGGTGGAGGCCAACATACTGATGTTCAATGGTGTAGGGTGCTTTTCAGACCACTCAGCCCATCATCAATTTGTCTGATCTCTCTTTTTTTCCCCCACCTGCACCAAAATAATGAATGGCCATGTCAACACTAAAAATGATGGTCTTATTATTGGATTCCTGATAAAAGGGCACCACGGTAGCATTTGTCAAGAGAAGCAGAACCGTAATCCCAAGTGAGTAATGCTTCACTGCCAAGATGTATCTCAGCTTTTGATAACATTGAATGAGAGAATCTACACTGATGAAAGAGGTTACCTAATCCAGCCCTTGGCTGCAAAACAGGCTGCTCCAGCAATGTGCTGTGCCAGGATGGAATCAACACATCTGGATCCCAAGGCAGCAAATGGAGGTAGAAGGCATGGTGAGAGAGTACAGCAGCCTTATCGCCACACCTCAGAACTTGGGGAAAATGCTGTTTGTTTTTTTGTTTGTTCATTTGTTTGTTTGTTTGTTTGTTTGATCGACCAATCGATTTATTTATTTTACCTTGCCTTTCTCCTCAAAGCAACAAACAAGTACACTAAAAAAGCCAGTAAACAAAAACAGTACCAACCTCCCCAGGGATTCTTCCTGAGCCCTCAAGTTATTCATTCTCCTCAGCTGAGAGACAAGAGCTAGAACTCTGTATATTACAGGGTCTCTTCTGTACCCCACAAACTATCTGTCTAAGCTTAGGGCTAATAACACTGTCATCTCAGCAGTGTTACATAAAATTTATCTGTCATTCCAGCTCTCCTCTGAACCCGGAATGAATGGAGTATCATTTTGCTCTTTATCTGAAACTGCAAAACATATTGCGGGCAAACCATATATTCACTCCTCTAGTTCCACCACAGCCTGCACCATCGTGTTCCCTCAAAAGCCTGGAATTCCCTGAAGAAAAACCTCTGTTAAGCCACCTCAGTTATTTCCTGAAAAAGAAGGTGGTTTACGCAAGCATAAGACTTTTATCGGCCTCAACCATTTAAATGAATTGCAAGCTTTCTCGGATAAAGTTCCACTTCCTCAGGTCTTCAAAGCAGGGGTGTAAAAATTCCAATCAGATTACAAAGGGCCTTTATACACGACCCCTAAACTCCGCAGGAAATGGCTGCAAACTCCAGACCTTACAAGTGTTTTCCCACCAGCTCCGGAGTTTGCAGGAAATTAAGTGCGACCCCGCCCACCTAAGCGCGACCCAGCTGCACTTTCTTGTACCTGCTTGAGGTGGGTGAAAATTCCCAGGTCCGGATTTAATCTGGTCAGTGCAGGGCTCTCCTGGCTTCTGCTTCTGTTTTTTTTTTTTGCCTCCTGCCCCTTTAAGAGAAGAGGTGGGAGGGAAAAAAGCAAGCAGAAGAGAAACGGAAGAGAAACGGAGCTCCGGGAAGCTCCTCCAGGTGAGCTGCATTTTTCCCCTCTTTCTCTGGTGGGGAGGAAGGAAGAGCAACGAACCCCTAAGATCTTTGGTCCGAATTTAAGGGGCCAGCGGATCTTAGGGGTCGTGTGAAAGCGCCCAAAGCTGCTCAAGACAGAGGACTTGCATCACCTCACACAGACATGTGCCATCAATTTCTGGACTTCTGTCTACAATTTTTTTTCTGCATTATCCATGCTGAGCTTGAAGAAGTGCAATTGGCAATTTGTCGAACTTTCAGTGGTCCAGTCAAAGGTATCACCCACTCTTATGGCTATGTTCAGCAACTCCTTCTTAACCCTCCATTTTTTTCATGAGGCCTTTGACACAACCATCCTAGTTCCCACACCCTGGGGGTCTGGGTAGGAGGAGGATTGTGCCCTGTGAGTTCCTGTGATGGTTGGGCTTCAAGGTCTGTTTGTAGTATCTCAGTTCATCAATGAGCCTCAGTACATACAGACTAATAATAATAATAATAATAATAATAATAATAATAATAATAATAATAATAATAATAATAATAATAATAATAATAAATTTTGCATTCTCTTGTTTAGACCTGTCTTGTTCTTTCCCTTCTCTTCCCCGTCCCCATGCTTGAATCACCCGCGGGAGGTTGCTTTGGCCACGGACATCTCCTGTGCATTGTGAAGCATTTTGCACAGTGATGGAGGCAGGAAACAAACACCCCATTTGGATCCAACACTTAGAACTGGTTTCCCCAGCTCTGGGACGAACAGTGTTGAGACACCTCCAAATGTCAAGGAAACAAACCTAGCTATTGTGGATTAATTCTGGAGGTCTATTTGGACCTGCCTTTTATTACTAATGAAAAATACAGTATTTCTGATCCAGCAGGGATGTTGCCTGGGATGTGTTTCCTTGGTCTGTGATTAGGAGGTGGCAAGCATTATCAGCTTCTATGCAAAGTAAAGCCTTGGACCCGATGCACAATTGGATATTTTTTTTCCAGGTGTTGGATGCAACACAACGATCCCCTTGAACAATAGCCCTAAGAAGTGAGCCCAAACCCACGAGGATCCACAGAAGGGCTGATAAATTCCTGGGGAGGGAGTGTGGAGCCAGACAACAGGGCTCCTGCCCCCCTTACCTTCCTGGTTATCTCCAAGTGCACAGAATGATATCAGAACGAATACTGGCACAGGCTTCCCAGAATACACTTCTGACTTCCAGTGGTTTTCCAAGATGTCAGCAGGGCTTGGAAAGTTAGTCTTTAAAAGTAATCAATTACTACTAATAATAACGACTACTACTACTAATAATAATAATTGTGTGCCATCTAAGACATGGGGGAAAAGGGAAATGAAAATTCTTGGAGAAATGTTGAGATCAAGGGCAATATTGACATACAGTGACCCCCCCCCCATTTCGCGGTTCCGATACTGCGGTCCCACTACATTGCAGGACCGCAGTACCGGAACTGTGGGGGGGGGTGGCCGGGTTGCTCCGTGCCGCCCCCCCCCGCACCTCCGAGAAGCCTCCGGGATGCGTGGGAGGCGACAGGGGGATCTGGTCGCTCCGAGCCACCCTCTCACGCACCCTGAGAAGCCTCCAGGGTGTGTGGGTGGGTGGCGGTGGGCGATCCGGTCGCTCCGCGCAGCCCTCCCATGCACCCCTGAGAAGCCTTGGGGCTGCATGAGTGGGCGGCGGCGGCGGCCAGGGCGGGAGGTAAGATCCCCCTGCTGCCGCCGCCATGCCACACAATCGTCCCCCGCCCCCACCCCCACCCCACCCGCTTCTGCATATCGCGGATTTTCGTGCATCACGGGTGGGGTGGGTCCCTAACCCCTGCGATCGGTGGGAGGTTATTGTATATTAATTTACTAAATGTTACCTCCTCAAGACCAGGTACTTGTAAAATGCACTGGGGTGTGCTTAAGTGGGCGTGGTCATACTTTTTTTTTTAACTCCTCTGCTGGTGGGAAAACAATTTTATGCTCCGCATCTGCGAGCATTTTGCAGCAAATTTTAGGGGTCGTGTGAAAGCAGCCTTAGTCTGCAGTCCCCATATCATCTTAGTTACTCTTCTCTGCACCTTTTCTGGGGCCTCTGTGTCTTCTTTGTATTGTGGTGACCAGAACTGGACCCTGTATTCCAAATGTGGCCTCACTTGGGCAGTATAGAGTGGCACTAACCCTTCCTGTGATCTTGATGCTATTCCCCTCTTGATGCAGCCTAGGACTGTGTTTGCTTTTTTGGCAGCTGCAGCATACTGCTGCCTCATCCTTAGGTGGCGGTCCACCAGGACATCTAAATCCCTCTCACAGGTACTACTGTTGAGCCCAGTCCCACCTATCCTGTACCTATGCATCTGATTTCTGCCTAAGTGCAGGACCTGAAGAAGAAATTGCAGTCAAGCTTGGATCAAGATAGAGTGAGAAAAAGATGTACATTTGTCTGTTTCTTCCCCAACAGATAACTTCTTTGTGGTGATTGGATCTAGGGTTTTTTAGTTTTTTCTTCTTCTTATCACTGATCAAGTCATCTCCAGTAACTGCTTTGAAAACAAAACCTCCCACACAGAAAAGTGATACATTTTTATTAATTTTCTACAGTAAATTACATAAAACAAATATATTGCTTGTCTCCTGTCATGTTATCAGTTAAGTCACAGATTTTCCCAACATTGAGCCCAATGTAATTCATAATCTCCTTTCCCAGCTTAAATGAGCATATTTTCATACTTTATTTCCTTACTGTCTCATCCATATTCTATCTATCTTTATATATATATAGTAAACTATTCAATTTCGCTGTTTAGCTCTTCAATACTAAGCAATTTAGGATAGATTTGGCTAACTATATAACGTCTATATATCATCCACAGTATATTTACCTATTCTTCCAATGAGTGCCTAATTTCAGCAATCATCTCTAATTCAAGTTAATACTTTATGGACTATTATGAAAGAACTACCTCCTGTTCTATATGTTTCACCTTATGCATAGAAGTTATTATCTTTACCTAACTGCCACTATTCTTTTAAAAATCTAACTGATTAACATTTATTTGTATATCAATTCTGGTCACCGCATCTCAAGAAAGACATAGTGGAACTGGAAAAGGTGCAGAAGAGAGCGACTAAAATGATTACTGGGCTGGGGCACCTCCCTTATGAAGAAAGGCTAAAACATTTGGGCCTCTTTAGTCTGGAAAAAAGGCAATTGAGGGGGGATATGATTGAGAC
Source organism: Phrynocephalus guinanensis (assembly GCA_037367245.1). NCBI lineage: Eukaryota > Metazoa > Chordata > Lepidosauria > Squamata > Agamidae > Phrynocephalus > Phrynocephalus guinanensis. The sequence continues at coordinate 12,699,671 of CM074739.1, read as the reverse complement.
ATACAAAATAATGCAGGGCATGAGTAAAGTGGATAGAGGGAAGCTCTTCTCCCTCTCCCAAAATACCAGAACTAGGGGACATACACTCAAATTGAGGGCTGGGAGAGTAAGAACAGACAAAAGAAAATATTTTTTCACCCAGCACGTTGTAAGTCTATGGAACTCCCTGCCACACAATGTGGTGATGGCATCTGACCTGGATGCCTTCAAAAGGGGATTGGACAGATTCCTGGAGGAAAAGTCCATCACAGGTTACAAACCATGATGGAGATGTGTAACCTCCAGGGTTTAAACCAGGGTACTTCAAGGGCCAGATGCAGGAGAGTGGTATCAGGAGACAGATATCTAGTCTCATGCGCTCCCAAACACATCTGGTGGGGCCGCTGTGAGATACAGGAAGCTGGACTAGATGGGCCTTTGGTCTGATCCAGCATGGCTCTTCTTATGTTCTTATGTTCTTATGTATCTTTAGAGGTTGGATCCAAGATATCTATTATTCTTTGTAATCCAGATAAAGGTATATTTGCGAATTCTTCTTCTAAAATATTTTCCCAATCCATTGTATTTTTATGGCTCACAACAAAAAATGAAAGTTGCTTGTAATGACAGTTTCTGCCGTTTAATTTCCAAAAGGGAGGGGTATAGATTGAATTAAAGTCCTAGAGGCAAGGAACAGCTATCGTTCAGCCTTTGGTTTCAAAACATGAGATTATCTCAAGGTCAAAAAGTGTTCTTTAACAAACAGCTTCTCCAATGCTGCTCCTAAAATATATCATTAAGTCCAGCAGATACTGAAAGTACAAAAAACATAAAGAAATTTCCTTTAAGGTTTTATCCTAGAATCACCATATACCAAAGAGCAGAAAAACATAAGCTAAAGAGAAGCAGATCTACTCACGACATGCCAATATAAACAGCTTATTTACAGCATTCAGCACCTTCGTCAGAATGGCGTCGGTCTTCCCCCAGTGGGTGGTAAGGCATTTTCCTGCTTCTACTGAAGTTCACTGCCGATCCCTTCGTGTCTGCAGGTGCTGCCTTTTCTTCCTTTCCCCTCCAGGGAAACTTACCCCCTTAGGAACCCCTTTATCTGGAGGAATTCAACTTGATAAAGCTGGGGCACTTATCAAGTTGTGTCACTGCCATCACCTGAACTCTTGTTCTGGGTGCAGAGCGCCTACAGTTGCTGGGATCATAGTGCTCAGGCTTGCCAAGAGATGACTGGTTTGTTTGCATTATAGCTCTCAGAATCCCACACTCAGGATTGAAGATTTAGCCACCTGGGGATTTTAGGACCTGTACTCAGGGCGAGGGTGGGGTAACTTTTCCGAGCTGCAGAAAGCAGTTGCTTTTTTTCCTGATATTTTTTCAGAGAGGTGGTCACATGATTCTGTCTCAGCCAAAACAAAGAGAATAAAAATAAAAATATACTGGTGCACCCTATGAGGCCACCATTTATTTTTTATTTTTTGTTCAACGTGAGCTTTTGTGTAGTGTGAGCTCATTCTTGAGGTTCATGGCTGCTCACATCCCAAATCAAATTCCTGTCGCTGGCTTACGGAACTCTTAGTTACTCAGGAATCCTTTCAGCAAATCGTTTCTCCACCGTTCCTAGTTTCAGCAAGTATTGATTCTCCCTGGCTTCTTTGTACATCCACAAATTTATTGGTTTCATTTCTTTGTGATAGCTCACAGCACTAAGGCAAAGCTGGTGAGGTTATATTTCTCTCTTGATTGATTCATTATTCTCTTGGCCTCAGAACTGTTAACAGGAAAAATAAACAACAATTTGAGGTGGCATAAAATTACCTCTAAATCCAGTTAAGGGAACTGATAGCTCCCCAGACTGACTAACCTCCAGAACACTGTTGTTTCATTAGTCCCCCCCCCCCCAGCTCATGGGCACAAGTGAGGTCCCACAGAGGCAGCTATCTTGATTTGGGTCTGTTTAAAAATAAAGCATGTCGCTTTACTTCAAAAAGGCCTGCTTAATTTTAGTTGCCTTTGTTTATTTGTTTAATACTTCAGCTCAAGAGATATATATGTTTTGCTTGCTGATTATCTGAATTTTCTTCATATCAATTGCCTTCTTGCTATGGGCACTTCCACTCAGAAGCAATGAGTTGTTAGAGTATGCAGATCAATAGTCTCAGAACGTTGTATGTCGGTCACCCTGATCTGACTTAACTATTGGACTATCTATCTAAGATTCTTTTATGTTCCTCCTTTCTGAGAGGTCTGTCAGTTAAACAGACAGGAAAATGGCAGTTTTAATTTCTCCTCATAGGTGTTGAGGTAGTCTTACCTTCATGCATATCATCCCGCTTTAGGGGATGCTGTAACTAGTAAAGGGGCATTCTTCAATACAGACTGTGTAATGCGGATTATTTGTTTTCTATTTAAACTTTAATAAACTTTTTTTTTACTTTAATGTGACTCATTATTTGCTCTGTAGGGGGTAATTGGACCAAGCAATAGAAAGACCTCTAACAGTCTCCGTATGGCAGACAATGACAGAAAGCAGCAAAAAGCAGATAAAACTCAGAAGCAATGAGTTGCAAATGATATACTTCTCTGCAACTAGTTAGTTTTGATATAATGGAGGTGCGATGAAGCTACATTTCAAAAGTATTTATTTATTTATTTATTTATTTATTTATTTATTTATTTATTTATTTAAGTACTTATATCCCGCTCCATCTTCCCAGCGGGAACTCTGGGCGGCTAACAACATAAAAAAGACATAAAAGGCTAAAAGCTAAAAATAGCCGAGCCACCAGACAAGGGCAGCGGGGAGCAAGATGGCGGCAAACAATAGGGCTGGGAAATAGGAATAGGAACTAAATAATAAGGTCACCATATGCATCCTTAAAGAGGAAGGTCTTTAGAGCCCTCTTAAAGGCAGGCAGGGACTCCAGCAGGCGCAGCTCAGGAGGCAGATGGTTCCAGAGCGAGGGCCCCACCACAGAGAAGGCGCGGTTCCGCGTACGCGTTTTCCGCGCCTCCCTGGGTGTGGCCACTCTCAATGAGCGTGCCTGCAACGATCTCATGGGTCTGGATCCGGATGCCCTCAGGGAGATGCGCTCCGCCAGGTATCCTGGTCCCAAGCCGTGGAGGGCCTTGAAAACCAAGACCAAAATCTTGAACCTGATCCGGAAGGCAACGGGGAGCCAATGCAGGCGGACCAGAACTGGAGTGATGTGCTTGTATCTACGAGCACCCACCACCAGCCTGGCCGCCGCATTTTGCATCCGCTGCAACCTCCGGACCAGGGTCAAGGGCAACCCCACGTAGAGGGCATTGCAATAGTCGATCCTCGAGACCACCAGGGCCTGCACGACTGTCCTCAGGGAGGACTCATCAAGGTACTGACGGATCTGGGCGATCCTGCGGAGATGGAAAAAAGCGGCCCTGGAGACGGCCATCACCTGGGCTTCCAGGGAGAGGGCCGAATCCAGGACCACGCCCAGATTCCTGGCCCTGTCTGTAGGCTGGAGGGAAATACCCCCCAGACTAGGGAGGGGGCCATTGTACCGAGACGAGGGCGCCCCGAAGAACAGAACCTCCGTCTTCTCTGGATTAAGCTTGAGCCGGTTATCTCTGGTCCATTCCAGTACGGCCTCCAGGCACAGATCGAGGGAGCGAACCGCCTCCTCTGCAGACGTAGAAAAGGAGATATAGAGCTGCGTGTCATCAGCGTACTGATGACAGCGAACTCCATATCTCCTGATGACCTCCCCCAGCGGCCTCATATAAACATTGAACAGCACGGGGGAGATTGCTGACCCCTGGGGCACCCCACAAGGGAGAGTCCAAGGAGCCGACAAAACATCCCCCAGCTGAACCCGCTGAGTCCGGCCGCGGAGGAAGGAACGGAGTAATCTAGTAAGGAATTGTGAAGCTGTTTTATTAGTGTAACATGTAATGGTTTCTGTCAAAATTTTAGAGCATGTTGGCATACGTTTTCAGTTTTTATTCTATTATTTTGTGAAACTAAGTGTTTCGCCCAGAGGTCTTCCTGATGGAACACAGACATCAAGAAATTCTCACTTTGTATTTCCCACACCCGCCACAGATCGGGAGGGGGGCATTTTAGGTTGCATTAACAGGAATACAGTCTCCAAATCCTGTGAGGTACTAGTCTCTGTCTGCTCACCTCTTGCTAGGCCTCATCTTGACTACTATGCCAAAAAAGTAGAACATCTTTAGAGGAGGGCAACGAGGACGATCAGAGGATTGGAAACCGAGACCTACAGGGATAGGTTGTTACTCCACGTCCACTTTGTTGCTCTAGAAAGTGCTCTGAGATGCGGATCTTAAAATTGCTCCCCCACATCCACCGCGCTTTAAGCAAAATAAAGTGTGACCACGCCTCCAAACACGACTCAGCGCATCTTCCTTTTACCTGGCCTTGGCATGGTGGAATCCTTGTTGCTGTTCCATTGCGGCTTTTAAACCAGTACCATTTGGTGTACCATTTAATCCACAGCATAACTGTTCCTTCGCCATAGGGCCACCTAGTGGCACTACTTGGAGCAGCCACATGACAGTAAATTCACACTACGAGAAGCCACTATGCACGGAAAGAGGCCAAAAAAGAAGTATTCAAAGTTCGACAAATGACAAATGAAAATTGATATACCAATGTACCTACCTATTGGGTTTTGATTTTTTTTAAAATAATAGTGCCATGGGAAAACAAAACAAAATGCACTTTGATGTGGACCCCGTCTCTGGGGTCACAGAAGTTACATAACAATAAAGGGCATCCTTGGGGACGCAGGAACAGCAACAAAACCACGTGACCACAACAAGATATATTACACATTTTAATTTGTTGCGGTACAAAGTGGACGTGGGGTAACAGCCATAGACTGAAAGAACTGGGCATATTTGGCCTTGAGTAAAGAAGATACTTTTCAAATATTTGAAAGGCTGTCATACAGCAGATGGGCAGGATATGTTCTTAATCATCCCAGAACGCAGAACATGTAATAATGAGCTCAAGCTACAGAAAGCTAGATTTTGGCTGAATATCAGGAAAAGTCTTAACTCTTAGAGCAGTATAACAATGGATCCAATTCCCTCAGGAGATGGTGAGTGTTCCACGTCAGAGGCATTCCAGAGAAAATTGGACAACCATCGGTCAGCATTGATTTGGATTCCTGTCTTGAGCAGGGGCTTGGACTCAGGGGCCTTATCGAATCATAGAGTTGGAAGACACCTCAAGTTTCATCTAGTCCAACCCCCTGCCCTTACAGGCCCCATCCAACTCCATTGATTCTGTGATTCTGCCTCAGTGTTGCTTGCTCACTATCACCAATGAAGGGCCATTATCGGTCTGATAGACACCACAAAAGAGCAAAGTATTGCCCTTGAAGCCTATTATTTTTTATTTTATTTAGCCACATACACACCATCTTTCCCTGTCCCTTCTTTTTCCAGCAAATATAAAAGTAAAATAGTGTCCCTAGGAGGCTCCAGTAAGAGCCATCCCTCTTTCAAACTCCTCCAAAGCCCCATCCCTGTGCCGCTGAATACTAAAATGTATTCTTTCCTTACAAAAATTAAAAGTGAACTTCTAGCCATTTCCAATTGTATTTCATATGTGTCTGTCTGGGGCATTTTAACACTTTGTGGAGATCCTGGAGGGTGTCAGACCAGAATACTGGAGACAAGGCAATTTGACCAAATACAAATGTTTTGCACTTGCTCTGAAATTGGCTAGTGGCAGTTTTCTGGTCTGACACCCTCCAGGATCTCCACAAAGTTTTAAAATGTCCCAGACAGCAGTCTCTGAACAGTTTACAGGGTTTTTTTTAATTATGAAGGCTACACATTGCTCCCCGCCTCCAGCAAGCTGGGTACTCAATTTACCAACCTCGGAAGGATGGAAGGCTGTCAACCATGAGCCGGCTACCGGGGATTGAACCCCAGGTCATAAGCACAGTTTTACCTGCAGTACAGGCATTTAACCACTGTGCCACGAGGCTCTTGTAACTATGTTCAAGATCACATTAGTCCTTTAAGATGCTAGTTCAGTAGTTCCCCATTCTTGCATTCCCAATATGTTCTTGGACTACAACTCCCAGAAGCCTTCACTGCTAGCTGCCCTTGCTAGGATTTCTGGGAGTTGTAGTCCAAGAACATCAAGAGACACAAGGACAGAGACCACCAATTGAGGCAAAGTATCCCATTTACCAAAAGAGGAATAATACTTTGAGATTTAGAGAGCCATTTTCTGTCTTTGAGTTCTACTCAGGACAACAGGAACTGCCCCAAATGGGGGAAACAGAGAAAATGAAGATGGAAGGATGGGGAAAAGTCTTGTTAATGAAGAGAATTGGCCAGCCTTCTTCAGAGGCTTCCAGGAAAGGCAATTCTCCTTTACCTTTGAGTTTGTTTTTGACAGTAGGGGTCATGGAAAATGGGTAGGGCACGTCCTAAGAGTAGAAATGTTGGACACCTAAAAATGGTGATTTGTGGTTTCCTGTCTTGGAGTTTTGCTGGGTGAAGAATAGGCACCATGAACCACCATGAATTATTTTGAAAGGGTGTTATGAGCAAAGGCCAAGAGAGGCACATGACGCCACGGAGAGAGTACCCCCCCACACACCCCACAGATCATGAGCTCATTGAGTCAACACTGCAATATCCATTGACCCCCCCCCCATGAGATTGGGATGCACAGGCTGACCTGGTAATGATTATTTATGACAAATGTTCCAAGAGTTGGGTATGAAATTCAAAAATAATATCTCTTGTGACATTCTAGCTTCCTCTAGAGAATCATCAAAATGGGGGCAGGGGTGGGAGATGGGGGGGAGCATGATTTATAATTCCAGGAGCATCCTGTCGTTGTTATTTGTAGCACAGGAAATTTGTTCAGGCAGACGTTTCTTAACACACAACCTTGTCTAGATAACTGCATTACTGCTCTCTGTCTCTGTGTACAGTACGTGCTTAAACATCTGCACTGAAAAGTGCATGGAGAAGTTGATTAATGTCTGTGCAAGTGTCATCCCTTTGAATTAACTAATTTGACTTAGTGGGTATATAACCTTCAAGACAGAAATAGCCTGTCCTCTCTAGCTTTTTTGGCTAAAACAGGCCTGATGTTTTGGACCACAACTTCCAGAATTCTAAGCTTAGATAACTAATGGCAAAGGACTGTGGGAGTTGTGGTCCAAAACATCTGGAGGGCCGAAGTTTGGTCATGCCTGGTCTAGAACAAGAAAAAGTTGGAGAGGCATGTGGAGGTGGCATTTCCTAGGAAGAAAAGAATGTAGGACAGGCCTGTCCAAACTTCGGCCCTCCTGATGTTTTGGACCACAACTCCCAGAATTCTAAGCTTAGATTGCCAATGGCAAAGGACTGTGGGAATTGCTGTCGAAAACATCTGGAGGGCCAAAGTTTGGACATGCCAAATGTAGGACCTCATCACCTTGAGTCAGAAAATGGACTTCTGGTTATGTGTGCAAGGAGGAATATAAAAGCAATCCTTTGTAGTGATTTTTTTCTTGGTAGGACCAGAATCATTTGAAGGACAAAAGACACTCATTCAAAGATAGCAAAACAAAACAAAAGATGACAAAGCCTTCAAAGATGAGGATGTACACCTTTTAGACAGAGAAAATAGGTGGTCCAAGAGAGGAGTTGGGGAAACCCACTCATGTGTGTGGAGAAAATCCCTCTCTCAACAGAGATGGGGGACTTAGGCACGATTTGTCTCCCGTTTATCATGCTGCCATTTCATCAATCCCCAGAGAAATCAGAACCACTTCAAACCTCCACCTGAAGGCCACTGCTAATGACCCCATACTTAATGGGTGTTGGGAAGAGCTGCACAGGCCACTGTCCATTTAAAAAACCTATTCAGACCACGGTGGGGTGAAACCAAGGTGAACTATAAATTGGAGATCTCCTACCAACTTTCTTCAAACTGAAGACACTACTTGGATGAGTAGTGAAATGTTTCAGTCCCACAGTTGCCATGACTCAACTCCCAGAAAACCTCACCTGAATAACTGAGAATCTCCACAGACATTTACATATTATTCCAATCCTCTCCCCACACAAGGCAGAGAAATGGTTTTGAGCAGACCTGCAAACATAGCAGCTAGGTGTGTGAGATTTTTCTTTCTCCCTCTTAAATTGATTTTCTAAATGATCAACCGCAAACAGGTTGCCTTTTTGTATAATTTAATTTCAAGAGTAGCTACTCCTCTTCAGTAATCAGAAGCTCACATGACTTTGTCGGAAGAAATGTTTGTTAAATCTTTTTTTTTTATTTATTTATTGATGGACAATAAGTAACAATATAGAAAAAGTAGAAAAGATCTAACGAAGATCCAACAAAGAAATCCGCAAAAGAAAACACACTTTTTTTTTTTTTATAAAAGAGAAAGCACAGAAAAGTACAAAAAGAAACAAAGATTTTTTTTTTTTTTTTTTTTTTTTTTTTTTTTTTTTTTTTTTTTTTTTTTTTTTTTTTTTTTTTTTTTTTTTTTTTTTTTTTTTTTTTTTTTTTTTTTTTTTTTTTTTTTTTTTTTTTTTTTTTTTTTTTTTTTTTTTTTTTTTTTTTTTTTTTTTTTTTTTTTTTTTTTTTTTTTTTTTTTTTTTTTTTTTTTTTTTTTTTTTTTTTTTTTTTTTTTTTTTTTTTTTTTTTTTTTTTTTTTTTTTTTTTTTTTTTTTTTTTTTTTTTTTCCACTAAATTTTTTTTTTTTTTTTTTTTTTTTTTTTTTTATTTTGATTTTTTTAGCATTTTTTTTTTTTTTTTCTTTTTTTTTTGTTTTTTAGATTTTTTTATTTTTTTTTTCTTTTTCTCCAGTCATTAATATTTTTTATTTTTTTTTTTTTTCCACGTTTTTTTTTTAATATCTTTTTTTTTCGCTGCCACAGTAGCATTTTAACATGAGTTTTTATCTATGGTTTTTATTTCATCCCCCATAATACTTAATAGGAGGCATTCTGGTTCTTTCTTAAATTGGTATTTTAAAATTTTCTTTAATTTCCGAATAAATGTTGTCCCAAAATATTTTTTTCAAACTACAGGACCACCACATATGTATAAAAAATTCCTGTATCTTTTAACACCTCCAAACATATGCTACTTTGATTTTTTTTATATTTTTGCCAGTTTCTGGGGGGTAAGGTACCATTTTATAACATTTTTATAAACGTTTTTTTAATATCCATATTTGATGTTAGTTTCAAATCAGTTTTCCATAATCTTTCCCATTTATTTAAATTAATATTTTTTCCAAATACTTGAGCCCACTTTACCATAGTTTCTTTTATCTGTTTTTTCCTTAGTATCCCACTCCAGCAACAGATTATAAAATTTTTTAATATATTTTTCTTTTCCCTGCAGTGTCCCTTCAAATTTCGTGATTTGTTTTTCGAATCCAACTTTTAAGTCTTCTTGAAATTGTTAAATCAACCCAATTGTCGTCGTCATCATCATCTCTAGAGTACTATTCTGACGAGTCACTTTGCTAAACTCACTCTCGCACATAAAGTCTGCATGAAGTAATGTTTAATGTTTTACTGGATGTCATAGCTGGAACAAGACATTAAAAACGGACAAACAGGTTTGAAAAGTGCAATTGAGAACATCCAGTCCGAGTATTGGCTCACTTTAAGACCATGGAAGTTAAGGACTCCAGTCCCATGTGGGTGTTGACAGCAAATCCATTTCAGGGTCTGATCTGAATTTTGAAGGAGCTGACCAAGGTGCTGAACTCTATCTCCATACATTTTCACCCTCCTGCAGAAAACATTCAAAATCTTGGACTAAAAGAGAGATCCCCATTCAATATGTCTGGAAAACTGGCATTTATTTATTTATTTAGAATATTTTACCCCACCTTTCTCCTTGGAAAATGACCCAAGGTGGCTTACAATAATGAGGGACAATACAGTATACAGACCAGAACATTTAAGACATATTCAAGTTAAGAACAGGGAATTAGAAGAGGCATCTTAGAACATTAAATTGTAACATTAAAGCTACAAAGAGCACACAAAAAGAAAAGAAAAATCTCTCCTGTCTCCATCAGTTAAGGACAGTGGGAACATCCCAAACAGACAGCTGCCAAACCTTGAGTTAGGCACATAGAATAAGATGAACTCATCATGTCCACCACTGAACCTTTCTTAGCATTGGGTGACTTTTCCTAGGGTTTTATGATTTGCCCAGATCCCTTCCTTTTAACATTCCTGTACTGCTTCTAGTCCTCCTTCATTCACTGCATTATTGCCCTTCAGATATTTGTGGAAAGCTACACTGTTTATAACATTCCTAAGGCTCAACAGAGCTGCCTAGATGCCCTAAGCACATCCGATCTCGCCTGATTTCGGAAGCTAAGCAGGGTCAGCCCTGGTTAGTACTTGGATGGGCGACCACCAGGGAATACCAGGTGTTGTAGGCACCTGGAGTAGGAACTGGCAAACCACTCCAGTATTCCTGCCAAGAAAACTCCATGGACATGTAGTCATGAAGAGTCAGTCACGACTGTAATGACACAACACACACACACACAAGGCTCAACATACCCAACTCTTTCAGTGGCTAGAACTCTGTTTCCAGACACCCTATACCAGTGTTGGCAAATCTATGGCACGTGTACAAAAGGTGGCTCTTGGAGCCTTTTCTGTGGACACCCGACATTGCCCCTTCACAGTCACCTGTATTCAGGTTAAATTGCTGTATTGGCACTTTGTGAAAAAATTGTGGGTTTTGAATCACAGTTTTGGCACTCGTCTCTAAAAGGTTCACCATCACTGCCCTATACAGAAGGAGCTTGATTTCATCCATTGCTGTAAGCAGCAGTGCTAAATCTTACATGCCGGCCTTACCCTTTGGCAGGATGAGGCAGTCACCTCAGTTGGAAGGTCCAGCACAGTGACCCTGCACCCTCTGAACTAACTTTCTGCTCTAAGATACAATGAAGGGTAAAAGGAAAACTCAATCTGAATGTTAATCCAACTGGCTTTTCCACCAGTTGTCCTTTTTTGTCAGGCAGCAGAAAGTCTTAGGCCAGAGATGGCAAACCTATGGCACAGGTGCCAAAGGTGGCACTCAGAGCCCTTTCTGTGGGCACCCGACATCACCCCTTCATAGCCACCTGTATACAGGTTAAATTACTGTGTTCGCACTTTGCAAAAACATTAGTGGGTTTTGAATTGCACTTTGGGCACTTGGTCTCTAAACGGTTCGCCATCATTGTCTTAGGCCAACTCTGCCAACCCGCATGTTTTCATTCAAAACAGGTAACACACTCGCAGCTTTCCAGGTTAATAGTAGACCACTGATCGGCAGAAGAACAGATGCATTTCAAGCAGATGGAAACTGAAATCTCTTTTTCTAAGCTATGTCCGACAAGATTATTTTTCAGAAATAAAACATTTTAATACCCGCCTCCAAAACAGTTCAGTCCAGAAGTTCCTGTGGAATCTCTTTCATTATCAGATGTAGGGAGAGTCTCTAATTATAGAATTTTTGTCCCCCAATAGCTTTCTGTCCAATCTCATAACTCTATATGTTTAATTTTGTTTTTATAAAAAAAAAAAGTTTTTCATCTTGATTGTTAATCTTGATTAATGTTTAATAGTGCCTTAATACAATTTTGTGTAATTTTTATCCTGTTGTTATTGTAAAGTTGTAATTGTGCTGAGCGTCCTTGGGTCCCCTATGGGGAAGGAAAATCACATATGGAGGGATGGAGGGATGTTAGTTGGCAGATTCTTTTGATCTCCCTAACCCTTCCCACCATTGAGAGAACAAAACAGTGCATTCCACAACACCTGCTCAATGTCAAAGTTAACGTTTTTTTGCCCTCAAGTGTGGTGGACAATTGTTGCCTATTGCGGGGCTTAAAAGTTCCATTCCCACTCTGGCCAGTTTCTGCACGTGGAGAGAAGGGTCAGGTTGAATACCCTGATTTTTTTCCTCAAGTAGAAAAAATGTCTAAGATCACCTCAGACCTTGGTACAGTTTCAAGTTCTTGTTTTTCAACTGCACTTCCATACAGCTCCTGCTTAGCCTCTGTGCTTCAAAAAGACATCATTTGTAAGTTCAGGAAGGTTCAGACCTCCATCTACATGTTCACAGAAATGGCTTTTCAGAGACCACTAGGTCAGTGGTTCCCAGCCTTCGGTCCCCAGATGTTCTTGGAATACAAGTCCATGAAATAAGAACATAAGAACATAAGAAGAGCCATGCTGGATCAGGCCAAAGGCCCATCTAGTCCACCTTCCTGTATCTCACAGTGGCCCAACCAGATGCGTCTGGAAGCGCACAAGACTAGATATCTGTCTCCTGATACCACTCCCCTGCATTTGTCCCTTGAAGTACCCCGGTTTTAAGCATGGAGATGACGTCTCCATCACGGTTTGTAACCTGTGATGGACTTTTCCTCCAGGAATCTGTCCAATCCCCTTTTGAAAACATCCAGGCCAGAGGCCATCACCACATCCTGTGTCAGGGAGTTCCACAGGCTAACAACACATTGGATTTTTTAAAAAAAATCTTTTGTCTGATCTCACTCTCCCAGCCCTCAATTTGAGTGTATGTCCCCTAGTTCTGGAATTTTGTGAGAGGGAGAAGAACTTCCCTCTATCCACTTTACTCATGCCCTGCATTATTTTGTACGTCTCAATAATATCCCCCCTCAGGCACCTTTTTTCCAAATATTTTAGCCCCAAATATTTTAGCCTTTCCTCATAAGGGAGGTCCCCCAGCCCAGTAATCATTTTAGTCGCTCTCTTTTGCACCTTTTCCAATTCCACTATGTCTTTTTTGAGATGCGGTGACCAGAATTGGACACAATACTCCAGGTGAGGCCTTACTATCGTTTACTGGCATCGCTAGTGGTGAAAGCTTCCAGGAGTTTTATTCCAGGAATATCTGGGAACACATGGCTGTAAACCACTGCACTGGAGAAATTACTTGCACTTCTAAATCTATTTTCAACATCCTGAGAGAGCTTCTCAGTTGCTGGCTGACCTGATCCAGGAACAGAGAGACTTCAAGAGCTCTGGCTTCCAGAGAAACATGAAGCATGACTGATCCTTTCACAAGGCTATTTTTCCTCTCTTTAGCAGAAGGATTGGGATGAATGTTACGAGATGCGCCCAGTGTTGGCCAGGGATGGACTGACTGAGGGACCGGGTGTTTCAAAGCAGAGGAGGAAACAGTCACACTGTACAAACAGCTGGAAAATGAGGTTGGTCTTTAATGGAGGATTCTTCAGAGATCCAGTCCCCAAATAATAAGAGGTAACACTGAGTGATAAGGAACACTCTAAGGAGCTTCTAAGGATCCCTTTCCTTTGCTTCTTTCTCGCCTCACCAAAGTCATGAAATCTCACGAAGAAGGAAACTTGTTTGTTCTGGAATGGGCACAGTTGAATTCAAAGTATTTTTCAGTGATCACAGCACATGAAGGCTGATGCAAATGGTACCCTTCCGCCCTCCAATCCAGACTTTTCTCCCAGCGGCTGGCAGCTACTCCTTTTCTTTTCTTTTTAATGGTGCTTTCCCTGTGTGATTGTTTTTTTTTCATTCTACAAAAGGGCCGGGGGGGGCAGATTTTGCATGGTTTTTTGGTGATGTGGTAACTTGGGACCTGATGTTTTGGGACAATGGGAACACACTCCCCTGCAAGCTTTCTTCCTAGTCACTCCGGAATATTTTGTTGTTGTATATTTTGAAACAAACAATCAAGTCTAGTGCTATATCATTTTATCACTGCTTTGCTGCATTAGATGAGCACTGCATCACCACTGCACAGACAAAAGAAGAAGATAAAACATTGATAAAAAAAATCTGGTTAACTCTGACAAACTCCAACAAACTCTAATATTGCCATGGTATGTATGTACATGTATGGAATACTTTGGAGGACTGTCCCTTTTTTTCTTTGCTGCTGTGCAATCCTTTAAACACTCTCAGTAGCTTCATGGCAGACCATAAAGGGAGAGCTCATATGGCATAAAATAGTGTGCTGTGGGAGATCCAAACTGCATTGGATTTAGGGGCCAGTGTGGACTCGGGCATGCAAAGCACCCAAGACCTCATGTGGTCACCTAAGCTGAAGGCAGTCATAAATGAGACTGCAAAACAAGCTGATGCCAAAACTGATGCTAAGGCAGGGAAACAGCATTAAGGACTAGTGAGAAGATACTTCAGGGGCAGCAGCATACTAGTATCAGAGCTTAGCAGCAACAACGTTCAAAGCAAACAGTTACCTGGAACCAGTTACCTTTTGGTTATGAAGAACTTAACCAAGTTATGTCTGTGAAGATTCTTAGTCATCCAGGTGAGGTTCTCCAGAAGTTGAGTCATGGCAACTGGACTTCTTTTCTTGTGAGATCAAGAAGAGTCCCGTTGCCATGACTCAACTTCCGATTAACCAAGTTAGGCTCCAAAAGTAGCCTGAGAAGCAGGCTGAAAGTTACTCCAATGTCTTCACAATAGATTCAAGTTCCTTTCAGAAATGACTTTTAACGGACTGTTAAACCATTTTGAGAGACATTTCCACAGGACTTTTCAACATCATGTTCACAATGGGAAAATAAGGGGGGGGGATCTAGTAGGAGGAGTCTGGAACATCATTGGGTTTAGAAGTCTATAGATGAGTTGTAACCCAAGAATAAGGGGGTTCCGACCAGGCTTCTCCTGGGAGGGGCTTCGTTGTCACCTGCCTGACAGAGACACGCTGGCCAGCTGCCAGGCTGGCCAATCGGGCATTGCCAGCACAGCTGACGAGATTGGCCAAAGGCTGACCATTGGTCAGCTGACCCCTGGCAATAGCCTCTAGGTAAGGGGCTAGCAGCCCATCAAAGGGGTCTTTGTCTCCCAGCCGCGCTCACCCAACTGCCCTCCCCGTGAGGAAAATGAGATTAGCTGGTCACATAAGGGCCGGATGGGAATGTTTGGCTATCACTCTGATTGGCCTTGAGCAGCAGTGCATTTTCGCCCATCCCATTCTCTTCGCTTTGGGGAATCCACCTAAATGTCACTGGTCACACTTTGCGGTAAGGGCAAGTGGCGGTTAGCCCCTTAGGGAAATAGGATGAAATATGGCTTAATACAAGGGCAGCCCTTAAATTTCCCACATTAGGCTTTGAATACGCCTGTGAAGATTCTCAGTCATCCAGGTTCGTTTAACTGGGAGTTGAGTCATGGCTACTGGACTTCTTTTTTGAGAGATAGAAACGTTTCGCTGTTCATCCAAACAGCTTCATCGGTCATTAGGCTTTGAAATAGGCTTTGAAATAGAAAGGACAGTAAATATTGATTTATGACAATTGACGTAAAGGTCAGCAAAGGGGTGCCCATAACTCTATTGCTGGGGGGGGGTACTGCCCCACTGGGTAATACCGGAGTTTGGTTATGGGGAAATCCCCCAGCACCACTTGCCCCTTTCAGGTTCTCCTGTTAAAGACTAAACTGTAGGATAAATAGTACAATGAAATATTAATAAAGTGTGGCCCATTTTTAATCCCAAAATGTGTCTCGTCTCTTTATTTCGGGCTGGGTGGACAAATGGGTTGTGGTTCTAGAAAGGAAAGTCCTCAAGGGCTCCTGTGACCCATCGCCAGGACTTTATTGCTTGAGAGGAAGGACAAAAGGGCAAATTCCATATAGAGAAGGCATATCCCCTCTCCCAGCCGAATTTATCCCAAGTGTCTTCCATGGCATCTGAGGACATGAGTCAAGCTGAGTGGGCACATGGCAAATCTAATAGAACCCATGACTAAAAACAGCATTGAGAGACTGATCATAGATCCTTACTGAATTGCATCTAGTCTGCTTTTCAGAGCCACTTCAGCTAACTCTCCATAGCAGTATATTTCCAAGGAATCCTCAGAATCCGCCCACAATGAGGCAAAATGGGGACAAGAATGGAGACGGGGAGGCAAGTCGGAAAATGATAGTGCCCTGTTAATCCAGTGGTCCTGAAGCACTGCAAGCATATGCTTCAGGACCACTAAAGCATATGTTTGCAGTGACCTCCGAGAGCTAATAATTTTTAAGGAGACAAGAAGACTTGTTTGTTTCTTGTTTTGCATTTCCCCTCCAATTAGCAATCATGCCAAGGCTTCCATATGCCAAAATTCAAGGCTTACACACACACACACACACACACACACAGAGAGAGAGAGAGAGAGAGAGAGAGAGAGAGAGAGAGAGAGAGAGAGAGAGAGAGAGAGAGAGAGAGAGAGAGAGAGAGAGAGAGAGAGGTGACATTTAGATGTTTGGCAGAAATCATGAGCACAGTTTCGGCAGATGGCTTGTCTGCTGTTTCTTTTCGACACCATGCATCAAACCAGGGGACTGTCACTTCCCTCGGCATAAATTTCACTCCAGCGGCTGTTCAGATTAAAGAGATTTAAGAAGGGTCATAGCTCAGCAACCAAACACACGCTCGGCATGTGAAATGTTGAAAACTCTGCATTTGGAAGCAGGGCTGGTAAACCGTCTGGTCCACAATCACAGAGAACTGCTGTGGTCACCTAAAGGGGCTCTAGAGGCTGTTGGACTACAACACCCATGTTCCATAATAATTCATTCTGATGGCTGGCTGAGCTTGGAAAGGAGATGCGTTCCTGCACCATCTTGAACATCACGGACTCCCCATCTCGGAATAAAAGAGGACAACCATGGAGCCCTTGGGTTAAAATATGCTTCTTAGGGGCCCACATGCTGCCCTGCAACACCACTTGGGACCAAGTCATGTCAACATTGAGTTTTTAGGAATAAACACTTTGACTCAACAATTCTCCTTGTGTCCTCTAGGAGTATTGAGGGTACATTTGGGGGACCATCTTGCTCCTCCAAACTCCATACCCCACTTTTCAATACATTTCAACATTTACAATTAAAATACATTTCAATCATTAGAGCAATGTTGGCGAACCTATGGCACAGGTGCCAAAGGTGGCACTCAGAGCCCTTTCTGTGGGCATCTAACCACCCCTTCACAGCCACCTGTATCCAGTTTAAATTGCTGTATTGGCACTTTGCAAAAAAAAAAAAGTGGGTTTTGAATCGCAGTTTGGGCGTTCGGTCTCAAAAAGGTTCGTCATCACTGCACTAGAGGATACAAGGAAGATTTTTCAATTAAAAATGTTTTAGTAAAAAAAATACATTTCATCATGGGCAGCCCAGGAGAAATCCCCCCCCCCAAAGTGCAAGGATGGTAGCATGTGCTCTCAGACGTCTGGCGGTTACTCACCAGTAGAGATGGGCATGAAATGATCAATTTTTCATTTCCATTTTCGTTTTTTCATTTCGTTATGCAACAAAACGACAAACAAATTTTTTCTCCAAAATGAAACGAAATGAACAGAAACACCGGAAATTTTGTCGTGCGTTTTATTTTCATTACGTCAATACAGTGAACTGCTTTAAATGCTAAAAAAATCACAAAAAATGAAATAAATGGTAACGAAACGGTAACAAAATGAACGAAAATGCAAACAATTTTTTTGCAAAAATTCGCGAAAAACAGAAACGAACCGAAACGGACCCTCCAAATGACAAACGACAAACGACAAATGAAACACCATTTTTTGATTCGTGCCCATCTTTACTCACCACCGTTGCAGATGATACTGAGTTAGTTTGTGCTAAAACAAAATCAGCATCACTATAGGCAGATTGCAAATAGAAAATTAAAGCCTCAGAAAACAATGTTCTAGTTCAGTGGTGGTGAACTTTTGGCACTCCAGATGTTTTGGACCACAACTCCCACAGTCCTTTGTCATTGACAATCCAGGCTCAGAATTCTGGGAGTTGTGATCCAAAACATCTGGAGTGCCGAAGGTTCACCACCACTGTTCTAGTTGGTCTCATTTCTTATCTGCATATAGGGATAGTGGTTTTTTTTAAACATGAATGACATTAGAGATGGGCATGATCCATGTTTCTGAGGTTTAACCCTGGTAAAAACTGAATGTTTCCTGGACCAGTTAAACAATATTTCTTATGAGGTTGCGCCCATGCTGAAAGAGGCTTTTAGCTCAGTCTAACTCTCAGTATCATCTGCAACAGTGGTGAGTTACCTTTGACTATACAGTATATAAACTCAAAAATCATTTGGAGATGGAACCCTCTCATGTCTCCTGACGTAGCAAGAGTTTGCCTTAATGCCTCGTGCTCTCTTCCACTTCCATTGTTAAGTCCTGGACAATAAAAGAACCCCATAAGGACATATCTGCTCTGTTTGGTAGGACAGAAGTTGGTGACTCAAGGTGGGCTATTGTAGGACCCAACAGAGTTCCAACGGAGCTAACAGATCTGACAAAAACCAGAAGTTCAAGGCCTTTCATATTTTAAGAGCCAGACTACTCTTCCCATGCCATACCCTTTCTTACCTAGTAGGAAACCTTCAAAGAAAAGGCCTTTGACTTTGAGCCTGATGCCTCTCTATCTGTCTAAGAGCTTGTGCTACTGATGTTAGCTCTCCAGCTGAAGAGTCCAAAAGCTGTACCCTGAAAAGACAGCTTTGGGGAAAATAAAAAGGAACACAAACTCTGGCAAAAGAAATGTAAGAAGACGATAAGAGAGGCAAGGAAAGACTTGGAGGAACATATGGCTAGCAATATAAAGGGAAATAATAAAAGCTTCTTTAAATATGTTAGAAGTAGAAAACCTGCCAGAGGACCAGTTGGCCTTCTGGATAATGAAGGGAAGAAAAGGGGAGGTAAAGGAGGACTTGGAAATTGCAGAGAAATTAAATGAGTTCTTTGCCTCTGTCTTCACATACACTCAAATTGAAGGCTGGGAAAGTGAGAACAGACATAAGAAAATATTTTTTTACGCAGTGTGTTGTTAGTCAGGGAAACTTCCTGACACAGGATGTGGTGATGGCATCTGGCCTGGATGCCTTCAAAAGGGGATTGGACAGATTCCTGGAGGAAAAGTCCATCACAGGTTACAAACCATGATGGAAATGTGTCATCTCAAGGCTTAAAACCAGGGTACTTCAAGGGCCAGATGAAAGGGAGTGGTATCAGGAGACAGATATCTAATCTCATGCACTCCCAGATGCATCTGGTGGGGCCACTGTGAGATACAGGAAAGTGGACTAGATGGGCCTTTGGCCTGATCCAGCATGGCTCTTCTTATGTTCTTATGTTAATCTCTTATGTTACACCTCTAGCAGCACTAAGGCATAGACTGAAGACACACTGGGTCCCCCACATCATCAAAGGGGTTGCCGGCCATCATGGAAGAGACATCAAAGTCAGCAGAAGAGGCACCTCTACATTGCAGAGTGGAGGTCTCCTTAATTAACCATGAAGAGAGAACACACACTTCACCCTCACGACTGTGGAGACAGAAATAGCAACAGGGACCTGAGCCGAATACACTGAAAGTGTTAGCCAGATTGAACTGCTGTCATCAAGCAGGAGATGTGACAACACCCTGGATTCAGGAGAAATACATATGTAAATTATCAGCCAATCCCAGCAGGAGGGCGGGGGATTGTATGGTATAAAAAGGGTGGAGCCTGGTCTGTGATAGTCAGTTAAGATGAGCTGAGGATTGTTGAGAGTGAGTGCTGGGAGAGAGCACAGCTCTGTTAGAGTTCTGTCAGGCAGTGAGGGCTTTACTGTTTACTGGTTATTAAAGACAGGGAGGCTTGAAGAGTTGAATGAATCTATTCTATGTTTAAGGCAACACATACCAACTTCAGTCATTGTTGTATTTATTTATTTTCTCAATAAACTTCATTATTATTTTTATATTATACATCTGAGTCTGTCCCAATTCATAAGGTGACGATTTAAAAAGGTGGCAGCATTACCAAGAGGATCCTGTGAAGATTAATAAGTTGGTTCCCCTACATTTTTCATCATAATTACACGTTTATAAGGGAGGTGTCATCACAGGAGACTCCTGAGTAGGCATGGGCACGACTTGGCGAAATTGTCATTTCCGTTTTCGGATATCGTTTCCGTTACGTAACGGAAACGGTAACGACAATTAAGCTGTCAGAACTCGAACTCAAACCAAAAAAAGAAAAATAGGGTCTGATTTGTCGTTGTCATTCCTGGCATCGCGCGGCGATCGCGCGATGCCAAGCGGCACAGAAAAAAAGTTTTAAAAATTAAAAAAACCCTGATTCCCGGCAAAAAAAGCAGGCGAAAATATGCCTGCCTGAGGGCACCTACCAGAGGGGTGGTTTCTGGGGGGGGGGGGGGGGGGGGGTCCCCAGCCTCCCCCCCTCCTGTCCTGGGCTGCTGGTACCGGGCTGGGAGGGGGCATCCTCGGCGTCTCCATTTGCCATGCGGTGTGGGGGGATCCAAAATGGCGTCCGCAATATTTTTTTTGAAATCGTGGTCCAAAAAACCACCAAAGCACCACAGAAACATGCGAAAATTAGCTATTTTAAATGCTTGAATTTTTACAGTAGCAGCAGTGGGTTTTTTATAGCAGTAAAAGGTTGCACTGATTTTATTTTATTTTATTTTTATTTTTATTTTTTTACACCTGCGCAATGATGGGCTGGCCATGGGATGGGACCATGCAAATTTTTGGACCCATTCTACCAATCGCATGGCCAGGTTTTGACTGACACTTCTGGATGTGCAAGAGGGCATAAAAAGGCGAGGCACTCTCAGAAGAGTCGCAGTCCGGGCTTGGATATGGGTGGGAGAGGTCTGTGTGTAGCTGGCTGCTATGCTGACTAGTTTCGATTTCGCGGAGCCTTTAGATTTCAGTTAGGCAGGCAGGGAGGGAATTGATTCAATTGAATTTTTAGGAAATAATAATAATTCCTTTCATTCTCTGTCTGCTGTGGGGAATAGCAACGCAGTTTATTCTTTTTTATTCTCCTGCAGTTTGTTAGGATTTCTTTTCTGATAGTGCTTCAAAGGGGGGGGGGGAGGTTTGAGTGGGAGGGGAGGTGTGGATTTATTTTAAAAATTTCATTTGCTTGGTGGCAAGCCAAGGTCCTTTCATACCCTGCCTGCAGCTCTGCTGTGGGTGCACTGCCCAGTGCCCACTTTGTTTGCAATAAAAATTGCAATTGCTTTATTCGATGCAGTCTTGTGCAGCAAGTCAGTTTAAAGTGTTTTCCGCCTGCTCTGGGTCATTGTGGGACCCGCGCCCGCCGCCCCTCCCCCCTGCCACTGCCGCCGCCCGCCCATGGCCCCCCCGCCACCCCGCCGGCCACCTAGGGTGCAAAAACACCTAGCGCCGGCGGGACACCACTCTCTGGGACGTCAAACGGCGCGAAATCGTGGCGGCGGTAATGACAAACGACAAACAACACGACAAAACAACAAATTTTTTAAAAATTTCGCGAAAAATGGAAACAAGCCGAAATGGACCCGTCCCGAAAAACGACAACTCGAAAAAAAAATTCTGGTCGTGCTCATCTCTACTCCTGAGTAGTGAGAACTGTTGAGTTAGCACGGGAGAATAGCACAAGGGCCCTCAGTTTTCCAGCATCAACTCCATGGAACGATATTTCAAAAGGGGGGAGGGACGAAATGGAGGAGGGGGAAGCATATCAAAGCTGAAAAATGCAGGCATATAGCTTAACTCACCCAAAAGCTATAGGAGCAACGCATTCCTCTCAAAGTCTACATAATCCTGTTAGCTTCATTTCAAAGAGATACAGATACACTTATATATGTATATATAGTCACAGATATCTGAGACATACTTCATCCACTAAGGAGATTACTGTTGGTGGCATAGTTTCTGTTGAGTTTTAATGGAAACCATTTGGCTGTGCAACAGACGTGGGGAGGTAAATTTATCTATCTGTTGGAATCTTCCAGCAATATCTTCATCATGTCCAAGCTGTTTGTGAACAGGAATTAAATAAAGGGACATGTGGGAAATTCATTCCATCAATTCCCCCCCCCCCCGAATATTTATTTAATCCCTATTTTCTGGATCAAATAACAGAAGCAGACAAATTTGTGGTCAGAAATCACTACATTTCTGGGTGTGAAGTGAGAAAGAAAAGAAAAACCATGCACAATGACACACATTTTAAAAAATTCTGTGCAAGTAGCATTCATTTCTAAGATGTGCGCGCAGAGGCATGCATTTGATAATGTGCTCATTTGCGAAATAGACACAAAAGATGTGTGTGTGTGCTTTTCCCACAATTGAAAAATAATTGATATAAAAGGGATTTTGTGTTGGGAGAATTCATAATTATATGAAATATACATCACTAGTAGAGATGGGCACGACCAGGAAAAATTACGTTTTGAGTTGTCGTGTGTCGGAGCCGGCCCATTTCGGCTCATTTCCGTTTGTCGCGAAATTTTCCAAAAATTTGTCGTTTCGTTTGTCGTTTTTTCGTCTGTCGTTAGTACTGGTTTTGGGGGGGGGAGCGAGCTCCTGGAGGCACCTCTCTGGGGTGGGTGCCTCCTCTGGCCCGCCATGAAGGGAAAGCAGGCTCCTGGAGGCACCTCTCTGGGGTGGATGCCTCCTCTGGCCCGCTACAAAATGGCATGCATAGCCAATTGGATATGCATACCAAGTTGCAGTAGCAGGCAGAGGCACCTCTCTTTCGGGTGCCTCTGTGACTCACTGCCTGCCGGCATATGGTGCACTTGGGCTGGGGAACAAAGTGAGAGAGGACCCCTACGGGCGCCCTGTGACTCACTAAGAAGGGAAGTGTACTTGCTGTAGTGCAATGCGAGTACACATCTGGCTTACTAGTTAGGGGTTAGTGCAAGGGCTAGGCTTAGGGTTACGGGTAAGGTTAGGGTGAGTTACTGGGGTGCACCTCTGGGTGCCTCTCTGACCCACTAAGAAGGACAGTGTACTGGCGTATGGGTTAGGGTTAGGGTTCGGGTTCGGGTTCGGGCTAGGGTTAGTGGCTTTTTATGCCCGACTGGCACATCCCAGAAGTCTCGGTCAAAACCTGGCCAAGTGGCCATGCAATTGGTGTAATGGCTCCAAAAATTTGCATGGTCCACTCCCATGGCCAGCCCATCATTGCGCAGGTGTAAAAAAATAAAAATAAAAATAAAATAAAATAAAATCAATGGAGACGTTTTGTTGCAAGAAAAACCTACTGCTGCTACTGTAGAAATTCAGGCAGTTTTAAAATAGCTATTTTTCGCATGTTTCTGTCGTGCTTTGGTGTGTTTTTGGACCACGATTTCAAAATAAATATTGCGGTCGCCCTATTTTGGATCCCCCGCCCGCACCGCATGGCATGGTGAGTTGGCGAGACGATGAGGAATGGATGCGCAGCCCAGGAGAGGAGAGGGGGGAGAGGCCGGGACCCCCCCCCCAGAAACCACCCCTCTCTGGTAGGTGCCCTCAGGCAGGCAGGCATATTTTCACCTGCTTTTTTGGCCGGGAATCGGGTTTTTTTAATGTTTAAAACTTTTTTTCTGTGCCGCGCCGCTTGGCGAGTTGGCGAGACGACGAGGATGCGCACTTTGCACAGCCCAGGAGAGGGGGGGAGGCCGGGGACCCCCCCCCCGAAACCACCCCTCTGGTAGGTGCCCTCAGGCAGGCATATTTTCGCCTGCTTTTTTTGCCGGGAATCGGGGTTTTTTTATTTTAAAACTTTTTTGCTGTGCCGCTTGGCATCGCACGATCGCCACGCGATGCCAGGAACGACAACGACAAATCAGACCCAGTTTTTCTTTTTTTGGTTTGAGTTCGAGTTCTGACAGCTTAATTGTGGTTACCGTTTCCGTTACGTAACGGAAACGATATCCGAAAACGGAAATGACAATTTCGCCAAGTCGTGCCCATGTCTACTCAGGAGTCTCCTGTGATGACACCTCCCTTATAAACGTGTAATTATGATGAAAAATGTGTACTGTAGGGAACCAACTTATTAATCTTCACAGGATCCTCTTGGTAATGCTGCCACCTTTTTAAATCGTCACCTTATGAACTGGGACAGACTCAGATGTATAATATAAAATTTTTTCTTTAGTCGGTTCGAGTTCGAGTTCTGGCGGAATAATTGTCGTTACCGTTTCCGTTACGTAACGGAAACAAGGAACGGAAACGGAAACGAGGATTTCGCCGAGTCGTGCCCATGTCTAATCACTAGTTCAAATCAAGAGGTTCACCCTTGAGTCACAGAAGAAGCTCTCCCCACCAGATCTTAGTGATCCATCAGATTTATACAGGGAGAAACACTCCTCTAAAGAGCCAGGTCCCAATTCTGTTAGAATCTTAGAACTGTAGGGCTGGAAAAGATCTGCTTAGAGATGGGTGTTTTGTTTTGGAAGGGGACAGGTTCCAAATTGAAACACGCCATCACAACTGGCGCTCAGAACCCAGTCCCACCCTCCAATACTGTCTTACCTTGCTGTAGTTTGTGCTGGGTAAAATTCCAACCAGGAAGAAGCCTCCAATGCGTCATCTTTCCCTCTCCCTGGTGCTGGCCAATCAGACAGGGTGGCAGGACGATGCATGTCCTTGCAGAGCTCCTGATTGGCCAGCGCCAGGGAGAGGGAAAGATGGCGCATCAGAGGCTGCTTTCTGGTTGGAAATTTGCCCAGTGCCAGGTACAGCAAGGTAAGCCATTGGCTGATTTTGTTCTGGAGGGTGGGAGTGGGTTCCAAGCACCAGCCATGCTGGCATGTTTTGTTTTGGACCCAATCCACTACTGAAATGAAATGCCCATCTCAAGATCCTATGGATCACTATGTAGTACACTTTTGTCTCAAACCAGGCATCTAAGATTGGCAACTCAAAGCAGGGCCGGCACGTCCATTAAGGCGAACTAGACAGTTGCCTAGGGTGCCAAAATGGAGAGGGGATGCTGGCCAGCCTGCTGCCCCCCGCCGCCACCCCCCCCCGCCGCTGGCCACCACTGTCCGTCCACCCGCAGCCCATTGCCGTCTGCCCGCCGCCCCCCGCGCCCATTGCTGCCCCCCCATGCCCGTCGCCGTCCCCCATCATCTGCTGCCATCCCGCCACCGCCACCGCATGCACACCGCCCCAGCCCCCCCCCCCCCGCTGCCACCCAGCCCCCCGCCTGCTGCCCCACCCCCCGTCCCTCGCCTAGGGCACACACAAAAACTAGCACCGGCTCTGACTCCAAGGTAGGTGCAAAAGGAAAAGACTGGGTCATGTACTTTCCAGGTAGATGCCCCAAATCTTTGAAACAATCTCCTGCCTGATATCTGACTTTTAAAAAGCAATTGCAATTTAAAAAGCAATTAAAACCTGGCTTTTACGAAAGGCCTTCCTTGACCAGTTTGGACTTTAAACCTATGCTAAGGTTATCTCCTCTGCTCTCGCCCCGGTTGCAATCTGTTAAATTGGTGTGCACAAAAAATAGGGTCTTTGTGGTGGTGGTTCCAACAGTGTAGAGCTCCCTTAGGGACACCAGAAGCTGCCTTATATGAGGTCAGAAGTTTGCTCCGTGTAGCCCAATATTGTCAGCTCTGACAAGCAGAGGTTGTTCAGGATTTCAGGTAAGATTCCCTTGTAGCCCTACCTGGAAAGCTATGGTACGCCTTAATTGGCTTCCATCCAAGTGCTAAACAGGTTCAGTCCTGCTTAACTTCTAAACAGAGATGAGAACATGGGTGTTCTCAACTGGTGTGTGCCTGGCCTCTTTCATGCAGATGTTCCTCTTTAAGCATGCCTTTGTTTAAATTCATGACCAGATTGGGTTTTCCAAACAGTTTCACAAAGCATTCTCTAAGGCAGTGGTGGCGAAACTTTGGCCCTCCAGATGTTTGGGACTGCAACTCCCAGAATTCTGAGCCTAGGTTGCCAATGACAACCTAGTTGCGGTCCAAAACATCTGGAGTGCCAAAGGTTTGCCACCACTGCTCTAGGGTGACTGGTACAGCTGCTCTGCCTGATATTTGACTGGGCTCTTCTCTTTGTGAGGCTGCACCTTTGAAAAATGGTAAAAAATATGAGGAGAAAAGGAGAAAGAGGGACGGCAGAGCTCTGTTGCTTTTTATACCTCTATAGCCACTTTGACACTCCCTGCTTCCTAAAATATGATTTCAATTTTTGAATGAGAAAGTACGGGCCCGAGTGGTGTGGAGACGTGCAAATCAGGTGGGGAGGGGGCATAAACACGGTAAAAAGGAAAGATCAAATAGCAACATGCAAATTTCCTGGGACGTCTTTCCAATCCTGTAGCACTTCATTTTAGGCACTGTCAGATGCTAAGGAGGCAGAGGGAGGGGAAGTGACAGGCTGAGCTTAACAAAAATAGCGTTGACATAAATGAGGCCAGATATGCCAAACGGAAATGCAGGAAATGAGAAAGAGGAATTTAAAAAAGGGTTGGGAGTCAAGCCAATTAACACAGCTTTGTGACAGAAATTGGTGCCTGGCAAAGCGATTCCACACAGGACCCAGCTGAAGCCGGACGGTTCTGCCCTTTGCTGCTCTTGTAGCTGAGAGCAGGGCGGTGAGCTTGCAATCTGACCGCCCTGACTGGTCCATTACTCCAGTCCTGCACTGGCAAGGGGGAGAAACCATGAACTAAAGGAGGCCATGAGGCCTCCACGGCTCGGGACCAGAGTACCTGTCGGAGCGTATCTCCCAGAGTTCAACTGGGGTCAGGCCCACGAGAATGGCGCAGGTGCGCTCACCTAGGGCGTTTATACATGACCCCTAAACTCCGGGGCAAATGGCTCCCAGCTCCGGAGCTTAAAAATGTTTACCCACCAGCTCTGGAGTTTACAGGAAATTCAGTGCAACCCCGCCCACTTTAGCGCGTCCCAGCGCAGCTTTCAGGTACTTGCTCTTTGGAGGTGAAAATTATTTGATCCGGTGTAACGATAGTGAGCGCGGGGCTCTCCTTGCTTCTGTTTGTTGTTTTTTGGCTCCCGCCCCTTTAAGAGCTACTTTTACAGAGACGAGAGGCAGAACGAGGTGAGCGGCATGCTTTTCTTTCTCTTTTTCTCCCTTCCCTCACGCAGCCAGCAGCCAGGAAGTGCGGAGGGGGGTGGGGACACAGGAAGAGCGACGAACCCCTAAGATCTCTGGTCCGAATTTAAGTGGCCAGCGGATCTTAGGGGTCGTGTAAAAAGGCCCTTAGGGTGGCCACACCCAGGGAGGTACGAAAATCGCACCCGCGTAACCACACCTTCTCTGTGGTGGGCCCCATGCTGTGGAATCATCTCCTTAGTGAGCTGCGCCTAGCACAGTCCCTGCCCGCCTTTAAAAAGGCCCTGAAAACCCACCTTTTCAAAGAGGCATATGGCGACCTCTTTACTTAATTTTTTTTTGCCGCCCGCATCATCTTTTGTGGAGGGTCTCGTCCCTCCTTATTTTATTAGCACTTTTTGCCTGTTTAATTGTAAACTGCCCAGAGTCCCGTCTGGAAGATGGGCGGTATAGAAATAGAACAAACGAATAAATAAATAATAAATTAAAGAGGGTCAGCCGTCCATGGGGGCAAAGGGCCAACTGGAAGGTTACATTGCAGCATCACGAGCTCGAGGCTGTGTTCCCCTGAAGTTTTTTCTCAAAGTGGCAGCTAAAGCAAAAGGGGGGGGGGAATGAAAGAGGGAGGGAGAGAAGAGTGCAGAGGACATGGGGAGGAACCTTCCGTGTCTGCCTTTAAGGCTTAATTAACCACCACCGCAAGGGGTGCTTTCCTGGTTATAGAAAGAGAGCCCTGCTTGGTGATTGCAGGCGGTAATTTTCATTTGATTCACAGCAGGGGGAGAGGAATGATGCTTCGCCTTCCCAGCCCCCGGGGTTCACAGTCCTGTTCCCTCCCCGCTTTTCAGGGATGCATCATCATATGCTTTGGAACTTCATTCCAGTCTTTAAATGAAGCATAGGAGGAAATCCCAGGCTTAACTGGAGTCAGCATGGTGGTGTTTGGGCTGCACTTAGGGCTGCCAGGTGGAAATAATAGGGCATTTATACACGACCCCTAAACTCCGGGGCAAATGGCTCCCAGCTCCGGAGCTTAAAAATGTTTCCCCACCAGCTCCGGAGTTTACAGGAAATTAAGTGCGACCCCGCCCACCTAAGCGCGACCCAGCACACTTTTCAGGTACCTGCTCTTGGGAGGTAAAAATAGCTTGATGCAGATGTGCCGGGCTCTCCTCGCTTCTTTTTGTTGTTGTTTTTTGCCTCCCGCCCCTTTAAGAGAAGGAATCAGGAAGTGACGGGCTCGGAGCAGCTTCCACCGGCACCCGGAGGTAAGCCTTTATTCTTTTGTCCCCTTTTTTCCTCCCTCCCCTCCTGGCAGCCAGCAGCCAGGAAGTGTGGAGGGGTGGGGACGGAGGAACAGCAACGGACCCCCAAGATCTCTGGTCCGAATTTATGGGGCCAGCGGATCTTAGGGGTCATGTGAAAAGGCCCTAAGGGATGTAACCCTGTTGCATTTCATCACCATCGTTTCAAAACTGCAGAGCAGGAAATGGCCGTATGGATCATCCAGTCAGACCCTGTCAAAAAGGCACAGTTGGGAATTGAACTCCCAATCGCTGACTCTGCAGCCAGAGTCCTAGCCCACGTAGCTATCCAGCAGTTTTATTTATTTAAAATGTTTTTACCCTGCCTTTTTCCTTAAAAAAGGGACCCCTGGAGGATTACATAATTAAAAAGCAATAACAAAAATGGATTTTTAATTTTTTTTTAAATTAATGAAATAAACGTTGCATTAAAATATTAGGTGAACATATCACTAAAACAGATTTAAAACCATCAAAAATGCAACTCATTCCCCTTTCAGACAGCCAGTCCCTAAGGTCTGGCAGTCTGAAATGAAAGGCCTTTGTCTGTTTATTAAAGGGCGCCAATGATGGGGCCAACATTGCCTTGCTTTGTGCAATAAGTCACAAATAGAGCAGATCAATTGAATCAATGGAAACTGCACAGTTGACTCACCAAATCCCTATAGCTCCAATAACCCTACATTGGTTGCAAAATACTAACTGCCGGAAGTTCTAACTGCCAAACTAAACTTTGGTACTTCAGTTGCCCACTGTACCTCACTGACAGATGTTGGACTTGATGATCCATTGAGTCCTTCGAGTTCTATAATTCTAAGAGTGTTGCGGTAGTGGTTGTTACATCCCCTGCCTCTTCCCTTTCCTCCAAGATGGATCACCTTACAGGTGTAGGCCTCTAATCTCATAGCCATTGATCTCTAGAAAGAGCTCATGCTTACACCTAACATTGATTGGACTGCTCTGAATCAGAATCAGAATCCTTTTATTGGCCAAGTGTGGTTGGACACACCCGGAATTTGTTTTGGTAAAAAAAATGCTCTCCATATATAAGAAGGAAATGTAAAAATCATATATTCAACAATAAAAACACGGTGCAACACAATATAACCTATTATTAAAAAAAGAAAAGAAGAAAAAAATTATTCAACAGTTTGATAGCACTTGGAAAGAAGCTATCTTTATATCTAGTTGTGCTAGTATGCAATGCCCTAACGTCGGGCTGAGGGTAAGAGTTGAAACAGATTATGTCCAGGATGTGTGGAATCTGTATATATCTTCATCGCCCTCTTTGATGAAGCTGTTGAAGCTGTTTGGATGAACAGCAAAACGTTTCTATCTCTCAAAAAAGAAGTCCAGTAGCCATGACTCAACTCCCAGTTAAACAAACCTGGATGACTGAGAATCTTCACAGAAGCCCTCTTTTTAGCTCATGTGGTATGCAATTCCACAATAGATGGCAAATTAGTAGCAATATTTTTTTCTGAAGTTCCAGTTATCTGTTGAAATCTATATCTGACCTGCTTAGTGGCAGAACTAAACCAGACAGCTATAGAGGAACAGAGGATAGATTCAATAACACCTCTATAAAATTGAATCAAACTGTGATGCTCCTGAAAGTTGGTGTGGAGGCTCAAGACCCATAGTTTCCCGTCTAGCTCATGGCTCCCAGGCTCCTGGTAACTTACCACCTGGACTCCATGGGTCCCTCTTTTCCCAGAAGTGCTCAGACCTAAGGCCTCTGTTGCCAGCTGATTTCTCAGCTTCTGCTTTGCAATAGTTGTGGCTTCCAACGCAGCCTTGAAGTATATTGTCCAAGAAAGCGGTTTATATTTTCGAACCAGAAAGCAATGGGTTAATGCTCAAGAACCGCATCCTTGTCTTTAGATATTATCTTTCACTAATTCATCCCCCCTAGCGGCATTCATCAAACTCTATCGCAGGAGCCATTTTTAGAAAATGAAGTCATCCTGGGATTACAAAATATTATTTAACATAAAATTCGCTTTTAGTTCACTTGACTAAAGTGCACTTCTTAAAATGACTTGCCGTCCTTCTGCGATACCCTTTCAAGGGGAAAGTGGGTGGGTGGGGGATTGAGTCACCTGACAGAACATCAGTAATAAATGTGGTAGGGAGATGGTTGAACAGCTTCTTGCTGAGGGTGCTTTGAAGAACACAATAAATCATTCCCCTTTGACCTTTAGCCAAACTCACTCAAGACAGCATATCAGATAGAGATAGATACCACTGTTTGATCTGCATGCACACTTATAAAGCATTTCTATCTCTTTGAATGTATTCTTACTGTTTTTTCCATCAAGCTCAGAACCTCAGTGCAAATTTATTCTAATAGGAGAGTCTGAAGTTTGTGGGAAGGGAAGTAATATTTCCAGTTTTTGCCTTGTCAAGTTTGGAAGGTAACTTGTCGCATTTTAAAGTATCGTATTCTGCTTATATACAGGGAGCATGGTGGCTCAGTGGACTAAGGCTCCGAAAATGGTTGGCTGCAAAGTCAGCAGCTGGGCGGTTTGAATCCCGGGTGCCACACAGCAGTGTGAGCTCCTGCTGTTAACCCCAGATCCTGCCAAGCTAGCAGTTCAAAAGCATGAAAAATGCAAGTAGATAAATAGGTACCGCCCTAAAAAGCGGGAAGGCAAAACAGTGTTTCCTTGCAGCCATGCCGGCCACATGGTCATGGACTTGCACCACACTGGCTCTTTGGCTTGAATACGGAGATGAACACCGCCCCTAGAGTCAGGACTGGCGCTAGGGTTTTTCGCGCCCTAGGCAAAGGGCGGGGAGGCGGGACGGCGGGGGGCGGGGGGATGGCGGCAGAGGGGGTCGGGCGGCGGCGGCGGCTGTGGCGGGGGTGGGGTGGGGCGGCGGCGGCGGCAGCAGGGGGTCGGGCGGCGGTGGGGGGGTAGGGCGGCAGCGGCAGGGGGGATCCGGCGGTGGCAGCGGCAGCGGGGGGCAGCCAGCTGGGCAGCGCCCCCTGTCCATTTTGGCGCCCTAGGCAACTGCCTAGTTCGCCTTAATGGACGCGCCGGCCCTGCCTAGAGTCAGACACGACTAGCACACATGTGCGGGGGGAACCTTTACCTTTTTACCTTTTTATTCAGCTTATATACTGCCTCATAACACTTAAAACACTCTCTGGACGGTTTACCATTTATTTATACCTGCTACACACTGCCACTCCTCCCCACCTCCCACCCCCAGTGAGCTGGGTACTCATTTGACCTACCTCGAAAGAAGGCTGAGTCCTCTATGAGCCAGCTACCTGGGATTGAACCCCAGGTTGTGGGAAGTTATAGCTGCAGTACAGCAGTTTAACCACTGTGCCACAAGGCTGTTTTACATTTTCATGTTGGGGGCTGTGCATATAGTGTGACCTACCAGAGCATATCCTTCTTCCAAGGATGCAACTTAGAAGCTAATTTCTGCAACTTCAACCCTTAGGGTCATTGTAATATTTGGAGTATAAAACTATCCAGCATGGATTCTCTCACCTGGTCAACCAGGAAAAAATGTGGCAACATTTGAAGAAGGAGCTCTATCCACACACTATAGTTATATCTCTCATTTATTACTGTAAGGGAATGATTGCACTATTGACATTACAACCATAAGACTGGAATCAACGGAGATTTCAAAGCACTTACAATTTTTACAATGCCTTGGGTTAACAGACAAAAGAATCTGAGGTCAGTATGTGTCTATAGCCCTCTGCAATAGACCCCTTCAGAGGAAGGGGGGGGGGGAGAGAGAATGTGGCAACCAGTGGGTTGAATATGGAAAGGTGGGCTCATTTACAATAGGTTCTGCCCCCACCCATCAGGGTTTTTAGTCCTTCCTACAGACAAGTGGGCCCTGATGAAAATTACCCCACAAAGAATGAGATCCTTGGCATAAGATACAGTATTCTGCCACCTTTGTCCTAGGCCAGTGATGGTGAACGTTTTAGAGACCGAGTGCCCAAACTGCGGTTCAAAACACACTAATTTTTCACAAAGTGCCCATACAGCAATTCACCCTGAATGCAGGGGGGTTTGAAGGGCCGATGTCAGGTGCCCACAGAAACGGCTTTGAGTGCCACATTTGGCACTTGTGCCGTAGGTTTGCCAACACTATCCTAGGCACACCAAAAAATAGACCAGGCTAAAGATCGGTCTTATGCCAACCAGCAAGAAACAAAGGCAATAAAACTTGTTTGATGTTATTTCCTAGCAGCTGACACTCAACACCACAATGCCTTCGGGTAGGGAGATTTCACTACACAACTATCCCAATTCCTTTTGAAAACAGACCTATCAGCAACTCCAAGCAGGAGGGTGTGGCATTAGACACATAGGTTCATCAGCTCCTGTTTACTCCTGATTCATCAGCACGTGCAGTGAAAGCACAGCCCGCGTTCCCAAATGATGGTTTTCATTTTGGCCAATCTCTTTTGCTATCAGAAGCTTATGATCTGCCACTGTCTGAATAACTCGGGGGGAGCTGTAATTTTGGGAACAACATCTAGGCCTTTTCTTCCTCTCTCAAACAGTGTATAGGAAAATGGCAACTCCGGATTTGCTGTGCACCTCAGTGGTTTTGAACAAGCCTAGCCATGCATCCGAAGGCAATTTTCTATGTGTGAGCGGACCCTGAAAACAATTCACATTATCTCCACAGCTAATGGAAGACCTTGACAAAGCCTGATGTGTGAAACACAACCTATATAATTCAGAGCTGATGTGGTGTTCAGATGACCAGGCCTTTAGGGGACATTAAAGGGCTGGAGTAGAGTCTTGAGAGTCCCCTGGACTGCAAAAAAACAAACAAACCTAACCATCCTGAAAGAAATCAACCCTGGATATTCATTGGAAGGACAGATTTTGAAGCTGAGGCTCCGGTATTTTGGCGACCTTGATGTCCCTGATGTTGGGAAAGACTGAAGGCAAGAGGAAAAGGGGACGGAAGACGGTGTCATCGATGCAACCAATATGGATTTAACCAAATTCCGGGAGGCAATGGAGAACAGAAGGGCCTGATGTTTTCTGGTCCATGGGGTCACAAGGAGTCGGACACGAATGAACAACTGAACAACAACAACAAAGACAACTGGTGACAAATAATGTGGTCGTATTTACAGAAAACACATTAAATTATTTTTATACCAAAATATAAGGCCATGGGATAAAAGTCAAGAAATTCGAAAATATATATATTATTCTCAATTCAAAGTAAACACTCTCCATATCAATCTTTTAAATTAAAGGTGGGACTTCTGGATTATCTTCAAAGCCTGCAGATATGTTTTTGGCATCCACAACGTGTTGATGATGAAACATCAAAGGCCCTTGTGACATCTGTTCCCTTTTCTGGACAATGTTGGTAACATCTGGGAATGAATACTTGCTAGGATCCACTTCCAGCTTCTGTGTACTCTCATTTCTGCAACGCAAAAACAAGGGACAGGTCATGGTTATATATCTGATATGAAGCCGAATAAATTTCTGGTCAAAAGAACTCCCAAGGCTATGGCACCAATAAATCAGACCAGCCCTTTTAAAGGTACCAACTGCTAAATCTGTTTAGCTTGAATGTGGCAGGACAGATCTTCTTATGTTGATGCTGCTGCTGTGCTTTGAAATTCTCTTCCTCAGTCCTGTGAAATATGACATCCCTGCCAGCAGTTCAGAAGGGAAGGAAGGTAGGTTTGCGTTAGTGGGCCTTTGCAAGTTATTTAATTTCTTCTCCATCACTTGCATGGTGGAACATTTCTAAAGTTAATTATATTCCAGTATCCAGTGTGGTACTGTGGACAGAGTGATGAACTAGAACTTAGACAGTTTCCAAAGATACTTGATTTGTATTCCTGCATGGAGCAGGTTGGACTTGGTGGCCTTGCAGGCTCCTTCCAACTTCATGATTCTATGATTCTATGATAGTTGTTCTGATTGCACAGACAATTTAATATTTCACATTAACCCACTCAATACACCCTACACATCCATATGAGAGCTAATGTGATAGCACCAGGACATTACTGGGCGTTTATACACGACCCCTAAGCTCCGCCGCAAATGGCTGCAAGGTCCGGACCTTAAAAATGTTTACCCACCAGCTCCGGACTTTGCAGATAATTAAGTGTGACCCCACCCACTTTAGCAAGACCAAACTGCACTTTTCTTGTACCTGCTTTTTGGATGAGACAAATATTTGATCCGGTGCAAGGATAGTGAGTGCGGGGCTCTCCTGGCTTCTGTTTGTTCTTTTTTTTGCGCCCCGCCCCTTTAAGAGATCTGAATGCTGCCCGGAACAAAACGGAGGTAAGAAGGCATTCTTTTCTTTCTTTTTTCTCCCTCCCTCAGGCAGCCAGCAACCAGGAAATGCCGAGGGGGGTGGGGACAGAAGAAGACAGAGGAAGAGCGACGAACCCCTAAGATCTCTGGTCCGAATTTAAGTGGCCAGCGGATCTTAGGGGTCGTGTAAAAAGGCCCACTGTCCTGGCTGACAAGAACACTGTCTGTCAAGACCTGTTGCAAAGCATAGTAGATCACAACTAGATTAATCAGGGTGGACGTGATGATTAAACCCTCTATACAATATGCCCCATGGATTCAAATGGGCCTTTCCTAGTTGTGACTTGTTTTGCTAAGCAACAGCATTTTAAGCAATGGATAGCTCACAGGTCAGGCATGTGGCCCCAGAGGTATGAGTTTCACTCCTTAGTGAGATAAGCTGTTGTAGCAAAACAACAGCCACTGTGTGGCCCTGGGCAACCTGCACAGTCCCAGGACACACTCAAGAAGAAGGGAAGAGGAAATCCCTTTATTTATTTATTTATTTATTTATTTTATATTATATTATATTATACTGGTTAAAATCACTTTACTAGAAAACACCATTATTTAGTAAGCTGGCCTAGTTATTTATTTATTTATTTATTTGATTGGTTGGTTGATTGCTTGATTCATATACACTACCCATCTGGCCTGAAGGTCACTCTTTTGAGTACTTCTGTAGACTACTTTTGAGTATATATCTAGAAAACACAGAAAAGGGTGTCACAAGTCAGAACTGTCTTGGCAACTGATAATTATTAATTATCTCCTTGGCAGGAGCTGTTAAGTGTTGCTGCTAAATTTGCTGTTTGCTGTTTCTGTCTCTTCCTGATTATATTGATATTGGTTTTAGGTACATTCCTTTGTCTATGTTCCTCTTCCTTCTTTTAAAAACACTAAAACTGCACTAAAGTGCCCAATGACTTAATCAGGGGTTTTCTGGCCTCACTGCGTATACCTCATTGAGCCGGATGTTTTCTGTGCTATAGAGTTGATGGTACAGTTCCATAGACCACCCAGAGCTGATGGCCAAAGAAATTAACCCGAGTCTAATTGGTTTTATACGTCTCACGCTCCAAGCTGAGCTCCTTTGTGTGATCAATGTGGTACACGAAATAGCAACACAGAGCCTCTTGCCTTTCCCTGTTTTTGATGATCATTCTGTCTGTGACTTAAGGTCTTGCCTCTCATCCAGCTGAGCCCATCACTCTAGTTGCAAAAGTCAGTCACAACCACAGTACAACAACTTACCGAGGATGAAACTCACCAAATCCCAATTGATTCAATGGGCCAACCCTACCACAATACAGTGGCACCTTGTATAAAGGAATTAATTTGTTCCAAATGAAATTATGTTAAGCAAATTTTCTTTTATACACATTTCTCATAGGAATGCATTGAAAACAGAGTAATCCCTAATCATGACCATTTTATGTTGTATGGATTTGCCCCAGAGATGATTCTGTTAAGCAAATTTCCCCTATCTCCAAAATTTTATGTTATACAAACCGTTTGTTATACAAGGGCCCACTGTATACTATGCTAAACAATATGAAGAACGTTATGGAAAAAGAACTCCAAAGGTAACAACTTCACAACGGCAATATAAATGAAACAATCCAAATGTTCTCCTTGCACAACTCATTATGGATCTTTACTTCATCCTCAGGGTCACCAAGAGACTACAGTGGCAAAAGACAACATCACTTTCCAATCACTTCAATGCAGCACTCAGGGGAATAGAATTTGGGGGTTCACTTGGTTAGACAGAATTGTAAAGCTCACTCTAATATACTTCTCCTTCCTACTGCCTTGTGTATCACTCATGGTACAGGTGGGAACCCTTAACAAAGGGAAAGGGAGGAAAAACAGAAATTGGTTGCTAGCCATCATTCAGAACTGAAAGCTTGCTTGTTTTCCCTCAGAAGAACTACTGGCAGCTTTATGATGCTGTGAAATTCAGAATATTAGGGGTCTTCATAACATCCGCTGCAATGTGAAGATGATGTCAGACAGTGCTAAAAATCTACAGCAAACAACGTGTCACAGGGGAAATATGCTGCCTGCTAAAACGTATTTATCCCATCCTTACTGCCCCAAAACGTTAAGATACATAAAAAGCACTGTGGTCTAATTGCTGTTGCAGCGAGTATACCAAAAATGCCCACCAGGCAAAACTGTTAGGCTGACAGATTATGATTACAAAATTGGGCGCCACTGAAACCTGTTTCTCCTATGAACCTTTCACTTGCATTTCCTGCCTTGCTGCAAGTGCAGAGCAGTCCACTGGAACAATCTGGCCTTTTCATATAAGCCCTGTTGAGATGTTCTATCTACATCAAGACACTGGAAGCTTTTCAAGCCCTTTTTCTCTAAGTGTGCAGGAGATTCAGAGCAGCATCCAAAGGGTGCCAACATCTTTCGAAAGAGATCAACCAATGGATCCCAGCCAAGGTGGAAATCAGCCAATTCTAACCCCATATGAGATGAGTCAAATCAAGTTGGAATTCTAAATTGGCTTCTTTTCTTATGCATGTTTGTTGTTATTATGTACCATCAAATTACTTCTGGCTTATGGGGAGTCCAATTAATGACCTCCCAGAGATCTTGTAATTTGTCTTGGTCACATCTTGAAAACTTTAAGGGCATGGCTTAAGTCTGTCTTTCTCATCTGTCTTTTCTCATACTGCCCAGAGTGACCTCGCTGCCAGATGGGCGGTATAAAAATCCAATAGATAGATAGATAGATAGATAGATAGATAGATAGATAGATAGATAGATAGATAGATAGATAGATAGATAGATAGATAGATAGATACTGTCTTCATCTTGTTCTGTCATTATGATCTTCAGGGGGTTGAGTCTTCTTATGATATGGCCAAAGTATGACAGCTTCAGTTTAAGTCACTTTCTCTTCTAGCACTCAATTATGTTTCTTTCTGCTGGCCCATGGTATCTGTAGAGCTCTCCTTCTGCACAACATTTTGAATGACTCAACTTTCTTTCTTGTGAGCTTTCTTTATTGTTTAATTTTTCCTATCTGCACACAGTAATCATCAGAATCATCACAATATGTGGATGATATTGTGTTAAGTCAGGCCATAGGGTTAAGTTGCCAAGCACTGTGACCAACAGCAGTTCTTTAGGGACTTAGGCACACAGCATTTAATTGGAAATGCAGCAAACTGAAACCAAGCCGAAGCTATGCTGTCCAACTGGTATCCTGCCTTGTGCAGCCAATCCTACAGAATGCCACTGCAGTGCTCAGAGTATTGGGGCTCATCCAGGCCAGATGCCATCTCCACATCCTGTGGTAGGGAGTTCCACAGACTAACAATGTGCTGGGTGAAAAAATATTTTCTTTTGTCTGTTCTTACTCTCCCAGCCCTCAATCTGAGTGTATGTCCCCTAGTTCTGGTATTTTGTGAGAGGGAGAAGAGCATCCCTCTATCCACTTTACTCATGCCCTGCATTATTTTGTACGTCTCAATCATATCCCCCCTCGGGCGCCTTTTTTCCAGACTAAAGAGCCCCAAATGTTTTAGCCTTTCCTCATAAGGGAGGTACTCCAGCCCAGAAATCATTTTAGTTGCTCTCTTCTGACTTGACAGTACATAACACAACATTCTATCATGACATGATTGAGCTATAAATAGATTTTACATCAACAGTGCTATAAGACCTGTCTTTTTTTTAAAAAAGGAAAACAAAAAGCATTTTAACAATAAAATTATTTTTAAAGAATATTACAAAAAAAATCCAATATAATTTAAAAAAAACTGATTCTGATTTATCATCTTAAACAATAAACCATCGATTTTATCCACTCTGGTTTGGGAAGCATTAACCGTCTTTCATTAAACCTACCCTTTCATTTCAACGGTGCTCTTTATGAAGTGTTTGCGCTCGGTGGTTCTCATCACTTATCCCTCCTAAGTGCATTACAGCCACTTTCATTCATCCCTACCTCCAGTGAGGTTATTGCCATTAAGTAAGAATGACCACAGGAACGTAAAAAGCTGAAATTAGCAAAGCCCAAAAGCCACTCCAATCAAAGAATATGCAGTCTATATAAGGAGCGGATAACGCCGGGAAAAGTGAATGCTAAGAACATTTGAAACGCATCTGAAATAACATATTGGCAAGAATTCAACTGAATATTTGCCCTTGTGTAAGTACTGTGATGTAACTTGGAGCAATTAATGAGTCTCCCAGCGGAATTCCTGGTTGCATGCCGAGCCACACAACTGACAAACAGTTAGGAATTTGATCAGGGACATTAATTAGCAGCTATTCACCACCACAGCTTATGCCACTGCACTTATGTTGTGTGAATATTTATTCTGTTGTGTGAATATTTATTCTGCCTGCTTATTATTACTCCATTCTTCAGTAAGTTCCTCCATACTAAAGTACTTGTCAACGTGCTGGCCTAGCACAGTTTACAGACAGGCAGAATAAGTCTGAGATCTGATGCACAAAAATCAAGGGCTCTGTCAATGAACTATGGGTGTTACGTGCTGTGAAGTCACTTCCAATCCACGGCAACCTTATGAACATAAGAACGTAAGAACAGCCTTGCTGGAACAGGCCACAGCCCGTCCAGTCCAGCATTCTGTCTCACAACAGTGGCTCACCATTTGCTTCAGGGTATTCCCAAGCAAATGTCTTCACCTGATTCCCAGCAAATGGCATTGAGACATATCCTGCCTATCTCTCCAACCCGGAGGTTGTCCTTAGGGCTTAGGCATCCATAATGAGAGCCATTGATACCCTTGTTCTTCATGAACTTGTCTAATCCTTTCTTAAAGCTGTCAAGGCTGACAGCTGTCACCACTTCTTCTGGCAGGGAGTTTCATAGACCAGTGATCCTCTGGGTGAAGAAGTACTTTCTCTTTTTTGAAGCAAAAAGGTAGCTAGTTATTGAGTTAGTTAGTTAGTTAGTTAGTTAGTTGGTTGGTTGGTTGGTTGGTGGTTAGTTTTCTATATCACCCATTTAACCAATGGTTACTCTGGGTGGTTCACAGCAATAAGTCACATAAACAAAACATAACATAAAATAATCAGTGCAATAAAATTAAGCTAAGTCATTTTAGCTTCTAGAGAGAGTTCAGGCTTGCCTTGGTCCAGCACCCACTTCTTCGTCTTTCTGGCAGCCCATGATACCTATCAAGATCCCCTCAACACCATATTTCAAATGAGTCATTTTTTACTGTCAGCTCTCTTGAATATCCATGAACATCAATGGGAATACCACAACAGAAATAATCTCAGTTTTGGTCTGCAGAGACATTCTCTTACACTTGAGGATTTTTTTTAAAGTTACTCAATAGCTGCCCTTTTGAGTCTTGAGATCTTCTGATTTGTTGACTACAATCTCTATTTGAATTGCTGACTGAACTGAAGTATTGAACCTCTTCAACCATTTGGATTTTTTTGCAGTCAAAATTAAAATTGCCAATTGTGGAACTGTCTGTCAATTTCATGGTTTCAATGTATCTGTGACAGCTCCTGTATAATTTCAGAAATAAATTTTGATGACAAAATATGCTCACTGAGACATGTTTTTAGAAATCTTCAGAAATCTTGCTATTACATTTGCCATGTGATGGCAAATTTCCATTTAAGTTAACAGGCATGCAACCTTCTAACTCTTAGAATGAGCTATATGTCTGGAGAACATCCACTGAACTGTATAAGGGTCTGATAAGCAAAAACCTAGAGCTATAAGCCTTATTGAATCAGGGCAAACATCAGTCATGGGAAATAAGGTCCATGTCATGTTTGATCTCTTTATAGGTCACCTTGTTCCTGTAT
The DNA here is from genome assembly GCA_037367245.1 of Phrynocephalus guinanensis. Lineage (NCBI taxonomy): Eukaryota > Metazoa > Chordata > Lepidosauria > Squamata > Agamidae > Phrynocephalus > Phrynocephalus guinanensis. Next base: position 12,659,341 of record CM074739.1, on the reverse strand, counting down.
CACGTACATTTCATAAACAACATTTTTTTTAAAATCTGCCATTGTTTTTTAACAAGGATACTTAAGTTACTGGGCCATGGAGAGCCAATAAGAATTCATGTCAGCCTTGTTTTATGTTGAAAACTTGCTCTACCTTAAATTAGGCAAAGATAAAATGCAACATGCCAACTCATTTATTTGGGGAACAGCAGGTATTAAAACGGCTAAATGCACATAAACTATGGAAGAAATGTCCACATCTAGCCACTTTCAGGGAAACCAGGACTACAAATGATACTTTCATGAAGCAGGAGTTTAAAACATCAGTGGCCAAAATTATGTCACTTAATTGAGTAAATCACACTAGAGTAGCCCCGTTGAATCAATGGGGATTTAGCAAATCAGCTCCTCCATACACTTTATTAATTCCAACAGGCCTACTCTGCTTCTTCAGACACTTACACCGAGTGTAGCTCCTGTAAATGGACCAAGTATTCAGTATAAATGTAATATTAGGCCAAATAAAAGTTGTTATTTTCTAAGACACCAAAGGACTCATTGTTTTCGAAACAACAAACAGGACCACCTACCTGAATTTTCCCCCAAATGATTAAATACTGATTTAAACAGCTACCGAATTACCTCTCCATTTACCAAAGCAGTGGTTTTCCTGATAGGTGTAGGGAATGCAATGTGTCCTGTTAGTATACCAGAGTTTTTCAAGGAAAAGATCAGCCATGATGGATTATTCCATGAAAGGCAAAGGATCACACACTTCTAATCCTTCCTTGCAAGTTGAAGATTAGTAGAGGAGGATGTATCAGGGAAATACAGTGGTACCTTGTATAAAGTAATTAATTCGTTCCAAATGAAATTATGTTAAGCAAATTTTCCTTTATACAAATTCCTATAGGAATGCATTGAAAATGGAGTAATTCCATTTTTATGTTGTACAGATTTCCCCCACAGGCGATTATGTTAAGCAAATTTCCCCTATCTCCGAAACTTTTTATGTTGTACAAATTTTATGTTATGCAAGCTGTTTGTTATACAAGGGTCCACTGTAGTTTGTGTAGGATCAGAATGGCTTGGTTGGAACTCCACATTAACAGAATCCTCAGTAACCTACATGGTTCTGTGAAAATCAACGTGAAGTGGAACCTCCACCCCCTCCAAACAGGGATTTTTTTAAAAAAAAATCTGGTCCATCTACAGGAAATCTAATATCAAACACAAAACTTCTGATGGTGATACATAACCTGGCACGAGCCTCTTCCAATCCACCAATGAAGTACTGCTTTTATTCGGAACATGCACGGTAGAAATCAAATCCCTCCTCAATTCTGCTGGCAGCCCAGTCTGTCTCATATCCTTGATCAATAATACATGTTGGAAAAATTTGAGTACCATCAGCCCTTTAAAGAAAGCCTAAGCTAGACAACTGAAAGTGATGACTTATTTCTTTGCAAGTTGTTCTGGCACAAAATCTCCCTCCATGGAGAGGGTTGTCTAGATGAGGAGTCTGACTTTCAATCCATAGCTCTGTAGAAGAGGTTGACAATCGAACGAAAACAATTTAACCTGCAGAAATAAAAGTTTTCCCAGCATTACCGTTGAAGTGGAAAAAATTGTAGAGGCCCAGGACAAGCCATTAGTCAAAAGCCTCCATGTAAAGCTCCCCCCCACCCACCCAAATACAACTCAGCATTCTAATTGTTGCTTTTCAGTACAACAGTATGCTCACTGGGCTACAATGTGGTGTAAATAAATAACTGGTTTAAAAGCCAAAGACTTCTAAGATGCCGCCTAAAGAAATAAAGCACAATTACCTTTGTAAATTTCGTCGCAGTTTATTGGTGCCAGGGGGTTTCCCGGGAGTGGAAGCTTTTTGGTTAGCCACAATTATTTCTTTAGCCTGGGGAAAAGATAAATAGTGCACTGGTTTTATTAGGATTTTGTGTTTTTCTGCAGGATAGGGGGAAATGGGAACACAAAATCATCATCTTAGAACTGCAGAGCTGGCAGGCACCCTATGGATGATCAAATCCAGCCACTGACAAGGAGGCACAGTAGGGAATCCTTTTCACACGACCCCTAAACTCCGCCGCAAATGGCTCCCAGCTCCGGAGCTTAAAATTATTTCCCCACCAGCTCCGGAGTTTACAGATAATTAAGTGCGACCACGCCCACCTAAGCGGATCCCAGCACACTTTTCATGTACCTGCTCTCGGAGGGTGAAAATTCCTGATGCGGATATAACAGTAGTGACTGCCGAGCTCTCCTTGCTTCTGTTTGCTCTTTTTTTGCCCCCCGCCCCTTTAAGAGATCTGAATGCAGTGCCGGGAGCAAAGCGAGATGGCAGAACGGAGGTAAGTGGCATTCTTTTCTTCCTGTTTTTCTCCCTCCCCTCACGCAGCCAGCAGCCAGGAGTGCGGAGGGGGTGGGAACGCAGGAACCGCGACAAACCCCTAAGATCTCTGGTCCGAATTTAAGTGGCCAGCGGATCTTAGGGGTCATGTGAAAAGGCCCAAAGTCCAAACCCCTAGCTGCGAAGCCAGAGACCTAAACTGATGAACTGAATGCTTCAGGCAAGATGTGTTCATTTAATATTTCCATGTACATCATCAAGTGCTTGAACTGTGGAGCAAAAAGGAAGGATTAAACTCTACTCACTTCAGTTTTATTCTCCCAAAATTTAGAAATAAAGATCTGGAAGACCTTCTGGATGAAGGAAAAGAAGACGTGCAACTACAACAAAATGCATACTATATGTAGTAGCATTTGCTTTATATGTCACTTTGGCTGTTTTTCTGCAATCAGAGGTTGAATGTTCTTATGGCTTGAGTCAAAATAATTAATTCCATATCTCTTGCATCCTATCCATTAAGTGGGAAATAGGGAAGTCTAGTCTCTAATGAGGAAAGACCCTCACCTTGAAATGACAAGATTATCCCCCCATTATGTGCTGCTGGTACTGGGCAAAATTCGTTGAAATTAAAGGCTATCTAAGACCTATTGATCACTATCAGATAATATATTTTCCACTTCTATTGAAGTTAGTAAGACCTAGAAGCATTCCACTTTGGATGGATTGTCCACACAATGGAAACTGAAGTAATGAGAACTATTGAAGTTTGTCTATTTCCATATGGTGCCAAAACAGATCGAGACCATGCCATGGTGATTTACATTACTTACAAACACACAAACACACACGCACGCACGCACACACACACACACAGAGAGAGAGAGAGAGAGAGAGAGAGAGAGAGAGAGAGAGAGAGAGAAAGAGAGAGAGAGATTTAAAACATGTCTGCATTATTTTTAGCTGTCTAGATGCCCTAAACACATCAGATCTCGCCTGATTTCCGGAAGCTAAGCAGGGTCGGCCCTGGTTAGTACTTGGATGGGAGACCACCAGGGAATACCAGGTGCTGTAGGCGCCTGGAGTAGGAACTGGCAAACCACTCCAGTGTTCCTGCCAAGAAAACTCCATGGACATGGAGTCATGAAGACCTTCTGGATGACCTTCTGGATGACTCTGGATGTGTGTGTGGTCGGTCATGACTGTAACACCACACACACACACACACACACACACACACACACACACACACACACACACACACACACACACACACACACACACACACTATTTCTAATCTTTTATTCAATCTGTGCTCTCAGCACAAAAATTGCAGTGAACGTCTACAGTGCAACTTAAATTTTCTCAAAGTAATGCAGCCCAGATTTACCACCAATTCCTGAGCAGCTTCTCACATAGGTTGTTGCACCCTTTTATTAAATGCTGAAGTTCTCTTAAGGAACTGAGTGTATCAACTTAATGTGTGAGTTTTTAAATGCCTTTTTCTGTCAGAACACTCTTCAGCTCATCGAGAAATGGTTTCAACCAAGTAACATTTTATAGGAAGGCTGAGTCATTCATACAATCAAGACAGTTCTTCACAGCCATTCAGAGAGGCAAATTTAATGTAAGAAAAGTAGAGCTGTTGTGGACCAAACCAAAGTCGATTCTAATCCAGCATTTCTTTTCCATATAGTTGTCAACAGGATGCCGTCACAAACACTGCATTGATTTTGAGACAAATAAAATGACATACTGTAAGGAATTTAAATTTATGAGGGTCCCGTGCCAGCGTGCCTGCGCTTCATGGGCTGCAAAAGACCAAGTCTGAGTCTCAGGAGACGAGAAAAGAATTTATTGATTGATCAATCAGGGAGACCCGACCCGGTGTAAATTCCAGGCGAGGTCTCCGCCCAAGCATTGGAAAGCGAAACATTTTATAAGGTTCCTCTATTCTTTGTCTTCCCTTAACTGAAATTACATCATACACACACCTGCTCCATACATCAAATACTAATTGACACTTTTTAGTCATTTATTTCGTATTTCTGACACTTGCCTAAAAATTCTAACTGGTACGTTTGATCTCCTCCCCTCACAGGCAGGGAGGGTAGACTCATCCTTATGTCCTTGGACATCTGACAGTTACAAATACCAGACTCTGAGATAAGGCCTCCCTGGTATGCCTTGGACACACGTTAATTGCTAGTGTGTGATCCTCAAAGCTTAGGAACTTAATTGGATCCTTGAATTCATAATTGCTTAGCGGAAGTTCCTTTTTCTATTCTAGCCGGAAAGGCTTGACCAAAGATTTTACTAAGTTTACAAGAATACAAATGTAGATACATGTGACTGTGATACATATATGTATATATATATATATATATGTATATACGTGGAGTGCTTAAGTGAATATAACTACATTATTCGTGTCACTAGTGTGGCTATATATGTATATATATATATATATATATTGCTTAGAATACATTGTTGTTGAAGACATGAGGGCTTGTCCATACCTGTGGTTAGTAAAGCAGCCATATATATTTATAAATATATAATTAGTCAAATGTCCTCCCTTACACTCGGCCCTGACGCGTTATGGAAATTTACGCCAGTAAATTCTCCATAAGTTGCCCTCCCGTGGACTTGTAAGGGACAAAGAAACATATAGAAGGTGTATATACAAAAGCGTGAATATTGCTTAAGCTTCCCTGCTTACCATTCATTCCCTTGGAGAGGGGTGTCATCATGAGTGACTTTCCAGTGTTCCGGACGAGAGTATCAGCAGTGCTGCCAGGAAAACTTTCCCCACCCCTTTTCTTCTCTCAAAGGGCTTATAGGCACAAAATGATTTGTGGCGTCTCATGGTGAGGGACGCATTTGGACAAAGAAATCCCCATTAATTCACTAGGGGACTCTCTATAGTGAAATGTTAAGTTACCAGATAAAGTTTAGCAATGTCTGGGAGTTAAAAAAAACCCTCTGGCCAGACCCGCAGACTGCAATGGATGGATGCGTTTCACAGACCATAGCATTTAGATGTCCCCTGTTTGAGGAATGCAACATGATCACAACCTCCCACGGCCTGCTGCTCACTGCCCAAAGATTCCAAATTCCCAACCTCTGAAGGGGCTGGCATAACATTGTGATAGACTTGGATATCAAGATCCCTGTCCCAAAGTGATACCTAAACAGCAGATTTGTTCAGTACCTTATATCAGGACAATCATGAAACCCAAATAAATTTTCTTGCAGCAGCAGTGCAAATGTGAGATATCTTGCTTATGTGTTTGGTAATCAGGCTGAAAACCCCTGAATTCCATTTAGGGTCAGTTTGCAAATCAAACACTTATAGAAATATGAGCAAGGCTCCCTTGCCAGCCTGCTCCCTTTTGCTGTCAAATGGCTTTAGACCTTGAAATGTGACGTTGCATACTGTCATTTTTCATAAAGATACACAAACATTAGTACCAGATTTCATAGAACAAAGATCATGACATGATTTTCAACCTTATGCAGGTGTGTGGTGTGCTTTGAAACTCAAATGATAGCAGGTTGTGCAGAATTACCCAGTTGTTCATGCATACAGGGCAACCCAGATGATAGACATTAATCTTAGAAAACCAATTTTTAGCCATAAACCATAAAGGCACTTCAAACTTTTACAATGACTATCAATAATAGGCAATAATACAATAAACAGTGATTAACAATTAACGTCCCCTTTGCAAGGCTTCGAAATAAACGCTCACTTGTGGATGCTGGTGTGTGTGGCGACACAAGTTCACAATTTCTTGGTGGTCCAGCGCATGGTGAAGGCATGTGAAGGTCTGAATTTGAACCCCACCAAGTTTCTGTCCCGACGAAAAGGGGTGAAATTGCGGGCGTGAAGTCTGTTGGCCGCAATCCAAAACCGGAATCAATGGCTGTGCGGCTTCGTGGTTGTAAATCTCCCTCTCCCCCCCACAAACAAAGAAAAGAAAAGAATAAAAGAAAGGAGGCGGATAGACAGGATGACAACCTGTCCACCCGGGATGCATGGGGAGCAAGGCAACAAACGGCAGTGGGGGTCTTCAAAGCGCATAAAGCAAAGGCGCCCCCCAAGAACAGGCAGGATGACCGCAGGTCAGGCGCACTTCATCGACCTTTGTCCAGGGAGATGCAAGGCGACACCGGTCCGGGCTCTTCCCCTCTGGGTAGTTGGCTCAGGTCCACGCAGGTAGAAAGGGGGTCCACACCGAAAGGACGTGCAGAGCGAAATCATCGCGGCGATGTCATCCGGGGTGTGGGATGGATAGCCTCATGGACCACAGGAGAGGTCCCACGGACAGTATTCACGAGAGTCGCTGCCGGCCGTCCAAACCAAAGGACTCCAGGCTCCAGAAGTGAGGAATGGCAGGGGTGCTTTCCCAGTGCGAAAAGTCCTGCATCCCAGGCATATCTGGACAAAAATTAAGCACACACACACGAACGAAACAAACAGACACAGAACACAAACACACACGAAATGCCCCCGCTGCTGTCTTTGTGCTGCAAGGCAGGGTGGCACAGTCTATCTGACAGTCTTAAAAACAGGAAGGAGAGAGAAAAAAAAATGTTGCAAAAGGTAGAATAAGGCTTCCGTTTTTGCAGAACCAGTCTGTGAACGGGGGAAGCCAAAGTTTATGGTGAGGACGCATCTGTAGTCGGCAGTGTATGATGAGTGCTTGCAAGATGATCTCGCAGGATCTCACAAGCGAGGGGCTCAGGCGTCCCCAAACAGGCACCTGAGATAGATCTCATCCCCAAAGTCAAATAGCCCTGCTACATGGGGACAGCAAAAAAAAATGTAGCTGGCAGAATATCCAGGAAATGCAAAGTAGGCTCCTAGCATGAACCAAATTGTTCCGGAGGGGAATATGGACTGGCAAGCGGAATGATAAAGTCACGGCTGGCCACACTTCAAAACAAAAGTCAGTGGCTGTTTTAAACCCACTCTCTCCCCCCATAAACAAACAGAGAGAGAGAAAAAAAAGAAAGGAAAAAGAGACAGGATTGTAATCTGTCACCCTGAGTTGAAAGTGAATCAGCAGGCTGCTTCAGGACCTTCCGAAGTGTCAACGCACGCTGTCAGCTGGGGGAGGATGCCTCAGGACGGAAAGTGTGTCCTCCAGCGTCTTTCCAAGGGGGAAGAGACAGACAGACCGAAACAGACGAACAATAAACACACACACAAAAATTGCCACGCAATCTGCAGAGCATGGCCTGGTTCTCCAGGTGTGATAGTGCTGCATGCAGTACACTGTGTGCAGATTTCAATGGCACAGTGCAGTGCAGTCTATCTGAAAGGCTGAAGAAGGGGGGAAAAATGTCGCAAAAAGCAAATGTCCTGCAGAATGGGGCATATCTCTTTGTGAAACAAGCATATGAATGGGGGGGGGGGTCCAAATGTTCGGAAAAATCGTTTGGCCATAGTACACAACTGCACTTTAGTAGATGTGCACAAATTCAGGTCGGCCATGGTCACGCTACTAGGCTCCCTATGAAATTTGTAACAAATTAATAATGTGCACTATAGAGCCATTCTTAAAAATAGGGAAGCTTGCCCGTTACATGCACAAAACAGGAAAAGACAAATCGTTAAGTCCATTTCGGTTTCTAAAAAAAAAAAAATAAGCCTCGATTCCCTCAAGGGGGGGGGCTTCTGAGACCAGGCGTGGGTTAAAAGCTGCAACCTAGGCGAGTCTTTTACTGCCTAGGGCAAAAGGAAAGAAAAATCCTTTATTCCCCTGTGTTGACTTAGTTACAAAAAGTCATTGAAATCGGAAGTAGCTTTTAAACTTATCTGCGAAAAGCCTAATGAAGAAAAATGTGCAGTGCGTAGAGTAAGCAAGGCTCGTCTTAAATTCTGGCGTGTAAGCCTGTTGAAGGCTTCGGGACTGACCCGTACGTTACGTTACTCCAGGCTTGGGAGAGAGAAAGAAAAAAAAAAAGGAAAACTAGGCTGTTTTGTCAACATTCCTCAAATTCCTCTGGGAGGGGGGAAAGAGAGGTGGTATGCTGGCTTGAGAGCAGAAAAAGAAAGGAGGGGTGTAGACTTTTAAAATTCCCCCGCGGCTGGCTTTCACAGCCTGAGGCAGGAAGGTGAGCCCCTTCAATTACCCTGTAATTAGGTGAAAAAAAAAAGGCACTAAACTAATTAAGGCAACCTATTATCCCTGTGGTTTGTGAAGTTATCTACTTAAGCCTAATTTGGGATGCATGACTCTCGTACAAAGAAACAAGAGCCAGAGTGTGAGACCCCGCGTTATTGAGACGCCTTAAAAAAAATGTCACAGGCGTTTCCAGCCAGAGTGTGAGAACAAAAAAATGATTTTATTTTATGTTATTTTTACCTTTTTGGCGGCTTTGAAGAACCCCTTCGTATTTTAAATAAAAAAAAAACCTTGTCCTGCTCTCAAAAACCTGTGAGCAGCTGTTTTAAAAAGAGGAAGGGGAGTCCCTGCTTTGGACCACTTCCAGCACAGAAGTCTCAGGCCCTTCGTTTTCCTCATGGAGCTGACGTACTACAAGGGATTTGGATAAAGATTCCATATTCAGAGATTTAGACAAATTTTGTTGGGGAAAATAGGAACTGTCTAAAAGCTTGGATTAAATAATGCAACGGGATACAAATAGAGCCTCTGCTTCTCAATTACTGGTGCGTCCTGTGGGTTGCTGCCTCAGTCTGCCCATCATGAACCCTGCCCATTCTCGTCCCTGACTTACACTTTCCTTCTACCTCGTTTCCTTTAACTATTTCTTTTCTCTCTCTCTCTCTCTCTCTTTTCCTCCTTCTCTCTCTGTCTCTTTCTCTCCTTTCCTCTCCCCGTTCTAATGGCATCTCCAAGGTCCTGATCTAGGTAGGAGATGGGAGGGAATTCTATTTTCAGTTGCTCCTAAGAATCTCCTTGTTCCAAATTAAATTGTCTTATGGTTCCAGCCAAGGCTTACTTGCAAGGGGGGGGGGGGGGAAGGCTGCCCTAAGCCTTTGAGGTGCAAAATCTTAAGGAATGATGTTATCACTTGGTTTTTCAATTGCTAGCTCGCTGGGCTATGAGTACAAAAATGCTAGCTGTCTTTTCAGAGCACATAGTCGGTCTGAAAGGGGTGGATGTTCAGTTCACCCATGGGACCGGCCGTGCTAAGAAAAGTATTTCTCAAACGCCCTGTGATGATTTCTTCTTAAAATGTCCCTATAGGTTGTGAATTATGTTGTGTAACAAGCCAGGCTAAGTTATACAAAACATGCGGCTTGAGTATTCAAAAATATCTTCTTGCAGTGTCTATACTTCCCCTGGTTTATAAAATTGGGGTCTTCTCATTTTGGGTGATTTTTACTGCCTCTGGACATATTAACAGGCAATACGTGGCTTGTCACCCTCCCCTTTTTGAGGGCTAGAAACTCAATCTTTGGGATGTTAAAGTCCTGCCTTTGTCAGAGGGTACTTTCTTGAAATTTACATTTGTTGCATTCAATATCAAAATCAGGTCTCCTTATGGCAATGTGCCAATCTTGCCACAGGGTTCCTTAACAAAGGGCATAGAAGCTGAATCAAGTTATGCCCATCTACCTCCTTGTTAAAGGTTTATTAGTATGCTCATAAATTCTCCCGCATACCAAACGGACTCACACTCAATTAATTACACATCAAGCACGCCCAACAGTTGATATTAAGATTTGATTTCCCTGCTTTTGACTATTAATAGTTCAGAAATAACGTCCCTACCTGTCTCCTCATGTGGTGCACAGCAACCCCTAGCTCCGTTCAGAGCTTCCACATCCAAGGAGTTGGGCATTGGCGTAGCGGGATGGAAGCACCTCCTGAATGCTTGAATAAGGCAATTCAGAAATGCACATCTCCTGCCCAGCACGTCCTGTCCTCTCAAGGCTCCGCGCTCTCCCCGAGTTCCCTCAACTCTATACGCATCCATCCCCACTTCTATCCTGCCGCCGTCCTTCTATTACACTTCCTCTTCCCATCTGTCCCTTTCCATACTACCTCAGTCCACTGTCCTGCCTTCCTGCTACCACACTTCCTTTCTGTCCATTTGCCAACCATTTCTCCTCATCTTTTCCTCCATCTATTCATTTCTTTAGTTCACTATCTTGCCTTTGCTTCCATCATCTTTCAAGTTTCCTACCCAATGTTACTAAAAACGCATTCCTCAGATACCCTGTGATGTTTTCCCAGTAAAATGTCCCTTCAGCTGGTAAATCTTTTGTGTGACCAACCAGTCACAAAATACATAGGATGTTGTTTATCCATGAGTACTCAAAAGTACTTTTCTCACTGCCCATTTTTCCCCTGGTTTTATTAAAATTGCTGGAGGGGTCTTCTAGTTGGCAGAGTATTTAGTCTCTATATTACTTAAATAAGCACGTCCTTATGAATTCACACGCCTCTTGCTAGCAAGTCATAATTGGTCTGCCCTCCTTGAGGGCTAGAATCTTAATTTTTGAGATGGCAAAGTCCTGCCTAATCCTATTTAGAGGGGCCCTTCTTAAAACTTACTTTTGTTCCATGTAATACTAAAATCATTACTTCTGGTGGCAGAATTCCAATGTTACCACATCACACATCAAAAGGGGGTGCATAAACTACACTAGTTTACCCCCATAGGTTTACTTTAAAGGTCTAACTGTGTTCCTATGATTTTTCCCACACAAGCATCACACAGACTCACACCTCAACACTCAAATGCGCATCATACACGCCAACATGTGATTCAGCAACCATACACAACTCTCCCACATTTCTGTTTCCCCAGTTAACTGTGATCCCTTGCCTAAGAATAAATCTTTTTAACTTCTCTAAAATCAAACGGAGTTGATGTCGACACTCCGTTGGTAGTAATGTGGGGCAAAGACTGCCACTCTTTGCCACCGCTTTAAGCACAGGGGATGGCCATTCCCCTGCTGTTACGTAGGGTATAGAGGCATAGCCCCTTACCCTGAAAAACACATATACATGAAGCTTCTTTTACACAAAATTCAAAAGTGGAATCATCATCCCACATACCCATGCATTAATATATCTCTTAAACTTATCCCAGGACGGCGGAGCCACACTCCCCTCCTGTTTCAATACTGGGGGCGGACACTAGGGCTACTGGCTTCTTTGCAAAAGAACCGTTCCACCCTTAGAAGATTTGGGGGTTCCGTAACCCCTACTCTCTCCTGGTCCTCGGGATGCAAATGACGCATTCGTCATTTCTCGTCTCCTACCCCCGGGGCCGACAATAAGAATTCGCAATCTTCTCCACTCCACAGAGCTGCTAGATTCGAACTCAAGCCACCCCACAACTAGTTTTCTCTTCTTACCAGATTTCTTTTGCGCAGTCCTCTTACAGTTCCTCCGTTGTTCTGCCGGCTTTGTTTCTCCTTAAATAACAGTATTGTGTCCAATGCTGATAGAACAAGTCTCCTCTCAAAATCAGAGGGTCCGGACTAGATTTGTTCCAGGGTCAGCATGAATTCTTACTGTGATTTAAGTCAGACTCCCAAGAGCGCTGGGGCAGTGGCAGGATCCGAGTCACGGCACCAGAAATGTAAGGAATTTAAATTTATGAGGGTCCCGTGCCAGCGTGCCTGCGCTTCATGGGCTGCAAAAGACCAAGTCTGAGTCTCAGGAGACGAGAAAAGAATTTATTGATTGATCAATCAGGGAGACCCGACCCGGTGTAAATTCCAGGCGAGGTCTCCGCCCAAGCATTGGAAAGCGAAACATTTTATAAGGTTCCTCTATTCTTTGTCTTCCCTTAACTGAAATTACATCATACACACACCTGCTCCATACATCAAATACTAATTGACACTTTTTAGTCATTTATTTCGTATTTCTGACACTTGCCTAAAAATTCTAACTGGTACGTTTGATCTCCTCCCCTCACAGGCAGGGAGGGTAGACTCATCCTTATGTCCTTGGACATCTGACAGTTACAAATACCAGACTCTGAGATAAGGCCTCCCTGGTATGCCTTGGACACACGTTAATTGCTAGTGTGTGATCCTCAAAGCTTAGGAACTTAATTGGATCCTTGAATTCATAATTGCTTAGCGGAAGTTCCTTTTTCTATTCTAGCCGGAAAGGCTTGACCAAAGATTTTACTAAGTTTACAAGAATACAAATGTAGATACATGTGACTGTGATACATATATGTATATATATATATATATATGTATATACGTGGAGTGCTTAAGTGAATATAACTACATTATTCGTGTCACTAGTGTGGCTATATATGTATATATATATATATATATATTGCTTAGAATACATTGTTGTTGAAGACATGAGGGCTTGTCCATACCTGTGGTTAGTAAAGCAGCCATATATATTTATAAATATATAATTAGTCAAATGTCCTCCCTTACAATACCACCCAATGCCAATGTACAGAAACCATTCTCCTCATAATTTCTAGGGCAAAAAGGTCTAGTTCTGCTGGTCTGAAATCTTTCAGTGCCCTCATTTCTTGGTTGGGGAGAAGGAAGGACATTAATTTTCTGGCTTAATAAAAGTGTATCTGAAAACATGAAATACTTTCATTGACTGGATCCAGAAATTAATTCTCTGCATAATCTTCACTTACCACAAGGTTACAAGAAAGGCAAGAAATGGCTGATTTTGAAAATTAAGCAAAGAGAAGCAGCAAAAAGCTCTGAAAGGATGAAACAAGTATCAACAATTAAGCAACAAATATATAATATTTACTTGTGCTTGACACAGAGCAGTGCAGCAGTAGCATGCAGATAAAATGTCAGTATTGATATAAAGTATTGCAGAGTTAGGTTATGAAGAGACAATGAGTAGAGTAAAAACTCATATATTCATATATACATCAAAAATATATACAGCATAACAACCAAGCAATATTTACAACAGACAAACAGAGTGTGGGGTTCTGTTCTCACCATAACAGACCCGCCTAACAAATGGAAAGCTAGTGCTTTTTATACAGTTCAGTACCCATCAGATGTGAGTCATCACTAATTACAATCTGATGCAATCTGATACAATCATGATGCTATAAATTCTTTCACCTGTGCTTCATCACATAACATGCCTGTGATTACTTATCTCTTACACTTGTGAATTAACATCATGAGTCTGCAGAATCTAACTGCCTCCATTTTACAATTCTCTTTCCACTATCTGTTAAATATACATAACATATATTTTATCAACTTTTACATATCTTGACAACAAGGACTTCTGTGGTGCAGAATATTCAAAGGATTAAGAATCCTCAAATGGGGCATATCTTTATCAGTGCCATTTAGGAATTCCTCCTGCACTCCATGACTCCCTTTGAACCCTGTTGATTCAGACTCTTCAGGTAGTTAATGTACTAACTAACTAGCACACTATGTTGGCATTAACTTTCATTAATAGGGAATTAACTTTTGATTGGGGTGGGGAAGAGAAACGAGCTTCTTGATTTATGAGAATTAGAATAACGTAGATGGGGGAAATGCCTATTGTCAACCAAGGAGGTACTGTTTGATAAGGAGTTGCACAACCACATGCAACCAGGACTTTGTGAATTAGCCACATGTGTCTTTGGGCCTTTTTACACGACCCTTAAGATCCGCTGGCCACTTAAATTCGGACCAGAAATCTTAGGGGTTCCTTGCTCTTCCTCTGTCCCCACCCCCCTCCGCACTTCCTGGTTGCTGAGGGAGGGAGAAAAAGAGAAAGAAAAGCATGCCGCTCACCTCGTTCTGCCTCTCATCTCTGTAAAAGTAGCTCTTAAAGGGGCGGGAGACAAAAAGCAGCAAACAGAAGCGAGGAGAGCCCCGCACTCACTATCGTTGCACCGCATCAAAGATTTTTCACCTCCAAAGAGAAGGTACAAGAAAAGTGCGCTGGGTCGCGCTAAAGTGGGCGGGGTCGCACTTAATTGTCTGCAAACTCCGGAGCTGGTGGGGAAACATTTTTAAGCTCCAGAGCTTGCAGCCATTTGCAGCGGAGCTTAAGGGTCGTGTATAAACGCCCTTTGTTGCTTTTCTTCCATATGTAGCAAAGAGCAATAGGATCCAAGCCCAGGACAGAGGGCTTCGAAAACCTGGCAGAGTCTGAGGCAAGGATCTCCACAGAAGCATGGGAGGATAGCTCTGAAGGTGCTACCAAAAAGGTATGTCTGTGAAGATTCTCAGTCATCCAGGTGAGTTTATCTGGAAGTTGGGTCATGGCTACTGGATTTCTTTTTTTGAGAGATAGAAATGTTTTGCTGCTCATCCTAGCAGCTTCTTCAGTCTGAATACAGCTAGTGCGAGTCCTCCATCTTATAGTCAGTCAGCGTTGACCTCTTGTCACCCTGATCTGAATTAGGCTCATAAGATGAACAATGGCCTGAATAGGCTCGTTAGGGAGACAACAGTATCCATAACCTCAAGGTGAACATTGGCCTAAGGTGCTGAAATCTATCAAGAATGGATCATTAGCTATGGCCTTGGTGGTGAAGGCTTTTTGATTTGTCTGGGTACTTTGGAAAGCACACCCTGATAAGTAGCAGATAGACTATGCCTGAAGCCGCCACCTATGTTGAGGGAGGGGGTTTCGATGCTCACATGAATGGCTTCCCTTACTCCTCTCTCAAGCCACCTATCTTCTCTGTCTAATATGTGTACATCCTCATCTTTGAATGAGTGCCCTTTGTCCTTCAAGTGGGGGTGTACTGCTGATTCTGGTCCTGAGCTGTTACCCCTCCTGTGTTGGGCCATCCTTCTATTTAATGGTTGTTTAGTTTCTCCAATGTAGAGGTCTGAACACTCCTCACTGCATTGGACCACATATACTATATTGCTCCTTTTACCAAAAAGGTAGTTCTCCCAGAAAAGAGGTGGCCATGTACTTGCAACCCAGATCTCATGGCTGTTCTTTTAAGCATGTTGTTCATCTGTTCTTCTAAGGGCTCACCAAGGCCATGTGGTACAGAAGGTTCTGTGCAGCATATTTTGACATGTGGAGAGTCCAAAGAGATAAAATGCACAAGAGGCAGGAAAAAGTAAGCACAGACAAGCAGATCAAAGTTGACGTTGCCTTTTAGCATCTCTAGCAAACCATTGGTCCTACCTTTGGCAAGGTGATAACCAAATGTCCAGTGGTTTGAGATCTTCTAGCACTGCTATTATCTGGCTTCACTTCTGCAGGAAGAACAAGCTGAAATACCTGAAAACAACCCCATCCCCCACATACATAAAGATGGGCAGTCAACCTTTGATTTTCAGGTAGTTCAAAGTCATACAACTTATTGTTATGGGATTATGGATATATGAAGGATGCAACTGGAAGAATAAAATATTTGTGACCTACACAGAAAATGTGCAATAATATAACACCTATTCTCTTGCATAGGACACGTTTCCTCTTTCCCACAACCTTAAAACCCCACAGTCCTACTCACTCTCTACCCCAGAGAGAACTCCTAGTTCCCTGAGCTCGTTGCCCTCTGAAGATGCCAGCCACAGAGTCTGGCGAAACGTCAGGAAGACAAACTTTCAGAACATGGCCAAACAGCCCGAAAAACTTACAGCAGCTATAATATAACATGCCTTTGGGTGCAAAGAATTTAATGACTTAAAACCTTCTGGCAGAAGGTATTGATTCTGATTTTAATGAGTGATTTGCATCTTAAACAGTGTTCATTTACACTGCAGGTATGTTGTGTGGGTACACACATATACATCTGAACAGACAAAAAGAGAAGCATATATCCTCACATACCGTAAGTGCTTAAGTGTTGTCACTAACATTTTTAAAAAGGTGATGACACACTGCTTAAGTTAAATTATCAACTAAATTAAAACAATTATTTCAGCCTATTTTAGATGGGAAGAAGATTTAAGATATCCATTTAGTAAGATAATTACAAATAGGGTTTCTATACTTATAGTTTAACTCAGGGGTATTCAAACTTCGGCCCTCCAGATGTTTTGGACCACCAGTCCCAGAATTCCAAGCCTGTATTGCCCATGACAAAAGACAGTGGGAGCGGTGGTCCAAAACATCTGGAGGGCTGAAGTTTGGACACCATTGGCTTCAATGAACAGCGCTGGCTCTTTAAAAGCCAATTATGAAGAAAACACACAATCTAGAGGCACTAAAACATATTCAACTTTCTTCGTTCACTGTAAGGAACCCCTTGGACTAATTGTTTCCCCCTAAATGTAAAACAAGTTTTAGCAGAAAGGCAAATGGCTTATGGGGAAGCCCTTCCAACTTTTCATTTGATAGTGAACATTTCCTGAAGTTGTTTTACACCAGTATGTGTCAGCTCATGTAATGCGGTGCCAGCTATGTCGTTTGGCATATGGTTAAATTAAAACAACACTGCCCCCCCCCATTATTTTAAAATATGCTACAAAAACTTATTTTGTGTGTCTGGAGGTGGAGAGTTTTTGGACAAAGTGACAAAACTTCAGAATGTCAAAAAAAATGACTCAGATGTCCTACTGCAGTGGTGGTGAACCTTCGGCACTCCAGATGCTTTGGACCACAACTCCCAGAATTCCAAGCCTGTACTGCAAATGACAAAGGACTGTGGGAGTTGTGGTCCAAAACGTCTGGAGTCCTGAAGGTTCGCCATCACTGTCCAAGTGGCTCCTTGTGTTGGCCAAGGGATCAAGAGTTGTACTTGTGTCACTAAAGAAAGCCACCAGTATTCCTCACAACCTTGACGAGGCAATTGTAGGGTCACTGCACTTCTTACGCCTGCCCAGGATATCGATGGTGGAGTGGATTAAAAAAAATGTTCACACCAAAACCCAAATGTACCAACCTTTCCCTTGACCGTTACTCGGACATAAGTAGGCTGTACATCAACATCCAGCAGGGAAGTGTCCAGGTGCCTTTGGAATGAACAGAGAAAGAGAAAGAGAGAGAGTTGAATTAGGTTACTGATTCTCTCTCCCTTCGCAGAGCAGGTCCTATGAAAAGTCATGTTTCTTAACGCTTGAACTCATGTTAATTTAAAAACCTGTTTGCAGTATGCTGTATCACATTGCAAGGACAACCAATGGTTTTATTTTAAACTTCCCTATTCAGGAACTCTAACCCCCCCCCACCACCACCAAGAAACACAGCAGATGCTCTCTGCATTTTAACTGTCCTAACACTTCTGACACCAAAGAGTCCCTAAGGGCCTTTTCACACAACCCCTAAACTCTGCCGCAAATGGCTCCCAGCTCCGGAGCGTAAAATTATTTCCCCACCAGTTCCAGAGTTTACAGATAATTAAGTGCGAACACGCCCACCTCATGTACCTGCTCTCGGAGGGTGAAAATTCCTGATGCGGATATAACAGTAGTGACTGCCGGGTTCTCCTTGCTTCTGTTTGTTCTTTTTTTGCCCCCCCCCCCGCCCCTTTAAGAGATCTGAATGCAGTGCCAGGGGCAAAGCGAGATGGCAGAACGGAGGTGAGCGGCATTCTTTTCTTCCTATTTTTCTCCCTCCCCTGATGCAGCCAGCAGCCAGGAGTGTGGAGGGGGCGGGAACGCAGGAACGGCGACAAACCCCTAAGATCTCTGGTCCGAATTTAAGTGGCCTGCGGATCTTAGGGGTCGTGTGAAAAGGCCCTAAGTCCCTAAGAGGATAAATAAAATATGTATTATGATGGTGGACAGATAAGATTTTTACATCAAGGAACACACTGGAGACTTGCAGGATCTTTAAAAAAATAGCTTAACTTTGTTAAAAAGGTCAAGTTGATATCTGAATGGATTAAACCTCCAATTCCTTTCTTCTTCTTTTCTTCCATTCAAAAACTGTCTGTTGCTCTTTATCACATGCAAACACCCATCCCATTCTGACCATTCATATTACATTCCTGCTACCTCTTTCCATACCTGTGAGCAGCACATTCAGGTTATATTTACAACCACAAAAGGAACCCAAAGACCTGGTTATTTTTATTTATCTCACTAGGGGAAACATAAGAATAAACAGAGATAGAAACCAGTGCCAATTCATCACCAGGTTCATATCAATCAGTATTTCTCGAGAAATTCCAAAGAAAAGCCCCATGATGGCAGCTTGTAACACTCTGCAGACTCCAAAAGCAGACAAAATAGGAGTGCAGGAAAATTTAAATTAAAAAAAAAGCATTTTGACCTGTAAACTGAAAGATCCAAGATGAACCAATTGTTTTCTTCATCATCCTCCAAGGAGAAAGGCAGCCTAGCAAAAGTAACAAAATACAACTTAAACAGAATCGAATGAAATGCAGCGTTCTGATTTTATATGTTAGAGATTTTATTTTCATGATTTAACCTGGTAGCTAACAAAATGTCAATCCTTTTGTCCACATATCTGCAGAATTCTGAACAAATATATGAATCGTGTTTATTGCTGACTTTTAAGTTAAAACATGATAGAAACTGTGGCACAAAGTCAACTTAATTCAACATCATATTTGTGCTGGAAGAGAGACACCTGCTGGTTAAAACCATCTATATGGGATAAACTTTGTATATTAACTACATGAAGCAGAAATTTATTTAGTCTGCATTTGCCATGTCCCCTTGTTTCAAAGAATTTTATACAGGGGTCTACATATATCTACATATTAAAATCTTAGAAGAAAATTCATTTAGGGAATGAAAACATAAGATAGCCCACATATTTGGGATCGAAACGTAGGACCCCGCCCTATATAAAGCCAGACTATTGCCAACTTCGACAAAGAACAGCAATCCTTGGCCGGGCAGAGGACTCTTTTCAAATATCTACTGCTTGGGGACTACACCTCTTACAGAGAAAAATAAGGAACCTTCCATGGAAAAAGCATGGTCCTTTCCCATAATTTTCTAATGGTTCTAATAAACCACATGTAATCTTTTTTTCAGATACAGTATTCTCTATTCAGGATACTTGGTGGAGACTATGCTATACATTAGGAATCCCTGGTTGATACCTTACTACAACCTTTTGGGAAGCATTTATTTTTCTCAGTTTTAAAGTCCAATATTTTATGTGCCATAAAACTTTTTAAAAACTTGAGGCGTGAGGGGAATATTTAAAATATTTAAAACTTATTTCTGACTCACATGGCGTTGATAGGCAAGCAAACCATTTCTTTAGACATGCCCGCTGGGATCGCCACTAAATTTGACCAGGAGAACCACAAAACCACAGCTCTTGCCTTGTATCATGAGTCTTTCTAAAAGTCATGCTATATCTGAGAAATAGGACCATATTTGTCTTAAATATACAAAACTAGTAGAGATGTTAAATTTCCAGCAACTTTGGTGGGGGTGTTCTGGGACTGCAACCCAGGTCAGCAGAACTAGTAGTGAAAGTTTCTGGGAACTGGAGTGCAAGAATACCTGGGTTACTCAAGTTTCTGAAACTTTAAATCCCCAAAATCTATTGTACATTTATTTGTGCATCAGCCATTACTTTGGCCATGAAATGGCTCTGGTGAATAAAGACAGAAATGTTGTTGAATAACACCATCCATACCCTAACCTGGTCTCATATGATTATATGGGAGATAACTCTTTGTTATCTTTAAGGATTTATCTTTAATGATGACTTTTAATTGTTACTGTATGATGCCTCTTCTAATTTCCTGTTCTTAACTTGAATATATATCTTAAATGTTCTGAGCTGTATATTGTCCCTCATTATTGTAAGCCACCTTGGGTCCCTTTCTAAGGAGAAAGGTGGGATAAAAATATTCTAAATAAATAAATAAATAAGAGGTGGATTCATGTGTATATAAGTTCTCAACATCCTCTGCTTCTGCAATTTTCTCATATTTATTAACTGCAAGACACATCTCACACCAAGAATGAGAATGGAGAACATGAAAATAAACTCTCCGCTGGGATTGAAAAAGACAGAGATCATACAAAACAATTCAAATACTTTGTAGGACATGGTTTGTATACAGGAATTATGAAATGCCTTATAAATAAATGTCACTTTCTCTGGTTGAAACATTTGTTTCAGGTTTTGATTTTTTATAAAAGATCAAATGCAGTCCCTTGATGGATCCTACGAAAAGAAAATGAGAACCGAGAAGCCCTGAAAGACGTTTTAAAAACTGGGAAAACATCTTGTTCTCTGACCACATTAAAGCCTCATCTATGGGCGTTTATACACGACCCCTAAACTCCGGGGCAAATGGCTCCCAGCTCCGGAGCTTAAAAATGTTTCCCCACCAGCTCCGGAGTTAACAGGAAATTAAGTGCGACCCCGCCCACTTTAGCGCGTCCCAGCGCAGCTTTCAGGTACCTGCTTTTTGGAGGTGAATATTATTTGATCCGGTGTAAGGATAGTGAGTGCGGGGCTCTCCTGGCTTCTGTTTGTTGTTTTTTGGCTCCCGCCTCTTTAAGAGCTGCTTTTACAGAGACGAGAGGCAGAATGGAGGTGATCGGCATGCTTTTCTTTCTCTTTTTCTCCCTCCCCTCACGCAGCCAGCAACCAGGAAGTGCGGAGGGGGGTGGGAACGCCCAAAGAGCGACGAACCCCTAAGATCTCTGGTCCGAATTTAAGTGGCCAGCGGATCTTAGGGGTCGTGTAAAAGCGCCCTATATCAAGAGGGACCGGAACTAACTTTTCCAATCTAGGAGCAGCTTGATCATTTTTGCATTCATGGCACCAAGGCAGCCACTGATGTTTTCAATTCTACCATCTCATAGCTAAATAAACCATGAAAGGAGGTGCTGGCTTGTGCTTCTCACCAATCAGTCAAATAGGCTGCCCAAAACAGACCTGTAAGAATCCACTGAAAGAAGAAAACAATATACAGTACATTATTTTGTAGCTATTAACAACACAGGACTCTGGAGCTTTAGAGCTTTCCCCAGTCTGTTTTTTTTGGCTTCCGGAGCCATCATTTGGATCTGTCAATACAACGCATTAAGGCGCTGCGTATTTGTCGTCGTGGTGTAAGAAAGCGACTCCTGTTTCTGTGAAGCTGCCAATGCATATTTGCAGTGAAGTGGTGACAATGATCAGGAAGGGACTTTTCTGAGAGACACTGGAGGTAAACACCAGCATTTCCTTCCTGCCACTCTACATTTCGAGGCAAGGTGTCTTTGTCTTGTTCTTTGTTGAGTTATGCTGTGAATGAACATGGTGGAGGGCTGAAATAATGTCTGTCGGAACACTTGAATGCCAGTTTCCCTGCCTTTGCATATGAATGCTCCGTTGCCCTTGGCTCCACCAATAATTAGTTGTGGTGTCTTTTCTACCAATCTCAATGGACACCAGTCATCGCTGAAGATAAGAAAACAGTGTGACTTTGGTGACAACTGTTTTCTAAGTCTAGTTGAAACACAGCAGGAAGGATAGGGAAAAGTAACAACATCTTTAATTCTATATAAGAGATGTGGGGAGGTGTCTCAACAATCAGGGATAAAATGTTGCAAAAATCAGGGCAGCTGGATACTGGAATAGCCCTGATACTGGAGTAACGGGAAAGTGCTTTGAAGAACACACACACACACACACACACACACACACACACACACACACACACACACACACACACACACACGTGTCCAAACCAACGGAGCCTGACTTCATCCGAAGAGGCTCTGTTTTATTAATTACTCTAACATAACTGATTAGCATAGCTCATTACATCATTTCTTTGTGGCGCAGCAATAATTCCCCAAATATGGTTAAAGTGGCATTGCACAGAAAGGCTACATTAATATGCATTTCTACGTGTATAGGTATAACTATGTGTATTAACTTTAATTGGTAAGCCTTAGCTTTGTGATAAGAGATAGTGCTCTAATTGGCAAACTGCTTCTCTAATTGGCAAACTTAGCTGAGAAATGATAGCAGACAATGAGATCACCTTTTGACTAACTTAATTAAGGAATCATGAGACAAGGGAGAGAGGGTGAGAGAGGGAAGGGGCTAGTGGGCTGACACAATCTCCTGCTGTTGCAGAGAAGCTCCTTTTGCCCCCTTCTGAATTAAAATGGTTGCAATTATGTCAACCCAGAAGCCTATCCCAACAGGGAGGGGGGAGTCTCTTTTGTATCGAGTTTGGTATCTTGTCTGAAAAATTTCACCCCTCTGACAACTAGGGAGTCCAAACTCTGAATTTAGGAAAGCCCCAGAAAATATGCACATTTCCTCACTTAGGCCTTGAGACTTTTATTAATATATGATGAAACTATTTCTGGTAAATTAACCACGCATTTCCTCACTACATTCATTCCTCTGCTAAAAGGCTTGCTTTCATCGATCATCTCTCTTTACCTACTTGGGTTCATTTACATTCAGAACTCTTCCTTCTGGGGTGATCAAAGCCCTTGGTGGCTTCTCCTTCTTTATTTGTTCCCTATATTAAAAAGAAAGAAGGAAGGAAAGAAGAAGTTTTCGCTTTTGATTATTTCTGAATTCTCATTCCTCCTGTGAGATAGCAAAGACAGAAGTGAAAAGATATACCAAAAAAAGGGTGTCAGGTACAATTTAGCTTTGCATTAAGACACAAAGACCATTTATTTCAATACTTAAGAAACATACTTGAAATGTCACCTTATATTAGAAAAACAAATAAAATAAGCACTACAGTCAGCTGGAATGCCATTTTCATTTAGCAATGGGTCAAACATTAGCCAAACTGAGATGTTTGCTCCTCCTGCTGCTTCAGCCATCACAAACACTGGGCGGCCACAACATCCAACAGGAATACAGATGAAACTCAAAAAATTAGAATATAGTGCAAATGTTCATTTAAGTCAACTCAAAAGGTGCAACTAATATATGAGAAAGACTCATTACATGCAAAGAGAGATATGTCAAGCCTTACTTTGGTAATATTATGATGATTATGGCGTACAACTTATGAAAACCCCAAATTCACACTCCCAAAAAATAGAATATTACATGACATCTATAGGATTGAAAATCTAAGGATTGAAAATAGAACAATATCAGACCTCTGAAAAGTGTAAGCATGCATATGTCCTCAGTACTTGGTTTGGGTTCCTTTTGCATCAGTTATTGCCTCAGTGCAGCGCAGCATGGATGCTATCACCCTGTGGCACTGCTGAGGTGTTATGGAAGACCAGGATGCTTCAATAGCTCTGGTCTTCAGCTCTGCTGCATTGTTCAGTCTCATGTCCCTCCTCTTTCTCTTGGCAATGTCCCCTAGATTCTCTATGGGGTTCAGGTCAGGTGAGTTGGCTGGCCAATCAAGCACAGTAATCCTATGGTCATTGAGCTAGGTTTTGGTACTTTCGCCAGTGTGGACAGGTGCCAAGTCCTGCTGGAAAATGAAGTCAGCATCCCCATAAAGCTCATCTGTGGAAGGAAGCATGAAGTGCTCCAAAATCTCCTGGTAGACAGCTGCGTTGACCCTGGACTTAATGAGGCACGGTGGACCAACACCAGCGGATGACATGGCTCCCCAAATCAACACAAACTGTGGAAACTTCACACTGGACTTCAAGCATTGTGCATTGTGCGCCTCTCCATTCTTCCTCCAGACTCTGGGTCCTTGGTTCCCAAATGAGATGCAAAAGTTGCTCTCATCAGAAAAGAGGACTTTGGACCACTGAGCAACAATGTTCAGGAGTGGCTTGACAAGAGGAATGTGACATTTGAAGCCCATGTCCAGGATCCATCTCTGTGTGGTGGCTCTTGATACACTAACTCCAGCCTCAGTCCACTCCTTGTGAAAGGCCCCAACACTTTTGAATTGCCTTTTCCTGACTGTCCTGTCCAGGCTGCCGTCATCCCTGATGCTTGTGCACGTTTTCCTTCCATATAACTTTCTATTGAGTACTTTGATACAGCACTTTGGGAACATCCAACTTCTTTTGCAATCTGTACCTTTTGGGGCTTTCCCTCCTTAAGGAGAGTGTCAGTGATGGTTTTCTGCACAATGGTCAGGTCAGCAGTCTTTCCCGTGATTGTGATTCCTACTGATCCAGCCTGAGAGACCATTTAAAGGCTCAGGAACCCTTTGCAGGTGTTACGGATTCATTTACTGATTAGAGTGGGACACTTTGAGCCTAGAATATTGAACCTTTTCACATTACAGTATTGTGAATTTGGGGTTTTCCTAAGCTGTACGCCATAATCATCACAATTATACCAAAGTAAGGCTTGACATATCTCACTTTGTGTGTAATGTGTCTATCTCATATATTAGTTGCACCTTTTGAGTTGACTTAAATGAACATTTGCACAATATTCTAATTTTTCGAGTTTCACCTGTATTTATAGAAAGACGTGTGCCTTCCAAGATATCTTAGATTCAGGTGAGTTGTGGTGAGGGGAGAAGGGGGAAGGGGAGAAAAAACTATTTTGAGACAAAACAGTATCTAATATAGTTATTAACTGAAAATCAAGACAAACCTGTTTTAAAAATTACTATTAGTTTGGGAAATAAATATGACAATGACACAAACCTATTTTCTTTTCCCATCCTTTTTTCTTCAACAAATCTGTGAGCTTCTAGCTGGCCTCTGGAGTATGTGGCACAGGTTCTTCCCAAAAGGCCCTCTCTTCTTCATCATCTTCATCATCCTCTATCACCAAATCATAGTATTCTGTGCCCTCTTGGGGTTTTTCTCTCTCTGTAGAATAGAAGCTGGAAAATAGTACACAGATTTATCCGTCAAATGTTGTTGAATTGCAGCACACACTGCCCATTCATTCATACTGCCGGCTGGGTTTGCAGAGCAATAAAATGTGTTGAATGCTTCTCCAGAAGGCACACCAACTAATTATGGGCACTTTTACATGACCTCTAAAATCCGGTGGCAACTTAAATTCGGACCAGAGATTGTGGGGGTTTGTCCCTCTTCCTCTGTTCCCACCCTTCCGCACTCCATTGTTCCTGTCTGCGTGAGGGGAGGAAGAAAAAAAGGGAGAAAAAATGCAGGCTCACCTCCATCTGCCATCCGAGAAGTCCCGTAGGGATTCCTGTCTCTTAAAGGGGCAGCGGGGACAAAACAAAACAAAACAAAACAAAAAAACAGAAGGCGAGGGAGCCCAGCATTCACAGCTTTACAACCCTCATCGAAAGATTTTTTACCTCCTGGAGGCCAGGTACTTGAAAAGTGTGCTGGGACGCGCTTAGGTAGGCGTGGTCGTACTTATTTTTTTTTTTAAAGTCCGGAGCTGGTGGGAAAACATTTTAAAGCTCCGGATCTGGCAGCCCTTTGCCTCGGATTTTAGGGGTCGTGTAAAACAGCGTTTTTCAACCACTGTTCCGCGGCACACTAGTGTGCCGTGAGATGATGCCTGGTGTGCCGTGGGAAAAATTGAAAAATTCTAAAGAAATTCAACCCAGGGCCGGCGGGCGGCCCACAGCTGGGAGGTGCTATAAATAGCGTCCAAGGGCCAGCTTGGCTCCTCCCCCCATGGCCCGCGGCGCTGGTGTCACTTCCTGCCCAGCCGGACCTGGCCCCGCTCATTCTCTTAGTGTTTGCCCTGTGCCTGCTGCCGCCGCCGCGACTCGCTCGCTTCCCTCTCCCCCCTCCTTTTTTTACCCTGGACTACCACCACCCCTTTCCTGGGAGCTATCAATGGACTGAGCCGCCCGACAGCCCGCCCGCCAACACGAGCCGGCCCGGGAGCCCCAGCCCAGAACAAACCATCAGGTGAGGGGAAGGGGAGGAGGGGCATCTGGCTGCCCCACGAGCACCGCGGCAGGGCTGCGAGGAGGAGGGGATGGAGGAGGCCTCCGGCGGGCCTGGGCTGAGGAGGTGGGCGGGCGGGGGGGCTACTGGCATGGCTGGACAGCCGGACAGCCGGCCTTTAGGGTCCGGGAGGGGAAGAGCTGTCTCTGAGGGGCCCCGCGATGGGTTCCTTGAAGTCTTGCCCCTTTCTATCTGTCTTGGGTCGCCCTCTTCTCTCTCTCTGTCTTTTCTTTCTTTTCCCCCCCACCTCTCTCTTTCCATTCGTACCCTTTCCCCTCTTCATAGAAACGTGCTCATTTCTAGCCTGCATATGTGTATGTCTAGCAGCCTGCCTACTGTAATTAAAACTGTAAACCACCCAGAGACTCCTTGAAGTGGTATGGGGCGGTATACAAGCAGAACACTTTCTGCCTTCTTTCCTTCTTGCCTTCCTTCATCCCCCTCCCCTCCTGTCGCTGGACTTGCTGAAGGCATCTGCCTTGGCCACAGTGTGGAGAGCAAGATGGGCTTTTGGGTCTTATTTGTGTTCCTGGAGAGTCAGTGCCCCTTCTCAGGTCTCCACTGGACACAGAAGTCCATGCAGGGCAAAATGTCTTTTAAAAAAAACACAGGTAAGTGGGAACTGGGTGCTAGAGAGCGGGCTGCCTCAATCTGTGGCCCCTCTGTCCTGCTTCTCCCTACACCAGCAATGGCGAACCTTTTAGAGACTGATATAGGCACAGAGTTAATTTTTTTAACATTTTCTAATGGTGGTGTGCCTCGTGATTTTTTTCATGAAACAAGTGTGCCTTTGCCCAAAAAAGGTTGAAAAACGCTGGTGTAAAAGACACCTATGAAAGCAATTCACGAGTAACTCAAGTGCACTTGCTCTCTCTCACACAAATACCTACACAGAGAAGCCAACACCCCCAAAGTCTCCTGACTGAGGGGTGGAGCCAAAGGCAGGGCCGTTGGAATCAAGTTGCTCCTATTCAGGCCACTGGATACGACCGATCTCAGTGGTGGTGAACTTTCGGTACGTGAGATGTTTTAGACCACAACTCCCACAGTCCTTTGTCACTGGAAATCGAGGCTCGGAATTCTGGGAGTGGTGGTCCAAACCATCTGGAGCGCCGAAGGTTTGCTGCCACTGACCGATCTAGATTTTTCCTTGTCGTGATGAGAGACGAGAGGCCATTTCCTAGTGGCTGCTGCTGCGCTGGGTACAGGCTGAGGCCATGGTGTGCCACCCTTTGGTTCCACAGTCTTAGGGGAAATGGCAATGTTTACTCGACACACTTTGGATGGAGAAACATTTCTAAATATCTTCTCTTATCAGAATGACCTGCTTCATCAGCATGAATTCCCCCCCCCCTAAATTACTGCATCATTTCTAATGTGCGAGCAGGGCTCACATTAGAAATATGCTTTCTTTCCCCTGCTTGTAATGCAACCAAGGGCACATGCACATGTCCCTGTAAAATGAATGCATCGTTTGCAACCCAAACACTGAAAAAACAGGTTTTCAGGGACCCATGTACACACACTGAACAAACGTGTGTGATGTCTTTTGCAGACTATATTCTTAGACTGCTATTCTGTTGCATGTTTTTCTCCAGTTAAGCTGGAAAGAGGAGATGCAGGGAGCATTATGCAATAAGCAAACTGTGGCCTCCACCAAGATCTCATTCAGAATTCCCTTGGCTCCATAGATGTTTAAGACTGCCTCCACAGCCATATCAGCTTGAAACTTCATTTTCTGCATTCTATCCATGGGTTGTATACAGAAGGTATCTTGGAGCAGATTTGAGCATAAATGTATGAAGAAAGCATAATGGGGGAAGAGGATGGAAAGTTTTTGATTAGGGAAGGTGGGAGTGGGGGGAAAACGCCAAGGCACTGAAATATGACAACTAATTTACAGAGATGAGTAATTTGACCTAACATATGCATTTGTAAAATGGCAAATATGCAACAGCCCCCTTTGAAGAAGCATAGGGATCCCCTTCTGAATGTTTTGAAGTAGAATAAAATTGTTTTCTTCTGGCCCATTGTCAGGCAAGGCTCCTTGGGATCAGAATTCCATATACAGTGGTACTTTGTATAATTCTTTGGATTGTAAGCCACCCAGAGACCTTGGGTAGTGGGCGGCATATAAGTTAAATAAATAAATAAATAAATAAATAAATAAATAAATAAAGAATTAATTTTTTTCCAAATGAAATTCTGTTAAGCAAATTTCCCTTTATACAAATTTCCCATAGGAATGCATTGAAAACAGAGTAATCCCTAATCGCGACCATTTTTATGTTGTACAGATTCACTCCACAGGTGATTCTGTTAAGCAAATTTCCCCTATCTCCAGAATTTTTTTATGTTGTACAGATTTTATGTTATACAAACCGTTTGTTATACAGGGGTCCACTGTATAGGGTATCACCATTAAGAACGCCACTTTTCCAGTTGCAACCCAATGCACCCCAAATGGTGCGACCCAGCCCACAAGTCAACATTTAAAGATGCAAAATGAATAAATTCAGGCATGGTCACGGCGGTGCTGATATCTGCCTACCCCTGTTCATCAAATCCCAGATTGTGTTTCTTTTGCTTCTCTCTTTTCTTCTCCTGCTTTTCTTGTTGCCTTCTCTGAGCCTTTTCTTTTTCTTCTCTTCTTTTAAGAAGGTAGGCCTGCTCTTGCTCCTCTATTTGCTTTTCCACCTCAGAATAGTTTTGCAAAGCCTGAATCCTCTCTGAACGGCTAATCTCTTTAGAATCTAAAAACTAAAGAGGGGAGAAAAATAGAATTCAAAGGACTAATCAAGAAATTCCTCCCACATTCCACCATTTCCATCATATAATTATGATTACAAATCTTTAATTTTTTTGTTGCTTTGCTCATCGGAATAGTGTAATGGCTTGCCAGTGGAAATGTCATTTCCTCCAACAAAAAAG
The DNA here is from genome assembly GCA_037367245.1 of Phrynocephalus guinanensis. Lineage (NCBI taxonomy): Eukaryota > Metazoa > Chordata > Lepidosauria > Squamata > Agamidae > Phrynocephalus > Phrynocephalus guinanensis. The sequence continues at coordinate 12,630,419 of CM074739.1, read as the reverse complement.
ACTAGAAAATGATATCGCTTAGGTGATCATATTTTGAGTACATCAACAAAAAGGCGGGACTCATTGGAAAAGACACTTATGCTGTGGAAGGTAAAGGCAACAGATAAAGAGGAAGACTAGATAAGAGATGAATTGACTCGTTAAAAGGAAGCCAGAGCCTTGAGTTTGCAAGAGCTAAGCAAAGTTGTTGATGACAAATCCTTCTGAAGGTAAAAATTCATAGGGTTGTCATAGGTCAGAAGAGACTTGGGCCGCTTTTACATGACCCCTAAAATCCGAGGCAAAGGGCTCCCAGATGCAGAGCTTAAAATTGTTTTCCCACCAGCTGCGGACTTTAAACAAAATAAAGTACGACCACGACCATCTAAGTGCACCCCAGCACACTTTAGAAGTACCTGGTTTCCGGAGGTAAAAAAAATTCGGATGTGGATTGTAAAGCTGTGGATGCCGGGCTCCACTCGCCTTCTGTTTGTTTGTTTTTGTCCCCGCCACCCCTTTAAGAGACAGGAATCCCTATGGGGCTGCTCTGGACGGCAGACAGGAGGCGAGCGGAGGTGAGCCTGCATTCTTTTCTCCCTTTCTTTCTCCCTCCCCTCGCTGCAGACAGGAGCAATGGAGTGCGGAAGAGTGGGAACACAGGAAGAGGAACAAACTCCACAATCTCTGGTCCGAATTTAAGTTGTCAGCGGATTTTAGACGTCGTATAAAAGCGCCCCTCGGTGGCACGAAAAGTAGAAGAGACAAGGAAAAAGGAGACATGGAGTCTTGGAACCTAAAGCTTTCAATTAATGTAATTATTTTCAGCATCTTTATACTGGCAAAACTACACTAACGGGACTTGATCCATTGTTACTTTTACTAATTAATATAAAAAGTAAATTGTTGCAGTTCCATTTACTAGTAAGCCACCTTTTAATGAATCTTTCCCAAGATATTTTAGAGACAAATGTTAGCTGTTATACGAAAAAAGTAACAAGAACAATATGTTATCAAAAGAGTATAATGGAATATATTATACTATTAATTCCAACCTCTAGTTTTGATAGAAAGAAAGTATGTCATTTATTATAATTTGAATTATACATACTTTGAGTTGATGAAGTGTAGCAACCACAAATTGTCTATAACCCTGGAAATCAGTGCATGGGTTTCCTACAAGGAAGAGCTCTTTAAGATGTATATTGTTTTTTAAGGTCTTGATACTGGATAATTCTCCAATAAAATTAACTGTCAGGTCTAGCTTCTGCAAGTCTTCACAGCCTATTAGGAAAATATGAAACGTTCTAAAACACCATCATTGTTAACATATTCGGTAAGCATACACTCATCTCGGGATCCTTGTGGGACACCTCCAAAGAATCATTAACATTTCAAAACATATGAACATTTCCTTTGTTTCTCAGATTGTGCCTCATAAAATAGGAGTTGTTTAACTGAAGTAAAGTTCATTTGGAAAATTGAAATGCATTAGATCTGCTGGCTATACTTTTGGTGATCGTTTACTATCCTCTCCTGTTTTGAGACACAGGTTTCTTCACTGCCTTACTAGCAAACAGAATGAGAATGCCCAGGCCTTAGGGCTCCTGCATTAGGGGATACTGTGTATGGTAGTATTATCTTGCCACATTTTTTCAAATATCCCTTACACAATGAAAAATGTGAGTAACAATGTAATCCTCTGCATGTCTAACGTAGGTGTTACTCAAAAATAGCTTCCCTAAGAACTTAAGAGTGTACAAGACAAAGGATATCAATATTAAAACTAGCTCCCCTGTTGCTAGCTATTTATTTATTTATTTATTTATTTATTTATTTATTTATTTATTTATTTATTTATTTATTTATTTATTTATGCATTTCTGGACCACACCGACTTTCCCTCAGGAATTATAAGAGCCTTGTGGCGTAGTGGTTAAAATGCCTGTACTGCAGGTAAAACTGTGCTCACGATCTGGGGTTCAACCCCAGGTAGCCGGCTCATGGTTGACTCAGCCTTCGATCATTTTGAGGTTGGTAAAATGAGTACCCAACCTGTCGGGGTGGGGGACAATGTGTAGCCTGCATAATTAAATTACAAACTTCCCAGAGAGTGCTTGAAGCACTGTGGGACGATATATAAGCTTTGCTTTTTTTTAAATATGGTGAAACAATCTATAAAACAGTGGATAAGATTGACATAATTGTGATTTTGAGCTCTGAATCATTTGCATTTTAGCTGTGATGGACAAAAGCCAAGGTATTAAATAAATTAAATACCAGGGCACACATATGCACAAAGTTCTTTTACACTATATTAAGAATACAGTGATGGCCCAGTAACTATACTCTGTTCTCATGAACAGATACACATCAGTCAGGATTCCATAACGTCAGTCTCCTAGTACTGTACAACACTGCACATGTTGTCATTAAGTTTTAGTTTAGGCACAAGAAGAGAAAGGATAAAATGCCAGATCCAATGCAGTTTCCAACCTTTCAATCAGTTACAGATCATTTGCACAAGAGGTTATTTTTCAAAAGGCAGTGTGCAGAATGGCCACAAGAACAAATGTGCTGCTGTTTCTGCAACTGCAAAATACAACCACAATGATACCTGTTTCCTCCAATACCTTTATACTGCACTTAGGTCATGTGTATTCCTTCCATTTGAACGGGTGTATCCCTCCCATATCAGTGGGTAAGGCTTATAGGGGCTTCCTTAATGTTGTCAATATCTTACCTTCCAAATTTTCAATTTTTTCAATGTTGTTTAATGCTAAATTTATATATTCAAGCTTCTTCAATTTGCTAACATTTTCTGTAATAAAGATTATTACACATGTCAGTTTGCAAGGGCACAGTTAGCATTTCTCAATGCATTGCATAGTTAGCATATTTTTAAAAAGGATTACCAACTGATCACAAATTATGACAGATTTTTTTTAAAAAAAGAATACTAGAAGCACTTTGATCCCTTAAAATGTACTTTGTAATTTAAACCTGTTAGAAAATCCACACTGTTAAAAAAAATTTGAAGATCTGAATTAAGTTACACCTTACAAAGAATATGTCTGTGAAGATTCTCAGTCATCCAGGTGCGTTTATCTGGAAGTTGAGTCATGGCAACTGGACTTCTTTTCCTGAGAAACAGAAACATTTCACTGCTCATCCAAACAGCTTCATCAGTCTGAAGAAATCTAGCTTTCCTCAGATGGATGAAGCTGTTTGGATAAGCAGAGAAACGTTTCTATCTCTCAAGAAAATAAGTTCAGTTGCCATGTCTCAACTTCCAGACCTTACAAAGAAGAAACAGGTTTGCCTACCCAGTGCAAGGGATTTGGTGATCTAAGCAGAACTGTTGAGCTTCACACTCTTATAATTCAAAGTAACTGGGGACGGGTTTCATTTCAAAGAATAACTGGGGACTGTAATAGCAATCGCTGTGCTTAGAGAGAAAGCGGATCCCAATATGAAATAAACTGCCTTATACCAGCAGCATAATAACGATTAAGTTTAATTTTACAGTATTTTGGTTGAAATCTAGTAGTAAGTCATAACTAGAGTAGGTCCATTAAATCAGTGGAGAGGTGGTGAGCCAGCTTGTTTTAAAATTCAATTTCCTCAGTTGGAGCTACTTCCGTTGTAACTTACTAACACATTTTTGCCTTTCCTTCAATGATTCAGATCAAAGGACAAAGATGAAAAGGAAGATTTGCTTCTCTTTCAAGGCAGAAAAGTGTTCTCATGGATCTTCATTACTTTCTTATCATAATGGTCATCAACAGGAGCCGCTACTTGAGAACCAGTGGAAGAAGAATACAAGGCCAAAGGAAGAATCCTGTACCTCATTATTACTGCCATTCCCATTGAAGCCACACAATTATTTTCCTGATTGTATGTTAATAAGAGTTTCTCAGGTGTACCCTGTACAAAATGGCTTTGAGAGTACAGCGGTCCCCTGGCCTATTGTGGTTCATATACTGCGGTCCTGCTAAATCATGGGACCGCAGAACCTCGAAAGGGCTCGAGGGAGGAAGGAGGTTTTAAAAGCCGGGGCTTTTAAAACCTCCCCCCCCTTTCCCAAGCCCTGGGCTCCAGATGATTGGTGGTGGGGTGGAGAAGCAAAAGATTTTCTGCCCCACTCCAGTGCCAATCAGCTGAAGCCTGGGGCTTGCCTCCATGAAGGCATCGCGCGCCAATCCCCTGCACCAGAGGTGGTCAGGAGAAGTAGCGTGCAATGTTTAAAATGACTTTAAGCAACGGAGCCAAGCGCTTGGTTCTGTTGCTGAAAGTCATTTTAAACATTGCACACATCCCCAGGCCTGACCTGACCTGCATCCACATATCGCGGATGCAGGTTGGGTCCCTAACCCCCACGATAGATGGGGGGTTACTGTAGTTGGGCATGTCTGCAAGGTCTTCATACTATTCAGAAGAAACACGCTGTCTTATGTTCAGCAATTGAGTCATGGAAATAGTTCTGATATTTGTAGATGCTGACTTTGGATTCCCCTGGATGGTTAGTGGTTGAAACGTCACCAATTAAGATTTCACACACACACACACACACAACCCCACTGAGACTAGGTGATGCTCATCTGTGTTCTGCTCATCTGCCATAAGTCAGGTTCACACAGACGCCCAGTTTACCACGAAGTCCACAAGTCCATTGTTTAATCCTCTCCTTTTCAACTGTCAAGGGGGGGGGATGCTTTTGTAAAAATACACTACAGTTTAAAGTAAATACTAGCAATTTTCACACAAAAACCACGTAACAGAGAAGCAGCATTCTTATTAATGAAAAACAAAGGTTGTTTTTTTAAATGCTCTGACTCTGGTGACACTGGCTGATACTGTGTGGATACCGGGTTGCAGTACCGATATTATGAGTGCAAGGAAATGAAAAGATCCTTAACACACCATGTTTTCTAACCATTCTCATTTCTAATACATACATACCAATTCTGGGAATCAAGTTGTTTTGAAGGTAGAGAATTTTCAAATCCCGGCACCATCTATCAAGATGTTCTAATCTCTCTATGTTCTGTTGGTGCAAGGAAATTTCTTCCAAGGAAAAGATCTCACAGTTGTTGTGCTCTGCTCGTTGCCGAACAAGTTCTTCAGTAACTGAAAGAGGAAAAAACACTACGTAGAATCAATTATTTCCATATCAAATATTCCACAAAGAATAGTTGCAGTATCCATTTACTTAGAAATGTGATCAATAGAAAGGGGCAGATGTACTTCTTATCAGGCTCGCCCCAAAAGTATACCCGAGAGAAAAATCACCATCTACACAGTCAGCAAGTACAGTATCTGGATAATACAACTCGAAGTCTTGCTGAACGTTTAACTCACATTGTCTCCTGCCTGGATGTGTGTGTGTGTGTGTGTGTGTGTGTGTGTGTGTGTGTGTGTGTGTGTGTGTGTGTGTGTGTGTGTGTGTGTGTGTGTGTGTGTGTGTGTGTGTGTGTTGTGTCATTACAGTCGTGACCAACTCTACGTGACTCCATGTCCATGGGGTTTTCTTGGCAGGAGTACTGGAGTGGCTTGCCAGTTCCTACTCCAGGCACCTACAGCACCTGGTATTCCCTGGTGGTCGCCCATCCAAATACAAACCAGGGCTGACCCTGCTTAGCTTCCGAAATCAAGCGAGATCGGCTGTGCTTAGGGCATCTAGTCAGCACGTACAGTACAGTATCTGGATAATACAACTCGAAGTCTTGCTGAACATTTAACTCACATTGTCTCCTGCCTGGATAGCTTTGCGTATTAGGTCTTGGGGAGAATAGCCTATTGATTATAGGGTGGTACCTACTCAGTTTCTATGGAAATTGAAACAGAATCATAAATGGGAAATTAAGACAAGGATGCAATTTTTTTGAACATTCAATCAATCAAAATCAACAGGCTTTAAGTCAGAGGAAATATGCTTGGAAAGAAGCTTAAAAAAAACCTCACAGAGAACCACACCATCAGCAACTCTATTCACTTGCTTTGTGAATAATCCTGAGTCAGAACTGTGTTTAGAGTATCACCCATCTTTGAGAAAGTAAAACCAACTGTCACATTAATCCAAAGATGGTGTGTTTAGATGCTACGGAAAGGGCCGGAGAAGTTCATAGTCATACATCCGTACATTTTAAGTACATTTGTGGTGAGTGCAGAGGCCTACAAGGCGTAGAAGGATGCAAAAAAAGAGTATTCACAGTGGCACAGATGTAACAAACATGTCTACAAATATAACTTATCTGGGATTGTCTCTTTTGAGGGAAAGTATCATTTTTATATATTGTCTGGGGCCTTCATTTATCTATCTATCTATCTATCTATCTATCTATCTATCTATCTATCTATCTATCTATCTATCTATCTATCTATCTATCTATCTATGGCCGTCACTTCACGAAGAACTTCTCTTCGCAGCGTGATTGCCTTCGCTATGAATTCGAAGGCGGTCACGTGGTAGTCACGTGGTCTCCATTCGCCCCCACCCCTCTTTCCGTGTCCTCACCGGGCGAGGTTTTAGGGTCGAATCCAGTAGTACTTCACGTGCTCCCTTCGCATTCGGAAGCTTACTTGCAACGTCCGGTTTCTGCTTTCTTTTATTTTTTTAAGAAAATTACCACGGCGTATCGATGCATCAATACCTGGCTGTCATTTGCGGTCAGAGGACTTGTGGGCGGCCATCGTGTTTCCCTGAAGCAGAGCTGCTGGGTTGGTTTTTTTTTTGGGGGGGGGGGCGGGGCGGGGAGAGGCTTCTCTCAGCTTCATCGCCCTGTGTGCCCCGCCGCCGCTCTCTGGGTGGGCGCGCGCGGGGGTGTCTTGCGGCGGCGGCACCGACACCCCATCCCCCCTCCCTCTGCGCAGCCCTTCGCCATCCCTTGCCAGCGGAGGGGCTCTGCTCACGTCACCCGGGGACGCTTGCCCCCCCTCTGTTGCCCCTGCCCCGTTTACAGAAGGCAAGATCAAAAGAACGGGTTAACCGAAATATCTATGCATCGGCATTTCGGAGAAAAAGTAAGTTAAAAAATAAATAAATATACTTTTTAACTGGCCACACGTGAATTTGGATACGAAGCGGGATGCGAAGCGAGGGAGATTCCCGGCCTCCGGCAGGGGAATCTCTCGCCCCGCTTGGAGCACGGTTTAGGGGCGTGGTCGGGGCGTGGTCGGGGTGGCGCCGCATCCAAAATGGAGGATCGTGCGGACAAAACCGACCGATTCGCGCAGAAATCACGGCTCGCCGCGCAGCGAGAGGTTCGTGAAGTAACGGCCTATCTATCTATCTATCTATCTATACAATTTATATGCCGCCCACTACCCAAAGGTCTCTGGGCGGCTTACACTAGAAATGAACAATTAAAACAAGCATTAAAATGTCAATTAAAACAATGAAACATTTAAATACAAAACACTAAAATTGCCATCAGGATCCACAATCTATATTATGTCAGTTAAAAAACTTCTGAAACAAATGCTGGATAAAAATATGAACCCAATTAAACAAACAGACAGAAAAGGTGATTGCACCAATCAAATACACCTCTAACAGAAGGCTAATCTTTGGGCGCTTTTACATGACCCCTAAAATCCGAGGCAAAGGGCTCCCAGATCCGGAGCTTAAAAATGTTTTCCCACCAGCTCCGGACTTTAAAAAAAATTAAGTACGACCACGCCCACCTAAGCGCGTCCCAGTGCACTTTTCAAGTACCTGGCCTCCAGGAGGTAAAAAAATCTTCTGATGCGGATTGTAAAGCTGTGAATGCCGGGCTCCGTCGACTTCTGTTTGTTTTTCTGTCCCCGCCGCCACTTTTAGAGATAGGAATCCCTATGGGGCTGCTCAGGGCTGCTTCGACCGGCAGACGGAGGTGAGCCTGTATTTTTTCTCTCCCTTTTTTTCTCCCTCACCTCACGCAGACAGGAACAATGGAATGCGGAGGGGTGGGAACACAGGAAGAGGGACAAACCCCCATGATCTCTGGTCCAAATTTAAGTTGACACCAGATTTTAGAGGTCGTGTAAAAGCGCCCTTTAAGAACAGATCCCTGTCTCAGGAAAAGTTCATTTTACTTCTTCCATGCCACTGTACTTTCTGAAGGAGGGTTTCACCACTTCTGGAAACATACATTGCTATCTTAGAAAAGTTATGATTCATATAAAAATGTTTAAGAAGCCAAGGCATTCAACCCCAATGTACTTGACTCCTTGATTGGAAAACCCACAGAATAACCCTTCCTCTATCAATATTGGTCACAGAAACACATGCAGGTCCTCTGAAGAACCACAAGTGTTCAGGCATTGCTCTCCTACTCTTTGAATTACTGATTCACATCAAAAGGATCAGCACACAGAATCATACCTAAGGATTGTGCCCTATGGATTGTGGCTGTTGGTCTTTTAGTCATCAAGACCTGGGATTGATAGGCAACTTCAGCAACTCTCTTTCAATTTGGTCTCTCCCAAGGGAAAAAAAGTTCATTTTCCAGATTGCATTTCCCAAAATCTCATTGCCAGCATGTCAGAGTCCCCAAAAATTAACTTGCCCCCCTTACTGCTAAGAGTCAAGGCAAAGAGGAACCTTGCTACAAGTAGTGGCTGCTTTCTAAACAAAAAATTACTGACAGATGATGGCATCTTAAAAACCAGACGATCATCTCCCATCTTCCCCTAAGAACATGTTTACAAGTGGCTCGTTGAGTTGGGAAATACCTTCTGGATGTGTTCCTGGTTTTGCTTTTGGGAGGGGGGGTGGTTTTTGTGCTTGGGAAGTGCCCTAAGCACACCGTTCTAGCTCTGCGCCTGATTGAGACGTACAAAATAATGCAGGGCATGGGTAAAGTGGATAGAGGGAGGCTCTTCTCCCTCTCACAAAATACCAGAACTAGGGGACATCCACTCAAATTGAGGGCTGGGAGAGTAAGAACAGACAAAAGAAAATATTTTTTCACCCAGCGCGTTGTTAGTCTGTGGAACTCCCTGCCACAGGATGTGGTGATGGCATCTGGCCTGGATGCCTTCAAAAGGGGATTGGACAGATTCCTGCAGGAAAAGTCCATCACAGGTTACAAACCATGATGGAGATGTGTAATCTCCAGGCTTAAAACCGGGGTACTTCAAGGGCCAGGTGCAGGTGCAACAAATATCTAGTTTCCTGCATTCCCAGACACATTTGGTGGGTCCACTGTGAGATACAGGAAGGTGGACAAGATGGGCCTTTGGCCTGATCCAGCATGGCTCTTCTTATGTTCTTATTCCTTCACTGAGAAATGCTTCAATGAACTAACTCTTGAGCCAGGAAATGCCTCCCACTGCATATGTGCTTGGCTAACTGCATTAGGATTTTTTTATTTTTATTTATTTATTTATTTATTTTGCATAGGCTTTCCATCTGGAATTCAGCTGCCTGCAAATAGTCAGACTGATTACCTTATAAAATGTGATTTCTCTTATTCTTAGCTTAAGACATAATCACTTTCTTAAGACTCATGGCCTGGCTATTTAGTTATTCCTCCCACACCTTTCTCCCCGTGCGGGACCCAACACAGCTTAAGAATTGTTCAGAAACAGATCCAACTGAGAAGGCAACTAGCAAGCTCCTCTTCAAATCTATTTAAATTAATAATGGTGCTAGACTCTTCTTCCTGTTTGCGTAACTTGTTGCAGTGGATTATGGGTCTTTGCAACACATCTCCATTGGGATGTGGGACGATGCATACGATTGTCAGGCACTCCTTGCCAGGGTTAGCCATGGAAAATTACACAAATGCAGATTGGATGCAGCCTATATAAGGTTAAAGGAGATGCAATTGAAAGTGGTTATTTTATTTTATTTTTAAGAGGCAAAAGGTTTATTTCTCTTTGCTTGAGATAATTCAAGAGTGGGAAAGTTACTTTGTTTGGACTACAACTCCCAGGATCCACTGGCCACTATGTTTTATTGTCCTTATTGTCAATGTGCAGCCTGGATTACTGCAATTCAAACTGTGAACCGCCCAGAGACTACTTGAAGTGGTATGGGGCGGTATATAAGCAGAACACTTTTGCTTTGCTTTTAAAGCTGGTCAACTCCATGGTTGTTAGATATCTGCTTGCAAGGCCACATTGACCGGGAGTGAACTTGATGATCCATAACGTCCCTTCCAGCAATGCAGTTTGAGGAGGAAGAGGATGGTGATGATGATGATGATGATGATGACCCCTATAAAGCACTTTCTAAAAACCAGTTAAAACAGGCTTTCCCTCTGCTTGAAAATTGCAAAGAGCGGGGGAAACGGTTTTGGGGACAGACTCGGTTCCCTGATGTGGGGGGGGGGGGGCGTCTGCACATGTTCCTGCCTCCTCGACCTGGAAGCGCCCTCTGCACATGCACCGGAGCCCGGAGCGTGGGCTCGGGGCAGAAGAAGCGGGTGAGAAGACCGTTGCTCCTAAGGACGCCCAAACGCCCACCCTCGCCCCAAATATCCCCCCTCCCTTCCCAGAATGAACCACTGCCCCGCCAAAAACCTCCGCCCAGCAAAGCGCACTCACTCCGCACCATGGCCGGCCTCTGCCTCGCCTCGCCTCCCTCCAGCAACGCGGCCCGGCGTTGCCCTAGCAACCGAAAAGGGGCGGAGGCATCCCGGCGGCCATTTTGAGCCGTTTCAAAGCGGCGGGGGCGGGGCTCCGGCGGAGGGCAAAGAGACCAGGGGAAAACGCCGGCGGGGATCTCTCTTGAATTCCGGCGTTCCATCGACAGCCGGCGGGGATTGTCCAGGTACCCCCCTCCTGCCTATTTTTTTTTTAGACCTACTCTGCAGGGTTGTTGTGATATAAACTGGGAGGCCTTGAACGCATGCAAGGAACGGTGCGACATTATTATTTATAACAGTTTTAGAACTCAAGTGGTAGAAGAATAAAGATGATGATGATGATGATGATGGTGGTGGTGGTGGTGGTGGTGGTCGTGATGATGACCTTAGAACTGAAGAGCTGGAAGAGGGGTCTGGGTAAAAGGCGGAACTTGACGGAACTCCTTGATTTCATATGATTTTTACATGGGATCCTTTCCAAATCACCATCAAATCACACATCCCATTCATGGCCAACTATTACACAAGAATAATCACGTTTCCTCCAGCGCATGGCTCGGCAGTGGCGCAAAAACATGGTTCCATTGCACGGAACCATCTGATTTCATATGATTTTTACATTGGATCATGATAAATCCACTATCATATATAGAGCCCATTTCAATCCACAGATTGCACAACAAAAATCACGGGTCCATCAGCGCATGGCTCCAGAGTGGCGCAAAAACATGGTTCCAAGGCATGGAACCACACGGAACTCCCTGATTTTTACCCAGGATCAACTCCAAAACACTATCACATCCTAGGACCCATCCGTACACACAGACTGCACACCCGAAATCAAGGATCCGTCAGCGCATAGCTCTGCAGTGGCGCAAAAACATGGTTCCAAGGCACGGAACCACACGGAACTACCTGATTTTTACCCAGGATCAACTACAAAACACTATCACATCCTAGGCCCCATCCATACACAAAGACTGCACACCCGAAATCAGGGATCCGTCAGCGCATGGCTCCACAGCGGCGCAAAAACTGGTCTGGGTAAAAGGCGGAACTTGACGGAACTCCATGATTTTTACCCAGGACCAACTCCAAAACACTATCACATCCTAGGCCCCATCCATACACACAGACTGCACATCCGAAATCAGGCGTCCATCAGCGCATGGCTCTGCAGTGGCGCAAAAATATGGTTCCAAGGCACGGAACCACACGGAACTCCCTGATTTTTACCCAGGATCAACTACAAAACACTATCACGTCCTAGGCCCCATCCATACACATAGACTGCACATCCGAAATCTGGTGTCCGTCAGCGCATGCCTCCACAGTGGCGCAAAAATATGGTTCCAAGGCACGGAACCACATGAAACTACATGATTTTTACCCGGGATCAACTCCAAACAACTATCACATCCTAGGACCCATCCATACACACAGACTGCACACCCGAAATCAGGCGTCCGTCGGCGCATGGCTCTGCAGTGGCGCAAAAACATGGTTCCAAGGCACGGAACCACACGGAACTACCTGATTTTTACCCAGGATCAACTCCAAAATACTATCACATCCTAGGCCCCATCCATACACACAGACTGCACACCCGAAATCAGGCGTCCGTCAGCGCATGACTCCACAGCGGCGCCAAAACAGGTCTGGGTAAAAGGCGGAACTTGACGGAACTCCCTGATTTTTAGCCAGGATCAACTACAAAACACTATCACATCCTAGGCCCCATCCATACACAAAGACTGCACACCCGAAATCAGGGATCCGTCAGCGCATGGCTCCACAGCGGCGCAAAAACTGGTCTGGGTAAAAGGCGGAACTTGACGGAACTCCATGATTTTTACCCAGGACCAACTCCAAAACACTATGACATTCTAGGCCCCATCCATACACACAGACTGCACATCCGAAATCAGGCGTCCATCAGCGCATGGCTCTGCAGTGGCGCAAAAATATGGTTCCAAGGCACGGAACCACACGGAACTCCCTGATTTTTACCCAGGATCAACTACAAAACACTATCACGTCCTAGGCCCCATCCATACACATAGACTGCACATCCGAAATCTGGCGTCCGTCAGCGCATGCCTCCACAGTGGCGCAAAAATATGGTTCCAAGGCACGGAACCACACGAAACTACATGATTTTTACCCGGGATCAACTCCAAACAACTATCACATCCTAGGACCCATCCATACACACAGACTGCACACCCGAAATCAGGCGTCCGTCGGCGCATGGCTCTGCAGTGGCGCAAAAACATGGTTCCAAGGCACGGAACCACACGGAACTACCTGATTTTTACCCAGGATCAACTCCAAAATACTATCACATCCTAGGCCCCATCCATACACACAGACTGCACACCCGAAATCAGGCATCCGTCAGCGCATGACTCCACAGCGGCGCCAAAACAGGTCTGGGTAAAAGGCGGAACTTGACGGAACTCCCTGATTTTTAGCCAGGACCAACTCCAAAACACTATCATATCCTAGGCCCCATCCATACACACAGACTGCACATCCGAAATCAGGCGTCCGTCGGCGCATGGCTCTGCAGTGGCGCAAAAATATGGTTCCAAGGCACGGAACCACACGGAACTACATGATTTTTACCCGGGATGAACTCCAAACTACTATCACATCCTAGGCCCCATCCATACACACAGACTGCACACCCGAAATCAGGCGTCCGTCAGCGCATGGCCCTGAAGTGGCGCAAAAACATGGTTCCAAGGCACGGAACCACACGGAACTCCCTGATTTTTACCCAGGATCAACTCCAAAACACTATCACATCCTAGGCCCCATCCATACACACAGACTGCACATCCGAAATCAGGCGTCCGTCGGCGCATAGCTCTGCAGTGGCGCAAAAACATGGTTCCAAGGCACGGAACCACACAGAGCTACCTGATTTTTACCCAGGATCAACTCCAAAACACTATCACGTCCAAGGCCCCATCCATACACAAAGACTGCACACCCGAAAGCAGGGATCCGTCAGTGCATGGTCCTGCAGTGGCGCAAAAACATGGTTCCAAGGCACGGAACCACACGGAACTACATGATTTTTACCCGGGATCAGCTCCAAAACACTATCACATCCTAGGCCCCATCCATACACACAGACTGCACACCCGAAATCAGGCGTCCGTCAGTGCATGGCCCTGAAGTGGCGCAAAAACATGGTTCCAAGGCACGGAACCACACGGAACTCCCTGATTTTTACCCAGGATCAACTCCAAAACACTATCACGTCCAAGGCCCCATCCATACACAAAGACTGCACAGCCGAAAGCAGGGATCCGTCAGTGCATGGTCCTGCAGTGGCGCAAAAACATGGTTCCAAGGCACGGAACCACACGGAACTACATGATTTTTACCCGGGATCAGCTCCAAAACACTATCACATCCTAGGCCCCATCCATACACACAGACTGCACACCCGAAATCAGGCGTCCGTCAGCGCATGGCCCTGCAGTGGCGCAAAAACATGGTTCCAAGGCACGGAACCACACGGAACTCCCTGATTTTTACCCAGGATCAACTACAAAACACTATCACGTCCAAGGCCCCATCCATACACACAGACTGCACATCTGAAATCAGGCGTCCGTCGGCGCATGGCTCTGCAGTGGCGCAAAAACATGGTTCCAAGGCACAGAACCACATGGAACTCCCTGATTTTTACCCAGGAGCACCTCCAAACCAGTATCACATCCTAGGCCCCTTTCTGGTCTCCACAAAGGTATCTGCACATCAGGCCCAACGCTTATTAGGGCTGATGGCCTCAACTACAGCTATCATCCCACATGCCAGACTCCGCACGAGACCTCATGGCTTCTAGCCCAGTTTTGACCTCACCGCGACAACCCCTCCAAATGGCTCAGAGTCACCTCCGCCCTCCTCACCAGCCTAAGGTGGTGGAAGTCCTCCCGCGATCTAAGAACGGGAAGGCCCTTCAAACAGCGTTACCCGTCCATCCAGGTAACCACAGATGCCAGTACGACGGGATGGGGTGCCACCTGCAACCACCTCTCGATCCATCACAGGTGGACACTCAAGGAGCAAGCCCATCATATCAACTACCTAGAACTCCTTGCCATTTTCAAAGCCCTCAAGGCATTCGAACTCCTCCTTGCACACAAGACGGTCCAAGTAATAACAGACAATACTACAGCACTTTATTACTTGAACAAGCAAGGAGGAACTCACTCGAAATCTCTACTGCACCTCACTCTCAAACTTTGGAGATGGTGCATAGCCAAGGGCATTCCCCCAACAGCCATACATATTGCATCATACAACAATGTGGCGGCAGATGAACTGAGCCGCCTCACCCACGACAACCACGAGTGGAGCCTCTCAGAGACAGTGTTTCAGATCCTGTGCACCAGGTGGGCCACCCCAACCATGGATCTATTTGCATCTCAAGCCAACACCAAATGCAGCTTGTACTGCTCCAGAGCAGGAATAGGCAAACACTCACAGGGAGATGCCTTTGCCACCAGCTGGCCCCCGGGTCTTCTCTACGCGTTCCCACCAATACCACTCATCCAGAGAATGCTGATGAAGATCAGGCACCACGGAGCCCATGTCATACTGCTGGCCCCGTGGTGGCCAAGACAGCCATGGTTTCAAGTCTTACAAACAATGGCGATCGACTCTATCAGGCTGACATCAACGCCTGATCTCCTGACACAACACCAGGGCCAAGTCAGACACCCAGACGTCCTGACTCTCCACCTGACGGCATGGTACATCTGCTAACAATTACAGATGCACACACAAGCTCCAGGAAGAAGTCTACAAATACACTATATGCACATAAGTACGCATCCTTCCTACATTTCACTCGAGCCAACTCTCAACCCTCGAGTCCAACTAACATTCAGGTCCTCCTAGCATTCCTCCTCTTGCTCTTCAACAGAAGACTATCCTTATCTACCTTAAGAGTCTACACTGCAGCCGTAGTGGCACATCAACCACCTGATTCGGAGGCGGCAGCCTTGTTTATTCATCCTAAACTTAAGAGGTTCCTACGAGGCATCGCTAACCTAAGTCCACAACATAGAGCCCTGACACCACAATGGTCTCTCTTCCTGGTACTGAACTGTCTAACTACCTGAACCTATGGCGACCACGTCTCTGTACTTACCTTAAAAACAGCTTTTCTAGTGGCAATCACATCAGCCAGATGAGCTTCAGAACTTGCTGCGCTCAGAGCAGACCCACAGTTCCTCAAATTCCATCATGACAGAGTGGAACTTCGGCCGGACATCTATTTCTTACCGAAGATAGTGTCATCCTTCCACGTGTCTCAGCCACTTATTCTACCGACCTTCTTCCCAAACCCAAGTACTCACCTCGAGAGAAAGCTTCACTCCCTCGACGTCAAAAGAGCTCTCCACTTTTATACTTCCAGAACAGCTTCCGTTAGAAAGACACACAAGCTCTTTATCAGGACCTCGGCACCATCTCGAGGTCATCAGGTATCCCCTCAATCCATCTCCAGATGGATTGTTACAACTATCAAAATGGCTTACACCACTGCGCATGTCTCCCTACCTGTCATGCCTCAGGCACGCTCTACAAGAGTAGTAGCCTCCTCCACGGCTTTCCTAAAAGGAGTGCCCCTGGAAGACATATGCAAAGCGGCAACCTGGTCTCGACCATCTACGTTCCTGAGGCACTACAAGCTAGATGTCAGGACGCAGAGATCAGCCGCATTTGGCAAAGCAGTTTTGACAACTGTGCTACCATGACTACCCTCCACCGGTAAGTCAGCTTGCCAGTCACGCTATGTGTGGATTCACAGAATCCACGAAGAAGAAATGCAGGTTACTTACCTGTAAGTTAAGTTCTTCGAGTTGACCTCTGTGAATACACACCACCTACCGGCTTCACTTCTCTCCGTCATGGCTCATTGTACTCTCAAAGGGTCAGCGACGGACCGGGGGGAACTGAGTCAGCAAGGCGGGAGATCGGTGAGCATGCGCATGGAGGGGAGGGGCTTGTAAGCCTTAAGCTTGGAACGAATGGGAACTCAAGTGCGCAGGCGCGAAGACCCATTGTGTGTATTCACAGAGGTCGACTCGAAGAACTTAACTTACAGGTAAGTAACCTGCATTTCCGTCTGGTTCCGTGCCTTGGAACCATGTTTATGCGCCACTGCGGAGCCATACGCTGACGGACACCTGATTTTGGGTGTGCAGTCTGTGTGTAAGTGTGGCTCCTAGGATGTGATAGTGGTTTGGAGTTGATCCTGCATAAAAATCAGGTAGTTCCGTGTGGTTCCGTGCCTTGGAACCATGTTTTTGCACCACTGCAGAGCCATGCGCTGACGGACGCCTGATTTCAGATGTGCAGTCTGTGTGTATGGATGAGGCCTAGGATGTGATAGTATTTTGGAGTTGATCCTGGGTAAAAATCAGGTAGTTCCGTGTGGTTCCGTGCCTAGGAACCATGTTTTTGAACCACTGCAGGGCCATGCGCTGACGGATCCCTGATTTCGGGTGTGCAGTCTTTGTGTATGGATGGGGCCTAGGATGTGATAGTGGTTTGGACTTGATCCCGGGTAAAAATCAGGTAGTTCCGTGTGGTTCCGTGCCTTGGAACCATATTTTTGCGCCACTGCAGAGCCATGCGCTGATGGATGCCTGATTTTGGATGTGCAGTCTGTGTGTATGGATGGGGCCTAGGATGTGATAGTGTTTTGGAGTTGATCCTGGGTAAAAATCAGGGAGTTCCGTCAAGTTCCGCCTTTTACCCAGACCCGTTTTTGCGCCGCTGTGGAGCCATGCGCCGACGGACCCCTGATTTCGGGTGTGCAGTCTGTGTGTATGGATGGGGCCTAGGATGTGATAGTGTTTTGGAGTTGATCCTGGGTAAAAATCAGGGAGTTTCGTGTGGTTCCGTGCCTTGGAACCATATTTTTGCGCCACTGCAGAGCCATGCGCTGACGGACGCCTGATTTTGGGTGTGCAGTCTGTGTGTATGGATGGGGCCTAGGATGTGATAGTGGTTTGGAGTTGATCCTGGGTAAAAATCAGGGAGTTCCATGTGGTTCCGTGCCTTGGAACCATGTTTTTGCGCCACTGTGGAGGCATGCGCTGACGGATCCCTGATTTCGGGTGTGCAGTCTTTGTGTATGGATGGGGCCTAGGACGTGATAGTGTTTTGTAGTTGATCCTGGGTAAAAATCAGGTAGTTCCGTGTGGTTCCGTGCCTTGGAACCATGTTTTTGCGCCACTGCAGGACCATGCGCCGATGGACGCCTGATTTCGGGTGTGCAGTCTGTGTGTATGGATGGGGCCTAGGATGTGATAGTGTTTTGGAGTTGATCCTGGGTAAAAATCAGGGAGTTCCGTGTGGTTCCGTGCCTTGGAACCATGTTTTTGCGCCACTGCGGAGCCATGCGCTGATGGACGTCTGATTTCGGGTGTGCAGTCTGTGTGTATGGATGGGGCCTAGGATGTGATAGTGTTTTGGAGTTGATCCTGGGTAAAAATCAGGGAGTTCCATGTGGTTCCGTGCCTTGGAACCATGTTTTTGCGCCACTGTGGAGGCATGCGCTGACGGACGCCAGATTTCGGATGTGCAGTCTATGTGTATGGATGGGGCCTAGGACGTGATAGTGTTTTGTAGTTGATCCTGGGTAAAAATCAGGGAGTTCCGTGTGGTTCCGTGCCTTGGAACCATGTTTTTGCGCCACTGCAGAGCCATGCGCTGACGGACGCCTGATTTCGGATGTGCAGTCTGTGTATATGGATGGGCCTAGGATGTGATACTGGTTTGTAGTTGATCCTTGGTAAAAATCAG
The DNA here is from genome assembly GCA_037367245.1 of Phrynocephalus guinanensis. Lineage (NCBI taxonomy): Eukaryota > Metazoa > Chordata > Lepidosauria > Squamata > Agamidae > Phrynocephalus > Phrynocephalus guinanensis. The sequence continues at coordinate 12,612,033 of CM074739.1, read as the reverse complement.
GTACTTCCGTGTGGTTCCGTGCCTTGGAACCATATTTTTGCGCCACTGCAGAGCCATGCGCTGACGGACGCCTGATTTCGGGTGTGCAGTCTGTGTGTATGGATGGGGCCTAGGATGTGATAGTGTTTTGGAGTTGGTCCTGGGTAAAAATCAGGGAGTTCCGTCAAGTTCCGCCTTTTACCCAGACCCGTTTTTGCGCCGCTGTGGAGCCATGCGCCGACGGACCCCTGATTTCGGGTGTGCAGTCTGTGTGTATGGATGGGGCCTAGGATGTGATAGTGTTTTGGAGTTGATCCTGGGTAAAAATCAGGTAGTTCCGTGTGGTTCCGTGCCTTGGAACCATATTTTTGCGCCACTGCAGAGCCATGCGCTGACGGACGCCTGATTTTGGGTGTGCAGTCTGTGTGTATGGATGGGGCCTAGGATGTGATAGTGTTTTGGAGTTGGTCCTGGGTAAAAATCAGGGAGTTCCGTCAAGTTCCGCCTTTTACCCAGACCCGTTTTTGCGCCGCTGTGGAGCCATGCGCCGACGGACCCCTGATTTCGGGTGTGCAGTCTGTGTGTATGGATGGGGCCTAGGATGTGATAGTGTTTTGGAGTTGATCCTGGGTAAAAATCAGGTAGTTCCGTGTGGTTCCGTGCCTTGGAACCATATTTTTGCGCCACTGCAGAGCCATGCGCTGACGGACGCCTGATTTCGGGTGTGCAGTCTGTGTGTATGGATGGGGCCTAGGATGTGATAGTGGTTTGGAGTTGATCCTGGGTAAAAATCAGGGAGTTCCATGTGGTTCCGTGCCTTGGAACCATGTTTTTGCGCCACTGCAGAGCCATGCGCTGACGGACGCCAGATTTCGGATGTGCAGTCTATGTGTATGGATGGGGCCTAGGACGTGATAGTGTTTTGTAGTTGATCCTGGGTAAAAATCAGGGAGTTCCGTGTGGTTCCGTGCCTTGGAACCATGTTTTTGCGCCACTGCAGAGCCATGCGCTGACGGACGCCTGATTTCGGATGTGCAGTCTGTGTGTATGGATGGGGCCTAGGATGTGATAGTGTTTTGGAGTTGATCCTGCTAAAAATCAGGAAGTTCCGTGTGGTTCCGTGCCTTGGAACCATATTTTTGCGCCACTGCAGAGCCATGCGCTGACGGACGCCTGATTTCGGGTGTGCAGTCTGTGTGTATGGATGGGGCCTAGGATGCGATACTGGTTTGGAGTTGATCCTGGGTAAAAATCAGGGAGTTCCGTGTGGTTCCGTGCCTTGGAACCATGTTTTTGCGCCACTGCGGAGCCATGCGCTGACGGACGCCTGATTTCGGGTGTGCAGTCTGTGTGTATGGATGGGGCCTAGGATTCGATAGTGTTTTGGAGTTGATCCTGGGTAAAAATCAGGTAGTTCCGTGTGGTTCCGTGCCTTCGAACCATGTTTTTGCGCCACTGTGGAGCCATGCGCTGATGGACCCATGATTTTTGTTGTGCAATCTGTGGGCTGAAATGGGCTGTGTATATGATAGTGGATTCATCATGATCCAATGTAAAAATCATATGAAATCAGATGGTTCCGTGCGATGGAACCATGTTTTTGCGCCACTGCCGAGCCATGCGCTGGAGGATACGTGATTATTCTTGTGCAATAGTTGGCCATGAATGGGATTTGTGATTTGATGGTGATTTGGGAAAGATCCCATGTAAAAATCATATGAAATCAGGGAGTTCCGTCAAGTTCCGCCTTTTACTTTCTTCCCTGGAAGAGCAAGATGTAACGAATAATCTTAAAATAATAAACGGACTGCCAATAACTCGAGTTTAGGCATCTAGCTTGCTATTCTGTTTTGACTGGAAACTTTTCTATGCTTTTAGTGAAGATTTATTTATTTTATTTATTTTTATATTTTTGTACCGCAACGGGCGGTTTATATATGGGGGAAAAAACCATAAGTAAATATAGAAAACCAAACATCAAAATTCAGATTCCCCGCCCCCATGATTTATTCAGATTTATTTATGCCCAAAGATGAAATGTCAGCGGCTATTCTACCATTTTGCAATGTTCCCACTCCAGAGAAATCTAGGAACAGAAAGATGGGCAGTCTCTCTTGATGGAACGGGCTACCGGGAGCAGAATTTTAACACAGTTTTGTGTATCACTTTGAACGTGGTTGCATGCCATGTATTCCATGTATTCTACCCCTATTTTCGAGCCTATCCATTTCTTTCCCTCCCTAACAAATTTGCAGAATCTGAAATATTTGCAACAAAAAATAATATTTTCACCGTGTATTGGATTACATTTATCATTTTATTTTAAAGAGGACATTGTAAATGCAAGAGCATGGAAATATTACAAAACCAGGCCTCTTCATTTTACGTACAGCAGGACCCCCTTAACCACGGGCACAATATCCACTGGTTCACTTATCCACAGTCTCAAAATCTTAAAAATATGAAAAGAAAAATCCTAGAAATTTTCATTTCCAAAAATGAAGCTACCAGAGCTGGCCACTAGAAACAGTCAGAGTCCATGCTACGGATAATATTTGCTATTAAAACAGTACAACGTTTTATGCAGTCCACGTTATTCAGGAACCATTGACCATCCCACAGATTTCCTACTGTACCAACTAAATGGGACAGTTTGCTCTTCCTATTGCTTATATTAGAGATGCGCAGAAAGTGGGAGATCTGTAAATATTTGGACGTATTTGGAGTTCTGATTCCCCCAATAACTTTACATCAGTAATAGGAAAATGATGCCTATTGGATGTTGTGCGAGTTGTTACTTAGCAAGGTTAACATCTTATATGATAAAGACAGTGTTATTTCAAAAGAATCCTGACGAAGCGGTGGCAGAAGAATGCAGGGACGGATCCAGTATTGCGCAAAAGGGGGATTATCCACCTCAAGTAGTACAGATGGACTGGAGGTGTTCTCGGCAGATGAGTTGTGCAAAAGGCCCAGTTAATCTGCTTGGAGAAAGGAGTGACAAGTCAGTGTGATGTCAGTCCAAGTTCTCTGAGGCAAGGGCAGCTGGTGATAGTTCAGAAGGGTGATCACCCTCTTTCTAGGTTTTAATCCGCAGTTAACAGCAAGTGGCCAGGATCCTGAGTCCTTTTCCTCAACTGGCTTAACACATAACTCCTGTAAAGTTTGTGCTAAATAAGAAGAGCCATGCTGGATCAGGCCAAAGGCCCATCTAAGTCCAGCTTCCTGTATCTCACAGTGGCTCCACCAGATGCGTTTGGGAGTGCATGAGACTAGATATCTGTCTCCTGATACCATTCCCCTGCATTTGGCCCTTGAAGTACCCCGGTTTTAAGCCTGGAAATTACACATCTCCCTCATGGTTTGTAACCTGTGATGGACTTTTCCTGCAGGAATCTGTCCAATCCCCTTTTGAAGGCATCCAGGCCAGATGCCCTTTTGAAGGCATCCAGGCCAGTTTTGTGTATCACTTTGAATGTGGTTGCATGTAGTCTACCCCAATTTGGATCCAACCTGGATTGGATGTCCCACCTTTACACTTCCAACAAACCTGGAGTCACCAACCACCCCTGCAATGAAAGGGTAATAAATAAATAAATAAGATAGTAACCACATTTTTTTAAAAAAATGTAAAAACTTGAAGTAGGGGATAGTTATGGGAATTGACGTGCGGATAGAGGAAAGTAAACCTTCTTTTTCAAGACACAGTCTCTAGAAATTATTTCTCTCCATTCTAACCCTTATGCATTTCTGAATGAAGGTTAGGCATAATCATAATGATTCTGACTTTGGTACAGAAGTGGTTCTCAACCTGTGGGTCCCTAGATATTCCTGGACTGCAACTCCCAGAAGCCTCTACCACTTGCTGTGCTGGAAGGGATTTCTGGGAGTTGCAGTCCAGGAACATCTGGGGACTCACAGGTTGAGAACCACCACAAGTCTAAAACCATCTCGCCAACTAGTTCTTTCCCTTCCTATATTTCGTTTTCAATTTCTTTTACATCGAATGACCAGCTGTAACAACTTGCCCATTTCTTTCTTTCTTTTTCTTTTTAAAACCATCTGACCAAAATATCCTAGCTTTTAGCAATGCCAAATTTGTGTTACATCATAATACTGTTTATTCACTTTAGTGGCTCTCCATTGGGCACCTTCTCATTTCGAGAAAACCTTAGCATTCTTCAATAAGTGAATTCTGTGAATTCGCTTATTGGAGGATATAGTGTTAAAATAACTAAATACTGTATACATTTCAAATGCTTATTTCCTTCTTCTTTGAAATTCCATGATTCTATACCAAATAGTAAAATTGAGAAGAAATAGCACCACTTGCAGCAGTTAGATCAGGCATGTCCAAACTTTGGCCCTCCTGATGTTTTGGACCACAACTCCCAGAATTCTAAGCTTAGATTGCCAATGACAAAGGACTGTGGGAAGTTGTGGTCAAAAACATCTGGAGGGCTGAAGTTTGGACATGCCTGAGTTAGATTATCAGGGTGGGTGAGTGCTTAGGTTTCTTTTCTAGACTGTAAATTTGTGGACAGATACTGTTTTTTTAAATTACAGTACTTAGAAAAGTGTAAGTGCTTCACAAACTTATACGGTATGGTTTATGAGGATAAGAATAGCAGCAGCAGCCTATCAGTTATAGCATACACCTCTCTTCTGAAGAATTAACGTGTTAGGATGATAAATTCTCATGGAGGATGAAGAGAATTTTTGCTTATAAATGAAAATGACGATCAATAGCAAGCACGTAGCAGAGCAGGAAGTAATTTTCCTGGGAAGAGTCTAAAACCACAAAAAACACTTTATATATGATGTGATATTTCTAGGCTGTCAATAATCTGATTACAACTTCAAGTGTGTAAAGATCCGAGAGAGGGTCTATGCCCTCAGACAGAATCCAATAATGCAGCCAGTTGTCTTGATCAATGTCAATAAACCAACTCTTGCCATTGGAATCTCTCCCGAAAATATTCCTGGAGACCTGCCACTCCCTGAGACTTCACCTGCTTCCCTCTGACCTTTGGCAGCCCTAAGCAGGACCACAAACGTTTGAATAGCTTGGGCAGAAACAGCGGGTCTAATTTTAATTTCATTGTATCGCTGCCAGGACTGCAGACGACAGATGGGCACGAACCGGTTCGTAAAAGTAGCAGCACAAGTGCAGCTGCTTCCTCTTCCACCTCCTAAGCCACTAGTCTGCCCCAGTTTGCTAGCATCTGTCAGCCTCTCAACTGATTTCCCCACTCCCAGCTGCATCTCAGGCTTCTCTGTCCCAACATGTTGGGACTGCAACATCAGTTGAGAAGCTTCCGGAAGCTAGCAGGCCGGGCCAGGTCAGTGGCTAGATCGGCAGGCCAGGGAGCAGCAGTAGCATCTGCACTGCCTTTCTAAACCGAGACGAATTGGTCCGTGTCCATTTCTGCATGGAGACCCAGGGACCTGTAATCCACCTGAGTCTGGCATACAGTAGCCTGCTAGGGGAACTGCTGTCAGCAAATCCTCCTTCCTAGTGCAAACAGCTGATTCCATGAAGTTCCAAACAGTGGCAGGTGGAGCTTGGGAAAGTTATTTAACCACCCAGTAAGCAGGTCATTGGAGATTCTGGGGAGTGAAATGTAAGAAAACTCGCATGTCCGCTGGAATGTGGCTGATCTGTTCTCTTAAGAAAACTGCACTGCATGCCTGTAACTGACATGTTGAGTATTTAAAGCAATTAAATTTACCTTATACAGAGATAAACAATCAGGCACAGGGTCAGCATGATCATGGAGAAAAGGTCTTTTCTTACTGTGAAGGACTCTGTTTGGAAGAAAAGAAAATGAGAGAAAGAGGTGGAACAGTAACATCTTTCTACAGACAAGAATATGATTTACAGGACATATCAGGCGGGCGAATGTTGAAAGTGTGCCCCTCCAGGTACTGCCAGACTATAACTCCCATTAACCCCCATCAGCATTACCAACAGGCGAAGATCATGGGGCTTGCAATCCAACCTAGTATCTGGAGAATCAAAGTTTCCCTGTGAGATTCTCAGTCAACCAGGAGCATTTATCTGGAAGTTGAGTCATGGCAACTGGACTTCTTTTCTTGAGGGACTGAAGCGTTTCACTACTCATCAAAACAGCTTCATCAGTCTGAGGAAAGCTAGTTGCAAATCTTCTATTTTATAGTTCACTCTGACCTCATGTCACCCTGGTCTAAAATACGCTCATAAGATGGGCAGTGGCCTGAATAGGCTCCTTAGGTGGACAATAGTCTGAATAGGCCGATTAGGTGGGCAATGGCCTGAGGTGCGTGAAAGTCCCACCTTTAACCTTCCCAGCAACCATTAATTATAAAGCCTTGGTGGTGGTGGTGTGAAGTAGTTTTTATTTGTCTGGGGATTGTTGAAATCACTGCTTGATAAGTGGCAGATAGACTGTGCCTGAGCCCCCCCATCTCTGTTGAGAGAGGGGTTTTCAATGCTCACATGAATGACTTCCCTGACCCCTCTCTCTAACCACCCATCTTCTCTGTCTGCTATGTGTACATCCTCATCTTTAAATGAGTGCCCTTTGTCCTCCAAGTGGAGGTATAGTGCTGATTCTGGTCTTGAGCTGTTGCCCTCAAGTGTTGGGCCACAGTTTCCCTGATTTTGATGTAATTCAATTACTGATTTCTGTGCCCAGACTCGGCAAAAGTCCTTCCCAGCGATGACGGAGAACAGACCTTGCCCTTCCTCTGTATGACTAGCTCCCAAGTGTTTGAAAAGTGTGACCAGTCTTCTTTCTCAAGGCTAAACATGTCCAGTTCTTTCAGGCTTTCGTCACAGGTCTTGGTTTCTATTTCCTGGATCATCCTTGTGACTCTCCAGTGAACATACTCCAGTTTGTTGTCCTCCTTCTTGAAATCCAGTGTCCAGAACTGGACACAGTCCTCTAGGGGCGTTTATACACGACCCCTAAGCTCTGGGGCAAATGGCTCCCAGCTCCGGAGCTTAAAAATGTTTCCCCACCAGCTCCGGAGTTTACAGGAAATTAAGTGCGACCATGCCCAGTGCACCTTTCAAGTACCTGCTCTTTGGAGGTGAAAATTATTTGATCCGGTGTAACGATAGTGAGTGCGGGGCTCTCCTTGCTTCTGTTTGTTGTTTTTTGGCTCCCACCCCTTTAAGAGCTACTTTTACAGAGACTGGAATGTTGCCGGCAGGAGCGAAAGGCAGAACGGAGGTGAGCGGCATGCTTTTATTTCTCTTTTTCTTCCTCCCCTCACGCAGCCAGCAGCCAGGAAGTGTGGAGGGGGTGGGGACACAGGAAGAGCGACGATCCCCTAAGATCTCTGGTCCGAATTTAAGTGGCCAGCGGATCTTAGGGGTCGTGTGAAAAGGCCCTAGATGAGGCCTAATTAATGAGCAGTGAATAGAGGGGGAAGACTTAGTACAGTGGTACCTTGACTTACGTCCTGCTTGACTTGCATCATATTTGACTTACGTCCACTAGGGACGTGTTTGACTTGCGTCGCGGGGCTCCGAGTTACGTCTTGGAGCCCTGGCGCAAGGTCCCCACATTGGGTGGCAGCCAGGACCCAGCGTCCCGGCTGCTGCCTCCAAACTGCTCCTGCCTTTGGAGGGAGCTCAGGGCTGGCCTCGCCGGAAGCCGCCGCCGCCAGCGGAGGAGAGGAAGAAGGGCCAAGAGCTCCTGCTTTCTTCCTCTCCTCTGGTAGTGGTGGTGGCGGCACCAGCGCCGGCGGAGGCTTCGGCGAGTCCAGCTCCGAGCACCCGGAGCTGGTCCTCGGCGTTGCCGCAGGAGGGTTTTCCAACCCAGGCTCCAGGCCCCCAATGCGGCAGCGGAGGCTGCCAGAGTCGCTGAAGAGGACGACGATGAGGAAGACGGCGGCGGGGGCGAGGACAAGGCAGCGGCGGCGGCGGCGGCCGAAAGGTTCCGTGGGCCGCCAGCGCAAACGAAGGGGCCCCTCCGCCGCCGGTTTCTCCGGCCGCCCCGGCCCCTTGCCTCCTCCACTGCGACTAGCTTCTAAACATTGCATCCACCACCGTCGCGGCGGGGGTGGTGGTTTCTTTGCCTCCTTCCAGTGGGCTGGGTCCGGGCAGGGGTCCTCCTCCTCCGCAGCTTCCTTGGGTGCCGGCGGCTTGCACACACACCTCCCCCGGGAACCTGGGAAACTACCGGGGGAGGGGGAGGAAGCCTGGGAAGAGGCCCCAGGAGAACGGGGTGGGAGGGGGCACGGAGGGAGGCAAAGAGAAGCCAAGCAGCCTCAGCTGTGGGGGTGGGGTGAGGTGGGGGGGAATCTGGGAGGGCCTCGTGGGCCACCCAGACTCCCTTGGTGGGCAGCAGGGTCTCTCTCTTTCTCTCTATCTGTCTGTCTGTCTCTCTGTCTCTCTCCCTCTCACTCTCTCTCTCTCTCTCACACACACAGACACGTGCGCACACACACACACACTCTCTCTCTCACACACACTCTCTCTCTCTCTCTCTCTCTCTCTCTCTCTCTCCCCTGAGCAACTGTGGGGAGGGGACACACACACACACACATACACAGGGGGGCGGCACCAGGGGCTCCTTGATTGCTTCACACTTGGCCTGGCCCTGGGGCTTCACACCAAACTTTCTGCCTGCCAAGATCCCAGCCCTTCTTCCTCTCATCCTGCAGCGGCTTCGGCAAGGCCAAGGAACTCGAGGTTGGCCTCACCGGGAGCCGCCGCTGCTGCTGGAGTGCAGTGAACACCTGAGCGGGCCGGCCTTCCTCCTCCTCCTCCGACCAGGCCGAGCTCCGCCCGAGCGAGCGCCTGGCTCTGCTCCGGGCTAGACCTGCTTCTCCCCGCCGCCACCTTCCACCTCTCCCTGGCGGGCATACATTTTTTTAATCTTAATAAAAATTGTTAATGTTAATTAAAATTTGTTAATTAAAATGTGTTAACTTATTTCATCTACAATGCTGTCTTGTTTTATAGTACAGCATCGATTATTGCTGTCTGGTTAGACAGTCAAATTTGTGTTAAATTGCTGTTTTCGGGGGTCTTTTTCATAGTCTGGAACAGATTAATCCACTTTCCCATTACTTTCTATGGGAAAAGTTTGTTTGACTTAAGTCATGTTTGACTTAAGTCCAGACCTCCGGAACGGATTAATGACGTAAGTCAAGGTTCCACTGTATCTCATGGGGTGTGGAGATCCATCTTCTCTTAGTGCAGCCTAAAATTGCATTTGTGTTTTTTGGCCATCGTATTGCACTGTTGGGTCATATTTTGTAACGACATTTGGTTTCCTCCCCCATCTCAGTTGAATTTCATTCTGTGTTGTTGCTGTTTTTGAGCCCACTACTCAAGGGTAGACCCTCAAGATCTTTTGGAATGTTGTTTCTCTCTTCCAAGATATTAGCTATACCACCCAATTCTGTGTTACCCGAGCCAGTTTGATGTGTTTGATTCAACTACAGCAGGCATGTCTAAAGTCAGGCCCGGGGGCCAATTGCGGCCCGTTTTCAAATTTTGAGTGACCCGCAGCCTCTTTTCCCTGCCGGCTCAGCCTGTCATGCATCCCTGTCAGCTGGCCTCTCCCCATACCGGATGGAAGTGTCAGCTTGCAGTTTTACGGTTTGCCTGCCCTCCCTGCCTCTGTCCACCCCACCAGCCACCTGCTCAACCTTCCCGTCCCCGGCTCCATTGCTGCAGTGCCCTCCCTACCTCCTTGTATGTTATAGAGACTTGTCCGAAGTCTGGCCCAGGGGCCGAATGATGCTGAATGATCCCACACACACACACACACACACACACATTTTACCTCGACAAATCTGGCCCTCCTTGCATAAAGTTTGGACGCCCCTGAACTGTAGTATTAAGAGTTGTGTCCTGATTATAGTCCCAGGGTTATAATGATGCACTCGGAATGCGGACGATCATTTCGAATGAGCGGTGCCGAAGGTGGGAGGGATGTGTGTGCTTTCACGTGGGTGGAAGTGATAGGAGTGATTGTGGAAAGCTTTTTAAAATAGCTCGTGACACTGAAACCATGCCTGCAAAGATACTGTGCCTGATTATTCCTTCCAGCCAAGGTATAATAACACCCAGCACTTGCCAAGGAGCTGATTATTGGGAGCCTGAGAGTGCAGAGCTGTGCTAATCTGGGAAAGCAGATGTTCATTAGAATCCCTCTCCACAGGCACTGAGCAACATTGAACCCTCTTATTCCAGCAAGGCTGATGAAATAAAAGTTGATGAGCTATGAGCAGTGGAGCAACACATCTGTACACATGAGGCCGCCTTGCTCTGCTCACTCAAACATGGCTGTCAGGCTAATAACCACAAGGAGATCATACTAACCCCGGTCCCACGTCCCTTTAAAAGCAGTTTAACTTACCAGATAACCTGTGTCTAAAAATGCCATCCCCACAGCCATCGGGCTTTTTGAAAGAAAGAAAGAAAGAAAGAAAACCCGGTAATGCCCCTTTAAGCGAGGTTTCTGTGACTCACCCAGGAGATAGGGAAATTTTTCCCTCGCTTTGAAAATCCAGCTTTTAAGGAGGCAGACGCCGTGAGACCAGGCAGATGATCTGGGTTTCTTTTTCTTTCTTTTTTCATAGCACCGACCGGCTGTTCCTGGGGCCGATCGGCGCTGTTTTTGTTAATTGTTTTGTTAATTTTGTTAAACAGGAAGCAGGTCCTACAAGTTTTAATTTCCCCCAAGTCAAGTGGTCTGTTTGTTTCAAATGCTAGTGCCACCTGCTGGCCAAGGGGGCTGAACTGCACTTTAAAATATAAAAAACAGCTTTTTACGTGGGAACTCTTGTCCCGCATTTAAATCACGTGATGGGACGAAGAGGAAAAGCCAGACCTTCAGAAGATCAGGATCAAAACCCAGGTGTGACCACAGCCTAAGATGATTTAATCTCTCTACTGGCGTACCTCAGTTTAAGAATGTAATGTGTTCTCCAGGACATTTTGTATTGCAAAATAAATAAATAAATAAAAATTGTAAACTGGAAACACACAGGGGTGCAATGCATCCTGGGAAAACTTGCTGTGAAAAAAAATCATAAACCGAGGTATTGTGAGAAAAAAATGTATAAACCGAGGCATTATTTTTTATGCATTTCCTTTTGTAAACCAAAAATTATGTTAATGGACGCATTCATAAATCGAGATACGCCTGTACTGTTGTTTTAACCTCAATAAAGACAGTGGTAGAGGTGTTAGATGACATGTTCACTTTAACATACTGCTATTATTGTTTCTTCTATAAAATGCTACCCTTGTATTCGTGGAGGAAAGGTTCCAACCACCCCTGTGGAAGCTAAAAACAGTGGATAGTAGCAAGCCCTATGCATACCATGGTTTAGGACTCCCTCTAGTGGCTTCACACAATTACATTGTGGAAATAAGTATTTCTGTGTCTCTTTCTTGTAGGACTTAATATTTTACGGCCATGGATAAGTCAACCAGTGGATACTAACCCTGCAAATAAGGGGTGGCTGAGTTATTTTTTTGTAAACAGCTTCAACTCTTTTAATGGACAGGCAGAATAACAAGTTTATTTGGGGGGAAAATCCAATAAAATATATTGTTTATAACTTGTAATTTTGGAGGCTCCAACTTTCAAACTCCCACAACTGAAAGGTTTGGGTCCCCCAAAAGTAACTCTTCTAAGCTTGGCTAATGGACACTTTATTATGGACAGCTACTTTTTCTTGAGAAAGCTTTTCCCCCCCAACTATAAACCAGTAAGACTACTGGCTATAGTAAAAATAATAGTAATAAATTTTTCAATTTTTGTTCTGCTTATGTTTTAATGTTTTTTATTTGTTTTTTATTTTTACTGATTGATTGATTGATTGTTTGTTTTGTCTTCATTGATCGTTTTAGGTTTTAAATTTTGGTGTTCAGGCTGATTCTTCTTCCTGGGAATTCCTTGTGAGGTCCAGCATTGTATCCTTATTTTTACTAACTTAAATTCTATATTTTAATGATTTTAAGCTGCCTTGGGTGCTTTTTAAAAGAAAACGGTGCGTCATCCATCCTTCCTTCCTTCCATCCATCCATCCATCCATCCATCCATCCATCCATCCATACATACATACATACTTTCAATGGTCCCCTTTTGAATGAATTTCAAAAATTCCTTCCAGTGTATGAACTTGTTAGTATAGGATAACAACAGCAGCAGCAACAACAACAATAACAACAACAACAAAACTCTGTAATAATGAAAAGAGCACAACTCACTTGATCTGTCCAAACATTTTCCATTGCTTGGTGTTCTATTTTCATTCCGCTTCCACTGAAGATGCACATCTTTGCAGGGGAAAAGAGCAGAGTGGTTGACCTAGTCAGGTTTCCTAGAGAGTGCTTGACCTGCTTTGACTTATGGTGACCTTCTTTTAACTTCTTCTTGGGGTTGCTGAGGCCACTTCCCTCCTTATTCAAGCATCCTTCTTAACCCTTTCTAAGGGAGAGGGCAAACAAGACATCTTGCTTTGATTCTTAAGAGAAGAGAGGGCAGCCGTGGCTCTCTGGATCTCCCCCTAAATTAGCTAGAACCAGGATTCCTGTTCTCTTCCCTAACACAACGCATTCCTCTAATAAACTCTGCCCATTCACACCTTTCGCTGCTGTTTAGAAGCTCTGCTAGCGCTTCGGTCCAGGGAAAGGTGCAAAGAGGCAAATAACGCCGTTTCCTTGATTGTGTGGAACCCGTACCTGTCGAACAAGAAGGCATGTTTGGGGTTCTCCTGTAGCACTCTGATATCTCGGCTGATTGTCCCAAAGTGGCATCAACAGGACCTGTAGAAAGTTGCATCCACAGCTTGTTGAAAGAACTCCAGGTGCTTTCTGCTCTACGCTCCATCTTGGCCACAAATGCTTGATGTCAAGGGGTTCCTTTCCCGGTGCCTCTTGCTAAGGACCTCTCAAAGGCAGGCATGTATGAAGAAGCCCATTGGGAGAGCCAACAGCCATTTGTGTAGCAGCTTGCATGACATCGCAAACCTTTTTGGCTTTCAGGTGGGAGGGAGCGCTACATCCTTCCTCTCCTCTTGTGGATGTGATGGTGCTGTTGCCCCAGTGCCAGGGGAACACCATCACTGCAATAAGCAGCGGCGGCAGCCACTGTGACATGTGTGTCTCAGAGGTGACCCACCTCCCCTACACTTTGGGTGTAGCACTTTCTTTTCTGCCTCCTATACAACCTCTGGAAGATGGCCACTGCCTCCAGGCCCCGAGGAGGGGATGTGGACTACTCTATAGAGCAGAGGGGTTCTAAAGAGCAGATTGCTCCTCTGTAGCCCAACCTCTATTACCCAAGAGAAGGCCACATCTGTAAAATGACAATGACAACAAAAATGATCCTGAGCCTTTAAAAAAACTAGGCAAGCCCTTGAGGGGGTGGAGCTTATGTTCCCAGCCTGACTATAAATCCCTGCCAGTTGCTCCTACTAAATACTGGGGTAACATGGTAGCAGTCTAATTACAGCACTCTGGGGTTCTAAATCTACTGGCAGATATAAAATTGGGGGTCATCCTTTACATGGAAGTAAGCCAAGGCGCAAACCACATGGTTGAGAAACTGTAATTTGGGGTTGAAAAGTGGGGGTTGTCTTGTGTGTGCGTGCACACACACAGAGAGAGGGGGGGTACCTCTTAAGACAAAAGCCATGTAAGACAAAAAACTCATAGGAAGACGTAAACCTTTCCACATGTATCTGGGAGGGGGGGGACGGTTATTTTTGTCTTTATTCTAGTTTCCAGAATGGATTAATGCATTCCCAAATGCATTTCTATGGGAAATTGTGCTTTGTAAGACAATTTTTTTTGTAAAATGAAGCAACCCATAGCCTCCAGAACAGATTAATCTATTCCTAATGCATTCCTATGGGAAACTGCATTTCATAAGACAAAATTTTCTTAAAACAAATTGGCCCGCAGAATGAATTAAATTTGTTTGAAGCGGTACTGCTCTCTCTCTCTCTCTCTCTCTCTCTCTCTCTCTCTCTCTCTCTCTCTCTCTCTGTGTGTGTGTGTGTGTGTGTGTGTGTGTATAGAAGTCTTTATTCTAGTTTTAAAATGCTCAGCTTATTTCAGCACACAGCCTTCTTCAGGAGCTATGTATAAAAATAGAAATGAATTATTTGTAAACAACAGGCTCTGGAAAACCATAAGAGAATACTGTATAACTAATGCTCATTTTGGTCTTTATACAGACAGTGTTATATCAGTGAGTATACGTTCAGTTTTCCAGATGAATTCTCTACCGCATAATCCCTATATTTCTAGTGGTGCTAGTATGCCAATATGAATGTATCGCGACATACACACTGCATACCAATATTGTAGAATTGAAATTTCACTAGCTCATTTGGTCTGCACCAGCTCCAAATATTATAAGCTACAGGAAGAGTGAGATGCACTTGTTATCAACACGCCACTGAGTCAACTCCAGGTCTCTCTGCCTGGGGCAGACCTGTAGCAAAGACAGGCAGTCTGTTTCTTCGTTGTGTCCATAATATGGGGCCACAGTGCTGAGTCCCCAAATCCACTCCATTTCTTTTCTAAGCAAGAATTTCTTTGTTTGAAACATCACTGCAGTGACATGTTCTGGCTCATGTCTCATTCATACATCGAAACTGGTCCCCCAGTGTAACAGAGCTCACAAAACTGAATACAAGCACTTGTGTGTGAAGCACTCACCATGATCATAACCCTGATTTTCATCCCTCTCACTGTCTCCTTCAAGCCAAGTATCTTCTCCATGAGGTGATTCTACCATGGTGCTGTTCAGCCATGACTTAGAAGTACCCATATTGAACAAATTAACAAGGGATCGACGGATTTTCTTTCTCTTTCTAAATATTCTGTCAGGGAATAAAAGCCAAATAAAAGAACCTAACTGCATGATCAGTCTTTTGTAAGGATTTAGGAAGTGTGTGATTGTGTAATCCACAAGTCTTCCTCCCTCACTGAAACTCTCTCTCTCTCTCTCTCTCTCTCTCTCTCTCTCTCTCTCTCTCTCTCTCTCTCTCTCTCTCTGTGTGTGTGTGTGTGTGTGTGTGTGTGTGTGTGTGTGTGTGTGTGTGTGTGTGTGTGTGATTACAGTCGTGGCCAACCCTTCGTGATTCCACGTCCATGGAGTTTTCTTGACAAGAATACTGGAGATAAATTGAGTTTAGCTACAGAAATGATTCAGATGATCACATCTCAACTTAATTCTGGGGTGAACAAACTTCACGGGTTTGCGCACAGCCCTCCGTTTATTTTGCAACAGAACTGAACCAATAAGGAATCCTTCAAATCACTTTTAATTTCCTGATTTGTACAGTCTAGCAGGCTACAGTTAATGGCCGCAGAATGAGCCAGGATATTAAGCTGTCTTTGGATTACAGCTTCATATCCTGTCTTGTTCTTGGGCAGGTCTGTGTGTGAAGCAGCTTCAAGGAGAAATATGAAGATCCAAGTGCAGCCCTGTTCTCCCAACCTCTGGCAGCCACATGCCTAAATTCACTGAACTAACATGAACCTTAACATCAACAGCATGGTTAAGAGCCAACTACAAGCCAATCTTCCAATTCTCCACTGAGGGACTATGCACACATCTTAGCCCGCGTCATCTTTCTCAGGAGCCTTGTGGCACAGTGGTTAAACAGCTGTGCTGCAACTAGAACTGCGCTCACAACCTGAGGTTCAATCCCTGGTAGCAGGCTCAAGGTTCACTCAGCCTTTCATCCTTCCAAGGTTGGTAAAATGAGCACCCAGCTTGCTGGGGTTGGGGACAATGTGTAGCTTGTGTAAATAAATTGTAAACCGCCCAGAGAGTGCTTTAAGCACTATGGGGTGGTATACAATCAGAACACTTTGCTTTTGATCAAATACACAACAATTCTTTCCATTATAACAGTATTTAAAACCTATCCAGTTCTTTGATCTGTGATTAGGAACTGGGCACAGCATGTGATAGAAGGTCTGCCAGGAGAACATTGGTCAATAAATGAAACATGTATAAAATCCCTTGTATGTCCATTAATTTCTACACTGGCAGTACCTAGGTTTCCTTTTCTAGAAGAGTAGGAAAGCTCAGGAACTGAAGCTGAAGCCAGATCTGGTCCCCATCTAGTCATCTGAACTGGGCATTCCGGCAGAGATTCTTAACCCTGGGTGGGTGTATATCAAAAATCTGTAGATAAAGCTGTGGAATATGTTTGGAAAGAATGCATGGGCCATCTCTCCTCACAGAACATGGATGTAGGATCATTATCTAGTACATTGTATGTACATAGGATTCTTACATTTACCTTACTAATTTCTCTTTATAGATAATACGTGTTTGCGATGGGCTTAGTGTGACGGTGACATCTTCATCAGAGAGAAAACTGTCTTCTCTGAGTATGTAATAGCCATTTGTAAGAAGCCGGGGGCTTCGACGGCATGCGAAGACACATCCTGCGCAGGGGTCCAAAGAACATTCATAGGTGGCCTCATGATCCAGAAGGCTATCTGAAAAACTGAAATGTTGTTTTTGAAAACACAAGAACATATTAGCCACATATTCATAAAAGTGGAGGAGGTTCTTAAATCAATGACAAAATGAGACAAGATATCCCTGTTCACCTTCTCCGGCCAAAATAGGTAGCAGGCTCATAGTGTCATCAAGATGGACCATTATATTTATTACAGCATGCAATGGGACCAATGAAGTGTATTCTATTCCATGAAAGTTGAGTCATGGCAACTGGACTCCTTTTCTTGAGAGATCCAAACGCTTCACTGCTCCTCCAAGCAGCTTCGTCATTTTCGGTCTCTCAAGGAAAGAAGTCCAGTTGCCATGACTCAACTTCCAGATAACCTCACCTGGATGACTAAGAATCTTCACAGTCCAATCATGAAATTGTGCTATTTTGAAAAAATTGCTCTCTCTGTGGTGCCCCAGGAGTATTTTGAAATGTGATAACTGCCCATGGTTAAGTCTGAGAAACAATTTCATAGGGATATGGGTGGATCCCCGGTGGCTGTTCCCACCAAGCTCTGTTCTACAGAAGCCATGCGTGTTACATCTTTGTATTAGTCAGGAATTGTAGACACACAATCAGGAGTTTGGTGTGAAACCACGGAGTCATCATTTAAAAAAAAAAAGGAGTTCCTTGAAGAATTATGTCATCAATATCTCAGGCTCACAATCATGCATGTGTGTACACGTCACATTCTGAAGTGCTCCAGCCCAAACATAGGTCTACTACTTCAAGAAGGAGATCAAGGTGGTTGTGTATTGTTGTGTATCAACGGACTAGATTCCTTCTATATTTTATGACTTTTCAGGGCATACTCCAGCATCAATTCTACTAATAAGGAGTAGTGGTGGAGAGGAAGTTGCAAAACCCCTCCACCTTACATCATTTGTTTCTTACTTTCCTTTTCCTCCACCCAGACCTCTGAAGCCTTCACTTCCTCATGCAATCAAGTAATTCTAACCAAATGCACAAGGTCCAGCCTACTGGGTCACAGAAAAAACAGTATTGCTCATACATGAGAGAAAGCCATTCACATAATCCTTACATTACTTCATTATATATCAGTCACAAGCACAAGCAATGCTATCTCGTTGGTAATGCTGGGTTTGTACAAATACCTGTATTTCATTTGGCCCTTGGAAAATGAATGAATCAGTGGACCAACATATCAGGGTTTTTTTTTGGGGGGGAGGGGTACCTTCTCAAGTTCAACTGTAGATGATGCAGGGCTGTGGAGTCGGTAGATAAATGTTCTGACTCCAACTCCAACTCCTCTGTATTAATATGCGAATGTATTTTATACATTCCTTGGGGGAAAGAGCTGACCCCTGTGGGACCCCACAAGGGAGCACCCAGGGAGCCGACAGCTCCCCCCCCCCCAAGCTGCACACGCTGGGGCCGGTCTTCCAGGAAGGACCGGATGCAGCTGAATACTGTGCCCCCAATCCCCACCCCGGAAAGCCGGTCCAGCAGGAAACCGTCGTCGTTGGTATCACAGGCCGCTGACAAATCCAGGAGGACCAACAGGGTAGAGCAACCCCTGTCAGCCCCCCGGAGGAGGTCATCTTGCAGTGCAACCAAGACTGTCTCAGTCCCCTGATACGGCCTGAACCCGGACTGGAATGGGTCAAGGACTTGTTCTTCCTCCAGGAACGACTAGATCTGGACGGCGGCCACCCTCTCAATGACCTTGCCCAGGAAGGGGACGTTGGCAATCTGACGGTAGTTGGCCAATTGGTCCGACGCCTGGGCAGATTTCTTTAGGGTGGGCTTCACCACCGTCTCCTTCAGGCGAGAGGGAAAGACCCCCTCCCTGAAGGAGGCAGTGGAAATAATGGAAGCCCACTCAGTCATAGTCCCTCCTGCAGATTTAATAAGCCATGCAGGGCAAGGGGCGAAGGGGGAGGCTGCCAGCCTGCAATAAGCCAGGGCCATGGAGGCCTCAATACTATTCTTACAGCAGAGAAATCATTAATTAGAACTTTTTGTGAATTGGGACATTTAAACTTGCTTTTTAAAAAATTCCAATCTAAATTTAGTAGGAGTCGGAGTCGGTGCATTGTTTGCCGACTCCGACTCCGACTCCACAGCCCTGAGATGATGGGAACCAAAAAAAAGTTTATCAGTAACCTGTTTGTTATAATTTCTGGTGCCAGATTCTCTGTATTCTCTTCAAACAGCAAAGAACCTGTGAAAGCAAAGATCAGAGAGAAGCGTCAACACTGGTACATTTCTTACGGGCAAGGTGAAGAACTGAAGACTCAGACACGAAGAGCTGATCTGATTGGAATTGGTTTGATTTTTTTAAAGTGACTTCATTTAATCAAATGATTCTCCCCACTCAAAAATGCACTTCTGCATGCTGTAACCTTAATACATCTTTTGTTTTTTACTATCTGCACAGATGGGCACCCTTCTTTGACAGTTCCAGTGGTCTGACAATGAAGGGCAAGCGTGCACTTTCAGAAAAAGAAGTCCACCACAAAACTGTAAAGGGTCAGTACTAAATAGATAAGCCTTTGCTTTCATTATAGCTTAATGGTTAAGGTATCTGGCTGCAAAGAGAGAGAGAGAGAGAGTTTGGAAGTTCAATTCCCCTCTGTGCCTCCTGGGAGAAGAGCCAGCCTGTGTAGCCTTGGGCAAATACAGTGGACCCTCGTATAACAAAAGGTTTGTATAACATAAAATTTGTACAACATAAAGAATTCTGGAGATAGGGGAAATTTGCTTAACAGAATCAATAGCCTATGGGGCAAATCTGTACAACATAAAAATGGGATCACTCTGTTTTCAATGCATTCCTATGGGAAATTTGTATAAAGGGAAATTTGCTTAACAGAATTTCATTTGGAACGAATTAATTCCTTTATACAAGGTACTAGAGACGGGCATGAATAAAAAAAAATGGTGTTTTGTTTGTCGTTTGTCGTTTAGGGGGTCCGTTTCGGTTCGTTTCTGTTTTTCGCGAATTTTTGCAAAAATTCATTTTCATTTTTGTTCATTTCGTTACCGTTTCATTACCATTTATTTCAATTTTTGTGATTTTTTTTAGCATTTAAAGCAGTTCAATGTATTGCCGTAATGAAAACGAAACGGACAACAAAATTTCTGGTGTTTCTGTTCGTTTAGTTTCATTTTAGAGACAAAATTCATTTGTCGTTTCGTTACGTAACGAAACGAAAAAACGAAAACGGAAACGAAAAATTGTTCGTTTCATGCCCATCTCTACAAGGTACCACTGTAGTTGCAAAAGCAATAGGTTGAATGACCACTTACAGCACCAGAAGGAAATAAATAAAGGCACTTTGCCAATACATTACACTCTTCTGCAGTATGTTGGTTTAGGGCTGTAATGTCCTAAATGTGCTTTTAGCTAACTTAAATCACGCAGTTGTTTTCTGATTGACAGGCATTGTTTTCTATTCTGAAAGGTGCCATGAACAATGTCTGAACATGTTCAACAGATCCGCAGCTTCTCTTTGGAAGGCCGCTTGGTTCCCTCCCACCCCCACCTACCCCACCCAAGTTATGTTTTTCTGTCTGCAATAGGACTTGCTCCCTGTAACAGCCAGTTTAATTAGCATCCTGAGATTTAAATGAACATGCACATTATGTGCAAATCATTCAATAGTTTATTTTGTTGATCTGACCCATGGGGCTAAATGATTGCTTTTGCAAACATTTACATCGTGTTTATGGATTCATGACAATATCCATTCTAGCCAGAGGGAAATAATTTTTTTTCATGGCAAGGCCAGTGGAAACCAGGCACCCTTAATTTGGCATGGAGTGTTTTATTCACAGCATTAATTTGTTCACTCTTCAGTACTCATACTGGATATAAAACCTTGGGTATGCAGAGCTTTCAGGGAAAAATACGAATCTCAAATACAGTAGGACCTCGGTATCCGCTGGGGATTGGTTCCAGGCCTTCCCATGGATAATAAAACCATGGATAAAAGAGAACACCTGCCCACCCACCTCCAAACTGCTGTTTTCTGACAGTAGCTTGCTTTATGACTGCTGTTTTGAGACAGTAGCTTGCTTTATGGCTGCTGTTTGTGACAGTAGCTTGCTTTACAGCTGCTGTTTGTGACAATAGCTTGCTTTGTGGCTGCTGAATTAATTTTTTTTCCTCTGCCAACCGTGGATAACTGAATCAGTCGATACAGGGGTCCTACTGTATGCTTCAAGAGGCCGGGCTAGGACAGAACTGTCCTGAAACCTTGGAGGTTTCTTGCTAGTGATCATTATCACTGTTGAGATGTTTGATAGATGAACGGTCTGACTTAATATAGCTCCCTCTTAATTCCTATGGGAAATACACTTGGGCTGACCTGGCAGGTAGTGCTAGATGTTTTACCCTTCAAGCAAAGGGAAAGGATTTGAGGGTGTTCAACCTAAAATGGTGCCCTTCAGCAAAATTAGCAATGATAGCATTTTCTACAGACTGTCAGAAGGATTGGTCCACAAAGCTAATGTTATATTGGAGGGGCTAAAAGAGGCAACGGATGCAACCCTACACGGAGTGCAGCTTGCTTTTTAAATGTAGGCTGACAATGAATCCCTTCTGTTTGTCCTGGGATTTAGTGCATCTTTTTTTAATGCACAAACTTAAGTCACCATAGGGACTTCATACCAAGCAAGGTGTCCAGCAAGAGCCCCGTGGCGCAGTGGTTAAATGCCTGTGTGTGTGTGTGTTGTGTCGTTACAGTCGTGACCAACTCTTTGTGACCCCATGTCCATGGAGTTTTCTTGGCAGGAGTACTGGAGTGGCTTGCCAGTTCCTACTCCAGGCACCCACAGCACCTGGTATTTCCTGGTGGTCGCCCATCCAAGTACTAACCATGGCCGACCCTGCTTAGCTTCCGAAATCAAGCGAGATCGGATGTGCTTGCTAAAACTGTGTTCACGACCTGGGATTCAATCCCAGGTAGCCGGCTCATGGTTGACTCATCCTTCCATCCTTATAAGGTTGGTAAATTGAGTACCCAGCTTACTGGGGGGGCAATCTATAGCTTGTGTAAGTAAATTTTAAACAAATAACTGTATATAAGAAATGTGTAGCTTGTATAAATAAATTGTAAACAAATAATTGTATATAAACAGAACACTTGGCTTTTGATAAAATGTAGAATGATTCTTTCCATCATAACAGTATTTAAAACATACCCAGTTTTTTTGATCTGTGATTAGGAGGAACTGGGCACAGCATGTTATAGAAGATCTGCCAGCAGAACGTTGGTCTGCCATTACAATTTAAATGCTTTTTAATGTATGCTGAGAATGAATTCCTTGTTTGCCTTCTGATTTAGTACATTGTTTTTTAAATGCACAAACTTAAATAACCATAGGGACATCATACCAAGCAAGGTGTCCAGCAAGAGCCCCGTGGTGCAGTGGTTACATGCCTGTACTGCAGCTAAAACTGTGCTCACAACCTGGGGTTCGATCCCAGGTAGCAAGCTCAAGGTTCACTCAGCCTTCCATCCTTCCAAGGTCGGTAAAATGAGTACCCAGCTTGCTGGGGGGGGGGCAATGTGTAGGCTGCATACTGTAATTAAAACTGCAAACCACCCAGAGACTACTTGAAGTGGTGTGGGCCGGTATATAAGCAGAACACTTTGCTTTGCTTTAATGAGTTGAGCTGAGGGTTTCAAGTGGAATTTGAACCTGGGAAACCCTTGCCTTATTTATTAGTTACGATTATATGCTTCTTTTCCTTTGATGAGCTCCGGAGGGCTACGCCTGTTGTTTCTCAATCTCATTTTATCCTCACCGCAGCCCCTGGATGCGGCTAAGTCTAAAAACAGGGTGAGTGGCTCAAGAGCTGATCTCTGCAGTCGGTGAAGGAGAGAGTGAGAGAACGCTTCCTTTGTCGAAGGACTGACAGCCACAGAATGATGACAAAGCTCTTTGTGACATCCCAGGAGTTAGCCTAGTATTCCAGTCTATTAAAGCCCCAGTGCTCCAATCCACAGAATATAATAAAAGAGGAGTTTTTTCTTGGGAATGCATGGCGAAATCATTATGATCATCGTAGAACTGCAGAGCTGAGAGAGACCCTGCTGATCACTGAATCCAAACCCTATCAAGGAAATACAGCGGGCAGCCAGATACCTAAACCCCTGTGCAGTTCTATGCTGACAGCTTGAACAGGACATATACAATTTAATTCTTCTGTACCCAGAGCTTCCCTGATTAGCAATCCATGACCATTTCAATCCCAAAAACTGTTACAATCTTTTAAACATTTAATATATTACATCTCCGTCCACTGTCTTCATGCACTCACGGTCTTGCCATGACAATTCCAATTTTGTGCTTCACTTCTTATTCTGTATTTGTATTTTATTCATACAATGTTTAAAAAACAAAGGCGGGAGAGTAAAGTTCAAATATAAAGGATTTTCTTTTCTTAAAAAAAACCAGTCAACACAAGGAATGCCAGTCCTTCCTGGGCTGCTGCTCAACTTCACGCAGAAGTTAATGTACAGGAGAAGAAGAAGAAAACTCTTGTCTATGGAATGCAATTCTGATAGCTGGTTGCAGTTCTACATCTTATCATGACCCACATTCTGATGTCAATGATGCATCCGAAGATGCAAAACTGTTTCAGGATGCTTCCTATTTCATCTAGAGGGAGCAGTGCAGACTTTGGAACAGGGCTGGGCAAAACCCAGCTCTTAAGACTGCTCTGTGGACCTCCCTATCTCCCACTGCCACATACTGTATATACTCGAATATAAGTCTAGTTTTTCAGCCCTAATTTTGGGCTGAAAAAAGAGGCCCTCAACTTCTATTCAGGTCAATACTTTTAGCCACCGAGGCAAGTGCTTGGGTCAGTGGCTAAAAGTCATTTTAAACATCATGCACCTCTTCTCCTGACCCCACCCCCGCATTGTGGGAGAGTGGCGTGCAATGTTTAAAATGACTTTTAGCCATTGAGGGAAGTGCTTGCCCTTGGTGGCTAAAAGTCATTTTAAACATTGTGAGCTGCTTCTCCTGACCCCCACCACCTCACGGTGGAGCGGTGCACAATGTTTAAAATGACTTTAAGCCACCAAGGTCAAGCACTTGCCTTGGTGGCTAAATGTCATTTTAAACATCACACACCTCTCCATCAGCTCACAAAGGAGGAGCTGCCAGGCTCTGCTGCATTTCCCACCCTAGACTTATACTCGAGTCAATATGTTTCCCCAGTTTTGGGGGGTTAAATTAGAAGCCTCGACTTATACTCAGATCGACTTATACTCAAGTATATATGGTATATTGTTCTGGGTTCTATCAGATTAAGGTTGAGTTTCATTCAGTGAGATGGAAGCAAAGCAGGGCAGAGTTAGGACAGATGAAGCAAGAGCTGTCAGGACCTTGGACAGCACCTAACCAGGTGCTTGGCTGGTTGATCATGAAAAGAATCACAGAGCTTGGTCTTCCAGGAATTACTCCTGTTGGATGCTGAGCTGTTCCTAAAAACCCACTACCTGTTTCCACAATGTTGTGCTACTACAATGATGAAATATACGAGAAGGTGCACTTCTCGGATCAAGTGTTCCTGGCAGAGCTGTCTTCAGGATTCCTGTCTTGAAGATATGACTCAAGAAGAATTCTCCTGTCTAAATCAAAGTGCTCCTTAGGGTGGTGTTGGCCTTAGAACCATGATCAGTTCTGAAGGCTGCAGTAGCCTCAAAGTACCACTCAGGGTCTTCTTTTAGTATAGCATACAGGGCCAATCATCTTGAACTATCAGGAGACCCATTGGTAAGCAGATCTCTGTCCAAACCCCTATGAAGCAGTCAAATCATATTTGCAGGAAGCTTTATGTCTGGCAACAGCTTACATGCATCTGTGCTCTTCAACTTCTTCAAGAATCTTCTTGATTTCTAGCCTACCTTGTTCCTAAAATATGAAATCTTCTGTTTGCAGCTTTGGTTGTCCTAGCATATCTCCTAAACCTAGCTATGGAGATCCATATCTAACTTGTATTTCCTTCTCATGCTGTTTCAGCTAATAGCTGATGAAAAGGCAACAATAGCAATGACCATGACAACCATTGTGACTTAACAATAGCCTATTGATACATTGCACTGCTTACACCACTGTATGGGCAGAAACATTGGAATACCATTGGAGACTGAAGACTAAGTCAGTTAAATGGTCCTTAATATAAGAAAATGTCTTCAATGGGTATCAGTCTGGGCTGGTGAATCAGGAAGAAGCATGTTGAGAATATGATGTAGCTCCTAATGAGACAAAAGCACACAGATCCATGAAAATGCCATCAAAGGCATCTACACCTGGACAATCAAGTCCTACAACGTCCAGACCACAGATACCGCATGGACCTTCTCAACAAATCTACGGACCAAGTTACGCAAGCCCACCAGTTCAGCACCATCCGTACTCTCCTCACGGTGTAATCTGGATGCCAGCGCCCCTTCCCATTCCCCACTGTCCTCCTGGGTTGGAATACTTGAGCCAGATTGACCGGTTATTAATTCACCAGGAACTGGAATATCTGGAGATTCTCACTTCCTTTGAGACTTGCAACCGATACGAAATAAAAAATGCGCTTGGGCAACGGGTCTACTATGCCACGGAGGAAAACAACTGCTGCACGCTCTTATGCTGCGGAGAAGACAGGCCGTTTACGTTAAGAATCTTCGACAACATAGGGCAGGTCATCATAGAGCTCACCCGACCTCTCCGATGCTCTAGCTGCTGGTATCCTTGCTGTCTGCAAGAGCTCGAGGTCCAAGCACCGCCGGGCATACCCGTGGGATACATTAAGCAGACATGGCATCCCCTGCTACCAAAATTCTCCATCCAAAACCAAGCCCAGAGCGACGTTCTTAAAATCGTCGGGCCCTGCATCGTCTGCAGCTGCGGCAAAGACATTCATTTCGAGGTGAAGTCGGTGGACGAAGCAGTCACCGTAGGGCAGATTTCAAAGCTGTGGTCGGGCTTTGTGAAGGAAATCTTTACGGATGCGGACGACATTGCAATCCAGTTTCCTTTGGACCTTGATGTTAGGATGAAGGCTGTCATGATTGGCGCCGCCTTCCTCATAGACTACATGTTTTTTGAACATGGCCATTATACCAATCAGCGGCTGGGCATCTGGTGACAGAGCCGGATTTCAGCACTATTAAAATGTCAGAGAAAACCCTTCCATACTTCTGTTCTCACTTGGCTAAAATGGATGGCCAAGCCTTCTAAGATATTTCCATAAACCTACTTATTTTTGCACTGCAGCTTATATGTCTATTGTAAAAGAATATTCCTGCTTAAACCAGGGGGTTGCTCATGAAGGAGCTATACACTGAAGGGTAGACAGATTTTATTTGACAGTTCATTACCGTTTTTTTTAAACATGGCATATGTATAAGTGTAAGCCAGATCATGTGAGGTTGTTCCTCTGAAAGAATTAGAGATACAAATTGTGACTTGGCTTATTCTCGTGGCACAGTGGTTAAATGCCTGTACTGCAGGTAAACTGTACTCACGACCTGGGGTTCAATTCCAGCTAGCAGGCTCATGGTTGACTCAGCCTTCCATCCTTCCGAGGTCAGTAAAATGAGTACCTAGCTTGTTGGGGGGAGAGGGGGGAATGTGTAGCCTGCACACTGTAATTACAATTGTTAACCATCCAGAGACTACTTGAAGTGGTATGGGGCGGTATATAAGCAGAACACTTTGCTTTGCTTTGCTTTGCTTTCTCACATGGCAAATGAGACAGGTCACTATGGACAATAAGGAAAAAAATGTTTTCCTTATTGCACAACACTAGAAGTAGGGGGCACTCCATGAAACATATGGGTGCTAGATCTCAAACAAGTAAGAGAAAGTACTTTTTCACCCAGAGGATCACTGGTCTATGGAACTCCCTGCCAGAAGAAGTGGTGACAGCTGTCAGCCATGACAGCTTTAAGAAATATTAGATAAGTTCATGGAGATCAAGGGTATCAATGACTATCATTATGGATACCTAAGGACAACCTCTGGGTTAGGGAGGTAGGCAGGATATCTCTCAATGCCATTTGCAGGGAATTGTAAGCAGGTGAAGACATCTGCTTGGGAATACCTTGAAGCAAATGGTGAGCCACTGTGTGAGTCAGAATGCTGGATTGGATGGGCTGTGGCCTGTTCCAGCAATGCTGTTCTTATGTTCTTATGACAATGGGAGAATTTAAAGTGTAATGGCAGATGGTGTTGCTGCTGCTATTCCTGGACTTCATGCAATATTTCTGTAAAATGTTAGGTGTTGGAAGTTACAGTTATCTTATTACATGAACTAGTAAAAGTGACAGCACTGGATGGGTTGTCCCTATCTCTGTGATCAATCAGAATGCCCTGTTGTGCTTTTGTGTGTGTGTATGGATGGGCATTGGTTCACAAAAGGAACTGGGGCTAGTGTAGCTGAGCTTTCCTAAGAGTCGTTCTTAGAAATGGAGCAAAAATGTTCTGTTTCCAGCAACAAATAAGACCAAACAAAAGCCTGGCAATGGTGAGATTCTGTCACATCCCTAGATAGAATTGCTTCTGCCAAGGAAATTGGGAGAAGGACCATTTCACCCCTGCACACACAACTCCACTTTGGGCCAGCTTTCAAAGTAAGAAGACTAGGCTATAAATACCCTTTGGCTGGCGTATGTCTGATGGCAGGTCCTCTGATAGGAATGAACCATCTATACTTCATGGACCATGCCTTGCTGGACTTGGAGGCTCACCAGCATTATGAGGGTATCTATTTGCTCCTCAGTGCTATCTTGTATCGTCCTGCCTCCTTGTGAACCTTCAGTGCAATAACCTTTTAACTGGGAGTTTGGCCATGGCAACTGGACTTCTTTTCTTGAGAGACTGAAACGTTTCACTGCTCATCCAAACAGCTTCATCCATCTGAGGAAAGCTAATCATGACTCCTCCATTTTATAGTTCACTGGGTGCAGGCTTGTAGCGATTTGGCTCCCTTGCATGTTTAATCTTGGGAACCGGAACCACACACGAGGTCTTCCTCGGGACAAGGGCCATCTCCATGCTCCATTTTTGCATTACACTTCCCAGAAGCCCTGACCCTTGGCTCCGTGGGAGGAGCCTTTATGAATTTGTAGTCTTTAAACATCAGTTACGAATTTTGGAACCATTGAACTAACTGTTTTGGAGCGTAAGGTATGACTTCTAGGTACGCTAATATATATGTTGTGGGTTTTCCCCCCTGGTACTTCCTGTTTTTGCTTTAAAGAGCAGATTACAGTGAACCCTTGTATAACAAACAGATTGTATAACATAAATTTGTACAACATAAAAAATTCTGGAGATAGGGGAAATTTAGTATCCGTACAACATAAAAATGGGATCACTCCGTTTTCAATGCACTCCTATGGGAATTTGTATAAAGGAAAATTTGCTTAACATAATTTCATTTGGAATGAATTAATTCTTTTATACAAGGTACCACTGTATTCTGTTGTGCCTTAGAAGATTTCTCATAGCGAAAATGGTTTTGGTTTTCAAATATTAAATGAGATGTGTTGCATCCACATTTAGGTCCCATCTTCTGAATGAATAGAAATGAATTCCCTTTCTTTCCCATGCCATCTCCTTCAACATGCTACTACCAACCTGTCACTGTCCTTGTTTTATCTGCTTAAATGCAACATGATTTTTATCCTCCTTTTTCTATCTCATCTAGAGAACCACTGTTCTTGCAATACATAAATGGAACTTGGATCAGGAGAATAAACAACCGGATCATATTCTCTGCGGGCACCGAGTTGGCTTGTTTTCTCCCATCTCCATTATGTATTTGCAGTTCACTACCTCTAAAATTAAAAGCAACAGATCCGATCCCCCTTCCAAAAATGACCAACTATATTAGTACCAGTGGCAGCATTTTGTACATAATGCTAGCAGGATTTGCAACCAGTAAGAGATCTGATGTTGCCACCAACTATTCAAAACGGGTGCTCCAACCATCTTGTTCGCTGATGCTTGTACTTTGAAACAGATTTTTCAAACCCCAATGCCTCTAACAAAACTGTACATTCTGTAATACAAACACTCTATGATTGTCTTTCATTCAAGAGGTCAAGAAGATGTCAGTTAATCTTGGAAAGGTGACATATTAACAAATCACCACTATGACAACCAATCACCACAAGAGATAATGACAGTAACAGCTATCTGAAACCTCTTTAGGATGAATGCAAATTTTTGCACATTTTCCTGAAGATAACCCTCACTGAATAAATCAGGGCTTACTTCTGAGGAAGTATGCATGCATCGGACTGCCCATTTTAGCCCATCAGTCATTGGCCATTCATGCTGTATTTTGATACCGATTTTCACAGAAAGGTTTAGAGCACAACAGATTGTGTTTGAATGTACTGTCCCTCCCGAGTGGATTTCAGAATTGCCCCCTCTAGAGATAGGTCACATAAAGAAAAACTCCACTTTTAAAACTCAGTCCAGCAGCTCTTCCCTGAACTATCCAACTATAGCTCTAATGAGGGGAAAAAAATGTAATATTAAATATCCCAGACAATTACAAAAGCATACCAGCAGTTGGTCCATCAGAGGAAAACATGCCTGTAGATTGTAACTGTCCAGTCTCTGTTAGTATTGCTTCCTGCAGCCAAATAAAAAAGGGGGAGTCTTTTGAAAGACAGAAGGAGAGACATTCAAAAGCTTGCTTGTTTCTTTTTGAAAACAAACTGAGCAATAGGAAATGCAGCAGCGGAATGAGGTAACGTTTCCTGCTCCATCTGGGTCTCGCCTCACATTGCAAGCATTCTTTTTGAAGTCTGTTGCAGATTAAAGAATCAGTCCAGTGAAGAGCCTGACTTCAACTTGTTATCACTAGCTATAAATAAACGAGCCACTTTTATTTCATTGTTACTGGCAAAGAAAAAGGACCAGCTACAATTTAGAAGGGATCCCGGGAGAATGAGGGCCTCACTGGATTGATGAGCAGCCATTGCTTAATAAGACCTCTGGAACCAAGTTTGACCAAGGCCCCTATCACACGGGCAAAAGACGCGGCTCATAATAAAAGCTGTGTTTCTTTCTGAAGTCGTCACGTGACTGGAAATGTGGTTCCCATGTTCCAATTGATGTGGTTTAAGTAGCCACATTGCATATGT
The DNA here is from genome assembly GCA_037367245.1 of Phrynocephalus guinanensis. Taxonomy (NCBI): domain Eukaryota; kingdom Metazoa; phylum Chordata; class Lepidosauria; order Squamata; family Agamidae; genus Phrynocephalus; species Phrynocephalus guinanensis. The sequence goes on along the minus strand of CM074739.1, from coordinate 12,582,418 downwards.
CCCCATGTCCTTAATCCGCATCTAGAAGCTCCGAGGGGGAGTGGCAGCAGCATGGCATGGGCTTTTATTTATTTTATTTATTTATTTTTACAGCTTATATGCTACCCACTACCCAAAGGTCTCTGGGCGGCTTACAATCAAAGAATTAAAACAGTTAAAACATCAACTATCAATAAATAATTTAAACAATAATAAAAAACCTTACACTAAAATCATTACATTAAAATTGCCATCAGAAGACCCACAGTCTATATTGTATCAATTAAAAAACAACTGGAACAGGAAGGTTTTTACCTGGCACTGAAATGTCATCAATGTTGGTGCCAGGCGGATCTCACTTGGGAGGGCATTCCATAGCTTGGGGGCAGCTGCCGAGAAGGCCCTATGTCTGCTGGGTAGGTTCGTATGGAAGGAGGCGGTCCTTCAGGTATCTAGGTCCTAAGCCATTTAGGGATTAGAGGAGCGCCCGAGGAGGGGAAGGAGGTGGCATGACATCGCAGTGGTGGCAGATGCTAATCACCATTACGGAGAAAGGTGGAGAGGCTGCATGCTTTCCCAGTGAGAGAACGGGAAGGCGTGGGAGGTGGAGTGGGGGAGAGAGACAAGGGGGTTGGAACAAGGCTGCCGCCATCGAGAAACAAGGTGAGCGGGTGAGAATGTGTGTGTGCATGCGTACGCGCAATGGTGTGTGATTTGTGTGTGTGAGAGAGAGAATAAGGCTATGCCAGCGCTGGCAGGAACTGGTGCCAGTTGCCCTGCCCTTTAGTTCTGCACCAGCTCTCAACCTGGTACCGCCATGGCTGCTGCTGAGCCCTCCTCAACCTTGCCTGAGGCAGCCAAAACACCAACAAGGGGCTTCCTTGGCTGCGGTCTCACCAGCGTTTTCTGTGCATTTTTTTCTGCAGTGAACTGCTCAGTAAAAGATCGTGTCCTAACCGCGAAGTAATTTGTTGCCCCGACCAACCATGCCCCCGGAAGCGCACTTTCACTGAAGTTTTTTAAGCCACTCACTGCTAGGGGTTGGTTTTAAAAACTTCCCTTAAAGATGCACAGTTCTTTGCTACTCTAATGAGGTGCGACCCCAGAAAATACAAAATAATTAGCTTTGTTCCCCTTTTCCTGCCACTTCCTGTGGGTCCGGCAATGGAGACTTAGAAAAACGACCCAGGAAAAAGGGAAAAGATATCCAGTAAGCAAGTAGAGACAGGCACAGAGCAGTGAAACACTACTCTGTTGACAGGATACTAATTGTGCATCAAACATGGGGCCGCTTGAAAAAAAATTACGCATCAAAATAAGATGCACAGAAAACTTCAGTGAGACCGCTGCCCTTGTTGATAGCCCTCGGGGGAAGCCCATCAATGCCTGGCATTCGCCAGTCCAGGCTGCCTGCCAGTCGCTTGCTTGCTCAATCACCAGCCTCAGGAGTTCCCTCTTCTTTTGTCAAGGCTGGATTTCCTCCTGCGCACACACCCCTGCCCCCTCCCTGGCAAGGCGACGGAGTCCCTGGCTGGTGAGGATTTCACCTGGGTGCCTTCGGAAAAGGAGGCCTGCTGCAAGGGCCGACCCATGCCCTTGTTGGGGGTGCCACCCGTTGGCCTCAGAAGAGGCAACTTGTGCTTTTCATCCTTATCCCGCAAGTGAGCCTCATCTTTCTCCTCCTCCTCGCCCCGACTTGACAGGCTGTCTCCCGAGCAAAATATTGGAGAGACAGTAATCGGGGGAAACAGCAAGATAGAATGTTGCCAACCCACATAACCGTTAAACTGACAACAAAAGGGAAGAAAAACGGGTTTTCTGCGCCCCCACTAACGTTTGCCTCTTGTAAAAACTGCACCTTTGAAAACCAGATAAAAAAAAATACCCACCTTCTGCCTTGGGTCTTGGAAAACTCTCTGGAACCCGGTTAAGTGGGCATTACTGCCTTAAAAAACTCTGCTGACCATGGGGGCATGATTTTTAAAGCTGGTTTATCAGTAAATTAGATCCAGATTTTAAAGGCTGTGGGAAAGAGCTCCATGTTACTTTTTTGTATTGCAAACCCTAACCAGTGTGGTGTGGAAAGTTTATATAGCTTAAATGATCTCTGCAATGTCCAAATTTGATACGTGTGGACATTTGTATGTGAATGTTAGCAATTGAGATGTTGGTGATGTCCAGTGATTCAGATAAACTTTCTCCAGTGGGTATGATATCCCGAAGCTGCCTAGAGGCCCTGAACACATCTGATCTTTCTTGATCTCGGAAGCTAAGCAGGGTCGGGCCTGGCTAGTACTTGGATGGGTGACCACCAGGGAATAATACCAGGTGCTGTAGCCGCCTGGAGTAGGAAATGGCAAGCCACTTCAGTATCCCTGCGAAGAAAATGCCATGGTCGTGGAGTCACGAAGAGTCAGTCACAACTGTAATGACACAACAACAATGATATCCCTAGAGATCTAGACAGAGATCTGTCTAGATCTGACCTGATATCCCTAGAGATCTAGAGAATTGCCAAGGGGCAGCTAGGCAACTTTATCTTCCACAATGAGTCCTCAGTTTCATCTTCTTGTTCACTTTCTTATTTATATAGTTGTTGTTGTTTTTTTTAAAAAAATCCTCTTAGCTTACGTTGTTCAATGAAAACACTGTTACCAAGCATGGATGTACCTATCTTTCTGTATTTCAAAAAGCAGGAAAATTCCCCAAGACGTCCCCCCCCCCCCCAAAAAAAAATCCCAGAGGTGAATAAAGATGATTCTGCAGTCCACACTACTTCATACTTTAAGTACATGTTGCATGTGTCTTGAAAATGCTGTGGCTGCTGATGTCATTCCCTCCGCCGACACAGAGATGCACAATAGGATTCCAGCCATTCTTTTAATATACAGCAATTCCCTGACTATCATAAGAACAGCCTTGTTGGAACAGGCCACTGCCCATTCAGTCCAGCATTCTGTCTCACACAGTGGCTCACCATTTGCTTCAGGGCATTCCCAAGCAGATGTCTCCACCTGCTTATGCAAATAGCATTGAGAAATATCCTGCCTATCTCTCCAACCCGGAGGTTGTCCTTAGGCATCTATAATGATAGCCATTGATAGCCTTGTTCTCCATGAACTGGTCCAATGCTTTCTTAAAGCTGCCAAGGCTGACAGCTGTCACCACATAGACCAGTGATCCTCTGGGTGAAAAAGTACTTCCTCTTATTTGTTTGAGATCTAGCACCCAAAAGTTTCATGGAGTGCCCCCTACTTCTAGTGTTGCGCGAAAGGGAAAGCAGTTTTTCCTTATCTACTTTGTCCACACCGTGTATTATTTTATAAACTTCAATCAGGTCACCTCTTAGGCGGTTACTTCACGTCCGTTTTGTCTCTGTAAAGTGTTGCACTTCGGACCGGTACAAAAAACATCTTACTTCACATCTGTCGCACAACAGCTGAAATTTGTCTTGACCATGCCCCCAGAGAGGGATCAGAGTGTGACAATACTGTACCCGGCGCTGGGTTGGGGTATTCTCTTGTCATGGTTTGTTCCCACTTCCTGTTCTGAGACAAGGGACCATGTGGTAACAACTGTCACACAACAACCAATGTCCTTCTAGTGGTCAGCGGCTAAAGCGGCATTCAACATTAGTTTCCCTATGGGAAACACATGCAGTGCAAATGTTTATTATAGAAAGTATTGAAAATTCTGTAGGATTGATATGTAAATCCCAGAAGACTAGTAAATTGGAAATATCAAAAAAAATTATTTACAATATTTAAAAGGGGGGTTAAAAAGCAAGACATATTCAGAATTTGTCACGAAACATGAACGTGAAGTAACAGTTGTCAGGAGACAAGTTACCACGACCGTGAGAAAACGGAAACAGGGATATAACCACGTGATCACGACCGACACTGTCACAGTACAAAACTAGTTGTGGAACAAGGAAGGACGTGAAATAACCGTCTAGGCACCATCGTTTGAGAATGAAGAGGCCCAGCTGTTTCAGGCTCAGATGGTAAGGAAGGTGTTCCAATCCCCCAATCATTCTGGTTGCTCTCCTCTGCACTTTTTCCATTTCCATAATATCCTTCTGCAGGTATGGTGACCAGAACTGTACACAGTACTCCAGATGGGGCCTCACCATAGATTTATAAAGAGGCAAAATGACACTTGCTGGCTCATTTTTATACACTTCCTAATGATCCTTAGCACTGAGTTTGCTTTTTTCAGTGCTGCGGCAGACTGGGTCGACACCTTCATTGAGTCAATCTGACCTCCGATAATGGAAAATCCACAATATGTGGATGCAGGGTCTGGTCGGGACTGGGAGGCCTATGTGCTGCCCTGAACAGGCCTCCAAAAGGCTTCCTGGGGCTGCCAGGGGCCCTAGAAGTGGTTTCTGGTGATCCTGAAGTCACTTCTGGTTTGCCAGAAACCATTTCCGGGGCCTTCAAGAGGTTCTGGAAGCCCGCTGGAGGCCCGTTCAGGGCAGCACCAGACTTGATGCAAATGCAGGAGGCCTCAAATGGGTCCATGCAGCTTGCCCCGGGAGCCTTTCACCCTTGAAGCAGAAGGAAAAAAATCGCCACTAACAAAAGCAGGGTACACATATAAGTTCAACCAGTAAATGTGAAACCGTTTCAGGCAGCTAACAAAGCACAGATACAAGGCACACAGAGGAATCAACATGCCGTCACTTGGGTTCACTTGAACCTGTCAGTCTTTATTAATTCATGGTCTCAACATTAGTTGAGGTAATATGTCTGTGAAGATTCTCAGTCATCCAGGTGAGATTATATGGAAGTTGAGTCATGGCTACAGGACTTCTTTTTTGAGAGATAGAAACGTTTCGCTGCTCATCCAAACTCATCCAAGACTGATGAAGCTGTTTGGATGAGCAGCAAAACGTTTCTATCTCTCAAAAAAGAAGTCCAGTAGCCATGACTCAACTTCCAGATTAGTTGAGGTACATAATAAATAAAGTGTTCTCAACATAAATTGAGGTACATAATACATACAATATTTATGACACAAAAGTCAGACTTTTGTGTCATTATTTCTCCTAAAATTGACCTCTTTGTGGCAGTTCTGAAACGGTGAAAAGGCTGATTTAAACATGAGCTCTCCTCAATTTTTAGTCCATTTCCTGGGCTATATGAATAGTCCTGCTATTTAAATATGCCAAGAAACTCGATCTTCTGTTTCCCCTAAGCTTCCCTGTCTGGAAGTTTATTCCTAAAACCTTAACTCTTGCTTTTTTTGGCTCACACTGGTATCACCCTAGCCTACTCTTGCTTTTGTACTTATGTACATAAAACAGCTACAACTCTCTCCTCCCCTTTGGGAATTCATTGGGAGCCGGAAGTGTTGGCTCACCCTAGATACCTCTTTCACCTTCCTTCCCTCCTTCCTTCCCTCAGCCGCACATCTGCGCAAGCGCGGCCGAGCTCGGCCGAAGGCGTGGGTGGAGCCGTAGAGCTCAAGCTCTTTTAGTTGCTTCCGAGGAGGGCGGCGCCGCCGAACTCCTTCTTCGTCACGTGACGGGGCGGGCGGGCGGGCGCTGTGGAGGGGGCCTCCCCTGCGCTAAGGCGGCCGTCGCGAGGGGATGACGTCAGGAGCCGGCACTCAGGTGGGCGAAAAGCGGGGCCGGCGCGGGTGGAGGCAGGAGGGCGGCGCCAGCGCGCCTTCTTGGTCACGTGACGGGAGTGGGCGGGCGTCGCGCGGGGATGACGCCAGGCGTCGGCGCTGGGTGAGCGAAAGGCGGGGCTGGCGATGGCCTTCGCGGAGGAGGCAGGAGGGCGGCGCCGGCGCTCTTTCTTGGTCACGTGACGGGGGGCGCGGCCGTCGCGCGTCGCGCGGGGATGACGCCAGGAGTCGGCGCTGAGGGGGTCCCTCCGAGAGGCGGGGCGGGCGATGGGCTTCGCTGAGGAGACCGGAGGGGCGTTCGGTGGAGGCCGTTGAGGGCGAGCCTTTTCCCGGTCGGGCGAGCGGGGAGACCCCCCCCCAGGTCCCCTGTCGCCGCCCTGCCCGGGCGAGGCTCCGGCAGAGCTGGTGAAGCGGTGGGGCCGGTAAGGAAAGGCCGGCGCTGGGCCTTGCCGGAGGGCGGAGAGGCCTCCCTCTCGACGGGGGTCCCAAGAGAAGAGCCTCGGGCCGCCTCCTCCTCCTCCTCCTCCTCCTGGGCAGGAGTTGAGAGAGGGAAGGGTTAGGGTCCCTTGGGCCTTCCCTCCCTGTGGGGAAAGACGCCTCGGCCCCAGGGGTCCCTGCCTGCCTGAGGGCGGTGGAGTTGGGCCCCACAAGCTGCAAAGGGATGGGAGTGGAGGGGTTGGGGTTGGGGTGGTGGGGGGGGAAGGGCACCGAGAAGGCCCCTTTCGTGTTCACTCAGTCAATCGATTTGTTGAATTAAAAAAAGTTGCTCGTATTTCGAGGGCAAAAACCCTCTTCCACGGAGCTGTACCCAAAAGGTTAAAACATGGCAAATGATGGAGTTATTTCTTAGAGGAAAAGTCCTTGGCAAGATGGGAAGTATGCCAGGTAGTTTCTTAGTTGCAGCCTGGAGCTTAGATATTCTTCTGAGGCTGCAATTTATTGGAGAGGTCTACGGACCATTTCATCAAGCAAAACACCACAACAATATAAAAATTGCATAGGCTTACAAACAGTCGACCCTTTATTGCTAAAAGAATTCAATCCAATAAAACAACACCTTTCATGTTTTGTTTTTGTCTTTTAAAATCTTCTAAAGAACGGAATGGTTTCGTAAATAGGAATTATGGCAGCAGAGCCATAGAAGTAGATTTGGGGTGGGGTGGAAATTGCACCAGTAGGCCAGTAGCGCTGCCTGGATGGATCCCCTGTGTTTCATATAGTATTCCTCTTCTCTTAATGTAGTTGGGGTGTTGAAATAGCACTGCTGGGAATTATAAAATAATTCCTAACAGTAGCATTACGATGGCAGTTGCTAATAGTACGAGTTTTTTGTAGAGCTTAGAAAAGGTGTTTTGGAAACTTTTGTTATGCCCAACTCAAAATGAAGCCTCGTGTGTCCTTTTGCAAGGGAAAAAGCGGAACAAGTAAACAGGTTGTTATGTTCTAGAGATGTAAAGTTCAGTCTTTCACCATGTTTTGCAAAAAATTCGGCCTGACAAAGAAGCTCTGTTAAGTCACTGTAGTCAGATTTATAGTCCCATTGCAGTACTCTTTAATCAGGCCTTCCCAAACTTCGGCCCTCCTGATGCTTTGGACTACAGCTCCCAGAATTCTAAGCTTAGATTGCCAATGGCAAAGGACTTGTGGGAGTTGCAGTCCCAAACATCTGGAGGGCCGAAGTTTGGGCAGGCTTGTCTTCAATTCTGCACCCCAAATGATCCCTGGAACTTTTACCAAATACAGAAGAACATTTGTAAAAGCTTGGTTCTGTTAGTTCATCCTTAGTAGAGTTTCTGGATGAGGTCATTATGTTGGTGAGCTCCCATATCTGTATTCTTGCCAGATCTCTTCCCTGGAAGAACCTATGGATTTCCTGGGCTTGCACTATTCAGTTTATGCTGTTGACACACCAACAATTTGGTGCTCAGAAATGAGCATTTTATATACAGTACAGTATTCCCTGGTCTGATGATGTATGCGTATTCACCACATATATGGTGTACATGCAGAAAAAGCACAAGAGAACCCTACGTTTCCAATATCTCAACAGTCTTAAAGCAGGCATTTATTTGTGCTTTGTATTCCATCTATTTATTTTGATGACAACATTTGTTTAATTTAGGTGTAGTTATCTTGATGCATTTTATGAGGAGTCAAGACATGCACTGAGTACTTGTTTTTCAAAATAAACAGGTTAGCTGAACATTGCACAGTTATCCTGTTTGTAATTCTCAATATTAAGGACCAAGTCCCTGGCTGGTTTTAAATTAAAACTGGAATCTTACAGTGCAGACTGGTGTCTGCTTAATTGAAGGGAACTCCTACTGAATTCAATCAAACATCCAAATAAATAAACATGCTGTGTTTGTGCTCTTAACGTTCAATAATTTCTCCTTAAGCTGTTAGAATAGCTATAGTTTGTCGCAGTTGTCTTTTCATGTAGTTCAGTATGTCAGTAATACTATTTTTCTTCTACTTTTCTTCAGCTAAGAAGATAGACAGGCAGAAGCTCTCAAGATGAGCAGAAAGCCTCCAAATCGTCCTGGTATTACTTTTGAAATTGGTGCTCGTTTGGAGGCACTGGACTACCTGCAGAAATGGTATGGAATTTGGTGTTTGTGGATGAATTTAGTCTTTCGCGAACAGCCTGAACACAGATATTTATTTCAAAGCATATGTACTTTGTCCATAAAACGGCTCGAGACAAGATCACCTCTTTTGGAAGCGATATCAAAGTAATACAAAGATTTGGCTAAAACATTTTTGTAGAGAAAATCTTTCTTACATTGCCACTAAATCAGAGGCTTATACGTATGGTGATGGTATTTTAAGTGCATTGAGCAATTCTGGTGCCATGTGTATATGTTTTATCTTCTGTGTAGGCACTTCATTAATAGCAAGACCAGAAGCAGCCATTATAAAAAGCAGAACAATATGTGGAATGAGGACATTATATAGGGTTATACCTGAAATAATTGGACTGATATGCAATGGAGTATTAAAGGGACATTAAAAGATACATACTGTAAGTCAGTGTTGGCGAACCTATGGCACAGGTGCCAAAGGTGGTACTTGGAGCCCTTTCTGTGGGCACCCTGTATTCAGGTTAAATGGCTGTATTGGCACTTTGTGGGAAATTAGTGGGTTTTGAATCGCAGTTTCGGCACTTGGTCTCTATAAGGTTCGCCATCACTGCTCTAAGTCATCACGCAGCCTGTGAAGATCTAGCAATTTCAGTTAGTTGATTGTGCTATATTTGCCCTTGTATGGGGTGATGCCTAGCTTTTGGAATGTTCTCCCATCCTCCTCTATGTTGTGTTACCATTTGTGTAACAAATTAATTGGCTTTGGTAGTGATAAAGATGAAAACTTTAGTAATTGCTGTCTTAGCTTTTAATGAAATACTTATTTTGTTACACTGTTGAAATAAACATACTATTGTAATAGTACATTCTATATGGCTATTGTGTATATTATCATGAACTGTTTGGAGATGCAGAATAATTGCATCTTTAATAAAGGTTGTGGTGGGGAAATAGCCTGTTTGGGCGGCGCTGCAGCTTCCATCATTGTCATTCCTTTGACTGACTTCACACAAAGGGCAGGGAGAAACTACATGTTGCTATTTATCTATGGAAGGGTACCATATAAGAAATAAGTCATTAATGGCACATTTAAAAATCTTCACCAATATACTCTAGTTTCCTTATGTTACCTGAAAGAATAGAAAAAGATTTTTTTTTTAAAAAAGGAAAAGAAAATAACAACCTCTGGAAATGTTACATATTCAGAACTAAGGTAAAATCACAGTGAATTTCCATATTGGGGACAGTGTATTCCAGATGTTTTGAATGGTAAAGGCCACAAGCTCTAGCTAGTGGTGAGGAATGCTGGGAAATGCAGTGCAAGAGCAACTGGAGAGGTGTGTTGGGCCATCCTCAAACCCAAAGGCATTTGAGGAGGAAGAACTATTTCTCAACAATTATTTGAATGTCAGGTGCAGTTTAGCACACTAGCTTTTGGATAATTGGGAGACAGATGTCAAACCCTTACCAAGAAGATTTTGCAAGCACGTAGCTTCTTGACATAATTGTCTTATGTTGGATATGTACATTGGAATTGGTAGTTTTCATCTCAGATTTTACGTTCACATAAATTACAAGGAATATCATTTTATTATAGAGTGCTGTTGCAGAAATACCAAGGTCTATGTATTTTTCAGTATTTATGATAAGTCTGGTGAACATTAATTGCAGAAATCGAAGGAGCTTAGTGATCACATAGGTTGTAGAGGTTGAGTACATTAAATCAAGTTCAAAATATTCCTTTAAAAGAAGTTTGTATTGGTTCATTCAAGTTATTAGAAGAATACATCTTTGTACCTCACTTGGGAGTTAATGCTTACTTTGTAAGATTTATTTTGCCAGACTTTCTATCTTTGATTCACAAGGTACGTGTGGCCTGTGTCTTAGTTGTACATAGACTCAGTAAATTGTTTGTGGGCTATTTTTTGAGCCCTTCTGTTGTCTGAGGTCTAGAGAACACTTCTTAGTTATGGCAGCCCCTTTTGATTAATACACGCCACTGAAAAGGTTTCCTGGTGCCCACCTTGCCATTGTGGCAGCAGATGGAGATGCTTCAGCTGTTTGGTGATTCCTGCATGGTTTGTAGTTAGCTTTAGTGATGCTGTGGTTTCAATTTTATATTGATCTCTGAGTAATAACTATTTTTCTAAAAGCACTTTTCTAAGTGCTTTTGGAATTCCATATCAAAAAAGGTTATGCTTGTAAATTCTCAAAAATAATCATAAAATGATTTCGTTGCTGTTGATTTTTATGAAGTCACCTTTGGATATTGTTTTCTGAATAACCTTTTTATTTTAATAAGCTCTTCTGTTGCATTTGTGATACCAGTAGCATTAAAACTACAGTAGAATAAGATACACTGAATATTTCATCTATTTTGAACATAAATAGATTACTGAGTGTGTGCCAAGCCAGTGAGCACTCCTGCCCCCTTTTAATTAATTGAGTTTTGTTTTAGACCTCAAGGTATAGTCACGATGACTGTCCTTTCCTGCAATTTGTTCCTCAGTAGGCAGCTTGTGGACCAGATAAACACCATCAAATTTCTCCAAGAACCTGGGCCGCTTGCTTTCCTTCTCTCTTTGGTCTACATCCTTGTCATTCTTCTGCACTATAGTCTTATTCAATGATTCCTCTAATTATTGTATCCCCTGTGGAAGAGCCTTTCTGTGTGTGTGTGCAGGGTAGGTGGGCAGGGCTTCACTGGAAACAGGAAGTAAACAGACTGGTTGCATATTCGCAGCCTCGATGGAGCTGTGGGCAAGTGTGTGTGTGTGTGTGCGCGCGCGCACAGCTTAGAGAACCTGTCTTGATGTAGAATTTTGTTCTGCACTTTTAAACTTTGACCAAGTGCCGGTGCGTAGCACAGTACATAAATCACAATAGTTTAGGCCCGTTGAATCAGTGGGGATTTAGTGAGTCAATTTCTCTTCACGTTTTATGGATTCAAACTGTGATTTGCCGTGCCAGAGTTAGTTGCAGTTGGAATAAGCTCATTGACGCTTTGGCACGTATGGAGGAGTTGACCCATTAAATCACATGAGTTAAGTGGGTGTACTCAGGTGCAGTTTACTTTGATAATCAACAGGATTGTGGCCAGTCTCCAGACCTAGTAGCTGTAAGATTGGTCTCAACCCAGCATTTACAGTTGGCTGGCACAACAAAAGTGCAGCGCCTTGCAAAAGAGGGTTACTTTGTTGAAGATCCCTTTAAAGGTCAGAGAACCAGCTGGAAATAGAAGCTGATATTTTGTTGCTTTTTAGGCCTGCCATAGGTGTATAGATTCCAGTAGTTGGCAATTAACAAGGTCCTGTTGGGCATCCTGTGCTGCAGTTGCTACCTTGGCATATGCTTTAGAATCCTATTTGCTTCTGCTTGCCTTACAAGAATTGGTTCTCAGCCTGTGGGTCCCCAGATGTTCCTGGACTGCAACTCCCAGAACTCCCTTCCAGCACAGTAAGTGGTGGAGGCTTCTGGGAGTTGCAGTCCAGGAACACCTGGGGACCCACAGGTTGAGAACCACTGCCTTACAAAGTAATAGGATTTCAAACCAAGATAAATATGTTTTTATTTTATTTATATATTTATTTGTATTTATTTATTTAGAATATTTTACCCTACCTTTCTCCTTGGAAAAGGGTCCAAGGTGGCTTACAATAAAGAGGGACAATATACAGCCCACATTATTATTATTATTATTATTATTATTATTATTATTATTATTATTATTATTATTATTATTATTATTATTATTATTATTATTATTATTATTATTATTATTATTATTATTAAATCAATACCTTTTTTGTCAATGTGCAACATGTGGACAATGAAATTGCCTGAGTCTCCTTTTCCCACCCCAGCCAACATCCCACCCCCATCCCACTAACAACCACTCAGTCTTATTGCACCCTGTGTACTTGACACAGAATGGGCCAGCCCACAAGTCAGTCATTCTATATTTGTCATGAAATTATTTCCCATTCAGCAGTCTGACAGCCCATGGATAAAAACTGTTCTTTAGTCTGTTGGTGCGGCAGGCTATACTATGATATCTGTTAGTATCTGTTATGTATCTGTTAGTCTGGTGAGTTCAAGAAAAAACATAACATAAGAAGAGCCATGGTGGGTCAGGCCAAAGGCCCATCTAGTCCAGCTTCCTGTATCTCCCATTTAAATAATTTTAAAAATATGTTATCTGGAAAGGGTGCCATGATTGGCAAAGAGATTAAATGTCTTGTTTGGTAGCAGATTAAAGATTTTGGTATGTGAAGAGGGCCAACAAAAACCAACTTTCATATAGATATGAAATACACATATGTGTAGCCTGCATAATTAAACTGTAAACCAACCAGAGAGTGCTTGAAGTGTCATGGGACAGTATACAAGCAGAACACTTTGCTTTGCTTTAGATTTTATTTCTTTATTGCATAAAAGCCCAAGGGTCATTCCTTATGTGGGAAATTGTGGGCAGAATCCTGTTGGAAACTGATGCATTCAGATAGCCAGCTCAAGTTTGACTCAGCCTTCCATCCTTCCAAGGTTTTTAAAATGAGTACCCAGGTGGCAAAGTGTTCCTAGCAAAATTATGTTGTAAACTGTTCAGAGAATGCTCTAGCTCTGTAGGTCAGTTATAAGTTGAAACAACAACACAATTCCAGTAAATAAACTTGATTTGACCTAAGATCATTTCCATATTCTACTGGTTGAACACCAAGCACTAATGTAAGTGAAAAATCACTCCTACTATTTTTTTAGGTAATTGACAAGTGACAAAGGAATTAAATGTCAAAGATTAGAAGCCTTCAAATGCTTAGCAACCAAGAAGCCCAGGTGGCATTGAGTCTTTTTAGTGTAGATAGGTGAAGACCCACTTGGAATGGATGTATACAAGGCACAAAGAGTGATGGGAGTTTTTGCCATGTGCTGGTGAGTGGAAGGGAGTTGTATCATGGGGCAGATTGTGTGTTTCATAAATAGCACTATATATATGTCCGGTATGATACTCAGCTCACTCTCTGGATGGAGTGTTAAATTTGAGTACAGATTTGGGCATTTTGCAGTGTTCAGAGTGTTGATAGTAAAGCCAGGGAGAGGAGGATTCAATCCCACACTTGGCTGTTGTTGTGTTCTTAGTGTAACCCATGAACTGCCTGAGTTTGGAGTATATTAATAAATAGAAAGGAAGGCTCCAAACTTACCTTAGCTCCAGCCAAGCTCTAGCCGGGCCCCAGCCTGGTGGGGCCTGATCAAGTTCCCTAGCATAGGCAACGGGTGACAGGTGTGGGATGTGGGAGCTGGAGGCTGGAGAAGGACTGAATGGGCAGGATTCTGGCTTGTCCAACTGGGGGCCAGCAGGCTGTTTAAACCATCCAATGGCCTGCCACGGAGTGTGTATATAAACTGGCCCTTTGAACCTTTTTAGCAGTGCTTTTTATCCCTTTGCAACGTGTGCCTTTGCTATGAATAAAGAGCTGAATTTCACTTGAGCGTCACCTGGTTTCATCTGACCCACTATATAACAGCTGTGAACTTATTTGAGAAGGAACTGGGGTTGTCCATCGTCACCCAGTCAGACCTACCTATCTCACAAGATTGTTTTAAGGCTAAAATGGGAAGAATCACATGCACTGCCTTAAACATGTGAGAAAAGAAGCAGGGTATAAATCTGTTAGGTAGATAGTCTGTGCTTGGTGATAATCTCTGGACTAGACAGGCCTTCATTCTGATCCAGCATTTCTTTTAACTTCTTAAAATAATATCCATGGGCTGTAAGAGTCGTTGTGGAAATGAAGAGAAGAGTGAATTCGGTGTATTAGGACAGCTGTGAGTTAATGATTGACTCATTGTTTGTAGAGTACAAGGTTATAGCTAAAATGTTTGCTCGTCCCTTAGTATAAAGTCTTCCATGCATACAGCCTTACACAAGGTTGTAATAATATATAGTAATGTTAGATGCCTGTACCACTGAACTATTTTAAGCTTGGAAATAGCTGTTTTCATGGCTTGGTTGCTTGTTGAAAGTAGGATTTAGCATTTTACTGCTAGTCAGAATTGGTTTCAGAACTAGAACAGAACTTATTCTCTCTGCCTTCCTACAAATTAGGACCCTCATATCCTTGGGGGGATCGGTTCAAGAATCTACCATGGTTACCTGAAACCCCAGATATGAGAGAGAACATTTTGTACGACATGGAGAGGGTGGGACAAGGACCACAAGGGGGCACCCTTCTATATAAGGCTGCGGGAAACTGCAGATGCCATTCCCCTGAATATGAGGTTGTACAGTATGTGCTCTCTTCTATACCATACGTGACTAACATAATGTTCCACTGACTCATCGAGCACTAAAAGAAACCTCAGTGGATTAATAATTTTGTGGACAATTTTTTGAACATTTTACAATTTTAAAAAGGGGGCATCATAGATATGGTTCTCCATGTTTGTCCGTCATTTATTAAGTCAAAAAAATCCCTCACTACAGCCTAGATAGATCTTGTATGCAGCATTGATTGGAGAGGCCCGATAAAGGGTAGCTAGCATCATGTTGATGATTTTTGCTGCTGCTAAACTATTGTGCTGAATATAATTCAGAAAGAAACTTAATGTCAAGAGGTTTCACTTGAAGGAGTATTGGCAGTCTGTACCTGGAAGTGCATGATGGTGAAGGGTTAAAAAGGACAGATCCAGCCAAGATGCTTGTTTATGCAAAATGCTATAAATATGTTGCTGCTAAGTAGCATGTGTTGTTTCTTTCTTTGGTAGCATAAGCGCTAGCTTTGCACAGGTTATAAATCACTTCCACCCACCCAGTCCCATGCACTGTTCCTCCTCTTCTAAAAGGTTAGGGATCATTGTGAAGTGAAGCATCAGTTTCTCGTGGCATTTACTGACATCTGGCCCTTGTGAGGTGGAGAAATGAATACATGGGTCTTAATTGTAGCTTTCTTGAATCTAGAGTTTGAGCAAGTTTATTTGATTTATATCCCATTTTTCTTCAGAACTGGGACCAGTGCAAGCACAAACAACTTCAGTTAAACTAACATTAATTAAAACAATTTTTAAAAGGTCTGCTCAAGTGCACACCTCTAGGGTCTTCTCAGTATGCATGCCATATTTTGAGAGTCTGAGTTTTATGATCTTGGAGCTGTAGAAGCAGTGGTTAAATGCCTGTACTGCAGGTATAACTGCTCACGACCTAGGGTTCAGTCCCAGGTTGACTCAGCCATCCATCCTTCCGAGGACCGTAAAATGAGTACCCAGCTTGCTGGGGGGGGGCAATGTGTAGTCTGCATACTGCAATTAAACTGTAAACCACCCAGAGACTACTTGAAGTGGTATGGGGCGGTATATAAGCAGATCTCTTTGCTTTATATGGGAACACACATTCTTTCTTTAATTTGTCTACATTACAGTAGGTTTCTTCTCTTATGTGCTCAGAGTTCGTCACTGATTCAACAGAATATGCAACCAGATATGCATGAGAATAATGGAGCCCTGGATTTTATTTCTCTTTCAAGTTCTGTTTTTAATCTGATGAGTTCCAGATATTCATATGGAATGTATTGGTAATAGTGGAGGGCTAATAGTCTTATGCCTTGTTATTATTTTGCACTATAATTTTACACGTTTTTGCAGCACAGGTATACAAATGACCAATGTTAGTTCAGGGTTGACACTACTGATGAAGGGAGTTCACCAGTCAGAAGCATAGAGGTATTGTCTAGCTGGCAGAGACCCCTGTCCTCTGAACATGGGACAGAAAATTCTGAAACTTTAGTGCAACATTTAGTGCATTTCCTTTATGTGCCAAATATTTTATAGTAAGGACCTTATTCTGCATTCTTGTTGGGATATATAGATGAGGCCTAAGCTTGTAGACAAGGACCTTCTGCTATTCCTTTTCTTCTCATTATACCTCTTCTGAAGACTTCCTGGATTAATTTGTATTAGATGTCTGTTATGTTGAAACTGAAGCATGATAGTTGCCGGTATAAAACAGTCGTCTCACTGTGGTTTTAGACTATGGTTTCTTTCAAATCTGGTAACCATAGTTTTTTTTTTTGCTGTTGTTTGTTTAAATGTAATGAGAAGACATATTGGGGATATTCTTCTATTGAAAGAAAAAAGATCAATTTTTTTGAATTCTCTTGCTTGTTCAGGGTTTCAGACAGGATTATACCATGAAATGTTGGACATTGAGGCTGGGACCTTCTGTATACAGAATGCATTTTAACAGTGAGCTGTCCTCTGCTGCATGCATCATCATTGCAATCAGCCATGTTACAGTTGTTCTGTCTGTGTTAAGACTTAAGCTGAATGCATTTTTATTATAGAGGCAAAAAAAATCAATGGGTAGGTTGCATTTGGCCTGTGAACATTTGGAGAGGCCTAAGTTCTCGCTAACTCTCTTATCATGTGCAGTTGCAATTCCAGAATGTTTGTTCTATTTAAAATATTCCAAACTGTATATGCCTGGGATATATGATTATAACATCGTCCCATCTGAATAGCTCAAGCTGAAATATACTGTATACCATTCACAAGAAAATTGTAGCTTGGGGGAGGGGGGGGATGGTCCTGTTGGGTCTTTTGTAAATAGGTATAGCCAGAACAGCATGTTTTAATTCTTTCCCCCGTAGGTATCCTTCCCGCATTGAGAAAATAGACTACGAAGAAGGGAAGATGCTTGTACACTTTGAGCGCTGGAGTCACCGTTATGATGAATGGATTTACTGGGACAGCAATCGGTTGCGCCCCCTTGAACGCCCATCACTGAGAAAAGAAGGTCTAAAAGATGATGATGAATTTTTTGTAAGTGTCCTCACAATATAGAGAGTCACTGTATGATAGTTTTCAAATAGTAGTCCTGGATTTTAACTGTAAGCATTCACGGAAGCTAAATCCTTAGAAATGGATGAAGCTTACACATACTTATATACAGGCATTAAGTGTTGATCCCTAGATAAATTTTCAGCCACATTAGCTCAGTATATTCTTTTTCATGAAATAGGATTTTAAACCTGGAGAAGAGGTTCTGGCTCGTTGGACAGACTGTCGATACTATCCTGCAAAGATTGAAGCAATTAACAAAGAAGGTATGTTTAAATGTCAAACACCCGATATAGGCTAGGAATATATCTAGCCCAATGCTATTTTTCTGACAACCGCCAGGTTGGTGCCTTTGAGAAACTCATAAGCATAAACAAACAAACAAACAAAAACGGAATAGCTTTCTCTCTGTTTTTTTTAACCCCACCATCCTATGTTTGAAGTCTGTCTCTAAAAAAAAGAGTTTCTGTTTAATTATACTAAGACAGTGTAGGCGAACCTATGGCATGGGTGCCAAAGTGGCACTCGGAGCCCTTTCTGTGGGCACCCGACATCTCCCCTTCACAGCCACCTGTATTCAGATTCAATTGCTATATTGGCACTTTTCCAACAAAAAAAATTAGTGGATTTTGAATCACAGTTTGAGCACTCAGTCTCTAAAAGGTTCTCCATCACTGTCCTAAGAGTTGTGGATAGGTCCATTTTTTTGTAACATACAAAAATTTGTACGATCCTGATATCCTTACCATGCTGTCATTTTTGTTCCAGGAACTTTCACTGTACAGTTCTACGATGGAGTGATTCGTTGTCTTAAAAAAATGCATATCAAGTCTATGCCAGAAGATGCCAAAGGGCAGGTAAGGGAAGTTTCAGTAATCCTCTATATTAAGCAGCATCTTTTAGATTACAAGTGGACAAATGTTGGACTACTCTGAACCCTAGCAAAGGCAGTGGTGAAGAATGCCAAGAGTTGCAGTCCAACAATATGCTTTTTCTGTTCCTGTCTGGATTCTAGGTTAATTGGCCCCGGATTTAGGTTATTTACATTTACATGTGTGGCCAGTATGTCCCTCTCTAACAACTGTTAATCATTTTGTTGTTAAAACATCTAAGGGGAACATAAGAAGATAGTGAAAATTGATATTATGGAATGAAATAGTTCTTTCTTGCCATTTTTTGCTATTTTATGCCCCAGAGAAATGTCTGGCTTTAACCAGCCTCTTGCGAAATCCCTGGTATACATTTTACCTTACTTCGTCACAAAACAGACCACTTTTCAGCCACGGTAAGCAGATGACAGAGGAATGTTCTGCCTAAAATTATTTTCTCCGAAGGAAAAGCCTTCCAACCTGTTCTCAGAAAGTTGAGCATATTACTCCTGGTGAGAATCAAATCTTGCTACTCCAGGGACATGTCAGTGGAAATTGTTGTTGTTGCTGCTGCTGCTGCTGCTGCTGCTGCTGTTGTTTTGACTTGTATACAGCACCATAGTGCTTTAGGCAGTTTACAATATAATTATGCAAACTATAATTTTGCCCTCTTCCCTCCCCCCAGCAAGCTGGGTCCCCATTTTACCAATCTTGAAATGATAGAAGGCTGATTCTTCCTTTGTGCTGCCTGCCTGAATCTATCGGGATTGAACTCAGGTCTTGAGCAGAGGCTAGATTGCCGTACTGCAGTTTAACTACTACACTATATGCATGTTTACTCTAGCTGTAGGTCAGGTGTGGGCAACTGTATTGCTCTAGATCGGAAAAGGTGTTGACATTTCTGTGCTTGGGCTCATGAGAAACAGAAAATTAGGAAAACAACTTGCATTATTTCCTTTAAACCTGCACTATTACACAGTGGGGATCTGGCAAATTTCTGATGCATGTTGTACAATATAGAGCAGGCATGTCCAAACTGTGGCCCTCCAGATGTTTTGGACCACAACTCCCACAGTCCTTTGTCATTGGCAATCTAAGCTTAGAATTCTGGGAGTTGTGGTCCAAAACATCAGGAGGGGCGAAGTTTGGACATGCCTGATATAGAGTGTCTTTGTTTGAAAAGTGGAAATTGTTTCCCAAACAGATTATGTCGAGGAGCCTATAGATCTTAGGGAGATGAAAAGATTGTACATCCATGTCTACTTCTAAGGCAGTCCAGGAATCTGTTCCCATTGTGGTTAAACTATTCCTATATCCAGTCAAATTGTCCCGAGGGGCATATTCCTTTTAACACTGGAGGTTATGGTTTAGCCACGTTGACTAATAACCATTGATAGCTGTATTCTTCATGAATTTATCAAATCCCTTTTTAAAAAAGAAAATCCATTTTTTTCTGTAGCTGAAGTAAATTCCATAGTTTAACCACATGCTCTGTGAAAAAGTCTTTTCTTTTGATTTGTCTGAATGTACCACAATTTGTTCCATGAATTTTCGGTACTCCCATTCTGGACAAGGAGGAAAATAAACAGTCTAGCCACCTCCACCAAATATGTAACATGTGCATCTCTAGCCTCTACGCCTAATGATATGTATGCAGGAACAACAGTATCTTACTTTCAATGAGATGTTAGGGGGGAAAGGCAACGTTATGGGACCGACTTGGGGCGTTTTTGCCATAAGATGTTATGTCTTAATCGAAATCCAAGGTTCCACTGAGGCAGTGGTTTCCCTAATATCAGAGAAGTGTCATCTATACAGGAGGATTGATGCTATCCATAAGCTAAATGGAATCTCACAAAGCATTGTTATTGGCTGTAAAGGTTGTTGCTTGTACCTCTGTAAAGACCACTTGCTCTTCATTCTGGGCTAGAAAGCTGTAGTAATCCGACAAGATTAAGCCCTAACCAGACCTGACTTTAGGGCAGTCCCCTCTGTTAACCAAAAAAATATGGCAGAAGCAAGAGAGACTTGTGTAGCTCTCCATTCCTCAATGGAGTTAATCAACCATCTAACAAGTGGGTCACACTTCATATGTCATCTCCCAAATGTCGTCTTCACATTGTTAAGCTCTGTAAAGGAAAATAACCACCAACCGATGTTTCAGCCTATAGAATGTGTTGTAGATTCAAACCAGTTAATCCGTCAGAATGTTCATGGAGCTGTTACTCAATATTCTCCATCATTTCAAAGATCAGAGACTGGAGAATACACACCCATGTAGTACTAGAACTAGTTTCCCACATGGTAGAGTGGCTGGCAGTAGAATGGCGGGCACCAATTTGTTACAGCAGGAGACGTTCACAGTCAAGCTCAAGTACAACATCTCATTACATCTTGGTTAGAACTGCAAGCCTGGCTCTTGAGTGGTCAAATCTAAGCAACAGAGATACATAGGCAAGGCAGTAATACAGCACTTGCCTTTGGGACTCATCAAATAGAATCTAGGAACATACATGGAAGAATTATATTAGATAGTCACAGAGGAATATGTCCAGACTATCATCAAATGTATCCTGTTCTTCCTCCAGGCTGGCCTCAGTTGAAGCTTACAGCCAGACATAACTCATGCAGCACTCTTCAACATACTTACAGGCACCACCTACATACTGCTGTGAACCTACTGGGACATTAACAGGTATCTGAGGAGAGGCACCTCCCTCGTGAGGCTTCCTACATGCATGGGCTTCCTGATACTTTCATAATCTATCAAAAATCATCATAGATAAACCGTTCTATATAAGCTGAAGTTTTTATTCTGGAAAGTGTCCCCTCCCCTGTTAATGATACTGTTGACATGCAGGGATATTAAATGGAAAACCCTTTGCATCAGGAAGGACTTCTCCATTTTTCAACAGTCTCAGTAGTTCTCTAAACAGAGCCAAAAAGTTCATCCCGGAACAAGCATCACATCCTAGAACAGTGATGGCGAACCTATGGCATGGGTGCCAAAGGTGGCACTCGGAGCCCTTTCTGTGGGCACCCGACATTGCCCCTTCATAGCCACCTGTATACAGGTTAAATTACTGTATTGGCACTTTGCAAAAAATTAGTGGGTTTTGAATTGCGGTTTCGGCACTCGGTCTCTTAAAGGTTCGCCATCACTGTCCTAGAACATTCATAGATATTATTTTCCTTTTGCTTTTGATCTGCCTAATAGTAAGGGAGAAACAGTGTTTTTATGTACAAACCCATAGTGCTAGAGCGCTGCCTGGGAGGGTTATAACATAATTATGAATAGAGATGGGCACGAATCAAAAAAATTGTGTTTCATTTGTTGTTTGTCGTTTAGGGGGTCCGTTTCGTTTCCATTTTTCGCGAATTTTTGCAAAAAAATCATTTTCGTTTTCATTTGTTTTGTTACCATTTCGTTATCATTTATTTCAATTTTTGTGATTTTCTTTTAGCATTTAAAGCAGTTCAATGTATTGCCATAATGAAAACGAAACGGACGACAAAATTTCTGGTGTTTCTGTTCATTTCGTTTCATTTTAGAGACAAAATTCGTTTGTCGTTTCGTTGCGTAACAAAACGAAAAAACAAAAACGGAAATGAAAAATTGTTTGTTTCGTGCCGATCTCTAATTATGAAAACAACTAGTTGCCCTTCTCTTCCAGCAAGCGGGACCTAGACATCAGAAGTGCAGTAAGAATTTACAGCTAGCATGTAAAAGTGGTAGCTTTCTAAACCAGCATTGTAGGAAAAAGTCTTTCAGAGACATACTGGCTATATGGAGAAAAAGCCATCAACTACACGTGTTATGAAAGCTCTGCTTCTGCTTTATGGATGAGAAAAGATAATGGTGTTTTTACCGACAACATACCCAGTCCTAACTGCAGTTTACAGAATTGCCAGATAGTCCTCTGTTTCTTTGCCTTCTCACTTCCTCAATTTGGATTCTTTCACTTCATCCATAGTGTTTTGGAGGAGACTTTCTCCATCAAGTAACTGTGAAGTAAATGAAATGCAGCGAGGAAATCTTGCCTAAGGGATGGTGGCTTCTGGATATCCCTTGTTGGACTCGTGATTTCTGGAATGGATGGAGACCAACCTGTTCTCCCTTGTGAACAGCGGTGTTGTTTCTGAGTGTCAAAGTAGATTGTTGTTGTCGTTCTGAAGCTGTGCATGTGTGGTGACAGTATGTAGCTTGGTGAAGAGAAGCTGACAGAGCGTGGAAGGCCCACAGGACTGTTACTT
Source organism: Phrynocephalus guinanensis (assembly GCA_037367245.1). NCBI lineage: Eukaryota > Metazoa > Chordata > Lepidosauria > Squamata > Agamidae > Phrynocephalus > Phrynocephalus guinanensis. Next base: position 12,560,262 of record CM074739.1, on the reverse strand, counting down.
ATCCCCTACTGCTGTTAAACCTTTTACAGAGACTTGTGTGAAGTTGCTGGGAGAAGCAATACAGAGATTTGGAGTTTGTTGTCATCAGTACGTGGGTGACACTCTGTCTCTTCTTTTCTTCATCTGCAATAGGTGCTGTACAGGGCACTTCCTAACATTGATAATGTACTAGACCAGGCATGACCAAACTTTGGCCCTCCAGATGTTTTGGACCACAACTCCCACAGTCCTTTGCAATTAGTAATCTTAGCTTAGAATTCTGGGAGTTGTGGTCCAAATCATCAGAAGGGCCGAAGTTTGGACATGCCTGCACCAGACAATGGCCAGTAAACTGAAGCAGAATCCAGATAAGATGGAGATGCTGCTGTTGAGAGGATTGTTGGATTAGTTAGAGGGTTATTAGCCTGACTTTGTTTGGGTTACTCTGCCCCTGAAGGATGAAGTGTCCAGCTTTGTGGGTACTCCTGGGCCCTGTTCTCTTTATGGAAACACAGATATCAGCTGTGATCAACAATACATTTTCTCAACTTTTGTTGATTGGCCAGCAGTGCCCCTACCTGGAGAAGAAATAGCTAACAACAGTGGTTCATGCAATGGTAATTTCTGAACCATTGCTGTAGCACTCGTGACCTAGGGCTGGTCTTGAAGTCAGTATGGAAACTTCAGCAGGTACAAAATGCAACTGTCAGGGTGATTACAAGTACTAGTAATGTGAACAGTCTTGGTACACCTTCATTGTCTCCCCGTTAGTTTCTGTGTCCAGTTCAAGGTGCCGGTTGTGACCTATAAAGCCCTTAACAATTTAGGACCTTGATACTTGTCAGAACGTCTCTCTCACAAAATTGTTATGCATTCACCCACCCCTCACGTGATGCTAAAAATTGTGTCACCTATTTTTCTCAGTCATGGCCCCTTCCCTCTGGAGTAAGCTTCCTACAGAGGTTCCTCAGGCGTCAACTCCTCCCAGTTTTTTTAGGAAAGTAATTAAAACAGAATTATATGGAGCTGCTTTTTACTAGTGTTTTAACTATTGACCTGGGTTTTAAATTTTTGTTGTCAAGTTGTTTAATTCTATTTAAATGTAGGTTTTATCATCTTAGCTAGTGACTGGTTTTATTGTATTTATTGTACAGTATACAGTATTACTGTATATACTCGAACATAAGCCTAGTTTTTCAACCCTAATTTTGGGCTGAAAAAGGGGGTCCTCGGCTTATATTTGGGTCAATACTTTTAGCCACTGAGGCAAGTTTGGATCGGTGGCTAAAAGTCATTTTAAACATTGTGCAGCACTTCTCCTGATCCCCCCCATGATTAAAATGACTTTTTTTAAAAGTCGTTTTAAAACAATGTTTAAAATGACTTTTAGCCACCAACTCAAGCACTTGCCTCAGTGGCTAAAAGTCTTTTTAAATATCACACACACACCCAGCTCACAAAGGAGGAGTTGCCAGGCCCTGCTGCATTTCCCACCCTAGGCTTATACTTGAGTCAATAAATTTTCCCAGTTTTTGGGTTTAAATTAGGGGCCCCGACTTATACTCGGGTCGACTTATACTCGAGTATATACGGTATGTGCTTTTCCACATAATATAGTGGAAGTGATAGTACCATTCTATTCTGCTCTGGTCAGACCCCACCAGGAGTACTGTGCCTCAGTTTAAAAAGGATGTTGACAACCTCGAGCGGGTACAGAGGAGGGAGACCAGGGCGAACAGGATGGTTGAAGGTTTGGAAGAAATGTCTTACGAGGAACGGTTTAGGGAACTGGGAATGTTTAGCCTTTCAAAAAGAAGGCTGACGGGGGATATGCTATGTTTAAATATTTGAAATGATGTCTTATTGAAGAGGGGACTGGTTTGTTTTCCATAGCTTCAGAGACTAGGACTCGGGGCAATGGTTTCAAACTACAGGAAAAGAGATTCCATTTGAACGTTAGGAATAACTTCATGACCTGGCTGTTCGGCAGTGGAATATGCTGCCACGGAGGGTGGTGGAGTGTTCTTCTTGAGAGGTTCTTAAGCAGAGATTGGATGGCCGTCTGTCTGGAGTACGTTGATGGGGGTTCCTGCAAGGCAGGACGTTGGGCTGGATGGCCCTTGAGGTCTCTTCCAGCTCTATGATTCTATGATTCTATTAACAGTTCTCTAGACGGTAATCATAGTATTGAAATAATGTCATGGTGCCTTCAAGCATATCTGTGTAATTAGAATGAAAAAGAAAATTCATTCCTCCATTGTGGATGGTAGATTGCTAGGAATATGACTGGAAGGTGACTCAGGGTGGCCTTTTTGCATGAACTACGGCGGTGGTCCCCAACCCCCGGGCCGCGGACCGGTGCCGGTCCGTGGACCGGTCGGCACCGGGCCGCCTGGGGAGGCCGGGGAGGCTCCTCCCCTTTTCCTCCGCCGCCCTCCTCCTCCTCCTCTTCTCTCCCGCGGGCGGCCAGTGGAGGAGGAAGGCTGGAGGAGTGCAGGAGGAGCCGCCGCCGCCGCCTTTGCCTTTGCCTCCCTCCTCTGCCCGCCAGCGGCGGCGGCGGCGGTGCATCCTCCTCCTCCTCCGCCCTCCTCCTCCTCGCCCTCCACCACCACCACCAGCAGCAGTGGAGGACGAGGAGGACACGCCACCGCCACCGTGGCTGCTGCTGCTGCTGGTGGTGGTGGTGGAGGGTGAGGAGGAGGGCGAAGGAGGAGGAGGATGCGCCGGGGGGGGCCACGGGGCTGTTGCCCCCCCACAGAGAGAGAGAGAGAGAGAGAGAGGCCGGGGGCCCCGAGCCCCCCCTAACTGGAGTGTGCGTGCGCTGGCTGGCCGGCCGGCCAGCGCAGAGATGCCACCCCCCCACCGGCCTCCCTCCCCTCCCCCCTCCCGCTCGCCTGCCCGAAGGCCGCAGCCGGAGGCAGGGCGACGCGGCGGCGGCTCCGGCCTGAGGGCACCACCGGGATCGCCGAGCCGCGGCTGGCGGCGGCGCAGAGGCGCCTCACCAAGGCGGGCGGTGGCCGCGGCCGCGGCCGAACCCGGGTGGCTGCCGTGGCCACCGCGGCCACCGACAGGAGGAGGAGGCGGGGGCCTGCCCGCCCAGGAGCCCTGGGCTCCCCCCACCCCGCCCGTGCGCGCGTGGGGGGAAGCGGCACGCCCGACGCCCCCAGCCGGCAAGCACCGCCGCCGCTCCCATGGCCCCCCTGCAAGGCACACACGCCAAGCCCCCCCGCTCCCCCTCCTCCCTCCCCCCATCCCCCGCCCCCACACACATACCCTCCCCTGCCCCCCCACGCCCCCCATCTCCGTCCCCCTCCCCACCCCCAGCCCCGGGCCACAGATAAATCATCAAACATTTACCGGTCCGTGGGGACAAAAAGGTTGGGGAGCACTGAACTACGGCATAAAACAATAGCAAAAAAGGACAGTAGTTTTTCACAAGAAGTACAAAAATATTTTCCGTCACGCCCCATCTCTTTTAATTAATGTATCCTCTAATTTTTGTTGCCGCTCTCCGGGGACCTGTTCCATCTGTGCGCACAACCACCCCATGTGAGCACTGTCATGATTGAAATAAAAACGGCCACAAAGGGTGCAAAGGAATGGAAAAGCCCTGCATGGGGGGTGGGGAGGCCTGGAGGCGTGTCTGCAGCTTAGAAGGAACCTTGATTTTGATGTGTGTGTAATGCAGGAAAATAGCAGCTTTGAATTAAAACAAGAGTCTCCTAGGAACAGATTGATATCTGCATATGATTTGAAAGATCTGATATAGATTTTACTGTCATTGAGGCATTGGTTTTAGAAATGTGTACAGCTATATTGTATTAGCATAACTACAAAAGTTATGGCAAGTTATATGATTGTTGGGGAGATGCAGACAACTTTAAAAGTAAATTAAGTAAATCTTAATTGACAATCTAATGTGCAAATAGCCATTGTGAGCACATTTAAAAGTAATCAAAAGGAGGTCAGTTAAGTTATTATACAGTATTTGTCACTGTAAAAGTATAGAGATAACATGGAGCTAATGTTTATTTTTCCTGGTTTTGACTAATCCCTATTGTGAACCCTTGTGGCACCTTAAAAGACTAATATATTTTATTTAAGTATAAGCTTTTGTTGACTTTGTCCAGTCCTTCTATCTGAAGAATTTAGTGTTCCATAATCAATGCACATGTTACATTGACAAATTAATAGTAAACTTCATTTCCTGTCTCAATGATCTTTGAAACTGTACCCCATTTTACTAAGTTAAACAGAGTTAAACATTTTCCTTTAAATAACTGATTTTCTAGGATTGTAATAGTGTCTTTCTTTAAAGTTTGATTATCACAATATATGCCTCTAAGACAGTGGTGTCCAAACTTCGGCCCTCCAGATGTTTTGGACCACAACTCCCACAGTCTTTTGTCATTGGCAATCTAAGCTTGGAATTCTGGGAGTTGTGGTCCAAAACATCTGGAGAGCCAAAGTTTGGACACCCCGGCTCTAAGGAATTGCAAAGCCAAAGACCTGTATGAATGTTTGTGGGCCACATAGATTTTGCAGATCAGGTTACTTTATTTTTAAACAAAAGCTTTTACTGTTGAAGTAGATGATAAATATAAGAGAGGAAGTGTGATGTTTAAAAGTATGTGAATGGAGCCTGCTAGTGAAGAAGTGTTTACGATAATGTGTCTTCTGTTTCCATATTTGTTTTATCTTCAATATAATTAGGCGCGAGAGAGGCAGCAGATAGCACCGGAGCTGAGATTAGTGCCGGATAACAAGCAACATGAAGTGAGTTTTGAGGGATTTGAAGGTGAGGGAGGGATGTTGGCACACAGGAAGCAGAAGCTGAGGAGAACCCGTGAGAACTTGATTGGGCAAGAAGCAGCAGAAGAGGTGGCAGTAGATGGAAAATGAGAGCTGTAAAAGAGGTGGGGCAAAGCTGTGTAGAGCCCCAGAAGGTGACAGCAAGCAGTCCAGTGTGTTTCAGGTAGAAATAATGTTTCAGGTGAGAATTGAAGCGTTTGTTGTTGCGGCTCCAATGTGTATTTTAGATATTTTGTAGTCACTGTAATAGAGCTCGGCGCAGACCTCAGTTTGGAAGTTCATGCGGCACCACTGGAGCTGCACGTTCCCTTCCTCTGCCCCCTTCGATGGACTCCCCACTCACCACCCTGTGTATGCTTCTCACCTCCTCTTTGCCGTTCCATCAGTGTCCGATGGACACCCCCCCACTCACCACCCTGTGTATGCTTCTCACCTCCTCTTTGCCGTTCCATCAGTGTCCGATGGACACCCCCCCACTCACCACCCTGTGTATGCTTCTCACCTCCTCTTTGCCGTTCCATCAGTGTCCGATGGACACACCCCCCACTCACCACCCTGTGTATGCTTCTCACCTCCTCTTTGCCGTTCCATAGTGTCCGATGGACACCCCCCCACTCACCACCCTGTGTATGCTTCTCACCTCCTCTTTGCCGTTCCATCAGTGTCTGATGGACCCCCCTCCCCCACTCACTGCCTGTGTATGCTTCTCACCTCCTCTTTGCCGTTCCATCAGTGTCCGATGGACACCCCCCCACTCACCACCCTGTGTATGCTTCTCACCTCCTCTTTGCCGTTCCATCAGTGTCCGATGGACACCCCCCCCACTCACCACCCTGTGTATGCTTCTCACCTCCTCTTTGCCGTTCCATCAGTGTCCGATGGACACCCCCCCACTCACCACCCTGTGTATGCTTCTCACCTCCTCTTTGCCGTTCCATCAGTGTCCGATGGACACCCCCCCCACTCACCACCCTGTGTATGCTTCTCACCTCCTCTTTACCGTTCCAGTGTCCGATGGACACCCCCCCCACTCACCACCCTGTGTATGCTTCTCACCTCCTCTTTGCCATTCCATCAGTGTCCGATGGACACCCCCCCACTCACCACCCTGTGTATGCTTCTCACCTCCTCTTTGCCGTTCCATCAGTGTCCGATGGACACCCCCCCACTCACCACCCTGTGTATGCTTCTCACCTCCTCTTTGCCGTTCCATCAGTGTCCGATGGACACCCCCCCACTCACCACCCTGTGTATGCTTCTCACCTCCTCTTTGCCGTTCCATCAGTGTCCGATGGACACCCCCCCCCACTCACCACCCTGTGTATGCTTCTCACCTCCTCTTTGCCGTTCCATCAGTGTCCGATGGACACACCCCCCACTCACCACCCTGTGTATGCTTCTCACCTCCTCTTTGCCGTTCCATAGTGTCCGATGGACACCCCCCCACTCACCACCCTGTGTATGCTTCTCACCTCCTCTTTGCCGTTCCATCAGTGTCTGATGGACCCCCCTCCCCCACTCACTGCCTGTGTATGCTTCTCACCTCCTCTTTGCCGTTCCATCAGTGTCCGATGGACACCCCCCCACTCACCACCCTGTGTATGCTTCTCACCTCCTCTTTGCCGTTCCATCAGTGTCCGATGGACACCCCCCCCACTCACCACCCTGTGTATGCTTCTCACCTCCTCTTTGCCGTTCCATCAGTGTCCGATGGACACCCCCCCCACTCACCACCCTGTGTATGCTTCTCACCTCCTCTTTGCCGTTCCATCAGTGTCCGATGGACACCCCCCCCACTCACCACCCTGTGTATGCTTCTCACCTCCTCTTTACCGTTCCAGTGTCCGATGGACACCCCCCCCACTCACCACCCTGTGTATGCTTCTCACCTCCTCTTTGCCGTTCCATCAGTGTCCGATGGACACCCCCCCCACTCACCACCCTGTGTATGCTTCTCACCTCCTCTTTGCCGTTCCATCAGTGTCCGATGGACACCCCCCCACTCACCACCCTGTGTATGCTTCTCACCTCCTCTTTGCCGTTCCATCAGTGTCCGATGGACACCCCCCCACTCACCACCCTGTGTATGCTTCTCACCTCCTCTTTGCCGTTCCATCAGTGTCCGATGGACACCCCCCCCACTCACCACCCTATGTATGCTTCTCACCTCCTCTTTGCCGTTCCATCAGTGTCCGATGGACACCCCCCCCACTCACCACCCTGTGTATGCTTCTCACCTCCTCTTTGCCGTTCCATCAGTGTCCGATGGACACCCCCCCCACTCACCACCCTGTGTATGCTTCTCACCTCCTCTTTACCGTTCCAGTGTCCGATGGACACCCCCCCCACTCACCACCCTGTGTATGCTTCTCACCTCCTCTTTGCCGTTCCATCAGTGTCCGATGGACACCCCCCCACTCACCACCCTGTGTATGCTTCTCACCTCCTCTTTGCCGTTCCATCAGTGTCCGATGGACACCCCCCCACTCACCACCCTGTGTATGCTTCTCACCTCCTCTTTGCCGTTCCATCAGTGTCCGATGGACACCCCCCCACTCACCACCCTGTGTATGCTTCTCACCTCCTCTTTGCCGTTCCATCAGTGTCCGATGGACACCCCCCCCACTCACCACCCTGTGTATGCTTCTCACCTCCTCTTTGCCGTTCCATCAGTGTCTGATGGACCCCCCTCCCCCACTCACTGCCTGTGTATGCTTCTCACCTCCTCTTTGCCGTTCCATCAGTGTCCGATGGACACCCCCCCCCCACACCACCCTGTGTATGCTTCTCACCTCCTCTTTGCCGTTCCATCAGTGTCCGATGGACACCCCCCCACTCACCACCCTGTGTATGCTTCTCACCTCCTCTTTGCCGTTCCATCAGTGTCTGATGGACACCCCCCCCCACTCACCACCCTGTGTATGCTTCTCACCTCCTCTTTGCCGTTCCATCAGTGTCCGATGGACACCCCCCCACTCACCACCCTGTGTATGCTTCTCACCTCCTCTTTGCCGTTCCATCAGTGTCCGATGGACACCCCCCCACTCACCACCCTGTGTATGCTTCTCACCTCCTCTTTGCCGTTCCATCAGTGTCCGATGGACACCCCCCCACTCACCACCCTGTGTATGCTTCTCACCTCCTCTTTGCCGTTCCATCAGTGTCCGATGGACACCCCCCCACTCACCACCCTGTGTATGCTTCTCACCTCCTCTTTACCGTTCCAGTGTCCGATGGACACCCCCCCACTCACCACCCTGTGTATGCTTCTCACCTCCTCTTTGCCGTTCCATCAGTGTCCGATGGACACCCCCCCACTCACCACCCTGTGTATGCTTCTCACCTCCTCTTTGCCGTTCCATCAGTGTCCGAACTGGACACACCCCCCACTCACCACCCTGTGTATGCTTCTCACCTCCTCTTTGCCGTTCCATAGTGTCCGATGGACACCCCCCCACTCACCACCCTGTGTATGCTTCTCACCTCCTCTTTGCCGTTCCATCAGTGTCTGATGGACCCCCCTCCCCCACTCACTGCCTGTGTATGCTTCTCACCTCCTCTTTGCCGTTCCATCAGTGTCCGATGGACACCCCCCCCCACTCACCACCCTGTGTATGCTTCTCACCTCCTCTTTGCCGTTCCATCAGTGTCCGATGGACACCCCCCCACTCACCACCCTGTGTATGCTTCTCACCTCCTCTTTGCCGTTCCATCAGTGTCCGATGGACACCCCCCCACTCACCACCCTGTGTATGCTTCTCACCTCCTCTTTGCCGTTCCATCAGTGTCCGATGGACACCCCCCCACTCACCACCCTGTGTATGCTTCTCACCTCCTCTTTGCCGTTCCATCAGTGTCCGATGGACACCCCCCCCACTCACCACCCTGTGTATGCTTCTCACCTCCTCTTTGCCGTTCCATCAGTGTCCGATGGACACCCCCCCCCACTCACCACCCTGTGTATGCTTCTCACCTCCTCTTTACCGTTCCAGTGTCCGATGGACACCCCCCCCCACTCACCACCCTGTGTATGCTTCTCACCTCCTCTTTGCCGTTCCATCAGTGTCCGATGGACACCCCCCCACTCACCACCCTGTGTATGCTTCTCACCTCCTCTTTGCCGTTCCATCAGTGTCCGATGGACACCCCCCCCACTCACCACCCTGTGTATGCTTCTCACCTCCTCTTTGCCGTTCCATCAGTGTCCGATGGACACCCCCCCACTCACCACCCTGTGTATGCTTCTCACCTCCTCTTTGCCGTTCCATCAGTGTCCGATGGACACCCCCCCCACTCACCACCCTGTGTATGCTTCTCACCTCCTCTTTGCCGTTCCATCAGTGTCTGATGGACCCCCCTCCCCCACTCACTGCCTGTGTATGCTTCTCACCTCCTCTTTGCCGTTCCATCAGTGTCTGATGGACACCCCCCCACTCACCACCCTGTGTATGCTTCTCACCTCCTCTTTGCCGTTCCATCAGTGTCCGATGGACACCCCCCCACTCACCACCCTGTGTATGCTTCTCACCTCCTCTTTGCCGTTCCATCAGTGTCTGATGGACACCCCCCCCACTCACCACCCTGTGTATGCTTCTCACCTCCTCTTTGCCGTTCCATCAGTGTCCGATGGACACCCCCCCACTCACCACCCTGTGTATGCTTCTCACCTCCTCTTTGCCGTTCCATCAGTGTCCGATGGACACCCCCCCACTCACCACCCTGTGTATGCTTCTCACCTCCTCTTTGCCGTTCCATCAGTGTCCGATGGACACCCCCCCCACTCACCACCCTGTGTATGCTTCTCACCTCCTCTTTGCCGTTCCATCAGTGTCCGATGGACACCCCCCCCACTCACCACCCTGTGTATGCTTCTCACCTCCTCTTTGCCGTTCCATCAGTGTCCGATGGACACCCCCCACTCACCACCCTGTGTATGCTTCTCACCTCCTCTTTACCGTTCCAGTGTCCGATGGACACCCCCCCACTCACCACCCTGTGTATGCTTCTCACCTCCTCTTTACCGTTCCAGTGTCCGATGGACACCCCCCCACTCACCACCCTGTGTATGCTTCTCACCTCCTCTTTGCCGTTCCATCAGTGTCCGATGGACACCCCCCCACTCACCACCCCTGTGTATGCTTCTCACCTCCTCTTTGCCGTTCCATCAGTGTCTGATGGACCCCCCTCCCCCACTCACTGCCTGTGTATGCTTCTCACCTCCTCTTTGCCGTTCCATCAGTGTCTGATGGACACCCCCCCCACTCACCACCCTGTGTATGCTTCTCACCTCCTCTTTGCCGTTCCATCAGTGTCCGATGGACACCCCCCCACTCACCACCCTGTGTATGCTTCTCACCTCCTCTTTGCCGTTCCATCAGTGTCCGATGGACACCCCCCCCACTCACCACCCTGTGTATGCTTCTCACCTCCTCTTTGCCGTTCCATCAGTGTCCGATGGACACACACCCCCACTCACCACCCTGTGTATGCTTCTCACCTCCTCTTTGCCGTTCCATCAGTGTCCGATGGAGACCCCCCCACTCACCACCCTGTGTATGCTTCTCACCTCCTCTTTGCCGTTCCATCAGTGTCCGATGGACACCCCCCCACTCACCACCCTGTGTATGCTTCTCACCTCCTCTTTGCCGTTCCATCAGTGTCCGATGGACACCCCCCCACTCACCACCCTGTGTATGCTTCTCACCTCCTCTTTGCCGTTCCATCAGTGTCCGATGGACACCCCCCCACTCACCACCCTGTGTATGCTTCTCACCTCCTCTTTGCCGTTCCATCAGTGTCTGATGGACCCCCCTCCCCCACTCACTGCCTGTGTATGCTTCTCACCTCCTCTTTGCCGTTCCATCAGTGTCTGATGGACACCCCCCCACTCACCACCCTGTGTATGCTTCTCACCTCCTCTTTGCCGTTCCATCAGTGTCCGATGGACACCCCCCCACTCACCACCCTGTGTATGCTTCTCACCTCCTCTTTGCCGTTCCATCAGTGTCCGATGGACACCCCCCCCACTCACCACCCTGTGTATGCTTCTCACCTCCTCTTTGCCGTTCCATCAGTGTCCGATGGACACACACCCCCACTCACCACCCTGTGTATGCTTCTCACCTCCTCTTTGCCGTTCCATCAGTGTCCGATGGAGACCCCCCCACTCACCACCCTGTGTATGCTTCTCACCTCCTCTTTTGCCGTTCCATCAGTGTCCGATGGACACCCCCCCCACTCACCACCCTGTGTATGCTTCTCACCTCCTCTTTGCCGTTCCATCAGTGTCCGATGGACACCCCCCCACTCACCACCCTGTGTATGCTTCTCACCTCCTCTTTGCCGTTCCATCAGTGTCCGATGGACACCCCCCCACTCACCACCCTGTGTATGCTTCTCACCTCCTCTTTGCCGTTCCATCAGTGTCCGATGGAAACCACCCCCCACTCACCACCCTGTGTATGCTTCTCACCTCCTCTTTACCGTTCCATCAGTGCCAGTTCTTTGACTGCCCACTCAGACAAGGAGGCAGGACCCGCAATCCTGTCCACCTACCAGGAACTCGTCAAACAGCCAAAGAGGAGAAGGAGAGCCACATGCTCTGACTGGTGAGTGGGTCTCTGGCCAGAGAGATGGAGAAAGGAAACCTGCTCACCAACGTTTGTGCCCATCTCTACATTGGAATAATAAATAGCATTGGTGACTAGGAAGTAAGGAACGGCTAATCATTTTTTATACTTCCCAAGTTGAGAATTTGTAAGTATAGATCTTACAAAGTTGTTTTATCGGCCCAAAATGGATATACAGCTGCACAGGATTTGGTTGCAGTTTTCGCTATTCATTTGTAACGCTTAGACATTTTTCTGTCCCTGGGCTCAAAGTAACCCTTTTAAAACCATACGCAGAATTTGACCTCCTTTTCAAATAGCCGCTGTAGCTCTTGGTTAACTATTTAGGTCATTTAAATTCTGAGATAGTGGTAGACACGTGTGGACATAATAAGTAACTACCTAAACAGAAACACTAGAGAAATAGTTAATGAGATGTGTAATTAGTAGTGATATGGACCTAACTGAAATAGTTTCAGAGTATATTTAGATGTATGCTTTCAGATAAGAAGGTTCTGCAAATGCAGCCAAAGTGACTAGAATATGAGATTTTCAGAGAAGTAGATAAGGTTTCGTAGATCTGACGATCCAGACGTTATAAATATGTGTAACAGGAAGTGTGCACATTGGCACGTGCATGGCAGAAATAGGTTTGTTAAAAGGTATCTCCTTATCTATGTTGCAGCTTTTCTTCTGTTCCAGCAAAAATATCTGAAGGTACTCAAAAAAGTATCGTTCAATTCATAATGTTTTTGAGGTGCTTGATGTGTGTAAATAAACACACTAAGTAGTTTATGCCCAGCATACATATATAAGTGTAAGATGCCAGAGGACTAGTTTTATTATTGTTATTATTAATTTTTTTAAAAAAACTGTTAAAAATACTCTTTTTAAATACTTTCAGCATAAGAACTAGAAGAGTTTTTAATGACAAGGGTGTAAAACCACTGTTATCACAGAACAAGGACCCTTTGTTAATTGCCTCCTCCATGCCAGGGCCCCACCAAGTTGGCTGCATGCCAAACCTCATCCTCTTAGATAAGCAAACAGAAGACTTGCAGCAGAGACAGTTAACTCCTGAAAGGAAGATGATGCCTCCGGACGTTGAGACACTGAAGAAGTTAACCTCTTCTCTGGAAAAAAACCCTTGTAAAATTTAAGGAGTCTCTAACAGACTGGATCAAAGTGAATACTGACAAGAGAATGTGCCCAACTCAACAGAAAATTGTTACACCAACATATGGGGGGGGGGGGAGAAACATAACCGAAATCCGGACCTGCTTTTTGCCCCCCTGTTTTCATAAAGTGGAAACATTGCAAGGCCACAGCAAAGGAGCATCTCACCCTTCGGAAGAACTGCTCCGGCACCTCGATATTTAGGGGGATGAAATAACAGCCACATTTAAAGACTTCTGTTGGACAGAGAAAACCAAGATCATCTCTACTCTAGATAAAATTAGGACTGAACTGATTTACAATATGAAAGATTCCTTAACTAAACCAGTGACCCTCCTTATGAGAACTGCAGCCTCGCTTTTAGATTCTATGCCTCCTGGTCTCCCAGGGGAGCCCCCTTGTCTTTTAGAGGCAGTTCACACATCCCCCGACTTGCGGCAAATTACAACTCGAGCCATCACCCATCAACCCCCAATGATGGATAATATGGGAGAGGACAACCACCTTGGAGTTTCAGCCACAGAGGGCTCAGCCCCTCAGTATATCATGTTGGTCCATCCTGAATGTCCACAACCAAGTCTGGAAATGGACAGCCAGGCGGGTCATTGACTGGAAAAGTCCAGCACCCTTTTGAAAACTAGTTCCCTTCTCAAAATATATTATCTTGGAACATATCTGGGTGGAAAGGGAAGTGTAATGATGCCACATGTCTTAAGTATCTAGGGCAGGGGTGCCCAAACTTTTTGTAAGGAGGGCCAGATTTAGTGGCTGATAATGTGTCAGGGGCCGGTTGCTCCCCGACCCTGCCACCCCACTGCAAGCCCCACCCACTGAGCCATAAGCCCCACCCACTGACCCCTTGCAACCCCACCTGCAGGAAGGAAGGTGGGGACCAAGGGAGGGAGGGAGGGAGGGAGGTGGGGAGCAAGGGAGGAAGGAAGGAAGGAAGGAAGGGAAGTGGGGACCAAGGGAGGGAGGAAAGAAGGAAGGTGGGGACCAAAGGAAGCACAGGGAGCTGTAGCCGCAGGTCACCCCTTGGAAGAGGCGATCTGTGCGACCTTGCACCCCCCCCCCAACTCCCCAGCGGTGGTGACGGCTGGCCCGCCAGTCTACCCCAAAGCTCCTTGGCGGTGGCAGAGGCCCGCTGGCCTGCCCACCCCCACACATTCCCCTGCGGTGTCGGGGATTTTAAAGATTTTTTAAAAATGGGGCGAAGGAGGGGGAGGGAGGGGCGGGCCGGCCAGCCGCGGGCCACTCAGAATGGCCTGGCGGGCCGGATTTGCCCCCACCCCCGTCGGTTATAAGTCCTATTGTCTCCCTGCATTAAAATTCAAAACAGAGGGTAGGCCAATGGCAGGCCTAGCAACATTAAATAATAGTAATCTATCCTCTGAAATCATAATCATTCCAAATGCAACTAAGCTGTCACTCCAGGCAAAATCTTGAATTTTAAAATAGATAGATAGATACACACACACACACACACGCACGCACGCACACACACACACACACACACACACACACACACACACACACACACACACACACACAATCTCCCTCCCATGTTCCAATTGTATCCAGTGCTGTAGATAGTGGCTAGATTTGACAAATGGTATCAAGGTCTTGGAAAGGAGGTTTTGATCAACAGAACTTATCTTAGCTGGAGATTTTAATGTTAGGGTTGGGAGTGATGATTGTTATTATTTTATTTTAAAGTTTCAACCCTATAAGGAAAGTATGTGTTGAAATATTTGCAAGTATTCCACTAGAAATATTTTTCAAAATAAAACTTTTGAAATTTTGGACAGAATATTCAGTCCACACTTGAGTATTTCTTATTGTTTCCCACTCTCCCAAAGGAATTTCAGTTTAAATAACATTTGAGATAGTAAAATATCTGAAAAAATATGTCAGGTGCATAAAATTGCACACCATGTATTTTTGATTAGTAGTACAATGAATAGAATTTAAAGAGAGCAGTGATAATGACCTGTGAAACTTCTCTGTAAAACTTACATTGTGTAGGGCTGCCTTTGAGGTAGTAACCTATACGACAGGAATATGTTATCCATTCTCTCTTGCAGAAGAATAGAAAATTAGTCCGGTTGATTGGGATTAAACCAGCATGATCAGTTACATAATACTGACATGTTTTGTGACATTTGTGGCCTGTACTGTATGGTACTGAAATATTCATAGGAGTTGCGTTCAGTATGTATGTTTTATTTGAGTTAAAGTCTTAAGCAAAATGAAAGACTAGTTAAGAACTAGTTTTCTCTGAGTGGCTTTGAGTAGCTGTTCAGTTACACTGAGGATTATATTCATAGCAATGTATAGTGAGAATGTGACAAACATATTTTGGCAAAAATTCTGTGGCTTAGTGCAATTTAGTCTGCTAAGCAATACAATTTTAATCAGTATATGAAATATTTGTCAGGGATCTATAGTTCCCTCTGGTGGCTGCAAGTATGGAATAGCTTGGAATAGCTTTAAGAAAAACAATAATGAGAAGAGTTTCTAGTCAAATAATACCTTGTTTGTGGAATGTTTTAATACATTTATTTTTCAGTCAACTAACAGTCTTATCAGAGACACTTTGTGGCACAGAATAATATGGCAACATGTGTAACAAGGTTATTAAAGCTACTTCTCATGTCGAAAGTTGCCATGAAGTTGTATTGAGATTACTTTAAATCACTGGTACCCAGCCTTGGGCCCTCAAATGTTCTTGGACTTCAACCCCCAGAACCTCTTACCAGCAGAACTAGTGGTGAAGGCTTTTGGGAGTTGCAGTCCAAGAATGTCTGGGGACCCAAAGTTGAGAACCACTCCTCTAAATTAGTTATGAAATCAGCACTTTCTAAAATTCATCATACTGTATCTTCATGTGCCAAAGAGCTGGCACTTATAATAGGTTTGAACCCGCTCTTAATTGACACCTGACTTATTTGTTTGTTTTACTTATTTTTGCATTTCTAGACTGCTCTGATTTCCCCCAAGGGACTCTGGGCGGCTGGCAACAAAAGCCAAATAAATAGTCAATAATTAAAATCACAACAAACCAAGGAGAGGATCAAACAAACAGATTTCTCTCCATGCAGGTCAAACAATCACACAAAACACCGGCAAGAGGCAAAAAGCTAATGGTGGCTGACAAATTACATCAAACATTGGAGGTGGGGGGGGGCAATACATTACGGGTTGCCATAAGCTTCCTTAAAAAGCCAGGTTTTTAAAGCTTTTTTAAAGGCTGTTAGGGGCTCGGCTTGGTGAATCTCGCACGACAGTTTGTTCCACATAGCCGGAACTTTACTGCCTTAATAGTTTTTTTGCTTTTTTGTTCTGATGCTTACAGCTATACTTTTGTTTGTTCAGCAGTTGCATTTAAAGGTGTGTCCATCTAGATATGGCTGATGGAATAAATGTCTGCTGCACAGCACCTTGTATGAATCAATTTTTGTTCATGAATGTTCTTTAGAAATGAGAGAAGGGAAAAATATGATATACAAAGCAGAGTACAGACAGGTCACAAAGAATTTCAGGGATGATGCTAGGAAGGCAAAAGTCGAGGACAAGCTGGTTGTAGCAAGAGGCACTAAAAGCTACAAATAGCATTCTTAAGGTAGGTGTATAGCAAAAGAAGGAAAAAGAAATAGTGGCTCAGATACTCAATGAGGTATATGGAAAAATGCTAAAAGTACTCAATTCTTACTTGACCTCAGGATTGTTTTTTACTTTTGTTTTTGTTTTTCAAAAGACAGTCTATGGCAAATGTGACGTACAAGTGGGCCAGACATGATTGGAACTCAAGATTGATAAGCAAGTAGTCAAGAAATATGACTTTGAATGAATTCAGATCTCCATAGCTGGATGAACTGCACACAAAAGTAATGAAGGAAGTGGCTGAAGAACTCTCAGAACCACTGTCTATTGTTTTAATGAAATCATGAAGGAAAGGTGAAGTGCCAGATAATTGGTGGAGGGCTAACATTGTCCCTGTCTTCAAAAAGGAGGAAGCTGGGAACTCCAGTCCAGTGGTCCTGACAGCAATCCCAGGGAATTCAAGAGCAGATTATAAAGTGGTCACTCCTCAACCACCTTGAAAACCTAGAAGCCAACGTGGATTTGTCAAGAACAAATCCTGCCAGACTAATACAGTCTAGAGTGTATTAACGAAAGTATAATTTCCAAATCCTGCGAGGTGCTCATCCCTCTCTAGTTGTTAACTCTTCTGGACACTACACTTCAAGAAATATGCTGACAAATTGGAACAAGTTCAGAGGAGGGCGACAAGGATAATCGGGGGGGGGGCTGGAAACCAAGCCCACTGAGGAAAGACGGAAATAATTTAGCACATTTAGCCTGGAAAAAAAGAAGGCCGAGGGAATGATATGATAGCACTTTTTTCAAATATTTGAAGGGCTGTCATACAGAGGAAGGGCAGGCTCTGTTCCTGATTATCTGTGAATGCAGGACATGTAACAATGGGTTTAGGACCTAGATACCTGAAGGACCGCCTCCTGCCATATGAACCTACCTGGCAATTAAGATTCAGCCAGGGGGCCCTCTTGAAAGAGCCATCCCTCAAGGAGGTAAGAGGGATGGCTTGCAGACACAGGGCCTTCTCGGCAGCTTCCCCCCAAGTTATGGAATGCCCTCCCAAGTGAGATCCGCCTGGCGCCAACACTGATGACATTTCGGCGCCAGGTAAAAACCTTTCGGTTCCAGAAGTTTTTAATTGATACAATATAGACTGTGGGTCTTCTGGTGGCAATTTTAGCGTAATGATTTTAGTGTAAGGTTTTTATTATTGTTTTAACTATTTATTGTTATTTGATGTTTTTAACTGTTTTAATTCTTTCATTGGAAGCCGCCCAGAGACCTTTGGGTAGTGGGCGGCATATAAGTTGTAAAAATAAATAAATAAATAAAGTTATGAGAACCTAGCTTTCGGCTGAATACCCAGAAAAACTTCCTTACTGTTAGAGCAGCATGACAGTGGAACCAGTTTCCTCAAGAGGTGATGAGTGCTCCAACACCAGAGGCATTTAAGAGAAATTTGGACAGTGTAAGTGTAAGTTGGATAAAACATCTGTAAGGTGGACACAGTTAGTTATAGAATCATACTCAGGGAGTGCTTATCAATGGTTCCTTCTCAAACTGGGAAATAATAAGAGGGTTACCACAAGGTTCAGTTCTGAGCATGGTCCTCTTCAACATTGTTAATGTTTTGGAAGAGGGTTGCAGGGAATGCTTATTGAATTTGCAGATGACATCAAATTGGGTGAAATATATCCTGGGTGACTGAAATTTTTTTGACAAAGATCTTGATAGGCTCAGCGCTGGGCTGAATACAAGAGAATGGAATCTAACAGGGATAAGTGCAAACGTCTACACCTTGGAAAAGAAAAATGCACAAGATATGGGACACTTGGCTCATTAATACTGCCTGTGAGAAGGGTCTTGGGAATTGTAGATCACAAGCTGAATATGGATGCAGAAAAAGAGCAAATCCTATTTTAAGATGCATTTGATGTATAGTCTCAAAATCCTGTGAACTACTAGTTCCCATTCGTTCAGGAGTGCTTGGACCTCAACTTGAGTACTGCGGTCAGTTCTGAACATTGTGCTTTGAAAAGAATGTCAACACACTGGAGGTGGATCAGGGGAGGGCAATCAGGATGATCCTGGTTCCGGAAACTTAACCCTTTGAGGAAAGGCTAAGAGAACTGGGCTTGTTTTAGCCTCGAGAAACGGAGACCGAGAGTACATATGATAGCACTGTTCAAAAACTTGAAAGATAGCCATGTAGAGGAAGGGCAGGGTCTGATCTCAAATCAACCCAGTGTAGGGCACCTAATAATGGGCTCAAGTTACAGGAAGCCAGATTTTGGTTGAAGATCAGGGGGAAAGTGTCCTGTTAGAGCAGTATGACAGTGGACTCAATTACAGTGGACCCTTGTGTATAACAAACCGTTTGTATAACATAAAATCTGTACAGCATAAAAAAAAACCGGAGATTGCTTTAGAGAATCATCTGTGGGGCAAATCCGTACCACGTAATAAGGGATTACTCTGCTTTCAATGCATTCCTATGCGAAATTTGTATAAATGAAAATTTGCTTAACCTAATTTCATTGGAAACCAATTAATTCCTTTATACAAGGGACCACTGTACTTTGGGACATGGTGAATGCTCTAACCCGAGAGACATTCAAGAGAAATTTAGTCAACATTTGTCATTTATACAAAAACCATGGCAATCTCCCAGTAAACACTTTTGACCCAAAGTTTGAGAACCTGTGTTTAGAGTTAAAGAAAGTAATGTTCGTTTATTTCTGTATTTCTAGATCATTGAAAAGATGCTGGTTAAGTGACATGGGTATGGTACACAACCTCTGGATGCGTGCACATGAAAGGGACTGTAGGTCTGTCATAGAGAGCATTCTCTGGAACTGAGTGTAAGACCTAGGAACATTCCTTAGCAATTCCCTTTAAAAGTACCAGGTAGTAAGTGATGTGAAGGATCCCTGCTTGGGACTGGAGAGGTCCAAGCAAAGATCTCTGGCCAAGAGATGAGACAGCCACATAGTCTGTGTGTGGTGGCTTCTTCAAGTACCTTGCTGAATTTGTTCGTTCATGGCAAACATTTTTAACATGTCTGACTTCCAAAGAGAAAAATAGTACATTATCAAACTCTCCCCTGTACAGTCTCTGTGCCTCGATTTTGCTCAATGTATAGTTTTCCTAAGAAGGTGTCTAAATCCTAAGAATCTCACTCTCTCGCTCTGTGTGTGTGTGTTTGTAAACATTTTTAATTTGTATAACTTAGTACCAGTTGGCCTGAAAGATAGAAGGCGCCTCAGAGTCTACATTATTTACTATGAAAATATCTGCTCCCAAGACCTTTCTTTATTAGTTGCTTTGCACACCGTTCATTCTTCCATTGATCTTTCTGATCTTAATTCCACCCACCCCACTCCACCTGGCCCCTTCTCTCCAAAGGACTGGATAGCTTTGGTCAAAGCCGCAGCAGTGGCAGCCGCCAAAAATAAAGCAGGCGTCAAACCGCGGACCAGTGCAAACAGCAATAAAGACAAAGAGGAGCGAAAGTGGTTTAAAGTACCTTCAAAGAAGGAAGAGACACCAACCTCAACGATTGTCCAGGAGGTCCAGAGGAAGGAGGAGCAGCCAACATCTAGTGAGACATTTGGTACACCAATCTCTCATACTTTCCCAGTCTGACATATGTGAGGCATGTACTAACATTAACCTGTGATCTTCTGGGGCATCTCTCTCTCTCTCTCTCTCTCTCTCTCTCTCTCTCTCTCTCTGTGTGTGTGTGTGTGTGTGTGTGTGTGCGTGCGTGTACACATGCTATCTTGTGAAAGAGGAATTGAAGATAAAAAAATAAATACAGTGGAACCTTGACTTGCGTCATTAATTCGTTCCGGAGGTCTAGACATAAGTCAAACATGCCTTAAGTCAAACGAACTTTCCCCATAGAAAGTAATGGGAAAGTGGATTAATCCGTTCCAGATGATGAAAAAGACCCCCGAAAACAGCAATTTAACACAGATTTGACTGGGATAGGAGATTCGTTCCGGGGATGTAAATGAAATGTCTCTTCAAAGAGAGGAGGAGGCAGTGGAATTATAGTCCACAAGTTATACGCCTCTACTTTTTAATGTTCATATCAATAATGTCTAACATTTAAGATTTACTGATTTTTTAACCTGACATTCCAAGTTCTGAACAACTCTATGCTTACCATTAGAGTCCCACAACTTTACAGCTCCCCAACTAAAATGCTTCCATTGTGGACCAGAATTCTGCAGCCAGATTGTTTACAAAACTGAGCCGACTGTCTAACCAGCGAGGCCAGCCCTGAGCTCCCGGCCCTTCTTACCCTCCGGCAGCTTCGGAGAGGCCGAGGACCAGCTCCAGGTGCTCAGAGCCGGCCCCGCCGAAGCCGCCGCTGCCGGAGGAGGGGAAGAAGGCAGGAGCAGTTTGGAGGCGGCAGCCTCGATGCTGGGTCGTGGCTGCCACCCGATTCCAGTGCCTTGCGCCGGGGCTCCGAGGTTTAAGTCAAAGCCTGCGACTCAAGTCAAACAGGCCCCTTCTTGCTGCAAGTAAGTCAAGGTTCCACTGTAACACGTTACCCAACACCAGAGGCAGTGTGTTTCATCAGAGGGTGTCCTTAGCTTCTTGGGTGAACAGTGGCCATCTTGAATCTGAAAAGAATCTAGTTTCAGTCAGGTTTTTTTTCCGAAGCAGCAACACCAAGCTTGAGAAGACATGAAAATGTGTTTTTGAGTGTGTGTGATTGGTTTTCGCTCATATTTGTAAGCTGCTTGACCTGCATCCCTTCAGAAAAAACAGCAAAGAACATCAGAGGGGCGGGGGGGGGGGGCAGTGGGGAGCGATTTGATTGCTCCCCGCCGCCGCCCCCCGCGCGGCTCCGAGGCGCCCCGGAGGGGGTGGGAGGGCGGCGGGAAGCGGTGCGATCCTGAATCACGAAATGGCGGGGGGTGACTGTACTACTGTCACTCCAAATTGCACTCACCAGTGCTCGTTGATTGAGAGTTAAGAGTTGATTTCACTTAACTGTGCTAAAGAGATGCACTTATATCAAAGAACAAGGTGAATGTGGGACAGATCTGTTTTGATTGTTTTAACCTTATTGCCAACCAGGGAAAGAAACAGGCCTGACTTGTGTTTCTGTTTCGTTATAGCATGTAGCAACCTTCCTTGATCTTGGCCTGTCCTATTTATTTATTTATTTATTTATTTATTTATTTATTTATTTATTTATTTATTAAAAAACAAAGCTACTCCTCCCTTGTTGGACTGCAGTTCCTATCATTCCCATTGCATATTCACGGGGAGGGGTGTGTGTGTAATGGAAACTGCAGTCAGAGACTTAGAGGCACCATGCTGGGGGGAAGCTGATGTCTACTACTGTACTGAGGATGTAACAAAATGTGCAGTGTTTGGTTTTTGACTATTGGATGCGTCTCTCGTTCTGTTTCTGCTGTAGGATTCCCTCTAGTGGACGTCCCAAAGATTGCCTTTGTCCAGGCAGAAAATGCCTTAGCACACAAGAGGAAAAATACCTTGGGCAATTCTTTTCAGGCAAAGAGGGCTCGTCTTAACAAGATTACTGGTAAGCTCTCATTTAAGCATTGCCATTGTGGATACTTCCTTGTGCATTTTATTAAGCACGATCCTGTTCTTGCTATAAGATGCCATGCACCTTTGTGTGCCTGTGTTTCAGTGCTTTACCTATAGGTGAAACTCAGAACATTAGAATATTTTGCAAAAGTTTATTTATTTCAGTAATACAACTTTAAAGGTTAAACTAATATATGAGATAGACTCATTATGTGCAGAGTGAGATAGTTCAAGCCTTAATTTGTTATAATTGTGATGATTATGGACTACAGCTTATGAAAACCCCAAATTCACACTCATACACAATTAGAATAGTGTGAAAAGGTTCAATATTCTAGGCTCAAAGTGTCCCACTCTATTCAGCTAATTAATCAATAACAACTGCAAAGGGTTCTTGAGCCATTAAATGGTCTCTCAGTCAGGTTCAGCAGGAATCGCAACCATGGAAAAGATTGCGGACCTGACAGTTGTGCAGAAAACCATCATTGACACTCTGCATAAGCAGGGGAAGCCTCAAAAGGTAAATTGCAAAAGAAGTGAGATGTTCCCAAAGTGCTGTATCAAAGCACATTAATAGAAAGTTATGTGGAAGGGAAAAGTATAGAAGAAAAATGTGCACAAGCAGCAGGGATGACCGCAGCGTGGAGAGGATTGTTAGGAAAAGGCCATTCAAAAGTGAGTGGACGGAAGCTGGAGTTTGTGTATCAAGAGCCACCACACACAGACGGATAGTGGACATGGGCTTCAAATGTCATATTGCTCTTGGCAAGCCGCTCCTGAACAACAAACATCAGAAGCATCTTACCTGGGTTAAAAAAAAAGAACTGGTCTGTTGCTCAGTGGTCCGAAGTCCTTTCTTTCTTTCTTTCTTTTTTGTGATAATATTTTATTGAATCATCACAGTTATAGCAAATTAAGGCTTTACATATCTCGCTTTGTATCTCATATATTAGTTTCACCTTTTGAGTTGACTTGCTGAAATAAATGAAGATTTGCACAAGCCACAAGCCCAAATATATAAAATAAATATTCTAATTTTTCGAGTTTCACCTGTATGTAGTGGAGGGGGTTCTATTTCATGTAATAAAGATGACCAGATCTAGGTGCTGATTGTTTAATTTTTACCTACCTTCTAAAACCTACTTGATGGATGTTCCTTTGGCTTTCTGACCTCTAGAATCACAAGAAACAAACATGTTCCATTGTTCAAATGCTGTAAATTTCAGCTGCTTCACCTCTTACATACCAAAGATTAATTTCATAAACTTAATACCATGATGAGCCTGTTTGGATATCCACTACTTATTAAATCAAGAGAAGGACAATTCTTTTAAAATTTGTTTATTTGTTTTTGCATTTGTATATTGTGACCAGTTTTTCCCCAAAGGGAACTCTGGGTGGTTTGCATAAAATACCATAATAAAAAACAATAAAAATAAAAATTAAAAATTAAAAAAATTAAATTCTATTCTTTTTGTTTATTTAAACTTGTATTCCGCCCAATTAGTAAACGGGCCACTACTCTGGGCAGATTCCAGAAATTATTTAAAAAATACACATTTTAAAATATAGATAGACACCTCGGATAAAGAATGCCTCGGATAACAAATTTTTCAGATAACAAATGGAAATTTCCAGGTATAGGGCTGCCCCGCATAGCGAATGTTTCCTATGGGCTGGCTCGGATAACAAATGTTTCATAATGCCTTGCAAAAAATGTGTGCCCTGCATGCATTGCAGGATGCATAGTTTATGGAGGGGTGGGACGAGTTAGAGTGGTTTTTTTCATGGTATTTTGGAGCCATTCTGGACATGTTTTGCTGAGAGATTTGGACCTTTCAAACTTGGCAAGATAGGGAGCTAGCTTTTATTAATCTTTGCACTGCTTTTCTTTGCATTTTTGGCTGCAAGAGGCTGGGGTAGTCTTGCTGGTTTCATTTATCTGTGTTTGCAGTCTTATTTCATTGCTCTGCAAGCAAAAATGGGCTGGAATTTTCTTCCTGCTTATGTTTGTTTGCATTTTTCCCATTGCACTTTGGGTGGGAACAGGCTGGGGTAGTCTTGCTGGTTTCTCTTGTCCATGTTTGCATTGCACTACAGGGGGATGTTCTGGAGGGTGTGTCAGCACGGCAAGCCTTTAAAGGTCTGGAAACACGCTCACTCCCCACCCAGCTTTTCCCCCCTTTTTTCGGACCTCCAGAACAGATTAATCAGTTTCCCATTCATTTCAATTGGAAATCACATTTCGGATAACAAATTGCCCCTCAGAACGAATTAAATTTGTTATCAGAAGTACCACTTATATATATATATATATACTCGACAAGATGGCGGAGTACAATGAAAAACAAATTTAAAAAATTAAAGGTCGTCAGATGCCTCGATTACCACTGCAGTGCCACAAAAGCTCGTGTAAACTATCAATATATGAACACAAAGAGAAGGTTCACATAATAGAGGGGGGACTGTAATCAGGGGGCTATGGATGAATGAGACTCATATCTAGCTGGTGGAAAATATCTTCATCACTGAGGATACTACTATACTGGTGCCAGGGAAGGAAAAAACGTCTAGAATGAGGACAGATTTAATCCTTGCTGCCCTTGTTGGCCTTTTGTCTGAGTTTTTTCTCCCCCATGGAAATTGCAGTTGGATTCCAGTATCCTGTTTATTTATTTTTTCCTTCCCAGGGTTGTTGGCCTCCAAAGCTGTCAGCGCCGATGGTGCTGAAAAAAAGGAAGACGGCAAACAAGCAGCTCCATTCTTGGAGCAGGTATGAAACTGTAGCGTTTGATTCTTTTGCGAGGGTCCTACTGGAATGTACCATGGGAGATCTCAGGCCCATGATGCTAACCTTGTCCTACCCGACAGAAAAATTAAGAGCAGACGAAAGAATTATTTGTACCTTGATACCTCTGCCCAAAAGGAGTGAATGAAAAATCAGTTTGCGGTCTTTACGTTGCCTAGGATGGAAGCAGGTTCAACCGTTAACGTTTTGGCCTTGCCTTTTCTAGCGGGCGCTTAGGAGGAGACAGCTTAATATCCCACCCAACTCCTAAACCGTGGCCACCTTTGTGTTCACGAACAGCCTTCCTAACCAATGAAAACTCAGAGGTGTCTGTCCCGTGTGGCTTTAGACCCTTGACACAAGTTCAGTTTGTGCTTTTCTGACGCAGGATTTTCTTTTTCTTTTTGACATCTAGCAGGACTCCTCTTGTAAGAGGTTCCCTTTCTTTTGTAAGAATTGGTGTTGTAAACTTGTATGTGTTTTATGAAACTGTTCAACGAGCCATACTCCCCCCCTTTCCCCCCCCCTTCTTTTTTGCTAGGATGTATACATTTAATAAATACGAAAAGACGAGATATTGAAAACCTCTTAGGGACTTCAATTTGAGTCCGCATCTGAAGCGGAGGTGGCTATATTTTGTCTAGATTACTCTGCTGGGTTGAATTTCCTCCTGCCTCACTTTTTTTTTTTGCGCATGACTGTGCCTACTAATGACAGGGCTAGATTAACCACATTAGGAAGTGCTGCTTACGTTTGCAGTTGAGAAGCGTGGAAGTGACTTCCAGAAATGAGTTCATGTTTGGAAACTGTGCTGATGATGACATTATGGGCATGTGTACACTTGGGTGGGATGAACTGCTCTCCCTCTTTCTGTTTTGTTATTCCTATAATAATATTCTGATTTTTGTTGTTCACGCATTTGCAGCACGCAGACCAAGGGGAAGCCCAGAGATAGGGAATGTTACTTTTTGTACTCTCAGAATACTCTCCGCGGCCATCCTGGCTGGGGTGGTATCCTGTGAATTACAGTCCTAAAATGTAACTTATCCCATCTCTGTTACGTATTGAGTAGTATGTAGCTCCAATATATCATGCAATGCAGGCATGTCCAAACTTTGGCCCTTCTGGTGTTTTGGACCACAACTCCCACAGTCCTTTGTCATTGGCAACCTAAGCTTAGAATTCTGGGAGTTGTGGTCCAAACATCAGGAGGGCTGGAGTTTGGACATGCGTGATGTAAGTTGACAGCTTTGGGTCCCGTAGCATTAATAGGAATGTTGAGTAGGAGATCCCCAGCTCCTAGCTTGGAATGGAAGTCCTTGCATCTTTCAGTTCCCTGCCTGGGAAGAGCCCTGGTCAGCTCTCAGTGTCACTGTACTAAATTGCTGGGTATCCTGTTTAGAGACAAAGCTCATTTTACTGTCCATGCTGGGAAAGGTCAACTCACCATGTAGAACCAACACCCCATATTTTCCCCTAAAGTAACCTGGGCAGAAACGCCAGCACACTCTCACACACAGACGTACTACCTTGCCGAGATAGGATCTGCAATGTAAAAAGCCATATTGCAGGCTCAGCGCATGAGGAATGCAGCAACTTCCTATTCAGTTTTAAAACTTGTGCACTAAACAGGAATTTGAAAAGGAAGCATTTTTTCTCTTCTTTTTGGGGTATAATGCTGACCTCGGCCATAAAGCCTGCAAACCTTTTTACTAGCGCCCCTCCTCCTTTTTGTAATGGGTGGGTGGAGATAGCCGCAGGGTGAACTGATTGGACCTTGATGTGCACTGGAATCCCGTCCTTTGACTGCCATGTCGCTGTGTCCTTAACACAGTTAGAACTTTTCAGGCATGAGCGGGTCACAGAAGTGGGTTTTAAAAATATGTATACAGTATCTTCCAGTAGATTCTGCTTGAAGGCTAATTTAGAAACCTACATCTAAAAACACATTCATTTCATTAAGATAAGAAGAGTCTTAACATTGTTATTAGTGTGACTTTTTGTTGTCTCTAGTGGGTAGCCTTTTCACAAGATCTTGCCCCTTTTTAGAAGAGTGTATATCTTCTGTCAATTCTTTTAAGCCAACCCTTTCCGAAACTTTTCCCTCACTGTTTGTGCCGTAATAAAATACATCCGTACAAGCCGCTTCATCATTATGCTCGCTATTTTCCTTCCCTCTCATTAACCTTGTGATGGTTCTGGTGTCCCTCTACTTGTGTGTCACTTCTACATACCTGAATCATACTGAACCACTGAAGCTAGGCATTAGGCCAGCTGTACCTTCTTTTAATTCCTTTTGAACTGGCTTTCCTTTTCAGTTTTCATTACTCATCTCTTCATTCTGTGTTGGACTGGCTCTTGTTAAAACCACATGGCTAGGTGGGACCAGTGTGATTTTAGAGGGACCCAGCCTCTAAACTAGGAATCGGTTGTAAGTTTTTGACTGCACCTTAGTGGCTATTTTTGAGTCATCGTGGTGTCAGTGCATTGCCATAATAATTCTGAGTAATGTTTAATAGTGTATTGCCCTTCAGCCTGTCTTCGTAGGACAGTACTGCATGCTTCAAAGAATACAGGGTTCCTGGCAAAAATAGGAGATGCTAAGTAATGCTGATCACCACCCCACAATGTCTAGCTCGCTAGTTTGCAGTGGGCAAAAACAATTCCTCTTGCCTAAATTTATGCCAGCAGAGGCTAAAGAATGTCACTATGCGATCCTGGTAAAATTGAATTTTAATTATTATTAAAGGTTTCAGGTCCCAAGGCTTCCTTTTGCTTTGAGGGAAGCCTTTGGAAGCCCCAGGACATAAGGATGGAAGCCTTATGCAGTTGGATTGCTTCCACTGTGGTCCAGGACTTCCGACAGTGTTCCAGTGGGAGGTTTTTGCAATCAGAGGCTTTACCCATGTGCCGAGGCTTCCAAAGGCCTGTTCAGGACAAGGAGCCTGGAGGATCCTCAGAAGCTTAAAGGGGGGGGGAGCATTAAGAAGCTTCAGTTGATAGTTAAAATGGAATTTTACTAGTTCTGGATGGTGGCATCATTTGGCTTCCATGCCATACAGTTTATGCCAGTAGAATTTTGGCCAATGTGTTCACGTCCATAGCCCACCTTGAGTGCTGGCCTATCAGACAGGAGCCTGCTTTCATTTGCTACTCTGCTTACCCATCTTGGTCCTTTGTTTTGTTTTGTTTCCTTCTTTCTTACCCAAGAAAAGAAAGTAAGACTTAAAAGGAAGAAGACCATGGTGGTCCTTCCCAGTAGAGCCAGTTGTTAGTCACAGCTCATCTGTTGAGTACAGACCCCGGTTTCATATAGGCTGTATCTCCATGCCTTGTACATTTCCCTCTCCAACAACAGTAACACAAGAAAATTGTCATTACAAGTGGCGT
Organism: Phrynocephalus guinanensis; assembly: GCA_037367245.1. Taxonomy (NCBI): domain Eukaryota; kingdom Metazoa; phylum Chordata; class Lepidosauria; order Squamata; family Agamidae; genus Phrynocephalus; species Phrynocephalus guinanensis. The sequence goes on along the minus strand of CM074739.1, from coordinate 12,532,335 downwards.
CAGGCGTATACTAAGTTGAACTATATACTATAGAGGGTGTACATGTGTTGTTCAGAGGAACTAGCCATAAAACGTATTTGTGATATACAGTTCCATTCTTCATCCTTCGTTGTGAATTAAGGATAAAGGTTGCAGCCCACAAAACTACCAGTTCAGAATGAATTTCAACTCATCAAACCAATCACACTGGTAGGTGCTCAAATCGGGAGACCTCTGTCCTTAAATCATTCTCTCTCCTGCACCACAGAGAAATTTCGTTTCCCTTGCACATTGTAGATTTGATTCTGATGCTTTGTGAACAAGGCTACAGGATGTAGGAAGAAAAAGAAGGAACAAACAGAATATTTCTCACCAAATGTGCCTGCAAGTACATTGTAGAAAATTAGTCTTCAGTGGTGTCACCGTGAACTAGAAAATTTGTGTGGTATTGCAGCCAGTGCTGTGTCTGTACATACACTGAAAATTAAGTAAAATGTGGAATGATTGACAGCCTGATGACACTTCTGCAAATGCAGCAACACTAGCCTTAATTTACCAATCAGAAGCATCACTGAAATGTCTGTGAAGATTCTCAGCCTTCCAGGTGTGGCTATCTGGAAGTTGAGCTAGAATGATGTCAGTTTTGCAGACATGTTTTTCCTGTAAGCAGTTAATGTACACCTTGCTGCAAATTTTAAACTAAACATGCCATTTCTTATTTAGGTTAGAAAACATTAAGAACACTTATCTTCAGGTTATTATCAACATTACAGACGGAGAGTCTACAAATTTTTTTACCCCCTGTAGCTAAGTTGTGTGAATTTGGGTTTTTCTTCACTCTCTAAGAAGTATCTAGGAACCAAATTTGAACTTTGATTTGATGGGCACAATGAAGTTCTCATTTTAAAAATAACAAAAAACTAAGAGCCCAGTTGAGACAAATAAAGATAAAAAGCCTCAGAAGTCTAGTTCAGAGACATGAACCCGTGTTGCTAATATCAGCGATATTTTTAATTACATGTGTGCAGGCACCAGTGGTTGTTTCCTTTTAAACTGGAGATTTTGACTGCAATTTTATATGAGTTTTCGAATCGTGGTTATAAGAAATCCAGGTAAACATTTGCCATGGTTGCCCTCAGTACATACGTAGATGAACTATGGTTGGTGCATTAAGGGTTGAAGGGAGAGCCGACTCCCAAAATTACAATCCGTCTTTCGAAAGGAGGCAGTGTTCATTTCTCCCCAGGTTGAAATAGCTTTATAATGACCATATTGTCTGCAGCTTATAACAGAAACAGTATTTTTTTTTACTGTAATGTGAAAAATTAATTCAGACCAGCAGTCCTGTTAAGCTGTTGATTCCTCTGTTTTCCCTTTCTGGTGTACAGCGGGTTTCTTTTTAAAAAATCTAAACCCTCAGGTTACTTGATACAGGTGCAGTAGTCCATTTAACTGTATTAGGGTCGGGCCATATTGTATTTACTTTGGAACAACGTTTGCATAGATGAATGAATAACGTTCATTAAGGTTTTTTCTAATGTTTATTTTTGTCCTTGTTAAGAGGTTAAGCACCTTATTAGAACAAGTTTTAAAATCTTGTTTTAAATAATTTTGTAACTTTGAAAGTAATGGTTGCTTGTAGTGATGTCTTTCACACATGTGAAGATAAACAATAAAATCGTTTATTTACACGCTGCGACTCTAATTAATTTCTGGTAATGTTGTTAATCAGCATAGATAAATTTTACAAGCCTTCCTCTGTTTGTTTGACGTGAATTAATTCTGCTCCATATGCATGAATGACTGGTTTACAGGCTGCAAGAGGGGGGGGCAGTGGGATGAAGTGTTTCATGCCACCAATACTTGACCTCGTAATTCCACCATAACACTGACTATGACTTAGTGCATGTGTGGACACCTGCAGGGCTTTGGACCAAGTGCTCTCTTAGCTCCCTAACACCAAGTTCAGTATTAATCTGCCTGTCCTTCCACCACTTGGACCTCTCTGCAGGGTCTGGTTTACGTGGCCAGTGGTTCTGCTTCTGTTATGGAGGGATAAAGCATTTATTTTTGGGGTGGGGGGAGGCAGGACCCTGAAATTGGCTTGGTTGAGGGGTCATCTGCTCCTGGTCTGCTACAAAGAGAGAGCTAATGATAAACACTTAAATATATATTCCTTGCATACAGAAATTACGAAAAGCTGCCAAAACGGTCATATTATTAATGTGGTTCTTTTGCGGTGTCCAGGTTTTTAAAAGCAAGCAAACAAAATATGTTTGGTTTAACAAAGGAATTGGTTGATACAAAGACGTTGCGCACTAAATGGAACAGCTTTTAAAATGATGTGGGGTGCCTCAAAAAGATATGTAAACTTTGTTTTCACTCATTTGGTCCATCATGTTCATTGTATAAATACTGTGTAGACCAATCACATTTTAGAAAATGCATTATATTCTAAATTTTCTAACTTTCAGTCTGTAGATGTTTATTATTATTATTATTATTATTATTATTATTATTATTATTATTATTATTATTATTATTATTATTATTATTATTATTATTATTATTATTATTACTGCTGCTGCTGCTGCAATGCTGGGGGTGGTGGAAGGTCACTGTCCCCCCCAACTGACAATTTAAATAAACAGTTGGAGCACTTATGGCATCCTAGCACAAAGACATGTGGTGATACAGTATCCTGTGTTAAAGAAACAATCAGATTTAAAAATCAAAGGGACACTGCCAGCCTCTTCATGTCTTGCATTCAAATTAAACTAAATTTGTAGGTCATTGTAAATATTGCTGCTATGCATGTGTTTAACTTTAAGCGTTGGGGGTCCCAAATCTGTGAAAATAGCACACTTATTTCCTTGGGTATTTCTAACGCACCGAAACTGTATTGTAAACATTTCTGGTGGGGAGGTACAGTCAAAAGACCGTGCGTAAAAATATGGCACAATATCTGACGTACAGGAAATTGGTTTGGAGAATTACTGTCTTCCGTTTATAAGAACTGAAGAGATGTGTAAGGCCTTGCATCCCAATCCAGACATCCTTTTCCCATAGAGGGTGAGCCGGTCTGCAGTTAGAAAAGAAAGCCTGCACAGATGAGGTTTTCTTTACTGAAGCAGAGATTGTGATCGAGACTCAAGAACTACAAAGATGAACCAGAGTCCTGGCAGCCTGGATCAGATTGCTGGATTGACATGGTGGTCTTTGGCTGCGTCCCTTTTTAATAATTGGTTTTTCTTGATTATTATTTTTTAATGTTACAAATTTGTTTTGAAATGTACTATTGTGTTAAAATATTGAAGTTTAATTTTTTTTTTAAAAAAATCTAAAGTAGAATACAAGCGCTGCAATGAAGAAACTGCAATAAAAGTATCAATTTCTTATTATTTATTCAGGAGATATCACCTAAGCCTCAAAGTCAGAAAAAAAATGAAGCTGATATTAGCAGTTCTGCCAGCATTCAGAAATCGGCACTGTTGCCCTCAACCTTGTCTTCAGGAAAGTCTCGCAGCAAGAAATGCAAACAAGAATCTGGAGATTCTGCAGGGTGTATAAAGCCCCTTAAATCACCAATTTCCCCAGAGTTAATACAAGTGGAGGATTTGACCCTGGTCTCCCAGCTTCCTTCTTCTGTGATAAATAAAACTAGTGAGCACAGACATTTTAAAACATACCATAATTACTTATTACAGTCATATTGGGAAATAATCATTGGGGATGTTTTTGTTGCATTTGATGTGGCTTGTTTATCACCAGCTGGGGTTAGAAAAAACATTGAAACACAAGTAATGTATGATCTGAGTGTTGGCCTACAGGAATACTTAAATCACCTGTTTTAGTCATTTGCTGTACATCGACCATCCAAGGAGGCAGAAATTAAAAAACGGCAAGTTTTTCTTTCAATTTGCCAAGGTGTTCCTTTAGATCTCCTGGAGGCTTTATTTTTTATTATTATTAATTTGTCCCAGGGGACTGTCTGTTTGCAAGACTGAAGTAGCTATTCCTGATCAATATGTTGAAGAATGAAATTGCAGTATAGAAATCATTGCATGGAGGAAAATTCATGTCAAGAGACCAACTCCTTTTCCAACATGGCTGCAGCTGATCTACTTGGCAGAGAGCTTGCATCTTGAGAAAGAGATGAACCATTCTCTCTTCTTCTTCTTTGTCGTCTCCTTCTCCCGTCCCATCCCTGAAATATTCTGCTGACATGATGCAGCTGCCGTAGCTGCCTCTTGTAGAATGAATCATTTTTTCCCATCCCTGGTACAGTAGAAAGCAAAAACGAATTCCACTTTGTTGGATAAAGATCCAAATGATTCCGGCTTACCTAAGACCTGGAAGGCATGTAAAACATGGCAAACATTCCCAATCAAACAAATGACCACCATTTTAGAAGATATGTGAACCTGTTTGGCCTAGAAAGAGAGAAGGATAATCTCTATTTCCCATCATGTTTCAAACCACACCACTTAACATTTCTGTGCTAGAAGGCTTAACCTTCTTGTCAGCAACAAATCATAGTATGAGGACCCGTTGAGTGCTAACCCTAGATAATTTGTTTCACTCGGGAGAAAAGGAAGAATGAAAAATGAAAAAGCTCTAATTTCTAGTACTGCTTCATTTATCTACAGTTGACATTCAGTAGAAGGCAGTTGTAGGGTGCAATCCAACCACAGTTAGGTACTTACAAGTTCCCTTGACTTCAAGGGGACTTGAATCTAACTTTGGCTAGATTGTTCCATCAGTATAATTAAACAGGAAAAAGAGAGGGTGAATCAGCTGATCCAAGTGCAGTGTTGCTCTTTGCACCACAATTTTACCTTTGTAATCTTCCCTCATTAAATGATACCCTCTACACTTTTTGCAACAGCACGTGACATCAGTAAGTAACCTTCACTGAGGATGATTTATGCCTTTTTTAAAATGAAGAGTTAGCAGTGTAACAAAGACCTTTTATAGCCTATTCAAGATCAGCTAAGACGGTTTCCACCTTCTGTAAAAAATGGGACTCATTGCAAAAATATTTTTTCCTCCTCAATGTTTTTTTGAAGCCAAGAGAATATTGTCATCAATACCAGCTGTTGTACTTTGCGCCTTCCTTGGTGCCAACATGTGGAAATGAATCACATCACATTTAGCCCTCCTAAAACATTCATGTTCCATTTTTTTTCCGCTTGAACGTCAGTCTTTCCCCTTGGAATTAGTGAGATTTCAAGATTTTTAGGGCATGGGTGAATTGGCCACACTGTAGTCCCAATCACAACTGCCCCCCGCCCCCCAATCCTTCAGAAATCTCAGAATTAGACTGAAGGTGGGGTATGCCTTATATGATCTTTTCTGCACCGTGGAACGTCCCTGTCAATAACTGTGCAGGTAAATACAATGTTTGTTCCCATATACATGTAAATATGAGACTGTTTAAGTATGAGTAGAAAGTGTTATTGCATTGTTAGCTCTGCCAGGCAAAGGATCAACATTCTAAGAGTCCAGTGCTAATGGTCAAAAGGATTGGTTGCATCCATGATCTTATTAGGTTAGAATGGTTTATTAATGTTACATTAGTACAGTAACAAAGATAATCTAATTCCATCTACTTACCCCTTAGTCAAACTGAAGTCATTATAGTCAGCTAGTCATGACTAAATTGTGTTGATTTCAGTGGAACTAAAGTGTGAGCCTGGATCTGATATACTTTAATAATGGCACACATGGTTAAAAGCACTGAAAAATAATCCAATGTGTATATGCTAACATGTTCTGGATAGAGGAGAAATTCAGTTAGGCCTTACTTCAGTACAAGCTTAGTTGCTTTTGTCCTTTTAAACTTGCATGGCAAACTGAAATGTGAGTGTTAGAGGTTTGTAGTGGAATTCTCTAAAATGAGTACAAAATGTAGTGATGTACACAAAAGTCTGTGTATAAAAATATTTGTACAAATAATTTTAAAATGCATAATTGGGAGAATCACTTGCTTTTAGATAGATAGATAGATAGATAGATAGATAGATAGATAGATAGATAGATAGATAGATAGATATAAGGTGAATTGGCATACAAAAATGCACATGTAAAAAGAAATGCAGACTTAAACATAAATGCTGAAAAGTCTAGCCCAGGCATGTCTAAACTTCAGCCCTCCAGATGTTTTGGACCATAACTCCCACAGTTGTCCAAAACATCAGGAGGGCCGAAGTTTGGACATGCCTGGTCTAGCCAATCTAAATGTCATATTAGAAGGTGAAATTTAGAGAAACAAAAAGTGACAGGTTTCCCCATCCTTAAAATACGCCTATTTCCCTCTTCTTTAGTCTTCTTTAGTCTGTAAAGAATAATGCTAGATAAGAAACATTTATGGCAAATGTCTTAAGGCTGTCTTAAAAGCATTAGAATAAGACAGTAACCTTTGTCTACTTCATGAACATTGCAAGGTCTCTTTTTAGGTCCACCACAGTCCATGAGTACCCTTAGATCCTTCAAAAATAGCCAGCGGAGACGAAGATTTCAGCGGTTAGTGACTGGGCCGTTGCCTCATGGTTCTCTAGACAAAATTCCTTCTCCCTCTCCAGTTACTGATGGAAAAGTGTTCTCCATCAATGTCCCAAACCAGCTGCGAGCATTACTGGAGGGTAATGTATTCCCATCTAAATAAAGAATCAGAGAGAATCCAAATATTTAAACTAAGAAGTTGGCAAGGACATTGCCCACCTAACAAGAGCCTCTGCCCAACACACAAGACCTATGCCACTTGAGATGTGTAATTTGACATCACCAAGGACCACAGTGCTGGTGTGTTTGTTAATACTGTGTTCTTTCTTTTATATAGTTCCCAATGTTGCTCACATGGCACTAGAGAAGCATGGACTGTCTCTCCCTCTTGACTTAAGCCGTAACATGGATGTCCCAGGATTATTAACTGCAGGGACTGCTTTCCGTAGTGGATACATCAATAAAGAGAAGGATGATAATCGTATGATGCTGTATCATTCTTCGAAAGCAATAACTGATGGCAGAATAGCCCCAGTGGCATCAGGTAAAAATTGTCAGTGCATTGTGAGAATGTTTCAGATACATTTAAGACATGCGAAAAATATAGGCCATTTTCTGTTTTACATTCCAAAACCGACACCTAGAGATATAATACATGACTGTGAGACCCATCTATTTATAAACATGTATCATTCAGCTACACACATCAGGAAACAGAGTGTACTTCATGAAAAAAAACATGCCAGCTGCTACTTACATATGAAAAGAATCCCCCATCTTATTTTTTAATCACAATTGCAGTTCACCCACTTCTTCTTCCCAAGTAGCTACCCAAGGCACTGTATACTAATGCAGCCATATTTGCAAGTAACATTGTGGAACCCTATTTAAATCTCAGATCTTGAACTCCTGTGCTAGTGTTAACCAAGCCATACCCATTGTCGGTCAAGAACAATACATGCCAAGGTTTCAGGGGAAAATTAGTACTTTTTAGAGAAACAACTGCAATACATGAAAATAAATTTTTTTAATTTAATGCATTATAATGCATTTTTGTGAACTAGAGAAATGGGAGGTTTGCGAGGTCAGAAGCAGATGTTTACAACAGTTCTAATCAAGGCTTATATGATGTTCACAAGTTGATACAGTTATGGTCCTCTATAGGCACTCCTTCCACAAATAATTGATTTCATGGGCATTTAGTGTGGGGACTTCTCTGTATGCATGCATACAGTACTCCCCCAATTATTGCGGGAGTTTGGTGTCTGATCTACTTGTGATAAAGGAAAACCCGCAAAATGCATACACCTGAGTAAACTGACCTCGGGCTGCTCCTGACATCTATGTTTTTAACCCCCTCCTGACACCTCAGCAGACTTTGCTGCCAGGAGCTCAAGGTCTGTCTGCTGAGGTGTCAGGAGGGGGTTAAAAACTTCTCTCTGGACACAGTAGCCGAGCAACCCAAGGTCAGTTTGATGAGGTGCTAGGGGTTGGTTAAAACTCTTTCCACACACAGCTGGCAGGAGCAGCCCCAGGTCTGTTTGCTGAGGTGCCAGGAGGGGGTTAAAACCTCTCTAGAAGCCTGCTTCTCTCAAGAAAAAATGAGATATAGTGAGACCGTAATATATGAACCACATTGTGGTGGGGGACTACTGTATATGAATACAAGAATAGGCTAGGACGGTGACACCTTTATAGGTCACAAATAAAATAAAATAAAATAATGCTAGCTGAGCTTTTGACAGCAAGCTGTCTTTATCAAAGCATTATACCAAAATGCATTCTTTGATGAAGATAGCTTGCTACCAAAAGCTCAGCTTGCATTTTATTTTATTTTATTTGTGACATATAAAGGTATCACCTAGCCCAGTGTTGGCAAACCTATGGCACAGGTGCCAAAGGTGGCCCTCGGAGCCCTGTCTGTGGGCATCCAACATTGTCCCTTCACAGCCACCCGTTTTCAGGTTAAATTGCTGTATTGGCACTTTGCGAAAGATTACTGCGTTTTGAATCACATTTTGGGCACTCAGTCTCTAAAAGGTTCGCCATCACTGACCTAGCCTATCCTTGTATTTTTGGGGGGGTGGTCACATGGCTCAAACCCCTTTTCACTTTTGCATATATGAAGAACAGGAAATTGCCTCCCAGTAAATTACAGTATTATAAATCTACCTTGCTGTCTTCATGTACATACTGGAGCCCATCTGGATCATTGTATAGAAATATTAATCTTATTCTACATTTCCTATATGTGGTCTAAGGAGGCTGTCTTGGCCAGTTGTCTCTAGAACAAAGGTGGCTTAGAACACATTTTTTTTAAAAAATCACTTCCTTGCCATCTGTCAGAATGCTCATTTGCTGGATAAATGAAAGATATCCACCCAATTGCAGAACTGCTAGTCTTGGTGTGAGGCATGCTACTTCAGAAGAAACCTTTAAGAGCAATATATAAGGAGGGTGCCTTTCTACTCAAGATCTAGCTAGATTCAGGCTCATTAGGTGAGGACCAACTCAGGTTAGCTCAGCTCAATCCAGGACCAGAATCAGCAGTACACCTCCACTTGAAGGACAAAGGGCACTCATTCAAAGATGAGGATGTACACATATTAGACAGAGAAGAGAGGTGGTTTGAGAGAGGGGTCAGGGAAGTCATTCATGTGAGCATTGAAAACCCCTCTCTCAACAGCCCAGGCACAGTCTGTCTGCTACTTATCATGCAGTGATTTCAGCAGTCCCCTGACAAATCAAGAATACTTCGCACCTCTACCAACAAGGCTATGGCTAACCACTCATACTTTATGGATGTTGGGAAAGTTGTAAAGCTGGGCCATTGTTCACCTAACAAGCTTATTGAGACTATTGTCCACCTAAGGAGCCTGTTCAGGCCATTGTTCATTTTACGAGCCTAATTCAGACTAGGATGACATGCGGTCAAAGTGAACTATAAAACGAAGGACCCACCATTAGCTTTCCTCAGACTGATAAAGTTGTTTGGATGAGCAGCAAAATGTTTCAATCTCTCAGGAAAAGAAGTCCAGCTACCATGACTCAACTTCCAGATAAACTCACCTGGATGACTGAGAATCTTCACAGACGTTGTTCCTGCTGTTCTGTTATTAAATTCTGGCCCTTGTTGCACTTCCAGTTGGGTTTGAAGGCTATAAAGATAGCAACAGGCAGTGCTTTGCTTAGCAGGGACAAAAAGATCTGCGGTTGTAGAATGGCACCAGTCAGGCCATTGCAGGGAAAATATTCCATATATGACATGAGCACTGGAATGTTCCTCAAGACACCATAGGACATCCATAAGCAGTCTTAACCATGATTTCAAATCATGTTCTTCTCTCTCACATTTCCAATGATTTTCTCCCGTAGAGTGATATTTATGAAGAAATGTTTTCTCCCTCCATGGTGGTTCTCCATAATTTTAAAAGCGAGGAGGGAAAAGGACGATTACTCTATGTGTTGATTTTTTGTTTGACAATTTGTAACACATTCTTGAACATAACATGATACATTGGCAAAGCACAGTACATTCAAGTGTCTTCACTGTAACAGCTTATGTTCAAAGCAAAAAACAAAGTGTTCTACTTATATACTGCCCTATAGTGCTTAAAGCACTCTCTGCGCAGTTTACAATTTAATTATGCAGGCTACATGTTGCCCCATGTAGAGGTAGCTCCTGGAGGAGAGAGGGTAGTGAAGCTGGGATGCTGCCACTTAAGTGGGTACCCACTGGAGGACGAAGCAAGGCTGGGAAGTGTCATTCCCTTGTTCGGATGAAAAACTGGCACAAACCGCTGTACCAGCAGTTCTTGCCCATCTGTCAAACTTTGTTGCTATTGAAATGAAAATAGTGAGAGAAAGTAGAACGTGGTTTGATACTTATGTCGGGGGTAGGGGGTGGGGGTGGAATTAAGTGTTGACATTGTGGAACTTTCTTTTGTTTTTATGTTTAGAAGATTTTGTCAGAAGCTGGCCATTATCCTCCTAACCCAACGAACATGGAACTATGGCAGTCCTTAGTGTCACGGTCATTAAATGTCACCGATCTTGTAGATTTCCCCTCAAACTGGTGATTGGTTCAAGATTGCTTTTAAAACTCTGCCTTCCCTGTGCCTCAAGCATTTAAAAATTAAAGGAGCTTATTTATCCACCTCAATAATTGATGATACTATTGCATTCTCAGAGAAGGGTTGGCCTCGTTTTGGCAACAGATAGAATTTTTAGTTTAGTTTATTATCCTTTGTTTAATCAAGATCCTTCCAATTTTCAATGTAGGTAAAAAGAAGGAAAAGGAGAAAGAAAGGAAAGAAAAGAAGGAAAAGGACCATAAGTCCAAACAGAAGAAGAAGAAAAAGAAGAAGAAGAAATCAAAACAACATGGTACAATTTGAATATGGGAGATTTACAGAGGAAAACCCTCTCCTGTCTTTGTGGCTGTGCTCCTACATGGTTGCTAGCATGCTATTTATCTGCCTGTGTTACAGATGTTAAATGGAACTATTAATTTTAATAATGTTATTTGCTTTGTTCATTTTGTTCATGTGCAGCTTATTGATTAAAATATATTTCAGCCTTGTGTCTCAGTGTGGAAAAATAGCACCCAATTTATGTTCTGCTCAATGTGTATTAGAAATACAAATGTGTGTTATTTGATATTTACCTTTTGGATAGCAGTGGGCTGCTCCTAAGCATCCACATTGTATCAACCAGCCATTTTGCCTTTTCATTATCTATGTGTGTGGCTGCTGAACCATCTTGGGAGATCTACTTGACAGATTTACATGAGTGAAACTTTGCATCGGCTGCTTGTGCATCTGGTTACCTTGTTAAGTAAGGCATTTGCACGCTTGTTCTGAGACATTGTGTTCAGATTCTACTGACACCTGATGTCCGTAACTTGGGTGGTGACAGTGTGCAAGTCTATTCATTCAGTATATTTATTGCTTTTTAATATGGCCTTTTTCCGAATGAAGGGACTTAGTATGGCTCATGCATTGATAAAACACTGTATTAACACAAATTTGTCATCAGAATAAGGAAGAGCAATACACCATTGCCAACAATGAGAAGGTAGTGCTGATTGCAACCAAACCAGTTAATTTTGTTGTTATCTCATATTTTTGGAACCTTTCAAAACTACAGTAACCCCCCCGCCGATCACGGGGGTTAGGGACCCACCCCACCCGCAATGCATGAAAATCCACGATATGTGGAAATGGGGGGGCCTGGGGGGGGCGATCGCGCACCTGTCTGAGAAGTCTTGGGGCGGCGCGTGCAGCCGGTGTTGCGGGATCTTACCTCCGCCGCCCGCCCGCGCGGCCCCGAGGCTTCTCGGGGGAGTCTGGTTGGGCGGCGTGGAGTGACCCGGTCGCTCCCCGCCGCCCCTCCATGCTGCCCCTAGGCTTCTTGGGGGAGCCTGGGGGTGAGGCAGAGCGACCTGATTGTTCCCCGCCGCCGCCCCGAGGCTTCTCAGGGGAGCCTGGTTTTGCGGTGCGGGGTGACCCGGTCGCTCTCTGCCACCCCGAGGCTTCTCGGGGGAGCCTGGTTGGGTGGTGCGGAGCGACCCGATCGCCCCACTCTGCCCCTAGGCTTGTCGGGGGAGCCTGGGGGCAGCGTGGAGCGACCCGATCACCCTCCACCACCCCGAGATGCAGGTACTGCCATCCCGTGATGTAGTGGGACCGCAGTACCTGAACCACGAAATGGCGGGGGGTGACTGTACAGTATTTGAAGGCCAGGCTCACATGTTGATTAGTACTGTGGAGCCATATTCTACATGTTATTCTTTTGCAGATTATTCAGATTTTGAAGATAGTTCTTTTGAGTATTTCGACCGGTGCTCCTCTCCGCTCACCAGGTCTTCCGGGAGTTCTTTGACGCTACGAAGCACAGGGACGGAGAAGAACACATCCTACCAGTACCCGAGGGCTATTCTCTCTGTCGATCTTAGTGGAGAAAGTAGGTTTGCCATTGTCTTATGATATTCTGTTGCTTAAAAATAAGTTTGACTTGGAAGGTTTTTTTTTTTAAATCCCAATCAGTATCTACATAGACTGCTGCTCGTGTTTATGGGGTGTCGTGTTACTCCCAGCTAGAGATGAATGTTTCGTTTCAGAGGAAGCAGCCTCTGACACGTCATCTTTCCTTTTCCTTGGCGCTGGCCAATCAGACACTGAGGTGGGATGATGCATCTCCTTGCACAGCTCCTGATGGGCCAGCACCAGGGAGAAGGAAATGTGATGCGTCGGAGGCTGCTTCCTGATTAGAGTTTTGCCTTGCACGACCCAAAGGAAGGCGCAACCATCAACAGTGGTTGATTTCGTTCCAGAGGCTGTATCCTGGTTCTGAACGGCAGCACAGCTGCCGTGCTTCATTTCGGACCCAGACCTCTTCCAAAACAAAACGCCCTTCTCTGCTCTCAACCTATGCCAAATCTATGACTCAAAACTGCCAAGATATCTTATTATTAACAGCCCTGTTCAGGTCTTATAAATTGAAGGTTGTGGATTTCTTGATGGAATCAGTCAATCATGCTTCATTTTCTGCTGTCCTCAAATTTCCCCAACATGATTGCGTTTTCCAGTGAGTGTTGACAGTCACGTTTTTTCATGATATGTGTGTCAGTTTAGCTATTTTTTATTTTAGAAAGTCCATTCATTAGGCCACAATTCTCCTGTCAGTTGCTTGCATGAGTATACTGTCCCTGAGAAATGCACTGCCAGTCTGCTCTTCAAGCTGTCAGTCTGTTCAGAAATAATTCCTAATGGATGGCTACAGTGCGAACACATGCATTCCTTTCTGTAGTTTTATTCTAGTCCCAGGAAGTTTATAAAAACACTGTTTCGTTCCTACTCCTTATTTTCAGTACAATATATGTTCCCATTAAGAATTCCAAGGACTTGTTTTATTGATGTTGTGGGAGGGAGATTATTAATAATTATTATTTAGATGTCAAGTAGATACTGACTATTGGTGAACCTTCCCAGGATTTTCCAAGTATAGGATAAGAGGTTTACCATTTCCTTTTTCTGGAGGTGTCCCAGGACTGTGCAGCTTGCTGAAGGCTACACAGGCTGGCTTGATTTTTAAAAAGCATGATGGTGAATCGGATTCCAGACCTCTGATTTTGCAGCCAGAAACAGCTAGCTTACTTTGTGTGGAACAATTTTTAAAATAATAAATCTCCTCAATTTCTATTCAGCAACCAGTTCCTCTCTCTTGATCCCATACGACTCTCAAGATAATTTGCTGGGGCTTTTGCAAAGATGCCTCCGGTGTCCAGAATCGTGTGGTTGGCAAGCATAGATGAGGCTTTTATTCTAGTCATGCTTGTTATGCCCTTATCTGCCGACTGCTATAATCTAGTAATTTCACTGTAAATCTTGGGCTACCTACTTGTTTTAGATCTTCCATTTAATCCTCCTCAGACCTTTCTGATATGGAGTTCTTGGATGACTCGTCAACGGAGAGTTTGCTGCTGAGCGGAGATGAATATAATCAGGACTTTGATTCCACCAATTTTGAAGAATCTCAGGATGAAGAAGATGCTCTCAATGAAATTGTCAGGTGTGTCTGTGAAATGGATGAAGAAAATGGCTTCATGATCCAGGTAAGCAGTCTTGTTCATATTTCTCTAGAACTTGCTTCTGTGGTGGCTTTAAAAACCTTGTATATTGCCAAGATTCAGGTGTACCGTAGGCCTTGATTTTGAGGGAATAGGAATGGGGAGCAGCATTTGGTCACTTTGCATGCCCATAGTATAGTTTTTGGCTACTTTGGGGGTGGGGGGATCAACAATCAGTTGGCAGTTGCCAAACAATGGGCAATTTATTCAAAATATGTTTGCTTCATCTTTTTCCTTTCAAAGGACTCAAGGCAGCTTACATAATTAAAAATACAGAATTTACGGTCCTGGTTATAAGCTTTCTTTCTTTCTTTCTTTCTTTCTTTCTTTCTTTCTTTCTTTCTTTCTTTCTTTCTTTCTTTCTTTCTTTCTTTCTTTCTTTCTTTGTATCAGGGCATTGTACAACTTAAATTAATGAATTAATGGGTATATAAAACAGATAAAATTAAACAAATTAAAATTTTAAGATAATGATTTTTTGCTACTTTATAGCAGTGGTTCCCAATCTTGGGTAACCCAGGTTCTCCATCGTGGCCTTCGTGAAGCCACTCAGATGGATTTCCCAGGCGCCCCTGCGCCAGAGGTCGGACTTCCCTAGCAATAGGAAAGTTTGTTAGTCTCTGCCCCCACACCCTGCGCATGTGCATGGGTGTTCCCGCCTAAACGCCTCAGTTCCTCTTAACCGCCACGGCTAGAGGTTCTGAAACGTTAGTCTCCGTGACGAGTTTGGATTTTGACCGGATTTCGACTTGATTTTTTTCTCTGGATTTCGACTGACATCTTTTGCACAACCCTTCAAGAAGTGCTCCAGTTGCGGCAGTAAAATTCCGCCTACGGACAGACACAAAAAGTGTCTGTTCTGTCTCAGCGAGCACCATCAACTCGAGGCCTGTACGATCTGCCGCGGGTTCAGCGCTCAGGCCTTGAAAAACCGCTGCAATCAGCTGGCTTCATATCTTTTAGAGCGCTCCCTTAGACCCCAGCCAATGGAGCAGAAGAAGAAGACCTCCCCAGAATCTTCCCTTAAGTCGGAAACGACGGGACAGGGGGAGAAGCATAAGAAGACCCCTATTCTTGAGGGTCTCTCCAAGGCAAAGCCACCACCCAGGGCTTCGTTGTCTAAGGCCCCGAAACCGGCGAAGGCTTCGAAACCGGCTTCGGCTTCACTCTTGGTTCCTTCGGAGGCTCTCACCATCGAGACGGAGTTCTCGGGTTCGGCAGCACCTATGTCGGCTCGGCCCGAGTTCCATCCTCTCCTCCAATCCGATGCCTCCGACTCGTCATCCGCCGATGATGACATGGCGTTGCTGCCGAATATCAGCCTTATTAAGCCGGAGGACACTCCAATTCTGGAGGCTGGGGGCCCGTTGGTCCCCCGCGCAACCCGCTGTGTGAGGCCCTCGCGCACATGCGCAGGGTGTGGGGGCGGAGACTAATGAACTTTCCTATTGCTAGGGAAGTCCGGCCTCTGGCGCAGGGGCGCCTGGGAAACCCATCTGTGTGGCTTCACGGAGGTCCACTCAAAGAACCACCTTTACAAGTAAGTAACGGGTTCTTTTCTTGAACTGTAACTCCAGAGAGAGAGAGAGAGCCAATTCCACAGTGAACTTCCTTTTCTGAATCCTTTACCCTTTACCCTTCTGCCTCATATGTAGAAGGTTGCAGTTTAGTTTCCTTTGATATGACTCCTTAGCGTAATAATTCCAGACCTGTGTTCTCCTGTGCTTTGACCTAGCACATGTTTTTCATCCAATGCTATTATTTCTTTATCATCATCACAGTGTGAAGAATGCCTGTGCTGGCAACACAGTGTGTGCATGGGATTGTTTGAAGACAGCATTCCTGAGCAGTACATCTGCTACATTTGCAGGGACCCGCCTGGTATGGGTAATATTTGAAACAAAATCCTTAAGATCTAGATTTCAAAATATAGTGAATTAAAGCAGTATCGGAAGATCAATCAGACTATTGTGGTTTGGTCAAAATTTGTATAAAATGAACATTTTGCCAAAGCTAATTATTTTATTTTATTTTGGATATTACCGGTAGGGATAGCAGAGGCAGAAATAAAAGATTGGCAAAATTAATAAATGTTGTAGTGGTATTGGAATAGCAAGGATAAATATAAAATCTTTTTTATCTGGTTTATCAGTTAAGATTTATTCCTGATATCTTCCCTAGACACTTTGATCTGGAGGGTAATATAGAAAATATTAGTTTTAGAGACTGGAAAAAATCCTGTTATGAAAAACATATTGCAAAACATAGAAATATAATTTCTCCATTAACTTCTCATTTAACACCTTAAGTCAGAGAAATTGCTGGAAAATTTGAAAGAAGCTTTTCATAATTTATTGAAGAGGAAACAGGTATGTAGATTAAAAGATTACCTGGGGAAAATGAATTCTAAAGAAAACAAAAAGGAGATGTTGCAAGGCAGGAAGATAACATGGATAAATGTGATTCATTTAGACCAGTGGTTCTCAACCTATGGGTCCCCAGATGTTCCTGGACTGCAACTCCCAGAAGCCCCTACCACTCACTGTGCTGGAAGGGATTTCTGGAAGTTGCACTTAAGGAACATCTGAGGACCCACAGGTTGAGAACCACTGCTTTAAAGGATGTCTTGGTACCCTGTGCTTCTAGACCAGTGGTTCTCAACCTGTGGGTCCCCCAGATGTTCCTGGACTGCAACTCCCAGAAATCCTGGCCAGGTCAGCTAGTGATGAAGACTTCTGGGAGTTGCAGTCCAGGAACATCTGGGGACTCCTCAGGCTGAGAACCACTGATTTAGACCATTGGGCAAGAGAATAGAGAAAACAGAACAGCAGTTGCCATGAGATGATGAAATTTGAGGAAATTGTAATTCATAGAAAGAAAGAAAAAGATAAGCCTATGAAAGGAATGGTGGCTGAGACTTGAAAGGCTTTGTTATCAGTGGAAAATAACCAAAAAGTTCTTAGTAAAAGCAGATTCAGTTGAGGAAATACAGTATTTCCATATGTGGTGGGAGTGTAAAGTAGTAGTGGGGGGTTTCAGGGGGGGGAGCAGTTAATGATAAGTTGTCATGGGATATAATATTTAAAAAGAGATTGCCAAAAGAGAAGAAGTTTTTGAAATAGGGCAAGATTTTTTAAAAAAAATTGCATTATTGAAAGGCGATTGCTGTCTAACTACGTATTTTCTGCTAAACAAGTGAACTTTTCTCCTTTGTGACTTTGACCGCATGACTTACCTACTGCTCATGTACTGAAAATGTGCTTTGCTAAGTGTGATTGTTCGCTCCTCAATAGATGGAAACGGGTTTAAGGGAATGATTTTTGTTCACCCTGGCAGCAGCATAGTGATTCTCATGTATTGTCTCTAGGTCAGAGATGGAGTGCCAAATATCTCTACGATAAAGACTGGTTGAATAACGGGCGCATGTGTGGCCTCTCGTTCTTAAAAGAGAACTATTCTCATTTAAACGCCAAAAAGATCGTGTCGACACACCACCTCCTGGCTGACGTTTATGGCGTTACTGAAATCCTGCGTGGGCTTCAGTTGAAGATCGGGATTCTGAAGTAAGTGTTACTATGTTCTGCTGTTACAAATGGCTTTCTCATGCTTATCCTGCCACTCTTTCGCCTCTTCTCTCCAACCAACCAAAAAACAAATGATCTTGCAGTCAAGTAGCGCGGATGGAATGGCTTGGCAGAACAGTGATCCATCGCAGTGCACAGTTGTTTAGAGTTTTGGTTGATGCGATGGCAAAATGCTTACCCAAATGTATCCCTCGAAAGCAATCCAAGAGAGGATCATCTATACCAAGCATGTCCAAACTTCGGCCCTCCGGATGTTTTGGGCCACAACTCCCACCGTCCTTTGCCATTGGCATTCTAAGCTTAGAATTCTGGAAGTTGTTGTCCAAAACATCAGGAGGGCCGAAGTTTGGACATGCCTGATCTACACTGTTCAGCGACTGAAAAGCCATGTGACAGTCATGACAGTCACAGGCAAGGTGGATCATCAGCTGATCGGTGCTGCATCCCGACTGGGAGAAGCTCCCCTCCCCCCCATAAAAAAAATCACAGGTGAGGGGGATTTGGCCCTCCAGCTTCTCACAGTTTCCCAGGTATGACACTGATCAGCTGAGAGCTGGCCCTCCGGCTAGATCAGTGGTTCTCAACCTGTGGGCCCCCAGATGTTCCTGGGCTGCAACTCCCATAAGCCTCTACCACTTGCTGTGCTGGAAGGGATTTCTGGGAGTTGCAGTTCAGGAACATCTGGGGAGCCACAGGTTGAGAACCACTGAGCTAGATGGAAGAAGCTGTGCGGGGAGTCCCCCAGTTCGGAAGAGGCCCCCAATGCCGCTGCTGTCAGTACCCCCTGAAAAGACAAGGTGGATTGGAAGGTGATTGTGGGGTGGTTGAGGAATGGAGGGGAATGAGGAGGAATGGGACGGAGGGGGCACAAGGTGGTGGAGGAAAGACATGAAGTCAGATGACTGAGAAATGGGGTGGGCAGGTGAGTGAGTTATGGGGAGGGGGTCTTTTATGTTTAAAATTCATGCCATCTGGAGTAGTGCTGTGTCAGATATGAGGATTTTTAAAAATAAGCTTCAGATGTGTAGAATCAATTCTACATCCACCCCAAAATAAACAGACCTCTAGCCTGGAAGCATAATAACTTGGGCCCCTGGCCCAGGAGTCCATACATGCACATGTCTTGTGTACTCTTAAATTTGTGTTGTGTTTTCTTTAGTGGATACCAGTACAATAGGGTTTTATCATCAGTCGGACTGAACCCTTACTTGAGGATAGTTAAGAACATAAGAACATAAGAAGAGCCATGCTGGATCAGGCCAAAGGCCCATCTAGTCCAGCTTCCTGTATCTCACAGCGGCCCCACCAGATGCGTCTGGGAGCGCACGAGACTAGATATCTGTCTCCTGATACCCCTCCCCTGCATCTGGTCCTTGAAGTACCCCGGTTTTAAGCTTGGAGATGATACATCTCCCTCATGGTTTGTAACCTGTGATGGACGTTTCCTCCAGGAATCTGTCCAATCCGCTTTTGAAGGCATCCAGGCCAGATGCCATCACCACATCCTGTGGCAGGGAGTTCCATAAACTAACAACGCGCTGGGTGAAAAAATATTTTCTTTTGTCTGTTCTTACTCTCCCAGCCCTCAATTTGAGTGTATGTTCCCTAGTTCTAGTATGTTGGGAGAGAGAGAAGAGCTTCCCTCTATCCACTTGACTCATGCCCTGCATTATTTTGTACGTCTCAATCATATTCCCCCTCAGGCGCCTTTTTTCCAGACTAAAGAGCCCCAAATGTTTTAGCCTCTCCTCATGAGGTGCCCCAGCCCAGTAATCATTTTAGTCGCTCTCTTCTCTACCTTTTCCAATTCCACTCTATCTTGTTTGAGATGCGGAGACCAGAATTGTACACAATACTCCAGGTGTGGCCTTACTATCGTTTTTGTATAATGGCATTATAATGTTGTTGTTGTTGTTGGAGTGTGACCCCCCTTCTCTTAAGAGAGTGTTCAAATTGGTTTCAGCTCAGAAATTTGACTCCAGACTTCTTACTCCCCACCCAGGAACAAACATCACCCTGATCTTCAACTCTGGGCTTGTGCTGGTGTGCGAAAGGATCAGGACCAAAAAAACTCTTGGAGTAGAAAGAAGGGTACTGGCTGTGCCAGATAACGCTAACTTCCCTGAAAGGACGTGCCATGGTCAAAACCATAAACAACCCCCTATTTTACCACAGAAGAAGGAAGAAACTTACATAACAAGTGAGCACAGTTACCAGAAACCCCAGAGTTTTGGTCCAGACTGCAAAATCATGATGGGTCCCGTGAGCTCTGATGAAGATGACACCAGTAGTTTTGAGGATGATCAGGAGATTCTTTTAGAGGATAAAAACTGTTTGCAATATCTCTCTCAAGAAGATGCTTTCCTCCATCAGGTAAAACCAACCGTTTGTCTGAGCAACCTTTCTGGAATTATTCAGAGAGGGGAAAACCGCAGATAATCTTGCAGCACCTTTCAGAAGAGTGAATGCATTGTTAAAGCTGCTAAAGTGGTCTCTAGTGCACGAAAAGCATCTACCTACCGTAATAATTGGTGTCAGATTTCAAGTACAGTCGGATTCTTTGTTGTCTTTACTGTAACATGCTAAGATGGTTACTCTTCTGGAGGTCTCTAGGAGGTCTTTGTCAAAAGCGTATATAGAGTCAAGATATATTACATCTAAAGCATTCCCACTGTCTCACAGGGAGTTCACCCATTTAAAAAAAAGAGAGAGAGAGAGAGATAATGGTTCAACGTTTGCTGTTTTGCAGGAAGACTGTCCAATATCTGACGGAGGGCAAAATGGTCTTCAGACATACAGAGGCTGACTAACTTTGTTACCTATCTTCTTGTAACTCAGGTGTACAATGGCTTTAGGTTGTACTCTGGCTTCCTGCCACTCCAGCTGATCAAGTAGCATCAGTTGTGTAATTAACACAATGAGATTTCAAGTTTCTTTTATCAGAGTTCTCTGTGTTTCTTGCTCTGCACCACAGAGCCTGGAGAGGAGCAGAAACACTGCTGGTGCATACTTGATAGGTTCAGAAGGAACAACCAGGTGAACCTTGACATTTTGAAATCTCTTCCATTGTTAGTCACATTTCATTGGGTTACTTGAATCAGTACTTTGTCGGCCCATTCTTAACTTCATAAATAGCCCCATAGGATGCAGATTTCTTTATAGACAACTCTTCTGGACTGGGCTGGATGCATATAGCAAAATGTTTCTTAAATGAAGTAGCCATGGTACTGACAAAAGCAGGAACTAATTGGGTTGGCACAAAACATAATTCACAACACATACTGAGGTGTTTCCTTTACCAGGCCAAACAGAAAGAAACAAAAAGTGTCAGGTTTTGATGATGATGATGATGATGATGATGATGATGATGATGATGATGATGATGATGATGATGATGATGATGAACAACAATGGTTTCAAACTACAGGAAAAGATATTCCCTCTGAACGTTAGGAAGAACTTCCTGATGGTTAGAGCTGTCTAGCAGTGGAATATGTTGCCACAGAGGGTGGTGGGGTCTCCTTCTTTGGAGGTTTTTAAGCAGAGGCTGGATGGCTATCTGTCGGGAGTACTTTGATGGGGGTTCCTGCATGGAAGAGGGTTGGACTGGATGGCCCTTGAGTCTCTTATATATATACGATTCTGTGACAACCCTTTCCACAGTTTTCTGGGCGGAGAGTACTAAAAAGTGGTTTGCTATTCCTGTCTTCTGGGGGTGTCCCGGGACAGTGCAGTTTTGCCCAAGGCCACACAGGCTGGCTCTACCTACAGGAGGCCGAATGGGAAATCGAACATCCAACCTCCTAAGTTACTATCTTTCTATCAAGCAACGTTCAGGAGAAGTGAGGAGGTGGGAGAGAAAGTTGGGGGGGGGGTTGAAACTTGCATCTCCCCTGCATGTTGTCTTGGGATATAATGGCGGAGTGATGCTGGAGGCAGTGGAATGGGCCTCGGTGGTATCCCATTTCAACAAAGCTAGCCCCTGTGACCACTGGGATGTTGGAACCTTTTGGTCCTCCTGACAAGGTAAGCCCCAGCAGTGAACTCCCAAAGTTGTGTCCATCGTGGGTGGACGAACAGGGTTAGGAGAGAGCTACTACAGACTCTTCACATTGTCAATACTGGAGATTGCTCTCAGAGGAGGTCTATCTGGTTCAGATTCCCATTGATTCCATGAGCATCTTCCAGCCCGAGAGGTTGCCTAGAATGCACCCACACCCACTGGCAAACTTCTAGGGCTGAGAAAAAGGAGACACCAAGGAGGCATCTTTCTGCCTTTGGCATACTATGTTTCCTTCCATGCGGCTGAGTTTGAAACAAGAAGGAAATGCTCTCTTAGTCTGCCACCCTGCTTCCTGGAAACTCAGCTCAGTAGTCTACTGTATGCTGGGGAAGACTATCCATTAAACTCCAGAGTGGGGTGCCTCTTGCTGAAAGCCCCCACCCCACCCCAGTGCACAGAGGTGTTTCCCAGAGAGCAGTAGTACAACTGAGGGGTTTATTCCCTTCTTCCTTCTAGCCAAACCACATGCTTTTTCTCCTCTCTCAGTCGTTCAGTTCTGCATACGGAATTCTCTCCAACTTATAGAACCGGGGGGAAATCCAAAACCATACCTACTCTGGGAACTGAAGCTCTAAAAAGTAATTTTCCCAAGCTCCGATTCAGATACACATTTCAGTAAGCCTTGGAGCCTGAAGGAGTATTATTGTTACAGACAGGGGAACCGTGAAACTAAAATGAAGGTATTGTACTCATCTGTGGCTGAAGACCACTGCAAATTTGCAGATGTTCCACTATAATAGGACCTATTGACCATATATATTCAGTCTATTACTTATAAAGAGCAAGCACTGCGCTGCCTTAAACAAGATACAAACATAATGAAACAGACATTAGTTTCTGTGTTTGGTATCTCCCTCTGTGGTGACATAGGCATGGCTAACTCATTAAAGGCCTTATTTATTTTAATTGTGAAAGTTACCCATATAGATTTAACTCTGGTCAGAATCTGGGAACTAGTGGAGCCCAGAGGTACCTTGTGGAGTACACTACAATTCTGTTACTAGTATATTTTATTGCTAAATCCCCAAGTGTACAGTGTTAGAGAGCCTTGCTTACAGTAGGCATGCCTGCGCTCTAATAGTGTTTATTGTGACCTGCCTTGGCAGCAGAAAGATCGCCTTGCTTGCTCTCTCATTCTGCTGTGTCATTCTGAGGCTGCCGTTCTGCTTAAGCACACTGGAAAGAGGGCAATGATTTGTTCTCAGTTGCACTTGAGGATATGGTACGAACCAACAAGTGGAAAGTCATCAGAGGGAGAGCCAGCCTGGAAATCAGGAGAAATTTCCTGATGGTGAGAGCCATTCAACAGTGGAACAGTTTGCCTCCCGATGTTGTGGGCTCCTCATTGCTGGAGGTTTTCAAGAAAAGATTGGACAGCCTTCTGTCCTGGATGGTATGAGGTCTCCTGCCTTGGGAAGGGGGTTAAACTAGGAGACCTCCAAGGTCCCTTCCAACCCTACGAGGATTCTGTGATTCTTAGGACTCAGGCGGCCACATGAACATTGCATCAGCCATGCCATGGCTGTGGGAGGATCTTGTGCAACCCCAGCTTCAATTTTTAATTAAGCTGTCTGTTAACACTGTTCTGTGTTTTGTTTGTTTGTTTTGTGGTGATCATCATCCAGAGGCATTCTGCTGAAGGGAACACTGTGTTTGTATTTAATGAAAAAAGAGGCACCGAAGAACATGTGGACTCTCGGCTCCAGTGGCAGCTAAACCTCCTCACCCACATAGAGAATGTACAGAATGACGTCGCAAATAGAATGGATCTGATTGAAAAGGAAGTTGACGGTAACTGTCAAAATCACCGAGCAACTGAGATTTAGTTTTGAACTCTCCCCACCACCAAGTCTACAGACTTGGACTTGAGAAATGTTACTTTTTTAAAGCCCAGTGCAGTCAGTGGCCGTGTTGGCTAATGGGTTGCAAGAGCTCTAGTAATAGAACTTTCCAGAGCTTAGAAAGTACTTCCTCCCAGCCACCCCCGGGGAGGAGGGTAACATTTAAAAGTGTGCAGAATATGCTGTTAAAATTGCAGGCATTTTTAAAAAAATTAATCTGATCTCTCTCTCTCTCTCTGGAAGAATTTAGTCTTTCGGTCACAAAATGGCAGCCTGTGCTTGGTCCAAATTTGTAAGGGGAAAAAAATCTGCTCTTCTAAGTTATTTCTAAAGGCACCATAGAAGCAGCTTTTGCTCTTCCTTGTCTCATATGGGTGCATTTTCAATTTTCAGCCATCCTGAAATTTGGTGTTGCTTCTGAAACCAAATTGTGGGTTGTTCATACTAGCTGTATTTTTCGACAAGCTAAGCCAAGATCAAACCATGCTTCCCAAGTCACACTTATATATGTAGGTCTTACAGCCTCATGGAACAGTGGTTAAATGCCTGTACTGCAGCTATAACTGTGCTCGTGATCTGGGCTTCAATCCCAGGTAGGCGGCTCATGGTTGACTCAGCCTTGTATCCTTCTGAGGTTGGTAAAATGAGTACCCAGTTTGATGGGGTAGGGGGGCAGTGTGTAGCCTGCATAATTAAATTATAGACTGCCCAGGGGGTGCTTTAAATGCTATGGGGTGGTATACAGTGGTACCCTGACTTACGAGCGATTCGACTTAAGAGCGGAAAGCTGTTGGCATTTTAACTGCCACCTTACAAATTTTAGATATGGTCTGTTCGACTTACAAATATTTTTTTCATTTTTTTTATTTTTTAACTTATTGTTTCGAATTTTTAGGTAGGTACCCCGACTTAAGAGTAGTTTGACTTAAGAGCGTGCCTTCAAAATGGATTAAATTCGTAAGTCGAGGTACCACTGTATCAGCAAAACACTTATTAACACTAGCCATAGTTTCTGGGTCAGATGCAGCAACATGTTGTGCTCATTTGGAACTGGAAGGGATTGCTTGCGGTTTCCTACCCGCCCTACAAAAAGAGAAGTTAGGGAGAGGTTGCACCCCATAAAACAATCTTATATAGCATAATGTGGTTTCCTCCTTGGAGTCAAAGTGTTACGCTGTCTAATAGAACACATTCTGTTTTTATGTAGTTTTGGAAAGTTGGCTTGACTTCACTGGAGAACTGGAGCCTCCCGATCCCCTTGCGCGGCTGCCTCAGCTCAAGCGCCGGATCAAGCAGCTCATATCAGACATGGGGAAAGTCCAGCAAATAGCCACCCTTTGTTCAGTATGACAAAAGGACCTCTGACGGAGTAGACATGTAGGCTGTCAAAATGAATCCAGTAAGATCTGCAAGGCTGATGAAAGGGTATTTTTTTAAAAAAGAAAAGATGCCTGAAATGCTCCTCTTTTCTCTGTGCTGGCTTTCTCAGGATGAGGAAGATCTAGAGAAGGAGAAAACGGCAGCTCTCCAACCAACCCGTAGCGTCTGCGAGCTGGTGAAACCAATGTTGTGGTTGCTGCTGCTTCTTCCTCCTCCTCTCTCTCTCTCTCTCTCTCTCTCTCTCTCTCTCTCTCTAAATATATTATATATAGCGACGCAGAAATCTCTACAAAGAAATGTATTGCATGTGTTTTTACAGACAGCGCTGGGGGTGAAACCCTCGACGCTATTGATCTGTTTAAAACGCTTCCTCAAGTAAGCTGTGCTGGATGAAGGAATGAAACTGGCGCATTTCCTTTTGGCGCTGGTCTAAGAACCAAGAGACTTCTTCCTGCCGGTCATCTTGAAAGGTGGAAAATTGAACCAACGCCTGTTTTGTCCTTGCGTGGCAGATATGACGGATACTCGCTTCCTTTTTTCAGACGAGACTTGTCTGTGGTGGCCTCTCCATGAATATTATTTTTCTAAACAATAAAACCTTCCCTGCGCACATGCTCCTCCTTAGAAACATGGGGAGGAGGATGGTAAGAAGTGCCAAACAACACTTTTAGAAACCACTGAAACCAGAGCATTGCATACCTTGAAGCGAGTTTCTCTTTCTTCCCAGGCCCACCTGCCAGCAGAGTCCCCAGCATCTGCCAGCAAGCTATTCCGAAGTGTACCTAGTTCACACTGGTGTTAGCCAAACTGAAGTATTCAGGGCCACCGCCATTCTGACATTTCATAAGCATGCCCTCAATGGATCTGGTTGGCACTGGCACTCTGGAGTATTCATCATCCTCAGCTGGATTGAGGAATAACGAGAGCATCCAAGATGCCAGGGGTTGGTAATCAAAGGAGGCCACTTCCAATGTTTACCATGTCTAGACTCTTTGGGATTTGGGGGGGGGGGTTGTAATAAATTGAATCACGGTGCGGACAGTACCCTGTGAATGTAGCCTGGGTTGTACATCATGGCACTTGGAATGGTTGCATAGTACTTTTGTCCTTTTCCAAATAAACATCTCCTACACTGTCTGGAACATGGAGTGACCTGCTGTATCACTCCCTGTCAGTCAAAATCATTGTTTGGGGATCCCTGCCCTTCTAAAGTGGATATAATGAAAATCCATTATCTACCATAAGTGTTCATTTCTCATCTGGGCAAAGCATTGTGAAACCAAAGTCAACCTAGTTGCTGTTTTTTTTTAAAAAAAAGTTTCTGGACAAGGTCCAGTATCGTTTTACCTTTGTTGGCCTGCATTCTTGCTATATCCAGTGGCAAAATACACATATAATACGACTGTGCGTAGGTGTGTGTTTGTGAAATACACACAGAAACAAAGAATTCCAGACAGATTTATATTGGCAAGTAAGTCTAGTTTTATTACGATAAGACATCAGATCTTGGTGACAAAATATTTATAAAATATTACCTTTTAACAAACAGTTTCTAAAAGAAGAAAGAGAAGATGGAAATAATGTATGTACAGGTTTTGAAATTTGTAAAAAAATAATTTTTTTAAAATTAAAAAATATTGACTGTTCAGAAGAGAGTTTAAGTGAAGACAGCACAATACTTGAACTCTTTATGCTTCTATATGACTTTTTCAGTGCTGGTGATATGTATAGAAACATATGGGAACCTTGTGATGAGCAGTAAACGTGAAGCTCCACTTGGATTAGAGTACATGCCACTGTACATTACAAATGTATTTAAATTTGCAGATACACTGTTCTATATGTAAGGTACTGTATGTAAAGCTGTTTATTAAACAATTCTGCATATTCTGCATTCACTTCTTCTTCATATCCTTAAGGGGAAGGGATTAAAATAATTAAATATCATCACACATGATTTTAAATTCCATTCAGAATGTTGAAGGAGGTACCTCTGAATATTTGGCTGTGGATTTTGATACAAATGCGTCAAGCAGTTTCTCCATCTTTCCTAATATTGGGTATTCCCAGAGTTGTAACCTGGCATCCTTTTGATACGTTGTCCTTCTGCCTGTAAAACAAGTGTGCTACCACTGAACTGATAACACAGTGGCGATATTACTGTTATAGCTGATTTCATATGACTTATGTCTGTCAGGATTCTCAGTCGTCCAGATGAGTTTATTTGGAAGTGGAGTCATGGCGACTGGACTTTTTTTTTGAGAAATTGAAACGTTTCACTGCGCATCCAAACAGCTTTGTCAGTCTGAGGAAAGCTAGTTGTGTGTCCTCCATTTTATAGTTCACTTTGACCTCATGTCACCCTGGTCTGAAATAGGCTGATAAGATGAATAATGGCCTGAATAGTCTTGTTATGTAGACAGTAGTCTCAATAGCATTTTCTCAGGAAGAGAAACTTCCAGAACACAGCCAAACAGGCTTAAAAACCAGCTGTCAGATCCCGGCTGTGAAAGCCTTCGAGAAGACAATATCTACTCTATTTAGAACTAACCATTAGCTCCAGTGCCATTGAGCCTTTAGTGTTCAAATTTACTGGGACCATGCTCTTGGATGCAAGCATGTGACAGCATATGAACTTGGGATCTTTATGGGGTTCAGACAGATCCCAAATTAAAAACCCAACTGGCCTAATGTTCCCTGAATTTCTGTGCGGGCTAGGTTGAAGTGGGATGGCCAGATCCTGTTAGGTAGTGAAGGAAAGCAACAGGTTTCTGCTCAGAGCGCAAGCAGAGATGAGTGAATAATCAGTTGCTTCAGCCTTTTTTGGAAAAAAATAACCAAATTTTAAGGCTTCATAGGATAGAAAACCTATGAAGTTAGCTGGACATTTACTCCCTTTTTTAGAATTTGTAATGTCTCCAGATATCAAGAAGAATTACATGCCAGCTAGTCAAGTTCCTCTTATAGTGCTCATCCCAGTGTTTTCTAGGTATAAAATAAGCAGGAGTGGTTTACACGCCGCTCCTGGTGTTCTGGGACCCAAGACCACCCAAATGTCACAGTCCACAACTCCGTTGGCTACAAATACTCCGGGTGATCCTAGGTGGCCCATCTCCTGACAGGCACAACAGGAATTTGAATTAGGGCTCAAGTCCACTGAGTTTATACCAGCTCCACAAATTCCATGTAAAGCCATGCAAAACCAACAAATGTTTCTATTTAGTGGCCAACGGGCTTGCCTAGAACCTAAACGTGAATGCAGATCTGATTGTAAATGCATGCTAACCACTTTGGTTTTCCACTGCACACCACTAGCAAGCTTACAGATCCACTCAGCAGAATGACACCAATCATTCCATATCAAATCGAGATCCATTCCAAATCCCACAACTGTTTTTCAAACCTGATTAAGGGACCTATGCGCAAGACAAACACAAAGTTATATACAGTATATATGTATATATAATTTTGGCACGCACACTCCTCATTCCTTTGGGGTGTTGATGAAACCAAATCCTGGCACCTAGGCATGTTTCATGGTCCATGTCTCTCTAAGCCTGACTCCCCTTTGAAGTGGCTGGATGTACTTCTACCATTTGGAGGGTGAACAAGAGAAAGAGGGATGGAGGCATTCAAGGTGCGAGATGATTCAGTCCAGTGGCTCTTGTGACTTGTTTGGAAACAAACCCTGCGTCATTCCCCCACTTTAGCGACCAGCCTTCCATTTCAGGAGCAAAAGGTATGCAAGTAGAAGTCATTATATAAACGAGACCAAAACCAGTCTGTGCACAAGATCAAGTCTCTCTCCCCAGTAAGGGGTGGCCGGGCAGAAAGCCTGCACCCAAGATGGGTCCCGTTCTTTTCAGCGTGTTCCTTTGTCTTACGAGAATAGCGTCGGCCAACATCTTTGGTACGTAGTTCTCTATTTATTCTTTTACATGCCAGGTGTTTCTGACTGGAGACAATAGAATTCTGAGTTTAATACAGTGGACCCTCGTTTAGCAAACAGTTTGTATAACATAAAATCTGTACAACATAAAAAATTCCGGAGATAGGGGAAATTTGCTTAACAGAATTGCCTATGGGGCGAATCCATACAACATAAAAATGGTCGCGATTAGGGATTACTCAGTTTTCAATGCATTCCTATGGAAAATTTGTATAATGGAAAATTTGCTTAACAGAATTTCATTTGGAACGAATTAATTCCTTTATATGTGGTACCACTGTATATGAGTAGTTAAGCATAGTACAGTTTAAACATTGTCTATGCCTGTTTGTGTGCCAGGCCACTGTATATAACACTATTGTTCGCCTAATGAGAATACCATCTGAAGACATGAAATACTGCTTGGCAGGAGATAATTTCTGTATGATTTTTTAAAAGGAGAATTGAGTCACATCAAGTTGAGTTATACGCATGAAATAAGTGCATTTTTCATAATTAAATTATTAATGTAGCTAATGTGCAAAGTGGGTTAACAATGCCATTCTTTAAAAAATGCCCTTTGTATTAAAGATCACTAGCCAGCTGCAACAGTAACGAAACCATAGTCTTTACATAGGACAATGCACAAACACTACGGGGTAAGCAACACACGGCCCTCCTACTCTTTTGGAGTCTTGACTGCTATGACCCCTGGCTATTGGCATGCGTTCTGTGGCCAATAGGACTTCTAGTCTAGCACATCTGGAGGGCTGCAGGTTACACACCCCTGTGGTGCACTTGTAACAATTTCTTGCTGGTGAGGACTAGAGGTCTGACGTGACACCATGCAATCGAAAATTCCAGTAGTGAACATCTTTTTTCCATCAGTTCACCACTTCTCACCCAACCGCCAAAGCGATTGTAAGGACTTGGTTTCTCCCGACAAGCATAAAGGATAGAGAGCAGAAGACCATCTTCACTGCTGCCATAGGCATTGCCAATAGACATGGGCACGACTCGGCGAAATCCTCGTTTCCGTTACGTAACGAAACGAAGAACGACAATTACTCCGCCACAACTCGAACTCAAACTGACTAAAGAAAAATTGGGTCTGATTTGTCGTGGTCGTTCCTAGCGGCATCGCAGCGATCGCGCGATGCCAAGCGGCTCAGGAAAAAAGTTTTAAAAATTAAAAAAAAACCAGATTCCCGGCCAAAAAAGCAGGCGAAAATATGCCTGCCTGAGGGCACCTACCAGAGGGGTGGTTTCGGGGGGGGGGTGTCCCCGGCCTCCCCCCCTCTCCTGGGCTGCGCATCCTCGTCGTCTCGCCAACTCGCCAAGCGGCGCGGCACAGAAAAAAAGTTTTAAAAATAAAAAAACCGATTCCCGGCCAAAAAAGCAGGCGAAAATATGCCTGCCTGAGTGAGGGCACCTACCAGAGGGGTGGTTTCTGGGGGGGGGGGTCCCCGGCCTCCCCCCTCTCCTCTCCTGGGCTGTGCATCCTCATCGTCTCGCAAACTCGCCAAGCGGTGCGGCACAGAAAAAAAGTTTTAAAAATTAAAAAAAAAACCAGATTCCCGGCCAAAAAAGCAGTCGAAAATATGCCTGCCTGAGTGAGGGCACCTACCAGAGGGGTGGTTTCTGGGGAGGGGGGTCCCCGGCCTCCCCCCCTCTCCTCTCCTGGGCTGCGCATCCTCGTCGTCTCGCCAACTCGCCATGCCATGCGGTGCGGGCGGGGGATCCAAAATGGGGCGGCCGCAAGCAATATTTATTTATTTTGAAATCGTGGTGGTCCAAAAACACACCAAAGCACCACAGAAACATGCGAAAATAGCTATTTTAAAACTGCCTGAATTTTTACAGTAGCAGCAGTGGGTTTTTCTTGCAACAAAACGTCTCCATTGATTTTAATTTATTTTATTTTATTTTTATTTTTTTACACCTGCGCAATGATGGGCTGGCCATGGGAGTGGACCATGCAAATTTTTGGAGCCATTCCACCAATTGCATGGCCACTTGACCAGGTTTTGACCGAGACTTCTGGGATGTGCCTGTCGGGCATAAAAAGCCCACTAACCGTAGCCCGAACCCTAACCCTAACCCTAACCCATACGCCAGTACACTGTCCTTCTTAGTGGGTCAGAGAGGCACCCAGAGGTGCACCCCACGAACTCACCCTAACCTTACCCGTAACAACCCTAAGCCTAGCCCTTGCGCTAACCCCCCTAACCCTAAGCCAAATCTGTACTCGCATTGCACTCACGCAAGTACAGTTCCCTTCTTGGTGAACCACAGTGCGCCGAGACTGAGGAGGAGCCTTCCCCCAGCGTGCGCACTGTGACACTGCAGTAAGCAGTGGGCCTGTGGTCAACAGAGAGAGGCACCCAAAAAAGAGGTGCCTCGAGTCTCAACTTGGTATGCATATCCAATTGGCTATGCATGCCATTTTGTAGCGGGCCAGAGGAGGCACCCACCCAAGAGAGGTGCCTCCAGGAGCCCGCTTTCCCTTCATGGCGGGCCAGAGGAGGCACCCACCCCAGAGAGGTGCCTCCAGGAGCCCGCTCCCCCCCCCCCCCCAACCAGTACTAACGACAGACGAAAAAAACGACAAACGAAACGACAAATTTTTGAAAAATTTCGCGAAAAACGGAAATGAGCCAAAACGGGCCGGCTCCGACACACGACAACTCGAAAACGTCATTTTCCCTGGTCGTGGCCATCTCTAATTGCCAACATTCAGACCGCCCTTTGCTAGGTAAAATTTGGCATCCTTTGTTCTAGCAAGGCAGTATCGAGCCATTCCCTGGTGTTTTTGAATCATGTCTACAAAAGCACAATACAGTGGTACCCTTTATAAAGGAATTAATTTGTTCCAAATAAAATTATGTTAAGCAAATTTTCCTTTACAAAATTCCCATAGGAATGCATTGAAAACAGAGGGATCCCTAATAGCGAGCATTTTTATGTTGTACGGATTCGCCCCATAGGCGATTCTGTTACGCAAATTTCCCCTATCTCCGGAATTTTTTATGTTGTCCAGATTTTATGTTATACAAACCGTTTGTTATATGAGGGTCCACTGTATCCCACATTCGTAAATCAGAGGATTTTTGTTAGTTAGTTAGTTTGATTGATTGATTGTTTGGGGCTGGAGTTTTTAAAGAGTGGAATTGTTTCATACGGCTCTCGGGTCCAGTGAATGATCCTATGAAACAAAAGTGGGCTATTTGAAATGAAATGAAATGAAATGAAATGAAATGAAATACATCACTAAAGTCTCCTGCACCCTCTTGCCTGTGCATTTTATCCATTGTTGTTTAAAAGTACACTGTGCTAGGTTCCAAAGACATGTAGTCTGTCCATCAGTCAGGACGTTTATTGGCATCAAGCAAAGCATACAATACAACAGGCAATAATACATGCACAGACAAAGAGAATGTGCCCTATTCAAATTGCACGGGTGCTAAAATGCAGAACAAGACATGGTACACTATGATGACAAAACACAAAATAACATGATATGTCCGTTTAAAAGGTCTTTGGCCATCAGCCATGAAACTCTGGCCCATCTGGGAATAGCCATCCTCGTCCCAAGAGTGCAAAACAAAAGACCCTGTTGGGAATTGTAACCTGTGTCACTGCACCAAAAGATTAATGACAGTATATGGCAATCTGCTTAGTGTGGGCTTTGTTCTTGTCTAGCAGCAAATTATGCAGGATCACCTCCTCTGATCGACCAGGAAATCTGACAAGAATCGGCTCCAGATAGGATGCCTCCAGATAGGATCCCTGTATACAGCACAGTGGGGGAGCATATTGCCAGGGACACAAGAGCCCCAGAATTACAGGGGCAGAGCCATATTTCCAATGGTTGGGAGCTAAATCTGCCCTACAGGGCGTTAGATGGAAGCACATTATGTCTTGCTAGAGTGGACCTATGCCGTTCTTGGGGGCTCTCTACAAAATGCAAATAGCTGGCTGGCTTATCAATATATAGAAGGAGTTGTAGATTTACAGGTGATCATGCTTTGTGGGCTGCTGCAAAGAGGTCTTGCCTTTCGATGTTCAGTAGCCTGACTTTTAACAGGATATATGCCTGGGCAAGAGCTGCCTAGCTTGCTCTTTCCCACAATATAAGCACATCCGATCTCGCCTGATTTCGGAAGATAAGCAGGGTCGGCCCTGGTTAGTACTTGGATGGGAGACCACCAGGGAAGACCAGGTGCTGTAGGCGCCTGGAGTAGGAACTGGCAAGCCACTCCAGTACTCCTGCCAAGAAAACTCCATGGGCATGGAGTCACAAGAGTCAGTCACGACTGTAACGCCACAACACACACACACACACACACAATGCAGAATTAGCTGTTGTGCTGTCAATGTTTGGAATCCTACTGTTTCCACTATTCCCCACTGGCACATTTGCAAACATTTATTAGAAAAACATCACAAGCCTCTAGTCTCCCCCACCCCCATCCCCAAAATGGTATCAGAAGTGCTACCCAGGTCCCTTGCAATAGCCCCTGCACGTTGGCTGGAAGGACTATTTGTATCTGTGTAATGCCACCTGAAGCTGAGTAGATGCCCTAAGCACATCCAATCTTGCCTGATTTTGGAAGCTTAGCAGGGTTGGGCCTGATTAGTACTTGGATGGGAGACCACCAGGGAATACCAGGTGCTGTAGGCACCTGGAGTAGGAACTGGCAAGCCACTCCAGTATTCCGGCCAAGAAAGCTCCATGGACATGGAGTCACGAAGGGTCGGTCACAACTGTAACAACACAACACACACACATGGCTGTGCAAAGGATAGGGCACCGAAAGGATCAGGCGAGATACCCATAGTTTGAATCTTTTGAGAAAACATTTTAAGACCAGGAGAATAAAAGGAATCAGAAAGGAGAATGTATGACTGTATCGATCACAGTGAGCAGCCCCTTGGCATTGTGACAGGGCTGGGATTGTCTTCTCAAACCATTCTTCCTCCTCTTTCTGCACCTTTCAGAGTATGAGGCAGAAGCTCAGCCTCTTCGGCCTTGTGAGCTTCAGAGGCAAAAGGCGTTCCAGGGAGGTGACGACTATATCCCTCAGTGCACAGAAGACGGACAGTTCAGGTAATGGCTTCAGAGCGGCACAGGAACAAGAGGGCATGAGAAAATTATGACTGGTCACTCCTTTCGAGGGGGCCGTTCTATGCACAAATCTCCTTTCATGCATAACTGTGAGCTGCTGGAATGTCTCCCCCCCCCTGGCTGAACCTCTCTACCGAGACACATTGATTTATATAAGACTATATCGCAGTCACAAAATATCAGCAGCAAAGGAGCATCACCTGTTAAGATACAAGTAGCCTGGAACCAGTTGTTCTGCTTTTTTTTTGTTGGCTAGGAGATTTAGTAATTTAAATAAATAAATAAATAAATAAATAAATAAATAGTTTCTCCCAGCTACCAATATCAGCACTCTGTAAGATGGCCTTATGGTGGTCAAAGCGGTGTTAAGCTCATCTAAGTGTAGACAGAGTCCAGTCCAGATGTGGAAGGCTGTAATATACTTAGTTTGGCCTCTTTAGAAAACTTTCCCACAGTAAAACACAAACAACAATGCGCAAAGACACTCTTGGACAAAATAAAAATAAAAAGGAAGGAACAAGCAAGCAAGCAAGCAAGCAAGAAAGAAAGAAAGGAAGGAAGGAAGGAAGGAAGGAAGGAAGGAAGGAAGGAAGGAAGGAAGGAAGGAAAGAAGGAAGGAATTTGGCAAATAAAATTTAGCACAACCTGATCTTTGATGTCAGATTTCTGCTTGCAGGGAGATGTGTAGTTTTACATCCAAAAATGTTGCTCTTTTCCTTTTGTTTTCAAGTGGCCCATTCTTTTCTACTATTCTAAAATCCTACAACCTAAATCCCCATTTTACTCTACTGCGTTCCTGTCTTAATCTTTCAGAGATTTGTTCTTGGGCAAATTGGTGTTTGAGATGCTATCATAGAATCATAGAATAGTGGAGTTCGAATGGGGTCTGTAAGGCCATCAAATCCAACCCTCTGCTCTATATCTTTTTATGGGTGTATATATTTATAAAAACAGATCCACATGTTTCTTCTGTGTTCAGGTTCTGTGAAAGTACTGTCCTGGCACTTAAAAATGGATACTTCTTCAATGTCACTGGAACTGCTATCATTTTTGAAGATGTCTTATGGTGCTTGAGCAGGTCTATAACCTCTGAATTCTAACTATGTTTGCCTCACGATGCTCTGTTCTCTTTATTAGGAACATGCAGTGCCATAAAAACAGCAGCCTCTGCTGGTGTGTAGATGATAAAGGAGCTGAGGTGGCAGGCACCAAGCAGTCTGGTTCACCTCTGACGTGTGAGTTGTGTTCTTTGTTCAAAACACAAACCCTCCTTCGGCAGCACCTTTCAACCATCTTTCCAATGCTATCTGACTAAAGTGGAAATTGCAGTGTTTTGCCAGATAGATCTTCTTTGGTCAGACAAGAAAGCCCGCCCACTACCCAAGGTTGTCCTGGTTGGGTACCTGGAAAGCCCTCTATGGTCCACAGATTGTGTTAGCAGGGGGTTCTGGGAAAAATACTAGGAAAACATGTCTTTCTCTAACTCCATCATGATCCTACAAGCCTTTTGCTGTCATAGGTTCTTCCCCCTGCAACTCCTTTCCTCAATATGGTTGGCAGGTCCCTTTTCTTTTCCCCCGTTATTTATTTTATTACTAGAGATGGGCACGAATAAAAAAAAAGGTGTGTCGTTTAGAGGATCCGTTTAGGTTCGTTTCCATTTTTCACAATTTTTTGCAAAAAAATCGTTTTCGTTTTCATTCGTTTTGTTACCGTTTCGTTACCATTTATTTCAATGTTTTCTGATTTTTTTTAGCATTTAAAGCAGTTCACTGTATTGCCGTAACAAAAACGAAACGCACAACAAATTTTCTGGCATTTCTGTTCGTTTCGTTTTATTTTAGAGACAAAATTCATTTGTCGTTTCGTTGCATAATGAAATGAAAAAACGAAAATGAAAATGAAAAATTGTTCGTTTCGTGCCCATCTCTATTTATTACACTTTTATATCACCCTCTCACAGCAAGGCCGCTCTGTTAAGTGAGCTGGCAGTAATACCAAGGAGAAGCAAAATGGCAGCAGAATGGAGCCATGCTGACAGAGCATTTCTTGGCCACGGTCCCCCCTCCAGCACCCCCACCACCACAAAATACATAAGAACATAAGAAGAGCCATGCTGAATCAAGCCAAAGGCCCATCTAGTCCAGCTTCCTGTATCTCACAGTGGCCCCACCAAATGTGTCTGGGAGCGCACGAGACTAGATATCTGTTTCCTGATACCACTCCCCTGCATCTGGCCCTTGAAGTACCCTGGTTTTAAGCCTGGAGATTACACATCTCCATCATGGTTTGTAACCTGTGACGGGGT
Organism: Phrynocephalus guinanensis; assembly: GCA_037367245.1. Taxonomy (NCBI): domain Eukaryota; kingdom Metazoa; phylum Chordata; class Lepidosauria; order Squamata; family Agamidae; genus Phrynocephalus; species Phrynocephalus guinanensis. Next base: position 12,495,990 of record CM074739.1, on the reverse strand, counting down.
TTTCCTCCAGGAATCTGTCCATTCCCCTTTTGAAGGCATCCAGGCCGGATGCCATCACCATATCCTGTGGCAGGAAGTCTGTTCTCACTCTCCCAAACCTTGATTTGCAATGATGTCCCTTAGTTCTGGTATTGTGTGAGAGGGAGAAGAGTGTCCCTCTATCTACTTTACTCATGTCCTGCATTATCTTGTACGTAATACAGAATCCAACATTGCATAAAAGCATTTCTAAGGGTTCGGGAAGGCCGCTTGCCGGTGCCTTCTGTGGGAATGTGAAAATATGTTGAGGCCCAAACTATACGAGATGCCAGCTTCACACTTAGAAGCGGAGCTTCCTTATGAGTCAAAGGACATTTGTTTTCTCCTTCCATGAGAATTTCTGCAGCTCGGCAAGGTGCAAATTAATTTGCTTTTGCTTGACCGTTAGTCTACAAAGTTAACAATGAAGTCCATTTGCAGATTGGCTGTACAGATACAGCAGGTTTCAGATAACACATTTCTAGATTGGTAAAAGATTTATCCCCTTCTTTTTTGGAAGTTGGCATCTCACATAGTCTGGCTTTCAAAATCCAATCTGCATTTTCCTTCCCTCCTTATTTTGCACTGGGTTGAAAGACTCCCCCCCCTTCGTATATGGAAATTCATTTGCATATTATCCACTGACATGTACTCTGACATTTCCTGATAAAAGCAAAGCAAAATATATATGAATGCTTTCATCAACCATTTTGCAAATAACAAATAATAATAATATTAATATCCTACAAGCATCTGGAAAGTCCCAAGCTTAACGATGCCTCTTCCTTCCATAGGCTTATCCTTCTGCCAGTTGGAGAAGCAACGAATCTTGATCAGCCGTTACATCAACAACAGTGCAACCTCCTACATCCCCCAGTGTCTGGATTCTGGTGACTTTGAACCAATCCAGTGTGACTTGGGCCTGGTACAGTGCTGGTGTGTGGATGCTGAAGGGATGGAGATTTATGGGACCAGACAAAAAGGAAAACCAAAGAGATGTAAGTTAAAGATGTGGTGTATAATCTCAAAATTGTCCACCTTTAGGAAGTTTGTGACCCATGTAAAAAAAGGAAGGAAGGAAGGAAGGAAGGAAGGAATGAAGGAAGGAAGGAAGGAAGGAAGGAAGGAAGGAAGGAAGGAAGGAAGGAAATCTGTGGTTTGCAAAACCCTTACATTTTGCACACACATTTTGCACAAAATGCATTCTTGTGCAACTTGCACAAAGTTTAGGTTTGCTGCACAAAACCCACTTCTGTTATTTTTCCTCTTTCTTTTTCTTTTTCTTTTTCTTTTTCTTTTTCCTTTTCCTTTTCCTTTTCTTTTTCTTTTTCTTTTTCTTTTCTTTTCTTTTTGGTTAAAAGTTCCTAAAATGTGAAAAATTCACAAGAAGTCTCATGATTTCACCTGACAAGGAGAGAAGCGTTCACATTTTTTTTTCATTCTCAATTTGAGGAGTGATATAAGTAACGCTTTACCTCTCCCATTATGAATGAAAACTTAGTGAGACACACTGATGCTTTGAAATTACAACCAGTCAGCTCCCCTCCTAGAACTTCCTCATGTAAATAAATTGAGTAGGGTAGGATGGAAGGGGCAGAAGGTAGATTTAGATCTACTGACATCTCTAGCTACTGGTCAGAAGAAGCTCCGCAAGTATTTCAGATTCTGTGTAGCTTAACAGTGAGAGCAACAGCTTAATTCCAAAATGTATGTGTGTGTGTGTTGTGTTGTTACAGTCGTGACTGACTCTTTGTGACCCCATCTCCACAGAGTTTTCTTGGCCGGAATACTGGAGTGGCTTGCCAGTTCCTACTCCAGGTGCCTACAGCACCTGGTCTTCCCCGGTGGTCTCCCATCCAAGTACTAACCAGGCCCAACCCTGCTTAGCTTCCGAAATCAGGGGAGATCGGATGCCCTTAGAGCAGGCATGGCCAAACTTCGGCCCTCCTGATGTTTTGGACCAGCCCAGAATTATAAGCTTAGACTGCCAATGACAAAGGACTGTGTCCAAAACATCTGGAGGGCCGAAGTTTGGACATGCCTGGCTTAGAGCATCTAGGCAGGGACACAATTACTACGGAAACATCAAGAAAAATCCAGAACTTAGGATTCTTTCACTCAGAGGCAAAAATGTTGTTTAGTCCTCCCACACAAAAGACTCTCTCCTTCACTATCTATGCAAGAGGAAACTACCTAAGGAAGACTTGGACATTGCAGAGAAATTGAATGAGTTCTTTGCGTCTGTCTTCACGACAGAGGACCTTGAGCGGATTCCGCTGCCTGAGCCGCCCCTCTTGACTAAAGAATTAAATCAAATACAGGTTAAAAGAGAGGAGGTTTTAGGACTAATTGATAAATTGAGGATTAACAAGTCACCTGGCCCAGATGGCATCCACCCAAGGGTTATTAGGGAACTGAGAAATGAAATTGCAGATCTCTTAACGGTTATATGCAACTTGTCTCTTAAAACGGCCACAGTGCCGGAGGACTGGAGGATAGCAGATGTCACACCAATTTTTAAAAAAGGAAGGAGGGGGGACCCAGGAAACTACAGGCCGGTTAGCCTTACATCTGTCCCAGGGAAGATGGTGGAAAGCCTCATCCAAGAGAAAATCTTAAAACACATAAAAGAACAAACCTTGCTGAGAGAAAATCAGCATGGCTTCTGCAAGGGTAAATCTTGTCTGACAAACCTCTTAGAATTTTTTGAAAAGGTCAACAGGCACGTGGATTTGGGTGAACCGGTTGATATAGTCTATCTGGATTTTCAAAACGCTTTTGACACAGTCCCTCAACAAAGGCTGCTGAGAAAATTGCACAGTCAGGGGATAAGAGGGCAGGTCCTCTTATGGATTGAGAACTGGTTGAGATCCCGGAAACAAAGAGTAGGTGTCAATGGGAAATTTTCACAATGGAGAGAAGTGAAAAGCGGTGTGCCCCAGGGATCTGTCCTGGGACCGGTGCTTTTCAATCTGTTCATAAATGACCTGGAGACAGGGATAAACAGTGAGGTGGCCAAGTTTGCCGATGACACAAAACTTTTCCGTGTGGTAAAAACCAGAGAAGATTGTGAAGAGCTCCAGAAGGATCTCTCCAAACTGGGGGAATGGGCTGAGAAATGGCAAATGCGTTTTAATGTAGCCAAATGTAAAGTAATGCATATTGGGGCAAAAAATCCAAACTTCATCTATCAACTAATGGGCTCTGAGTTATCCGTGACGGATCAGGAAAGAGATCTTGGTGTGTTGGTGGACAGCTCCATGAAGGTGTCTCCCCAATGTGTGGCAGCGGTGAAGAAGGCCAATTCCATGCTAGGGATTATCAAAAAGGGGATTGAAAATAAAAACAGCCAACATTATAATGCCATTATACAAAACAATAGTAAGGCCGCATCTGGAGTATTGTGTACAATTCTGGTCACCGCATCTCAAGAAAGACATAGTGGAACTGGAAAAGGTGCAGAAGAGAGTGACTAAAATGATTACTGGGCTGGGGCACCTCCCTTATGAAGAAAGGCTAAAACATTTGGGCCTCTTTAGTCTGGAAAAAAGGCGATTGAGGGGGGATATGATTGAGACATACAAAATAATGCAGGGTATGAGTAAAGTGGATAGAGGGAAGCTCTTCTCCCTCTCCCAAAATACCAGAACTAGGGGACATACACTCAAATTGAGGGCTAGGAGAGTAAGAACTGACAAAAGAAAATATTTTTTCACCCAGTGCGTTGTAAGTCTATGGAACTCCCTGCCACACAATGTGGTGATGGCATCTGACCTGGATGCCTTCAAAAGGGGATTGGACAGATTCCTGGAGGAAAAGTCCATCACAGGTTACAAACCATGATGGAGATGTGTAACCTCCAGGGTTTAAACCAGGGTACTTCAAGGGCCAGATGCAGGAGAGTGGTATCAGGAGACAGATATCTGTTTTGCCCCCCACCCCTTTAAGAGGCTTTAAGAGACTGGAATGCTTGCTTCTGGGGCTGCGACCCGGCAGACGGAGGTGAGCCTGCATTCTTTTCTCCCTTTTTTTCTCCCTCCCCTCACGCAGACAGGAGCAAGGGAGTGCGGAGGGATGGGAACACAGCAAGAGGAGCAAACCCCCAAGATCTCTGGTCTGAATTTAAGTTGCCAGCGGATCTTAGGGGTCATGTAAAACCGCCCTTTCATGCAGTGAACTCGAGGCAATGTACCTCATTCTACTCCTTTCTAATCTGTGGGCACAGTGACCCTGCCTCGGCCAGGCAGAGATAAAATGCTTGCTCTCAGACAATGAAGGAAACAAACAACACAGTTTCCACATTATTAGGATAAGAGGTAAACTATGTCTGTTTGTCCAACACAATTTCGTCTCTTTCAGCAAGTTCCAAGTTATGTCGTTTCCCTTTTGCGATTGGTCATGGAGTGGTAAACATGGGCATCATTTGCAAATTTGCCCATGCCTGGAGCTTTGAAGGAACTGTGTATCTGGAGGGAAAATGCTGTTATTCCTGAGCGGGGGGATATGTCTCTTTTGATCTATAATTTGACTTTTAGTTTCATGGTTTTAATCTGGATTTCTAAACTAAGACAGTGACTACTGACTGGGTCTTGGATCTAAACTAATCTTTGCCTTCTAACCCACCACCTGCACACTCAGAAGAGCTTTGTTGCCACATTTTTAAATCTGATCCATTTGCCCATCAGGTCCTGGGAAATGTGAGATCCGAGACCGGCGCATTCTCCATGGTGTTGGGGAGAAAAGCCCTCCCCAATGCTCGGCCAATGGGGAATTTCTGCCCGTTCAGTGCAAGTTTATCAACACAACAGACCGGATGGTCTTTGATCTTGTCCACCACTTCAGCAGGTAGGTGGAGTATATGTTTGCACATCATGTGTGGCTGATTATGTTGGTATGAACCAGGCCATGGCTTTCCAACGGACAGGATGTCCTAGTAACTGGAGAGGGCCTTGATGCCTTGAAACAGAAGTTAGCTCTTGCTATGATCTGAAAACAGACCGCCCCCATATCTAACACTTGCCAATAGAGATGGGCATGAAACGAACAATTTTTCGTTTCCGTTTTTGTTTTTTTGTTTTGTTACGTAACGAAACAACAAATGAATTTTGTCTCTAAAATGAAACAAAATGAACAGAAACACCGGAAATTTTGTCGTGCGTTTCGTTTCCGTTACTGCAATCTGAGTGAATTGCTTAAAATCTAAAAAAAATGACAAAAAATTGAAATAAATGGTAACGAAATGGTAACAAAACGAATGAAAACGAAAATGATTTTTTTGCAAAAATTCGCAAAAAATGGAAACAAACCAAAACGCACCCTCCAAACGACAAACGACAAAAAAATGCCATTTTTTGATTTGTGCCCATCTCTACTTGCCAACATTTAAAGAAGCATATGATCTAGCTGGCACTCATTCTTTAAATGAACCCCATTTTACCCTTCTGGGCAAAGTCCTTCTGGTTCTGTGTTCTGACTTATTCACATATCTTGCCAAATATCGGGTGGTGCCACTAGAGGGCAGTGAAGGATAAATGTAATATACACTTGAATCAAGTAAGGATGTGCACGAAATGCCAAAATAGTATTTCATTTCATTCTTCATTTCTCCCCCTCCCATTTCATTTGGTTTATTATGAAATGATTTTTTTAAAAAAAATCATTTCGTATCGTTTGTTTAGTTTTGCTTATTTTTCTCTCGCACTGACCGCAGGCCCAGTCGGCACATTTTTTAAAAATAATTCCCCCCCCCCTTATCTCATGCCAACCAACTGGCCTTTGGGCCTGGTCAGTGCATTTTTAATTTTTTTTATTTATTTCTTCTTACACCGACCAGCTGGCCCGTGGGCCCAGTCAGCATGGTTTTTTATAACCCCCCCCCATCTTGTGCCAACCAGCAGCCCCACGGGCCTGGACAGCCGGTTTTTTTTAAACCCGTGGCGGGCCAGCAACATTTTACAGAGGAAATGAAACAGTTCGTTTTAACAGAAAAATGTCCATTTCATTTCGTCTGTAATGAAATGCTGCTTCATTGTTTCATTTTGTTTCATTTTGTTACGTAACAAAACGTCAAAACAGCATTTCATTTTTCATTTTGTGCCCATCCCTAGAATCAGCACATAGTGAACCCCACTGCAAATGGAACATAACAAAGCTGGAAAATAAATAAAATACATAAATAAAAATATCTTTTTTATGGAATCTGAGTGCCCTTAACCCAAACAACAGCAACACATTTTGGTCTTGAGGTATATGGATAAGAGGTAGTTGGAGAATGAACCGATACAAGCATACAAGATGGTGGACAGAATGTTCAGGAGGCCATCATAAGGTTTATATGACAAATGAGATGTTGACATAGTTGTTTGTGGTTTTGTTTGCCAAATAATGGCCAAAATCTTGTTTCGTAATATTGAGCAAGAGTAGGTCCATAGATTCTGTGGAGAATTTGTGAGTCACTTCCTCCATAAGTTTCATTCATTCAAATGGGACTACTCCAGCAGAGTGAAATACTTGTCTTTAACATAGAGCTTGGCCCATTTGAATTGATGGAGCATGTGGAAAAGTTGATTCACCAAAGTGTCACTCATGGACCAACTCTAGAGCAATTTATGTCATGAAAAACAAGTGTTTGGCCAATGTTTAAAAGTCAATAGAATCATAGATTCATAGAATAACTGAGTTTCAAGGGGCCTCTAAGGCCATCGAGTGGAGGAATCTAAACCAAAGCAGATCTAACAGATGGTTGTCCATTTTTCTCTTGAATGCTTCCTGTGTTGGAGCCTTCACCACCTCCTGAGGTCATTCATTCCATTGCTCTAACATTTAAGATGGTTGTCCTGATATTCAGGCTAAATCTGGCTTCCTGTAACCTGAGCCACTTATTACAAGTCCTGCATTATTATATGTGCACTTGAGTCACCCTGACCAAGAGCTTGGATGGAACCAAAAGTTGCATGCTGGATCCTGCTATTGAATAATAATTATATGCCTTCAAAGAGTCCTAGTCATGGGTTCTCCAGGCTTTTTGGATCTTGTGGCTTACTCAGGTCTGCAAGCTGGAAAGGGATAATATAGAATCATAGAGTTGGATGAGACCTCAAAGGCCATCCAGTCCAACCCCCTGCCATGCAGGAACCCCCATCAAAGTATTTCCGACAGGTGGCCATCCAGCCTCTGCTTGAAAATCTCCAAAGGAGACTCCACCACCTTCCTTTGTGGCAGAGTATTCTACTGCTGAACAGCTCTAACTGTCAGGAAGACGTTCCTAGACTAGGATCAGCACTCCAAACCACCACTCTGTCCCCTCAATATTTTCTAGTGACCAATCCTTTAATATGGCCACCCCTTTCATGTTTTTACCTTGGCATTCTGATTCAGTGCCATTTCTCCTTTAATCTTTCCGTGGGGAACAACTGGGCAAGTGTTACTCTTTGTGGATTCTTACAGCTCCCCCGTCGGTTTGCATCTTGTACATTTCAAAACAAGCTTTTCTTTCATTAAACTCATGCAGTGGCACTTTTGTTCAGCATAATAAGTTAAGAGAGGCTTTCATCAGCTCTTGTCTGCCTTAATTAGTGACAAAAAGCAGACACCGGCGGGGGAGGAGGGGAGAGGGGGAGGAGGGGAGAGGGGGAGGAGTAAGCCGAAGGAGTTAGGCTGTTTGCTGTCTTGCCTGGATTTGCTGAAAGCTGGAACAAGAGGCATAGCCAGGATTTGGAGCGCCTGGGGACAAAGTTCATTTTTGTGCCCTTCCTGCCGCCCACCACTCACATTGCACCCAGCCAGCAATGGGGGGCCCGAACCCTGCGGACGTGGGTGGGGATTGCCGGCGGATGGGTGGATGGGTGTGTGCATGCATGTATGCAGTAGCGCGCACATGCCTTACACATCTCCCATCAAGGAGAGGAAGATAAGGAGGAGGGCTCGTGACCACCGTACTTCTGCCTGCCCGCCTGCTTCACCGCTTGACTGGTACACGGCGGTAGAGGCAGCAGAGGGGGGTGCCGTCGCCAAGCCTTAGGGGAAAGGAGGATTACTGGGTGGCGGGAGGGTGCACGGCTTCCTCCTCCTGCTCCCCCTCCAGGTGTCCCCAGATTGCTGTGCCCGGGGCAGATGTACCCTTCTGTCCCTCCCCAGATACACCACTGAGCTGGAAAGGGATGGGTGGTTGTAATCCCTGGCAGAAAACAACCTTTCAATCTGCTCATCTAGCGGCAATTTCAAACCCAAGTCCATTGTGCCATGTGGAGAAAGGCAGGGAGTGAGACCACCAACACTCCTGCTCATGAGACTTTTTTGTTGTTGTTGCACAAGCATAAAGTATCGCAATGCAAAGCAGAGACAAAACTGCTTTCCCCAAGTCCTGCCTCTATGATTCCATGAAGGCCCGCCTCTTTGACATCCCAAGGTCCCACTCCCTCTTCTTAGGCTTCGGCCCGGAGAAAGGAACTTCTGGTGACATATAATTCCACTGGACTAATATGCTACCTGACTCAGTGCGATACTCAGTGTGGTGTAGCGGATAGAAGGCAGTCTGGAACTCAGGAGACCTGGGTTCAAATCCTGGCTGTGCAGTGGAAACTCACTGGGGAGACTTTGAGGCAAAAATCAGAACAAAACAAAATAAATGACAAAAACATGTGGCACCTTAAAGACTAACTATTATATCTTAGTCGTTAAGGTGCCCCATGTTTTTGTCTTTTATTCCCCCACCCCCGGAATTCTTGCACAGACTAACACAGCTACCTCTCACAAAACTGGGGAGAATCAAATTGCTAAAAACCACTCCTTAAATATATCAGTTGCACTGAAGGCACTTTCAGGGTTGTCTATAAGTCAGTTCTGACGGGACAGTGTATAACAGCAACTTTATTGTCAGTATGCGTTGGCTTCTTTGTCCCCCAAGCCCCAAACAATGGACTTTGGGAATATTGTTTAGGACCAAGTAGCAAGATGTGCTGGTGTCTTCAGCTTTTGAGAACAATCCCAGTTGTGGCCAGTTTGTAACTTCCCGCTGCTTATGCTATGCCCAAGACACACTGCATTTCCTAATGGACTCATTTATCTTTTAGGTTCCCAGATGCTTTCCTAACATTTAGCTCCTTCAGACAATTGTTCCCGGACATCTCTGGTTATTGTTACTGTGCTGACAGTCTAGGGAGGGAGTTAGAGGATACAGGTAGGTACCTGGCGTATTATTTATTTATTTATTTATTTATTTATTTATTTATTTATTTATTTATTTATTATTTTCAAATTTATATACCGTACCTATTTCCCAAACGGGAACTCAGGGAGGTTTACACAAGATTTTAAAAAACGTAAAAACAGAGATAGTAGCATCCAAGACGGCGGACCAGTTTGGCAGGAGCAAAAGGAAAAACAAAAACAAACCTAGCAGCCAGGTCTTCAAGGCTTTCTTGAAGGATGCCAACAAAGGAGCTTGCCGCATCTCGCTTGGTAGCGCATTCCAAATAGAAGGTCCAACAACCGAAAAGCCCCGATTACGAGTGCTAGCTTTAAGGGCCTCCTTTGGCGTAGCAATCCGAAGCGAGAGGGCCAAGGAGGATTGGGTGGGTCGGGCCAGATCTAATCGTCGGGAGATACGCTCTGCCAGATAGACAGGGGCCAAGCCATGGAGGGTTTTGTAAACCAAAACCAACACCTTGAACCTTATTCAGGAGGCGACGGGCAACCATTGCAAGCGGGCCAGGATCGGGGTGACACGGTCAAACTTACGCGCGCCAACCACCAACCTGGCTGCTGCATTCTGGACCCGCTGCAGTCACCGAACAAGGTTCAAGGGGAAACCCATGTAGAGAGCGTTGCAGTAATCCAACCTAGATATGACCAGCGCCTGTACCACTGTCCTCAGGGAATCCCCATCGAGGTACGGGCGAATCCTTAGATTCTATCCAGAAGTCGCTTTAGTGACTTCTCTTTTGTTTCAAAATGTGTTTTTAGTATTGATTTTATTGATCATTTTAAATAAAACATTCCTTTAATTCTTTTTAAATATTTGTATGCTAGGTAGAGATGGGCACGACTTAGTGGTATTCCCGTTTCCGTTTCCGTTACTCGGTTCTGTTACTCTACGGAAACGGTAACGGGAATCACTCCCCCAGACTTCGAGCTCGAACCGACGAATGAACAATTTTGGTCTGATTTGTCGTGCTCGTTCCTTGCATCGCGCGATCGCGCGATGCCACACGCAGCACAGGAAAAAGTTTTTAAAAGTTAAAAAAACCCGGTTCCCGGCCAAAAAGCAGGCGGAAAAATGCCTGCCGTGCCTCAGGGCACCTACCAGAGGGGTTGTTTCTGGAGGTCCCGGGCCTCCCCCCCCCATCCCCAGGCCTGGGCTGCTCTGGTGGGACTCGCCGCAGGCTCGCAGCCAGCAAAAAGCCCAGTCTCGCCGCCGGCCGCCGCAATTAAAGCGCAAGCAAGCGGCACGGACGGCACAGGAAAAAACTTTTAAACTCTCCCCCCACCCATTCCCGGGCCAAAAAAGCAGGCGGAAAAATGCCTGCTTGACTAAGGGTGCAGGTCACCTACCGGAGGGGTGGTTTCTGGAGGGGGGGGTCCCGCCTCCCCCCTGTCCTGGGCAGCCGGACTCGAGTCGCCATGCCATGCGGTGTGGGCGGGGGATCCAAAATGGGGCAGCGAACGCAATATTGTTTTTGAAATTGTGGTCCAAAAACACACAACCACAACAGAAACACGTGGAAATTTATAAACTGCCAGATTTTTCACAGTAGCAGTGGGTTTTTTCTTGCAACAAAATGTCTCTCCTCTCCTCCTCTGTCCTCCATTGATTTTATTTTTTTTATTTTTTTTACACCTGCGCAATGATGGGCTGGCCGAGTGGCCAGCCATGTGGGAGTGGACGACCATGCAAATTTTTGGAGCCATCCCACCAGTCGCATGGCCACTTGGCCATGGAGACTTCTGGGATGTGCCAAAAAGCCCCCTAAAACCTGCCCTAGCCCTAACCCTAACCCTTGACTCCGTACCCATACGTCACAGACTGTCTTCTTAGTGGGTCAGAGAGGCACCCAGAGGTGCAACCCACTAGCCCACCGTAACCTTACCCGTCACTAGCCTAACCCTAGCCCTTGCACTAAGCCACCTTAAAGCCAGATCTACTTGCTTGCATTGCACTACACGCAGCAAGTACAATTCCCTTCTGTGTGAGACATGGTGGTGCGAGAGCCTTAGTTAGGCATCTCACTATGGCTCTGGGTTCAGTGCCATCCACTAGTCTTCACAGTCACTCTCTGCACATTATGTTATGCAATATCCATATGGCTATTGCATAGCATTTTGCAGCAGCAGCAGGTGAGGAAGGGAGACCCCCATGTTGAGGGGTCTCTTGGAGCCTGCTTCCCCTTCCTAGTGGGTGAGGATAGGAGGCACCCACGGGTGCCTCCAGGAGCCCACTTTCCCTTTATAGCGGGCCAGAGGAGGCACCCACCCCACAGAGGTGCCTCCAGGAGCCCGCTCCCCCCCCAAAACCAGTACTAACGACAACGAAAAAACGAAAAAACGAACCGACTAATTTTTGCGAATTTTCGCGAAAACCAGAAACGACCCGAAACGGGACCGGCCCGACTAACGACAACTCGAAAACTTTTTTTTTCAAGTCGTGCCCATCTCTAATGCTAGGTGTTTTTAGCCTTTAAATACAGTGGACCCTCGTATAACAAACCATTTGTATAACATAAAATCTGTACAGCATAAAAAATACCGATGATAGGGGAAATTTGCTTAACAGATTTGCCCCTATGGGGCGAATCTGTACAACATAAAATAGTCGCAATTAGGGATTACTTTGTTTTCAATGCATTCCTGCAGGAAATTTGTATAAAGGAAAATTTGCTTAACATAATTTCATTTGGAACAAATTAATTCCTTGTATTTTAGTTGTTGTAAGCTGCCTTGGGTTGTTTGGGGGAGAAAAGTGGGGTAACAAAAAAACAAACCTGGGTTTTCAGAGGTACAATTTTGTGAGAGGAGGGAATAGGAAACAGGTTGTCTGAATAAACAGCTCCAGTGCAAAGGGAGCCATCTTTGCCCAGGACATGGTCCGGGGCAGTGAATCTTTGCACAGTAGTTTAAATTGCAGTACTGAAATCAACTCATTGCTCTGGGATTGATTGCAATGGACTCACATAGCCTGCTCATAGTTGATTTAGCTTTCCATCTTTCCGAGGTTGGTAAATTGCGTACCCAGCTTGCCGGAGAGGTGGAGGTACATAATAATGTTGCAATCCATTCAGAGAGTGCCTTAAGTGCTAGAGAGTGGTATATAAGCCACACATGTTGCTTGGCCTTTGGGACTACAGTGCCCAGAATGTCCATCTTGTATTCCCAGTGATCAAGGACTGTGGAACTTGATCATCTGGTGTACCAAAGGTTTAATAACTCAGCCCCCTGAAACCACAAACCTCTCCAAATTTGGAGGGTTTACAGGGAAGAGTCCAGAGAAGCTAGCCTGCAGTTTTGATGTCAATACATGGCTGTGATACCTATTTTCAAGTACATATCACAGCCACGTATCAGCATTGAAGCCTCTTACACTGATACTTTTTCTAAAGTCCTGCTTCTATATATTATTAGAAATTTCCTCCTTCTTTCCTTGTGGTCCCATTACACAAACATATAAACTTCCTAGCTGGCAGCAATACCCCCATGCTTCCGTTTTCCAGACAGTTTTTAGAAGCTTGCATGGAGAATAATGTTGTTATCACCCCTTTTATCTTAATCTATCCAAGTTCAAATTATTTCCTGTTTCTTTTACGCCACAAGCTTCTCTGGGAAGCTGAGACCCAGGCCTGCAGCAAATCATAGCTAGGGTCCGTTTCAAACAGGATAACAATAGCAATTGTGGCTTGAAGTCGGTTTCTCTGGAACATACGGTTATTTCTAACTATGCATTGTTTATCTAGGCTAGAGATTGTTGGCTGACATTCTTTTCCTTATCTATTGATTGTTGATGTCGTTGACCAGCTTTCTGTAGTCTAGACTGACAACCTGTAGGGAAGTGAAAGAAACTTGGCCTGATCTCTTGATGGGCATTTACAGCATGAACGTCTCTTCTTTTCTGCACCACCGAAGGACAGGAGAAGGGAGAACTTAGTGTGATGTGTCCAGTCAAAGTTACATTATCTGAGCATGTGATGTTCCCTTGATGCCATAGTAAGATAGTGCTACAAGTATTCGGACAGCTCAGCTAGAGGTTGGGTATTCAATTCCCTACTTTGGCAGTTACTTCATGTCTGTTTTGTCTCTCAGTGCTGCACTTTGGACCAGTACAAAAAAATCTTATTTCATGTCTGTCGCGCAACAGCTGAAATTTGTCTCAACCATGCCCCAGGAGCGGGATCAGAGCGTGATACTACTGTACCTGTCGCTGGTTTGGGGTATTTTCTTGTCATGGTTTGTTCCCAGTTCCTTTTCCGAGACAAGGGACCATGTGGTAACAACTGTCATACAATGACCAGTGTCCACCTAGTGGTCAGTGGATGAAGCGGTATTTGACATTAGTTTCCCTATGGGAAACACCATGCAGCGCAAATGTTTATTTAAAAAAGTACTGAAAAATCTGTAGCATTGATGTGTAAATCCCGGAAGACCAGTAAACTGAAATATCAAAAAAGTTTTATTTATGATAGTTTAAAAAGGTGTTAAGAAAGCAAGACAAATCCAGAATTTGTCACGGAACAAGACCGTGAAGCAACAGTTGTCACGAGACAAGTTATCACAACCGTGAGAAAATGGAAACAGGGAATAAACAGGGACAAAGACACGTGATCACAACCAACGCTGTCACGGTACAAAACTAGTCACAGAACAAGGAAGGTCATGAAGTGACCGCTTTGGTCTCCTACAAGGACAGCCAGCCAGTGTGGCTTTAGGTAAGCTATATAGTCCCAGGGTAACCCCGGAGGAAGGGAATGGTAAACTATTACTGTGTATTCTCTATCTCAGTGATGGCGAACCTTTTAGAGACCAATTGCCCAAACTACGATGCAAAACCCACTTATTTTTCGCGTAGAGCCAATACAGCAATTTAACCTGAATAAAGTGGTACCTACCCCCAGGTTACAAATGCTTCGGGTGCTACCCTTCGGGAAAGTGAGGATCAAAGAGCAGGGGTGCTAGCCTTCTGGAAAGTGAAGACTGAAGAGCAGGCTTTTGAATTTCCCACGGCCACAGCACCCTTGCTGTGGCTGCAGAAAATTCAAAAACCTGGTCTTCGATCCTTGCTCTCCCAAATGTTAGCACCCCATCTGCCCCTCTGCCCTGGGCAGAAAGGCGGATGGAGTGCTATACTGTCAAGAAAGCCAGGGGGAGTGGTAGCAGGTTCTCAGCTCATTTGTAGTCCCGGTTTACTCTCCAGCCACGCTGCACTGGGGATCCCAAAAGGAGCGTGGCTGGAGAGTAAACTGGGGCTACAAAGGAGCCCACAAACCGCTGCCTCCCCCTCACCCAGCTCTTTGCACAGAGCACAGTGACGTGCTCTGAGTGGATTGGGAAGTGCCATGGCTGTGAGGGGGCGATGTCGTGTGCCTACAGAAAGGGCTCCGTATGGCACCTTTGGCACCCATGCCATAGATTCACCAACACTGCTGTAGCTGAAAGACCCTGGAATGAGTTGCTGTAAGTCTCACAATTGACTTGATGGCTCGTGTTGATTACATCTGATCTGTAAAGGGCAAGATAGAACAATGTTTTTGAAATTGACAGTGGCTTTCCATTCATACGGTAAGTAGATGGAGATGCTTTATAATGACGTCCTCTTCCAAGTATGCTGATAAAATGAAAGCCAACAACACGGATTTACCTAATATCTGAAATGGGGTGAATTTTCCATATTTAATATGAAGAGCCAAGAATATAGCCTGTTTTTGTGGTTATAAACCTGAGATTTCACTAAAGGTTAGATGTCAGTAGCAACATTTCTGATTTCCCCTTCTTTCTCAAATAAGCTGACCAAGAAGTTCAGAATTGGAATGTCTCGAGAGTTTACATTTTAGAGTCACCTTGTTTGTGTAACTATATGAATGTAATTGCGGGATGGGCAAGAATTTTGTTGGGGTCGGCACGACAAATGCACACAAGTGGTGTCCTTCCTCGGGCAGAAAGTTCTTTGTGCAACTGGATGCATCTTTCTTGTGCAGTCAGGGGCCACAATCAGCTGTGCAACTGGTCTCATGAAAGACAGTCTGCTGGTGGCGGTGGGGAATCACTTGCATTCAAGCCTTTGCCTGCATGACTTTCGAAAATGGATCCTTGAATTCATGTGAGACATATTATTGTCAAATTATTTTTTTTTTAAAAAAAGAAAGACGAAGAAGTCTCTCATAGCACAGGATCCTGTAATAATAATGTAATGTGCCTTCAAGTCTGTTCTAACTTATGGTGACCCGTTTCAGGGTTTTCCAGGTAGCTGTACTAAAACCTCATTTGATCCCTCAGGTTTGGAAATGTTGCTAGAGAATGTTTACGACACTGTGTTTGCATCACTGGAGCCGGTTGCCACCTTCACTGAGACCAGCATGTATCGGATCTTGCAGAGACGTTTTTTGGGAGTCCACCTGGCTGTGTCTGGCAGATTCAGATGTACGTATCATAATGCAAAGAGGATTAGGAAATACCTGTATAATCACATCAGGAGGTAGCCCAAAATGTTTTGGCGCCTGGTATCAAAGCCAAGATGCTCCCAACTCAATTCCTCACACAGAAGCTAGCTTGTGCTACTCATTGACATATACGTCAATGGTTGCCCCATGACCATGTCTTCCATCAGATGTTCTAGCTTAAGGACTCAGGGCAGGCCACCACATAGCAGGTACACAGCTCCACATTCCCAGCACCTCACTGCAATTTTCCATTGTCCTGCTGCCACTGTTGACTTGGGGCCATCCCTCACATTACCCAATGGCCAGGCCAGCTCTTGGTTGCCCCATGACCATGTCTTCCACCCGATGTTCTAGCTTAAGGACTCAGGGCAGGCCACCACACAGCATGTACACATCTCTACTTTCCTAGCACCTCGTTGCCATTTTCCATTGTCCTGCTGCCTCTGTTCACTTGAGGCCATCCCTCACATTACCCAATGGCCAGGCCAGCTCCAGTAACATAGTCTAAATGTGAGACTCTGGGAGAGGTGTCTTGAAACATAAGAGTCAAACTCGGCAAAATGGTCACTTTGTACTTAGAAATGGAGCTCACTTAAGTCCATAAACACATCTGTTTGCCTTGGTACAGTTCTCCTCCCCCCCCACTTCTTTATCTTGCAGTTTTTAATGTTTTGAGACTGGTCATCAGGAGGTCAACATGTTCAAGTTGTTCTGATCATGTTGCTGGAAGACCATGAACTGGCCATGTATGTGTAGGGATGGTTTGGCAATCTTGTCTAGTTTGGCTCTTGATCTCTGGCATCTGGTGCCACCATGGCAGTTTCCTCGCACAGTAAACTGCCATCTGCTTCTGCTAGTGGTAAGATTAGACATCTGCTGGTGCCTTCAAGATCAGCAACTGGGCCTCGTTTTCCCAAGAGGGAAAAGCTGAACTGGATCCCCTCCACGGTGCAAGCAGGCTGATTAAGTTCAATGCCAGATTGACAGTCTATTCTCTTCTTTTGCATCCATTAGATCAGGGCTGTCCAAACTTTGTCCTTCCAGATGTTTTGGGCCACAACTCCCAGAATTCCAAGCCTGTATTGTCAATGACAAAGGACTCTGGGAGCCATGGTCCAAAACATCTGGAGGGCCAAAGTTTGGACACCATTGCACTAGATCAGTGGTGGCGAACCTTCGGCACTCCAGATGTTTTGGACCACAACTCCCACAGTCCTTTGCCATTACCAATCTAGGCTCGGGATTCTGGGAGTTGTGGTCCAAAACATCTGGAGTGCTGAAGTTTTGCCACCACTGCACTAGATTGATCAATCAATTAATCTTCAGTGGAGAAGGAGCACAGCAGTGAAGTCAGGGACCGCATGTGCTGGCCTGCCATTCACCCCACCTCTCTGCTTTACAGGACTTTTGGAGAGGAATTTGATGTACTGTCATTGTTTATAATGACACAAGGCAATGGATGGAGACGGCCACCCTTTTTTCCCTCAACGTTTTCCTGATGCTTCTTTCTCAGGCCCCTCCAAGTGTGAAACGGAGAGATCTGTTGCCATTCGATTTGAGCAGAACTATCAGCCCTTGTGCGACGACAACGGAACTTACAGGCCAACCCAGTGCCAGATGGATGGGGAGTGCTGGTGTGTGGACATCCAAGGTCGGGAGCTCAGTGGAACCAGAAGCAAGGGGCAGCATCCAGCCTGTGGTATGTTGTGACATACACACCCCCACTTTCACTCAGAATGGCTCCTGCTGCAAAATACTGCCCATAACACCCCATCATCTCAGGCAGGGCATCTGAGGGTGCCATCGCTGAAGGAGGCCCGTAAATCTTCAGTGAGAAATTGGGCTTTCTCAGTATTAGCTCCTCGCCTCTGGAATCAACTTCCTCCTGAGATTTTTTTGGCATCTTCCCTCCCGGTCTTTAAGCAACATTGAAAGACGTGGCTATTTAAAAAGGCTTTCCCTGGGTAATAATATATGCTATGAAGGAGTCACTGTTTATGCACCTTCTTTCTTTCTTTCTTTCTTTCTTTCTTTCTTTCTTTCTTTCTTTCTTTCTTTCTTTCTTTCTTTCTTTCTTTCTTTCTTTCTTTCTTTCTTTCTTTCTTTCTTTCTATGCCATCTTGCTCCTGTTTGATGCTTAGATAGATACTGTTTTATTTCTTATTATGTTTTTATTATTGGATTTTTTTTATTGTTGTGTCTTGATTGATATTTGTGCAACTTTGTAAACTGCCCAGAGTAGCCGTGCAGCTAGATGGAGCGATATATAAATAAAATAAAATAAAATAAAGTAAAAATAAATAAATAAATAAATAAATAAATAAATACTTTTTACGACTGCCACCACCAGTTCCCTGGGTACCTTTATTTTTAGTAATAAGGGAGTCTGACACCAAGGTATATGTTTTCAAATAAAAACTTGTAATGCTTATTGGTTTACAATTGGATGGTGAATATGATTGAAATAGCAATGACCGATTCACTTATATGCTCTAGTAACACATAGTTAACAATAACTTCTTATTTATGCACACAGTTATTTTTGTTTATATTTACATATCAAGTCCTGTCCCAGACTCTAACCAGCCTCAAGATTCACTCCTGGCTAACTGTTAAAATAACTATCTTAGATCTGAACTGCTTTAGGTCTCTCTGGCTTCTCTCTCTCTTACCACAGGGTTCTGTACATTTATACACTTTAGCCCTACCCACCGACCATCAACTGGCTATTCTAAATACACAAATAAATATGCATAAACAACATTGCATATTCATAAGCAACCCTGTTCATCACATATGTAACACCAGAGTTGTAGAATAGACCAGTGGTTCCCAACTTTGGGTCTCCAGATGTTCTTGGACTAAAACTTCCAGAAGCCTTCACCATTAGCGGTACTAACCGGGATTTCTGGGAGTTACAAGCCAAGGACATCTGGGGACCCAAGTGTGGGAACCCACCTGTCATGATATATTCCCAGGGATGTTGCCAAGTCTTTGGGTCTGAGTCTTCGTATGAAGTCCTACGTTTGAATCTGAGTACAGTGGTACCTTGACTTACGAATTTAATCCATTCCGAATGCATGCTCTTAAGTCGAACTACTCTTAAGTCGGGGAACCTATCTAAAAATTGGAAAAAAATAAGTTTTAAAAATTGAAAAAAATATTTGTAAGTCGAGCAGACCATATCTAAAATTTGTAAGGCGGCAGCCAACAGTTTTCCACTCTTAAGTCAATTTTCTCTTAAATCAAGCTGCTCTTAAGTCGGGGTACCACTGTACTAAGTTCTGAATCTGAAGCCTGAAGTCCAATTCCCTGTTGAAAACAAGCTTTCCCCCCCAGAAAAAAGGGAGGGGTGGGGGTTGCAAGTTGGGTTCTGAGTTGTAAGTTTAGTCTGAGTCACTGGGAAAAAGATAACCAAGTTGAGTCGCTGCTGCAACTTAAGTCCGACTTAGAGCCTTGTGATTCAGTGGTTCAATTCTAGATAGCAGGCTCAAGGTTCACTCAGCCTTCCACGCTTCTGAGGTTGGTACGTGAGTATCCGGCTTGCTGGAGAGGCAATGTATAGCCTGCGTAATCATTTGTTCACCACCCAGAGAGTGCAGTGCACTTTGATTGTTTTTGCTTTGAGAGCCAGTCCTGTGATCCACGTTCCCATCCCGGTATATTTCTACTTAAGAGAAGGTATAAAATAGACCTCATCCTCTTGTTGAAAATATCCAAGTGATCTATCATGAATAGTAACTACATCCAAGCATCTTTTCCTTTGTGTAGGTAAAGAACTCGCTTGTGCGTCTGAGCGTCAAGAATCTCTTTCCAGGCTTTTTTATGGCCCGATTGGACACTTCAGTCAACACAACTTATTCTCCACCAGCCGAGAGCTGCAAAATAGAACAGCATCTTCAAGATCTTGCCCTCCATCCTTCAAGGCACTGTTTGTGGATTCCGGTTTGTTGTCTTCGGTCCTGAAGGATTCTGAGATCCACACTCTTGAATCGTTCCTGAGCGACGCCATTGGAGGGATGTTTCCCTCAAGAGAACTCGCTCAAGTCGCCGTTCGGTTTAGAAGCAACTCCAAGAGGTTCCAAGAAAACCTTTTTGGGGGGAGGTTCTTGGAGAATTTGGCCCAGCTGAACTTGACAGGAGCAGTGGGTCTCAACGGTAAAGTTAACCTGGACTTGTTTTTCCAGCAGCCCAAACGGAGAGATGGTGGTACTGCTCTGAATCAAACCCTTGTGGACATCTTTGGTCGCACTGTCCATTTTCAGGACAACCAAAACACTGTCCAGTTTCTTGCTTCGCTCCTTCAGGCCCCCGAGTTCTTCACTTTCTTGCAACATGTCCTTTCTCTTCCAGAAAGTATCACCCAAGATTTAGGCGAAGCCGTCAGGGCGGTGCTGAAAGCCAAAGACTGCACCGAGCAGAATATAAATCTGTTTGTCCCTGCTTGCACGAAAGAGGGGAAGTATGAAGAAATACAGTGTTACGCTGGGGACTGCTGGTGCGTGGACTTAACGGGCAGAGAAATCTCAAGGTCCCGAGTACGGGGCGGCCGTCCAAAGTGCCCTACCATGTGCGAAAAACAAAGAGAAAGTCTACAGCGCTTGAGAAAAAGCCAGCCGGCAGGTTCTGAGTTGTTTGTTCCTTCTTGTACCCAAGAGGGGGAATTCCTGCCTGTCCAGTGTCTTGGAAGAAATTGTTTTTGTGTAGACTCAGAAGGCCGGACTGTTCCAGGGATAGAAGCTAATACAGGAGAGTCCATTCAGTGTAAGTTTTAACTTGTTTAATTCTTTCCCATGTTGATGGTTATTTTTGTGCATTGAGGCCTCTGGAGTTGGTGTTGAGAGGTTGTCTGCAATATTTGGGTCTACAGAAGACAGGCTTTGTCCGTGGTCATCCAACAGGTCATCCAACCTTGGGTAAACCAGGTGTTCTTGGACTGTAACCCCCCCCCAAATGGTGGGAAGGCTGGTGCTGAAGGCTTCTGGGGGTTGCAGTCCAAGATCACCTGCATCACCCAAAGTTGGGAATCACAAATCTAATAGATTAAACATCAAAACTCTTCTCCTTAGGACTTTCAAGTTAGTTGACCAATCGTATTGTGTTCATCTCTTTTAGGTCCTACTGATTGCCAATTAGCAGCTGGTCAGGCTGTCCTACGCACTGTACAGCAACTTTTCTCTGACACAACTGTCCTGCCTCAGCTCTCCGATGTTTACATCCCACAATGTGGTCTGGAAGGCCAGTGGAGCCAAATCCAGTGCAACGGTCCCCCGGAGCAAGCTTTTGAGTTCTACCAAATGTGGATCACTCAAAATAATAATGGTAGAACTCTTCCTTTCTCTGACTTGGTGGCCCTCCTCCTCAACTATCAACAAAGATCTCAACAAAGCTTTGAGGACTTCGTCAAAGTCCTGTACGAAGAGGGCCACCAGAAGGTTTTTCCGGAACTCGCCAAATACCCTTCATTGGATGCTGTTCCTCCATCAGTGTTGGAAGGCAACACCCCAGTGAGATCATCAGGAAACATTTTGCTGGAGGCATTCTCTTTCTGGCAGCTTCTGCAGGCAAATCTCATTCATTACCAAGGATCATATGCGGATTTCAATACCCCGTTAGGTCATTTTGACCTCCGTAATTGTTGGTGTGTGGATGAAAGAGGGGAAATGCAAGGGGACAAAGCCGATGCCAACAAAGTGCCGGCATGTAAGTAGCAAACCCTAAATGCTAGAATGTAGGCAGAAATAATGATGTAACTGTTTCTGGCATTCATTCAAAAACCTGCCCAAGCAAAATGTTGGTAATGTTATTTTCCATTACAGTGGTACCTTGTATAAAGGAATTAATTCATTCCAAATGAAATTATGTTAAGAAAAGGAGTATTTCAAGTCTTCAGATGGTATTCTCATTAAGCGAACAATAGTATTGTACAGTGGCCTGGCACACGAACAGGTATAGACAATGCTTAAATTGTACTATGCTTAACTACTCATATACAGTGGTACCTTGTATAAAGGAATTAATTCGTTCCAAATGAAATTATGTGAAACAAATTTTCCTTTATACAAATTTCCCATAGGAATGCATTGAAAAAAGTAATCTCTAATCGCAACCATTTTTATTTTGTACAGATTCGCCCCATAGGCGATCTCCAGAATTTTATATGTTATACAGATTTTATGTTAAACAAATTGTTTGTTATATGAGGGTCCACTGTAGTTATTCCAAAGTGAGATATTTTCATGACAGGAAAAACAACCGTTCAACCAATTTTAACTTGGCTACTACTGAAACAAGTTACATGGACCCTTGTATAACAAATAGTTTGTATAACATAAAATCTGTACAACATAAAAATTTCGGAGATAGGGGAAATTTGTTTAACAGAATTGCCTTACAACATAAAAATGGTCACGATTAGGGATTACTCTGTTTTCAATGCATTCCTGTGGGAAATTTGTATAAAGGAAAATTTGCTTAACAGAATTTCATTTGGAACTAATTAATTCCTTTCTACAAAGTACCACTGTATTCCATAGAGGCCAGGCAGAAAAACACCATTTTTGTCAGTTCTGGAAGTGCCTGCCCAGTACTAAAGTGCGTGCTAGTTTTGTCCGACTCTAGCTGTTTTTAAGCCAAAGAGACAGTGTTGTGCAAGTTTGTGGCCATGTGGCCGGCATGGCTGAATGCATTCCTGTGCACGGAACACTGTTTACCTTCCCTCTTTTTATGGCTTTACCTATTTCCGCTTGCATTGACATGCTTTTGAACTGCTAGGTTGGCAGGAGCTGGGGTTAACAGCAGGAGCTCGCTCCACTACATGGCGCCCAGGATTCGGACCGCCGAGCTGCCAACTTTGCAGCCAACAGTTTCAGTACTTGAGCCTGCTGAGCCACCACAGCCCCTAACCTGCCCCAGGAGTACTATAATGCAAAGAGTAGTACTGTAGGTAGAGATGGAGATGGACTGCCAAGTGGTCGTTTGTTCTGGTCTGTGATTCATCTCAGTTGATGAACCATGAATCCTGCTTGGATTTGATGAATAGTCAGTTCATCAATCTTTTTTTTTTAAGATAGCCACATGGTTGTGTTAGAAAAAAAGTAGTGAGCACAGTTTTAGCTGCAACACAGGCATTTAACTACTGCAGCACGAGGCTCCTGTATCTTCACTGAGAACTTTTATTCCCCTATAAAGTGATAGTAGCTGCATGGGAAGTCATTTTTAATGTAGTGTCATTGGACACAGATTAAATGTAGTGTCATTGGACACAGAGAAGGATACTGAGTGACCCTAAAGAGCAAAGGAGACATTTTTCAAAAAAAAAATCTTCAATGCTTCTGATGTAATTTTTCTTTTTTTGAAATGATACTACATCAAGGAATAGGATTCAGGGTTAGTTACAAGATTATATTGTTTTAGTTACATTATATAAATCTTTATGTTCCTATTTTTCAAAATCAACCAGACTTCAGTTGTGTGTTAAGTCATGTTGTGCAGTACAAGGGTTGTTTCCCAGGCTACTCATTTAGTAGCCTTCTATTTATATGTGTAGAACATTTTTTAAATTAAATCCTGCTGGTTATACTGGGGTAATAAGAAGACAGTGAACACCATGTAGAGTGGTGAAGCCAGAGAAAGAAATGAATGGCACACTTGAAGATGTACTCACCCTAAATAGCTCATTTTCCCCATCTCTCTCTCTCTCTTTCCATTGCTATAATGGACTTGGTGTTCATAGTTTTCATATTGACAAGGCAATGTGAGACTGCCACATGCACGGTATCACTCTGGTGTGTCTTTTTCTTTTTTCTTTTAAGCAACTGCAGATCTAGTGTCAACTCATGCCCTGAGGGAAAAAGGGAAAGGACTCCATGCCAATAATTTGAAATCCTGATATCATCAGCTACTGAACTATTTCATAAATTATAAAAAAAAATCTTTTAATTTTTTATTAATTAAAAATTTCATTCTGAAACCATTGGGGCTGTAGAACAAGGAGGAAGTCTTTAATTTATGAAAAACAATGCCGCCAGTAGATCATTGTGGGTGTGGCAGGGGAATCAGAAATCTTTAATTTCCTAAAATTTCACAGTAGCTAATCAGCCTTCTACAGCATAAATTTTAAAAAACAACAAGATTTCACTGAGTCTGACTTCCATCTTCACCAGCCCATTTCATATGTCTCCTCCCATCCAGTGTTTGGAAACGTTAACGTTTCCGGACAGTAACCTTCAGGATTTCCCAGTTTGTTTGGCCAAATTATTATTTGAATGCTAAAAATAAAAAATAAAAAAATATCAATGGTTCTAGAATACATGAGTCAATTACACAACCCTTTTCTCCCCTCACAGGTCCTGGAAGTTGTGAAGCAACCAGAAGAGAGGCCATGATGTTTGTGAGTGAAGTAGAACAACTCCTCACGGATTCCAACAGCTCCCATTTTCCGTTTGGACAAAGCTTCTTAATGGCCAAAGTGGGGGCATTCATGGATGATGAGCTTCTCAGTAACGTATCTCAGACAAGTGTCATCTTTTCAGAAAAATTATTGACTGGAAGTGACTATGCCATCCGGCTGGCTGCCCAATCAAGTATGTTGACAGGCATTAACATCAGGGACACCTTTATTATTTATTTATTTATTTGTTTGTTTGTTAAGCTTTTACCCCGCCCATCTTCCAGGGTGGAACTCTGGGCGGCTTACAACAATACCATTTAAAACAAGGCAAACCACGATAACAATAAAATAAAAATAAAATAGAGGGCATAACCCAGGCAAAGATGACAGGGCGAGGGAAAAAAAACCCTAACTAGAAAGGTCGCCAAACACCTCCCTAAAAAGGTGAGTTTTCAGGGTTTTTTTGAAGGCGGGCAGGCGCAGCTCACTGGGAAGACTGTTCCACAGCGTGGGGCCCACCACAGAAAAGGCACGGTCACGCGTACGCGATTTCCGCGCCTCTCTGGGCGTGGCCACCTACTCTTTATCTGTGCCTAGATGCCCCAAGGACATCCAGTCTTGCCTAATTGCGGAAGCTAAGCAGGGCTGGGCCTGGTTAGTATTTGGGTGGGTGACCATCAGGGAATACCAGGTGAAGCAAATGACTCCAGTAATCTTGCCAAGAAAACTCCATGGACCTGGGGTCACAAAGAGTCGATCATGACTGTAACGACACAACACACACCCAAGGCGGCTTACAGTACTAATTCAATACACTTAACAAATTAAAATCAAGACAGATATATTAAAATACATTGAAATATTTAAAATATTAAAGATAACAATATATTTTTAATATTTAAAATATTAAAGAGAACGAAAAACAACATTTAAAAACAATAATAAAAACACTATAATGCTTAAATAAAAAACACCATAGTACTTAAAGCACACTGTGGATGGTTTACAATTTATTTATTTATTTATTTATTTATTTAATATACCACCCATCTGGCAGAAAGCTAGGCAGTTTAAAACATGAAACAAACGGGCAGAACTCTGCATAATTCAGTTATGCAGGTTACAGATTGCCCCCTACCCCAAAAGCTGGATCCTTCTTTTACCAGCCTCAGATGGGTAGAAGGCTGAGTCATCCATGAGCCAGCTTCCTGGGACCGAACCCCAGCTCATAAGTACAGTGATAGCTGCAGAGCAGCTGTTTAACCACTGCACCATGAAGCTATTATTCTGCTTTCCTGGCTTTCTTAGCAGGTTAAAAGTTCTAAGTTTAACCTCCTGACCTCCCTAGATAGAACTGGAAAAGCGAACCTTTCATTGCACTCTAGCCGTTGTTGAACTCCAACTCCAACCGTTGGTCATGTTGACTGGTGTTGATGGCAGGTGGCACCCCACATCTCTGTAAACCACAAAACTGGCAAATATGGGTTCTGGTAATAGCATGCAAGACATGGAACAAATGTGCTCCAATTTGTGTGTGTGTGTTGTGTCGTTACAGTCGTGACCGACCCTTCATGACCCCATGTCCATGGAGTTTTCTTGGCAGGAATACTGGAGTGGTTTGCCAGTTCCTACTCCAGGTGCCTACAGCACCTGGTATTCCCTGGTGGTTTCCCATCCAAGTACTAACCAGGGCCGACCCTGCTTAGCTTCCGAAATCAGGCGAGATTGGATGTACTTAGGGCATCTAGGTAGCCAGTGCTCCAATTTACCTGACATTATTTATGAATTTGTAGAACAGCTGCTTCATTTTTCTTATTCTTGGTGCTTATAATCCTGGCTTGACATGGCGTGTGCTCTCTTCTTCTTTTTTTCTTAGCCTTGCAATTCTATTGGAGAAGTCTGTTTACGTCAAATGATTCTTCACGGGAAATCTTGTCCCTGGCATTTCAACCTTACATCCCTCAGTGTAATGGGATGGGCAACTGGGAACCTGTCCAGTGCTATGAGAGCACAGGTGAGTGATGACTAAATTAAGGACAGAATCATAGAATCATAGAATAGTGAAGTTGGAAGGAACCTAAAAGCGATCAAGTCCAACCCCCTGCTCCATGCTAGAATGCCAATCAAGGAGATTTGCCAGGCCGTTGTCCAAATTTCTCTTTAGTGCCATAGGAACAAAAGATCATAAGAAGAGCCATGCTGGATCAGGCCAAAGGCCCAAATAGTCCAGCTTCCTGTATCTCACCGTGGCCCCACCAGATTTATTTATTTATTTATTTATTTAAAGACTTATATCCCGCCCATCTTTCCTGACAGGAACTCTGGGCGGCTAACAATGTTAAAAAGACATTGTTAAGATGTGTCTGGGAGTGCACAATACTAGATACGGTATCTGTTTCTTGATACCACTCCCCTGCATCTGGCCCTTGAAGTACCCTGGTTTTAAGCCTAGAGATTACACATCTCCATCATGGTTTGTAACCTGTGATGGGCTTCTCCTCCACGAATCTGTTCAATCCTCTTTTGAAGGCATCCAGTCCAGATGCCATCACCACATCCTGTAGCAAGGAGTTCCACAGACTAACAACATGCTGGGTAAAAAAATATTTTCTTTTGTCTGTTCTCACTCTCCCAACCCTCAGTTTGAGTGGATGTCTCCTAGTTCTGGTATTTTGTGAGAGGGACAAGAGCGTCCCTCAATCCACTTTACTCATGCCCTGCATTATATTGCATGTCTCAATCATAGCCAATCCAGTGTTGGAGCACTCACCACCTCTGGAGGTCATGGGTTCCATTGCTGTACTGCTCTAAACATTTGAATAAGCAACAACGGCATTTCATGACTGGTGGCGTGAGCATGTCATTGATGTGTTTACATATTGTCCCTCAATGTCAGGCGCAGAATTTGAAGGGATCCTGAGTAAATGACAAGCAAGCTCCAGGTTTACGGGCAAGGAGACACATTTATTCAGTAACTTACACAAGACACTCAACAGCTGGAATGCAGGATATTGTAGACCATGTGCATGGCAAAAAAAATAAAAAGACAAATCAAAGAAAGAAAACTTTTGTACATTTTTGCTCTTTATACTGATAATTTGCAGCTGGCTAAATACATTATTAATTCACATCTTTGAAAAATGATAAATGCATGATCATCACTAACTCCCCCCCCACACACCCTTTTCATTGTCCTACCATGGTAAGCTCTAGTACACATAAACAAGCTTATTCACAACATTTGATGAGCACATGTCCTGTCTCCAGCTCCCTTCATTTCTTTAAATATCGTTAAGGAGGTTTGACAATCTTTGTTCCATCTCAGAAATGAGGAACACTGCTTAACCACAGAAAATTGAAAATAGACCCTCCTCTAAATACCAGACCCTACAGTTTAGATAGAAGCAGAGCAGAATTCTCTCTCTCTCTCTCTCTCTCTCTCTCTCTCTCTCTCTGCAAGAAGGATTCAGATGTTTTAAATATAAGGACTATCTGGATACCTGCCTGTTCAACATATATGCAGTATATATAAATAAAAGGATATTACCAAAATGCCAGCCCAAAAGCCTTTAGTTGAAATGGAATGACTTTGTGAATGGTTGCCCCAGATCAACCAGTGACAGAAGTGGGGTGCACCAATGAAAATAATAGTCTTTTGTCTCCTTTTGGAAAGGACAAAATAAGCAGAAAGACTTTGCAATTTGAGAAAGAAAGCCAGTCGTGGTTTTAAGGGAAGCCCCTATGCAATTTTGAATGCTTGCTCTGTCGACCAGTCCTGTATCACAAGCGATGGTTAACTGTCATGTGATTTTGACTATTCACAGACACTAGATAATTATATTTTCTATCTCATTTTAGGTCACTGCTGGTGCGTTAATGAGAAGGGACAGTATATAGCAGATTCACTAGTGACACGTTCGATACAGCTGCCCCAATGTAAGCTGCCTTCCTCTCTTAAAACTTTGTTCTTTTCTGGCAGTAAATATTGCAAAGAAAGTAAGGTGAATGTGATGAAGCTTGACAAACTCTGGGGCTGGATTCATAGGTCAGTAGCTCAGTCAAAGATGCCAGTTTTATCACAAAAGAATGGTAGCAGGATCATAAGAACATAAGAGCCATGCTGGATCAGGCCAAAGGCCCATCTAGTCCAGCTTCCTGTATTTCACAGTGGCCCCACCAGATGCCTATGGGAGTGCATGAGACTAGATATCTGTCTCCTGATACCACTCCCCTACATCTGGCCCTTGAAGTACCCTGGTTTAAAGCCTGGAGATGACACATCTCCATCATGGTTTGTAACCTGGGATGGACTTCTCCCCCAGGAATCTGTCCAGTCCTCTTTTGAAGGCATCCAGGCTAGATTCCATCTCTACCTCTTGTGGCAGGGAGTTCCACAGACTCCTAGGGCTTTCTAGCAAGGGTTAAGAAGATCTGTACCCAGAAGCTGGGGTAGCTGCTGCTTGTTGGTGTAAATCAGGATTGAGATGTGCCATGCCTTGTTGCTGAATCTGGGGTACAGAACTGGTCCACTTGGGCTTCCTACTTGGCTATGTTCACATCCCCATGGCACCATTATTTCTCCTTTCACAGGCTGACAGCTTTTCAATGGATTGCTCCTGTTCTAAAACCTATGATGTTGAATTACCTGTCTCTCTTCCTGCCTGCAATCCCTAAATTACTGGACCCATTAGAGGCTGGTGACTCCAGTTATACGGGGGCAATGAATCCATTCCAGGTTTTAGTAGGAGCAATGTGGAATGCTTCAGCATCCTATCCAAAGGAGTTTCAGCACTTTGGATAGTTCCTCTTATTTTTTTGTGTAAAATCTGGGCAGATTCACTGTCCCAGGGAAATCAGTCTGGTATATGAGCTTTGGCTATAACAAGTCAGCATTTTGACCCCATGCTTTTGCCTTTGACGCTGCCAACTTCTGCTAGGAAACCCTTGAAAAACTCTCTAAGTTTTCAGTTCTTCCTCACTCAGAGTAGTATTTTCCTGTCTTTTGCGACTAGACGATTCTGAATCAGATGGCCTAATGATCTTACTCACAATATGGCAGGTTCATATGCACATGGAGACATCCAACACGTTGCCCACGAAACCTACACCTGGGCTGTGATGTGAGCATTTTTGTACCTAGTTTAGGAGGCGTTCATTAAATGTAGGATGCTTCAGCATAAAATGCCAACTTCATTAACAAAACAGAATACACGCCAGCACCTCAGGCTTATAAAACAAAGGAAATAATGGAAGGAAGCTAATGTATCTGTTTCCAAATTATGTATGGTATACGTTGGTAACAACAGGACAAGCTGTTTGCTAGAAATGTTGTAGGTGCCATTTTGTTTCTTGAGTAACTATGAAAGAACTGTTTCCAGCTTCATCCTTGCTCTCAAATCCACATTTTCCTGGAGATTTATTGAACTGCTGGGTAGTTCAGTGGCTTAGGTCTCCCTGACACGGGTTAGACTCAATGATGCTCTGTCAGCTCTTCTGTTCTATGATGATGATGATGATGATGATGATGATGATGATGATGATGATGATGATGATGATTGGGGGGACATTTTCAGCCATTGGATAACTCATCTGGAACCCCTGAAAGCTTCTCCAAGGATGGATTTGCACCATTACCGCATGACCCCTGTGTACACAAGCACATGCACATGTGTGCAGCTGCTTGGTTCCTCTGCTTGTCTGAATAAAGCCAATTGTCTTTTCCATAGCCGTGTTCTTCTCAATGCCTTCAGGTGCCATTTGGTCACCATGTGGGAACTAAATGAACCAGAGAGGCAGGTGGTACGTTGACTGGAACTTGTAGGACTCAGGGAGATGATTATCTTAATGCAGGTCAGACGTCATGTCAGCGTGCCCAGACCAACGCATTGATCTCCAGCTGGAAGCTGAACGGACAGAAGCTTAAGAACAGCTCAGCAGATGTGTTCACTCCCTCCTGTCTTGAGGCAAGTTGTTTGGTAGTGAAATATATGTTTGGAACCTCTAGTCCGTATATTTCAGTATCTTCACAATATCTTTCCAGAGTGAAAAAAATACATGTCATTTTGCGTCTGAGAACTCTACTCTAGAAACCTTGTTTGGGATAGAGCAATGTGCTTCCATCTCTCTTTCATGGCGGTTGAAAAAAAAAAAAGGAATGTGTCACCTCCCCCACCCACCCACCCACCCACCAGGCAGTCACAAGTTCAATAAATTGTTTTGAAAGGGTCTAGAGTTCCTACCTTTCACCATCTTACTGCCATCACCAAGACAAGTCTTTGGATTGAATGTCAGGCCTTGATGTACTATGACATTGTAAGAGAATAATGGCCACAAGCCATCACAAAGAACAATTTCTTCCCTATAGAGAAAATAGAAATTGTTAGATTTATGCACCAAATTTGCACCTTTCGGTTAAAAGTGCAGACTCAGAAATCTTGGGCTCATCCTTCCAACACACACCCATGTGCATGTAAAAGTCTCTCAGATCTCAGCTGAGCAAACTTGGCTATGGTCTTTTTGGCATCTTCTCATGAAATCTGATCATGATTTTTTTATTTTTTTAAAAGTTTTTGTTTTTGGTTATGGACCCCCATCCCCCCAACCCAAAAATATCTTAAATGAAAAAATGAAGAGTTTAAATTAATTAATAAAAATAATCAAGCTCCCCCCAAGCCCCCCCCCCAAAAAAACTAGAAATGCCTTTAAAATCAAGGAGGTATTTCCCTAACAGACCTTGTTAAGAAGCACTATCATTGTGTCAAATCCTCTGCCCTCTCTCTTTTTTATATCAAAGTTTGGGCAGTGATGATGACAGCTGAGGGTTCTGCTCGACTCTTCTAAGCTCTGTCCTTGACTAACCCAAAATTGTCATGTGTTTGCTACATTTCTATCCCACCTTTCTTCCAAAGAGGCTCAAGGTGCTTCTTTTCTTCAGCAGATTCCCTCAGCAGCCCTGTGAGGTTGGGTTAAGTTACAAGATAGCGACTGGGTCAAAGAATTTCATGGCAAAGGGAGGGTTTGAACCTGCTTTTAACCCATATTTACCACACAGACTGTCTTCCTAGATAAGTGGATTCTCATCCTTGGATCCCCAGATGTTCTTGGACTACAAGTCCCAGAAATTGTGGCCAGCACAGCTAGTCGTAAAGGCTTCTTGGAGTTTTGGTCCAAGAACATATGGAGACCCAAGGTTGGGAACAATGGCCCTAGATCAGGGGTGTCCAAAGTTTGGCCCTCCAGATGTTTTGGGCCACAACTCCCAGAATTCAAAGCATGTATTGTCAATGACAAAGGCCTGTGGGAGTTGTGGTCCAAAACATCTGGAGGGCCAAACTTTGGACACCACTGCCCTAGATAAAAGAAGAAATGGTCAGGCAACTTGTTAGCTTGAAAAAATAAAACCAGGAAGTCCAGGTGAAGTTGTCTGGAAGTTGAATGATGGCAACTGGATTTCTTTTTTTTTGTGTGAGATCAAAATGTTTCACTACTCTTCCAAGCAGCGTTGTCAGTCAAATGTTTAATGCACTAAAAGTCTTCATCACAATTCTTCTTGATAATGTCCCCATGCAACACCAGGCTGTATAATACCCACATTTCCAGAAAAGGGCATGTTTTACTGCCTTCATCTGAATCACCCTGATTCCCAGGTCTTTGGAATAACAGTATTTGCAGAATATTATAAAGTTACCCTTTGTTTTTAGACTGGCGAGTATGCTGGATTGCAGACGACAGACACGCAGGCCTGGTGCGTTGATCCTACATCAGGAGAAGTGCTTCAGCAGAGCTTTCTTGATTCCAGCAGCAGACCTCAGTGTAAGCTTCTATTATTTGCTAGACATGGAGAAAAAAATAGGATTAGGCAATAGGCATGTTTAGCCTGTGGAAGAGAAGATGGAGAGGAGACGCGATAGGAGTCTTCCAAGACCTGAAGGGTTGCCACAGGGAAGAGGGCATTGATTTATTCTAAGTTGCACTTGAGGGTATGACAAGAACCAATGGGTGGAAACTCGTCAATAGGACAATATTTATTTATAGAAGCTACTTGGCCAGAGCACTCCTCCTAACACTCAGGGGTGGGCAACTTTCAGAGGTCTAAGGCCTGCCCACCCCTGTCACTGTGCCAACCCATGTAATATTTGACTTTCCAAAAGACTTTTTTAAAAAAAACACATGAAAATGGACCTCATGGCTCTGGAAAGACCGTTTTCAAAATACAGTGTGTCTGAGGTGGGGTGGGGGTGGGGACACAGAGGGTGTACAGAGGGCCTGAGGTGCTGACACAAACATAGCAAAAGAATCCCCTGCAACATCTAGAACAGTGGTCCCCAACCTGGGGGGTCGAGACCCCTTTGGGGATCGAACGACCCTTTCACAGGGGTCGCCATGAGCCAGTGATGAAAAAGGCACAAACGGCTTGGGTCTGGAGGAGGAGGGGAGGAAGCGGGGGAGTGAGTGAGTTACAGCTTGATAGGTTAGAGGTAGAGATGGGCACGACTTGAAAAATTTTTTTTCCGAGTTGTCGTTAGTCGGGCCAGTCCCGTTTCGGGTCGTTTCCGGTTTTCGCGAAAATTTGCAAAAATTAGTCGGTTCGTTTTCGTTTTTTCGTTGTCGTTAGTACTGGTTTTTTTTGGGGGGGGAGCGGGCTCCTGGAGGCACCTCTGTGGGGTGGGTGCCTCCTCTGGCCCGCTATAAAGGGAAAGTGGGCTCCTGGAGGCACCCGTGGGTGCCTCCTGCCACTAGGAAGGGGAAGCAGGCTCCAAGAGACCCCTCTACATGGGGGTCTCCCTTCCTCACCTGCTGCTGCTGCAAAATGCTATGCAATAGCCATATGGATATTGCATAACATAATGTGCAGACGTGAGACCAGTGTGAGAATGATAGGGTCATGCCCGCCCTGCACAAGGCTCTGGCACCACCATGTCTCACACAGAAGGGAATTGTACTTGCTGCGTGTAGTGCAATGCAAGCAAGTAGATCTGGCTTTAAGGTGGCTTAGTGCAAGAGCTAGGGTTAGGCTAGTGACGGGTAAGGTTACGGTGGGCTAGTGGGTTGCACCTCTGGGTGCCTCTCTGACCCACTAAGAAGACAGTCTGTGACGTATGGGTACGGAGTCAAGGGTTAGGGTTAGGGCTAGGGCAGGTTTTAGGGGGCTTTTTGGCACATCCCAGAAGTCTCCATGGCCAAGTGGCCATGCGACTGGTGGGATGGCTCCAAAAATTTGCATGGTTGTCCACTCCCACATGGCTGGCCACTTGGCCAGCCCATCATTGCGCAGGTGTAAATAAAATAAAATAAAATAAAATCAATGGAGGACAGAGGAGGAGAGGAGAGACATTTTGTTGCAAGAAAAAACCCACTGCTACTGTGAAAAATCTGGCAGTTTATAAATTTTCGCGTGTTTCTGTTGTGCTTGTGTGTTTTTGGACCACGATTTCAAAAACAATATTGCGTTTGCCGCCCCATTTTGGATCCCCCGCCCGCACCGCATGGCATGGCGATGGCGACTCGCGAGTCCGGCTGCCCAGGACGGGGGGGAGGCGGGACCCCCCCCTCCAGAAACCACCCCTCCGGTAGGTTCCCTGCGCCCTTAGTCAAGCAGGCATTTTTCCGCCTGCTTTTTTGGCCCGGGAACGGGTGGGGGGAGAGTTTAAAAGTTTTTTCCTGTGCTGTCCGTGCCGCTTGCTTGCACTTTAATTGCGGCGGCCGGCGGCGAGACTGGGCTTTTTGCTGGCTGCGAGCCTGCGGCGAGTCCCACAGAGCAGCCCACTAGGACGGGGGATGGGGGGGAGGCCGGGGACCTCCAGAAACCACCCCTCCGGTAGGTGCCCTGCGCCCTTAGTCAAGCAGGCATTTTTCCGCCTGCTTTTTTGGCCCGGGAATGGGTGGGGGGATAGTTTAAAAGTTTTTTCCTGTGCCGTCCGTGCCGCTTGCTTGTGCTTTAATTGCGGGCGGCCGGCGGCGATACTGGGCATTTTGGTGGCTGCGAGCCTGCGGCGAGTCCCACCAGAGCAGCCGAGGACGGGGGATGAGGGGGGAGGCCAGGGACCTCCAGAAACAACCCCTCTGGTAGGTGCCCTGAGGCACGGCAGGCATTTTCCCGCCTGCTTTTTGGCCGGGAACCGGGTTTTTTTAACTTTTAAAAACTTTTTTTCTGTGCCGCGTGTGGCATCGCGCGATCTCGCGATGCAAGTAACGAGCACGACAAATCAGACCAAAATTGTTCGTTCGTCGGTTCGAGCTCGAAGTCTGGGGGAGTAATTCCCGTTACCGTTTCCGTAGAGTAATGGAACCGAGTAACGGAAACGGAAACGGAAATACCGCTAAGTCGTGCCCATCTCTAGTTAGAGGGGATGTCAGTCAAGGGCACTGGAGGGTGTGATTGGCTGAGGGTGCCTGTAGAGGGAAGTTCTCTATGGCATCTGCGGCAGTGGCCTGCCAAAAGGGGGCTTTTGGCCTCTTCCAAGCAGGGCAAAGGGTCACCACCACATGAGTAACTGTACTAAAGGGTTGTGGCCTTAGGAAGGTTGGGAACCACTTATCTAGAAGGTGCGAAGGGATTCACAGAAAATAAACCAATACCAATTGAGATTTGCTGTACGTGCAGCTGTGCTGGTGGACACGTCGGCACCCATGGCAGGGCACAGATACTTTGCTTATCTTTATGCCTCTTAAAGGAGATACTGAATGGATCCCTATATGTGTCTAAAATAAAAATGTAAAAGTATAGGGCAGCCGATAAAAAGGAGAGGAAGGGAGGTGTGTAGTGGTGTTTCAGGCAACTGGAATTGGAGAAATGCTGTCCACTAAAATAATGTCATTGTGCAGACCTCTGACAAACAGGCGCTTAGCTGCCCATCTTGTAGCCATGGCCGCCATACTAGCCAAGACATATGGGAGTCTTTGACATCAGAGATGGTTTTACAAAACATGTATGTTTTAAAATCACTTTCCAAAGAAACATTGGCTGGAATGTTTCAACTCTTTATGTCAACTGATGTTTTCTGCAGCACCTTGTCAACTAGTCAGGGCAAGGTATACCGATTGTACACAACCAGTGATGGGATTATGGTCACCACCTGTTTAGGTGATCGAATCTACTCCTGTACTGATGAACATGCCAACTTAAGGTCCCTCCTTCATCATCATCTCTCTCTCTCTCTCTCTCTCTCTCTCTCTCTCTCTCTCTCTCTCTCTCTCTCATCTCATTTTATAGGTCCTGGTTACTGCAGTGTGCTGAGATCCAAGGCCCTCCAACGGGAAATTGGCAAGGGGTACATCCCTCAGTGTGTAAGTGATGGTAGAACCTTCTCACCGATGCAATGGACAGAGGACCAGGAAAGCTACTGGTGTGCCTTTGAGAATGGAGAGGAAGCCCCTGGGACACGGGTCAATAGCAAGAAGCTCCATTGTGAACGTGAGTCCCAGGCTTTGTTGACATCCTAATGCAGCTCCAACTGGAAAGAGGGTTACCTAGTATCGGAGTGGCAGATCTTTGTAAACACAGATCAGGAGAACATTCCTAGCTATGTCTCCAGTCCCCAAAGGCAGGCAGGTGCGTTGACTGAGAACAGATCCAGGAGCCTCCAAACAACAGAACTTTTGTTCTCTCAAAGAGCAGGAGGGAAAAATTTTTTATAGACAGACTGTAACTATGTAGAGCTGAAAACACCACCATGTTGGAGAGAGGTGATTCAGGGAGTCTTTTGCATTCACAAAGCCAGTAATCACATGCTTATGTCTTGAAGAGTGATCACAAAACAAAGACAGCTTAATTTGCATGTGCACACAAGAAAAAGATCTTCCCATGACATCAGATTTTCCTCTTCAGATCATGGGTTGTTTGTAACATTTGGTTTTGCCCTTCACAGACAGAACACATAGGGATCTAAATCTGCCCTCTATACACTTACCACCACTCTTATATGATAACAAAACTACATATATCTGTGAAGATTCTCAGTCATCCAGGTTCGTTTAACTGGGAGTTGAGTCATGGCTACTGGACTTCTTTTTTGAGAGATAGAAACGTTTCGCTGTTCATCCAAAGCTGTTTGGATGAACAGCGAAACGTTTCTATCTCTCAAAAAAGAAGTCCAGTAGCCATGACTCAACTCCCAGTTAAAACTACATATACTTATTTTGAAAGAAGTTTTTCTGGGTCCAAGCCAGAACATAACAGGTGGAGAATTCTGGAGACCACAATTCAAAAAAGTAGCTTTTCCTAACTCTAGAACTATACAGACTCATATTAAAAAGTAGTAAGAATGATAGTACCAAAAGGAAATATTTTAGATCAGGAGTTCGTGCTTTCCTTGCATTATTTGGTCATCTTATTCATGGGGTGCTTTTATCTCTTTCCTTCATCCATATGCATCCTTCCTGCCAGTGTTGATTTAGCAGAGAAGCCCTTGTCCCCTAATTGTCTGCATCATGTTCTGCCTAGGTCCTCTGTGTCGCTTGCCTTTTGATGCCACCGGCATGACCAATGGTGGTGTCTTCTGCAACACCTCTGATGTAGCTCCAAAGACTCAGCAGTGTCGGGTCATTTGTTCTCCAGGATTCCACAGTGTCTTTTCCAGCAACAAGATGTTACTCTGTGATACAGAGAGTCATCTCTGGATAGGAGACCTGCCCCATTCTCTAGCCTGTCAAAGTAAGTACACTATATCAATTATGAATCTGCAGGTAACTTAGTTGGGGGGCCATGGATAATCTGAGTTTTGATCATCATTGGTTTTGGACAAAGTCAAAAGTATTCCAAGTACTATAAGAGACCTTTGGGTAGTGGGCAGCATATAAATTGTATAAAATAAAATAAAATAAAAATATAAGATTATAACACCCACTAGTACTTTTTGTCCTTGATGGTCCATCAAAGCTAACATTTATCCTTGACATGGTTAATTCCAGTGTGAGATCAGATCATCTTTTCAATCATGTTGAAGTTCCCGTGGGTACCAAGATATAAGTTATTTCATTGTTGAAATGATTCCAGGCAACACTGGCTTGTCTATTTCTACAAGTTTTATTTATCTAGTTGTTTTTATGCCTATATTTTCTTTAAAAAAATCCTAATAATTCCAAAATGACTTTAAATCTTAAATACTTCGCTTCTTTCTTCCGAAACATATTTTTTGAAAGTAAATTCTAGTGGTTTCAGTGGGATTTGCATCCAAGCACTCATGCTTAGGATGGGTTTTATGTAGGTGCCTCATCTGAACTATACACATTATCCTCATCCTCATGGTAAAATTGCAGGGCTGGAAGGCACCCTATGGAGTGCTGGATCCAGCTCTGGCCAAAGAAGCATAGCAGGGAACTGAATTACCAATTCCTGGCTCTGCAGCCAGAGAATTAAACCACTGAGGTCTCCATATGAGCACCAGATGTTTCATTTTGGCATATGCAATTGGTTCATGTAACCTTTAGATTATGTTACATTTGTGTTTTTAAAAAATTCTAAAGCAACTGGCTCTTCAGGCTTATTGCCATCTTTACTGCCTTCTCTGCTTCCTAAATAAGAACATAAGAAGAGCCATGCTGGATCAGGCCAAAGGCCCATCTAGTCCAGCTTCCTATATCTCACAGTGGCCCCACCAGATGCCTCTGGGAGCTCATGAGACTAGATATCTCTCTCCTGATACCACTCCCCTGCATCTGGCCCTTGAAGTACCCCATGTTTTAAGCCTGGAGATGACACTTCTCCATCATGGTTTGTAGCCTGTGATGGACTTCTCCTCCAGGAATCTGTCCAATTCTCTTTTGAAGGCATCCAGACTAGATGCCATCACCACCTCTTGTGGCAGGGAGTTCCACAGACTAACAACACGCTGGGTAAAAAAATATTTTCTTTCGTTTGTTCTCCACTGGGAAATAACTATTCCCTCTCTTTGGAAAAAAATTAAAGCAGTAGTATAGGGGAATGAGTCTTCTGAATCTTGGCACATATCACTAACCATCTCCTCTGCGTTCATGGATTTGGCCATCCAGACTTCTTGACAGGCATAAGGCGGAAGAGGCTATGGCCTATATATGACTACTGAGCACTGCAAAATTTAGAGGCTATTAGAAAACGCCATGGACATGGGGGTCACGAAGAGTCAGTCATGACTGTAACGAAACAACACACACACACACACACACACACACACACACACACACACAGAAATTTATCTCAAAATGTACTCCGTTTTCCTACCCAGTCACCTGGGATAGCTGAGATATCTGCTTGCAGAGATGCCTGTTGGTGGCTATGAAATTGAAAGTCAGCGCCCACCTCCGACATCAGTGCAGTGATGATTTTTCTTTTGAATCCCTCTCACTGTCACCATAGCACATCTGATCTCGCCTGATTTTGGAAGCTAAGCAGGGCTGGGCCGGGTTAGTAGTTGGATGGGAGACCACCAGGGTATACCAGGTGCTGTAGGCGCCTGGAGTAGGAACTGGCAAACCACTCTAGTATTCCTGCCAAAAAAAAACTCCATGGACATGGGGTCATGAAGAGTTGGTCATGACTGTAACAACACAACACAACACAACACAACACAACACAACACACACACACACACACAGAGAGAGAGAGAGAGAGAGAGAGAGAGAGAGAGAGAGAGAGAGAGAGAGAGAGAGAGAGAGAGTCACCATAGTCCTCCCTCTTCATTGTGGCCACTCAGAGCTCTACAAGAACAGGCTTCCCATTGGAATGTGCTATCTGATGCCACGGCTCAATAGCTCACCCCATCAAAGAAATGCACTGCAATGCTTACCTATTGTTGTTGTAGTCCATACATCTGCTGTTGACCCTGGCTCTGACTATTGTTTGCTTGGCCAATGGATACCTATGGCTTCTCCCATTTTGCTTGTCCACAGTTAAGATGCAACTTACCTTGAGAGGTCCACTGACTCTTTCCTTAGTGTCTGTCTCTGCCCCCTCTCACATTTTGGTATATTTAGAACTGCAATAAGACCCCACATCTTCAGGCGGATCGATTTCAAGCCCACACACCCCATGGAGGCTGAAAAACATGGATTAGAGCAAACTGGATTTTTCTAATGAACACAGCAGGGTCTCAGGAAACTCTAGTGGTCATTTTTGGTAAATTCACCTTTAGAACGATGTATTTCTCAGATTTTTTGCTTAATATTTTTAATATTCTCAGACTGTAATACTATCTCATATATTGACTTAGACGTAAACCCCACCATGTGTAAAGGCATTTACTTCAAGGCACACGTGCAGAGGATTCCAGGTTTAAAGCCTGGATATTTCAATGGGCAGGTTGAGACATGCTGAAGAGCTTTATTTAGGATGGATTATGCCCACATATGCATTGCACTGAATAAGTACAAACTAAGGGTGTTTGTATTGTTCTGAATTCTTTGCCCCCCCCAACTGTTTCACTCTTTCTTCTCCTTGTTTCCTTTTTACAATAAAGTTTCTCAAAAATACTTTTTTTTGGGGTGGGAGTATATCTAGAGGTCAAATCCTGTCCCATGGAAGCTCTGGGCAGTACTTACCATTTTGAGGGGAAAGGCTTTTAATAATCTGTTTGGGGGGGTCAGGGGTCAAGGAATGGCTGGGAGGAGAGGACGGTGGCTGAATGAGTTGACCTTCATTCTTATGAACCGTTGGCTTAACTCCAGGTATTGCAACAAAACTTTTAGGGTAGCATTAGTATATTATTATTGCACAGTATTACTATGATACTAGGTAGTTGTTCCTTTAATTTCTGTCTCATGCTCCAGTCTCTACTCTTTGTGTGTGTGTGTGTGTGTGTGTGTGTGTGTGTGTGTGTGTGTGTGTGTGTGTGTGTGTGTGTGTGTGTGTGTGTGTGTGTGTGTGTGTAGGGGAGGGTTAAGTTATCACATCTGAAGTTGTGAAATGTATATGAAATAAGCTACAGCAACAACAAAAGTTAGCGGGGCAAGTGTCAGGCTTTTCGTATGATCATTTTCTTAATCCCGGTCTATTTTCAGGGCTCCAGCCATTCCAGAGTGTTCAGACTCAAATGCAGTTCCACCTCCTCCTCCCTCCTGAGAAGGCCTGCAGTCCAGATTATTCTGGGCTGCTAGAAGCATTCCAGATCTTTATTCTGGATGAGATGAAGGCCCGTGGATTTTGCCATATCCAGGTATCCATGCATTCTAAAATCCATATCAATAATGACCTACTGCAGCTTTGCCTTACTGCCATAATTGCCATTTAGTCATGGCATAAAAATTGCACATGCACACTGATTTTTGCCTTTCTGATCCAGTCATGTTATTAACTGACAGCAGCTGATGGCATATACCCCAGAACACACACTGGGTGTGTGTGTGTAAAGGATCCTCGCTGGGTTTCTCATCTTATTAGATTTAGGCTGTCTGAACACAAGACACTTGCTTTCATTTGCCTGAAGAATGTGAAAGCTCATAAGATGTTTCAACTACTGTGATTAATATATAATGGTAGCATGCTAGGATGGCTTCTGTTTGTGATGTTAGGTGCATACCTGCTCACCCGAGAAGGACTGTTTGATTATCAACAAAGACACCAGCCTATCTCATGCTTCAGTGTCTCGAAGGTAACACTGGGGAAACAAAGCAGTGATCATGCCAGTTTTATTCAAATTATTTGATTTACAGGGGGAAAAACCTAGATAATTTATGGAAAATATAATTCTTGATGCTACAGAAATAGTAGCCAGAATGCCTATATGTTCTTTGCCATCCTAATTGTTCAGGAGAAGAACATGGCAGCTGCCAATCCTCTCTTGCGTGGATGACTCAAATGAGGATGTCTATGCCTCACATTTAAACACACATTAGCATTTGACCAGTGCTGGAGCGTTATTTGGTAAAAGTTGAATTTAGTTGACTCTGCCATGAATAATAGAAATGCCTGCCCTTGGCTAAACATTACAAAGAACCAACCTGGTCATGACGAAGAGTGGTTGAGAAACAGCCGTCAAGGCTTTGCGAATCCTCTTATTTCTCTTTCTTTACCTTTCGCGGTCACAGAGTGCGAGATAATTAATTCAGCAAATGTGGATGGAAAAATCAGGCTCATTCGTTCGGTTTTTTTTTTAAAAAATGGCATAGATATATATCCCAGCACCTCACCATCCTTGTATTATAGACGGCCAAGTCACATAAAATAGTTTCCATTGGGCCTAACTTATTTTAGGTAAATGTAACAAGTCCTTAATATCCCAGACTTTGTTCAGCTATTTACTTTACTTTTATAAGGGTTGTTTCTGGGCTTGTCCTTTTCTCTAGTTTGGACCAAAATGGTTTAGGATTGCACAGCTGGAAGGGAGCCTGTAGATCACTCAGTCCAGTCCCTGTCAAGGAAGCACAGTGGGGAATTGAACTTACAACCTCCAGCTCCACCCACTGACCTGGCTAGCAGTTCTGATACCATTTTGGGATGGTGTGTGTGTGTGTGTGGGGGGGGACTGGAGGCTTGTGATGCCTTTCTAATAAATGTTTGCAAATGTGCCAGTGGGGAATGGTGGAAACTGGAAGATTCCCAACATTGATAGCACAATGGCTAATTCTGCATTAGATTTCCACAAAAGCAACTGCTTCCTGTTCATATTGGAGATGGGCACGACTTAGCGGTATTCCCGTTTCCGTTTCCGTTACTCGGTTCCGTTACTCTACGGAAATGGTAACGGGAATTACTCCGCCAGACTTTGAGCTTGAACCGACGAACGAACAATTTTGGTCTGATTTGTCGTGCTCGTTCCTTGCATCGCGCGATTGCGCGATGCCACGCGGCACAGAAAAAAAGTTTTTAAAAGTTAAAAAAACCCGGTTCCCGGCCAAAAAGCAGGTGGAAAAATGCCTGCCGTGCCTCAGGGCACCTACCAGAGGGGTTGTTTCTGGAGGTCCCCGGCCTCCCCCCTCATCCCCCGTCCTGGGCTGCTCTGGTGGGACTCGCCGCAGGCTCGCAGCCAGCAAAAAGCCCAGTCTCGCCGCCGCCCGCCCGCAATTAAAGCGCAAGCAAGCGGCACGGACGGCACAGGAAAAAACTTTTAAACTCTCCCCCCACCCATTCCCGGGCCAAAAAAGCAGGCGGAAAAATGCCTGCTTGACTAAGGGCGCAGGGCACCTACCGGAGGGGTGGTTTCTGGAGGTGGGGTCCCGCCTCCCCCCCGTCCTGGGCAGCCGGACTCGAGTCGCCATTTCGCCATGCCATGCGGTGCGGGCGGGGGATCCAAAATGGGGCGGCAAACGCAATATTGTTTTTGAAATCGTGGTCCAAAAACACACAAGCACAACAGAAACACGCGAAAATTTATAAACTGCCAGATTTTTCACAGTAGCAGTGGGTTTTTTCTTGCAACAAAATGTCTCTCCTCTCCTCCTCTGTCCTCCATTGATTTTATTTTATTTTATTTTTTTTACACCTGCGCAATGATGGGCTGGCCGAGTGGCCAGCCATGTGGGAGTGGACAACCATGCAAATTTTTGGAGCCATCCCACCAGTCGCATGGCCACTTGGCCATGGAGACTTCTGGGATGTGCCAAAAAGCCCCCTAAAACCTGCCCTAGCCCTAACCCTAACCCTTGACTCCGTACCCATACGTCACAGACTGTCTTCTTAGTGGGTCAGAGAGGCACCCAGAGGTGCAACTCACTAGCCCACCGTAACCTTACCCGTCACTAGCCTAACCCTAGCCATTGCACTAAGCCACCTTAAAGCCAGATCTACTTGCTTGCATTGCACTACACGCAGCAAGTACAATTCCCTTCTGTGTGAGACATGGTGGTGCGGGAGCCTTGTGCAGGGAAGGCATGACGCTATCACTCTCACACTGGTCTCACTGTCTGCACATTATGTTATGCAATATCCATATGGCTATTGCATAGCATTTTGCAGCAGCAGCAGGTGAGGAGGGGAGACCCCCATGTAGAGGGGTCTCTTGGAGCCTGCTTCCCCTTCCTAGTGGCAGGAGGCACCCACGGGTGCCTCCAGGAGCCCACTTTCCCTTTATAGCGGGCCAGAGGAGGCACCCACCCCACAGAGGTGCCTCCAGGAGCCCGCTCCCCCCCCAAAAAAACAGTACTAACGACAACGAAAAAACAAAAAAACGAACCGACTAATTTTTGCGAATTTTCGCGAAAACCGGAAACGAGCCGAAACGGGACCGGCCCGACTAACGGCAACTCGAAAAATTTTTTTTTCAAGTCGTGCCCATCTCTAGTTCATATGTTAGTTTACTGTCTGCCACTGCCTTATAGAATTGTAGAATCATAGAGTTGGAAGAGTCCTCAACAGCCATCGAAAAAGGAAATCAGACACTCAGCCCTTGATTATTGATGGAGTGTGTGTAGAGTGGGTGACGGACTGTAGGTTTTTGGGAGTTATTCTACAGGAGGATTTGACTTGGAGTGCTAACATTGAAGCACTGGTTAAGAAGGCCCAACAGAGATTATATTTTCTAAGAATTCCCAGGAGGGAACAGTTGTCTTTCTATAAAGCCTTCTACCGGGGCTTTATAGAAAGCACTATCCCTTACTGCCTCTGTGTCTGGTTTGCCAGTTGCACAGTGGCAGATCGAAGGGCGCTCCAGAGGATTATAAACGCCGCCCAGAGGATAGTGGGCTGTCCTCTTCCTCCTTTGGAAGCATTATACAACTCCAGATGCTTAAGGAAGACATCTAGAATTCTGAGAGACTCTTTGCATCCTGGCCACCAATGTTTTGAACTGTTGCCATCTGGCAGGAGATTTGGGCTCTTAGGTCAAGGACAAATAGACTAAAGAACAGTTTTTATCCCAGACCGGTATCTAAGTTAAAAGTGACATTTTTAGCATCATCCTAAGCAGTTTTCAAGTAGTGTTTTAAATTTTTAAGTGGTTTTAAGAGTTTTTAATATTTTGTATGGTGTTTTATGCGTTTTATGTGTTTTGCCTGGTGCCTTGTTTTGAGTGTGTAATGGAACAGCACTCTAATTTCGTTGTGCATATCTTGCATATGTATAATGACAATAAAACTCTTCTATTCTATTCTATTCTATTCTATTCTATTCTATTCTATTCTATTCTATTCTATCTTGTTATTTGCCAGTCTTATTTCTTATCCTTTTATTTGTTATGATTACTTGTTTTTATTATTCTTTGGCTGTTTACCACCCAGAGGTCCTTTAGGAAAGTCGGGCAGTATATAAATGGAAATAATAAATAAATAAATAAATTCCAAGGGTGATTTACTTTCAGTTAACTGAGAAGTTTAATCCCCGTGTCTGTTCCTCTGTCTTTTTCTTCCTCTCTCAGCTTCTCACGGATGAGGCACTCCAGAGAGAGAAAGAGATCAGATACTAGGATTAATTAGGGTTACAAGATCCATTAGTGAAGTACCTCAAGGGAGTTCGATCTTTACCACCGACAGATGAAAATTCTCAACTCTTCAGAGTCTCAATACAGGCTGCTTCTCTGTCTCTCTCCATCCCAACCCAAGTTCTAAGATGATGATGATGATGATGATGATGATGATGATGATGATCATCATCATCATCATCATCATCATCATCATCACCATCATCATAATCATCTCTGTTTGAAAGGCATTCCACAGGACATCTAAGTTGAAAGATTTGTCTTTTTATTTCTTATTTTCAAGGTAAATATCTTAGAGCATCTAATTTCTATTCCTGTCTGTGATGATTCTTCTGCGCTGGTTGAGTGTCTGGCTGCAGACCGCCTGGGAGTGAACGTCACCTGGAGAGTTTTCCTTGAGGACATCCCAGCAGCTTCACTTCCTGACTTACGGAACGTCGGTAGGGTTGGATATTCCTGTTTGTATAGCCTGTTCTGCCAAGAG
The DNA here is from genome assembly GCA_037367245.1 of Phrynocephalus guinanensis. Taxonomy (NCBI): domain Eukaryota; kingdom Metazoa; phylum Chordata; class Lepidosauria; order Squamata; family Agamidae; genus Phrynocephalus; species Phrynocephalus guinanensis. The sequence continues at coordinate 12,451,131 of CM074739.1, read as the reverse complement.
CATTACTGCTGTCTCTGCCTTCTTGGAACATGGCCACTTGTACAAAGTCTGCCAGGGATATAATGTGCAGTAAAAAAAATAATCCAATAAGTGATTCTATAAAGAACCCCTTCCCCCAGCCTCCTCCAGATTGAATGCTCAGAATTAAAGTTATGTGACCCCATGGATTAAAATTTGTTGAGTGATATATGAAAGAATTAATCTTAAATAAGTTGCTGAGGAGGACACCGCTTTTGTGCTGTTTCTAAGCTGGTATTTATTGTACCCAAGTCCATGAACCCTCAGTTACTGCAGAAGAGGGGTGGAAAGTTGCATGTTGGCCAATAACTTGTGGTATCCCCAGATATTTCTGGGAGTTGTATCCTCAAAAATAACTTCCCCAAACTCTGTACTGTAGGATGAACATGGTGGTAATAGAAATGTATGTACTTGGACAAGTCCATTTAGGGAGTCCTACTTGACTTGTGATATAGAACAAAAGAGGAGGGTTCCTCAAATGGTATTCTAAGCAAAAAGTTATTGTAATGCAGAACCTGGGAACACCTAAGATACACAACCATACTTAGAAGGAAACAATTGGCTTATTTCCTGGCACGTTTTCTGCACTTAGAAGGGGACAGGACTGGGAGTTGCGGCCCTAACCAGTATGGTCCGAGTGGGCATGTGTTTATGAGATTTTTTTAACAAGTATTTTTTTTGCAACTTCTGATGGTTTTTACTCCCTAATTAATCACGTCGTGCAGGCATGTTCTTGAGGAAGATGACCAAATTCCAATTCTCTATCCTTACTCGAAGTTTGATGCCCTGCCGTCTTTTGCTTCCTTACAGAAAAAGCAATGGTTAGTGAAAAGCTGGTTGGTCGCTTTGGGGAGCTGATCCGGAGTGGTGGCTTCATTCTCCGTTTGGACAACAAACAGTTCAAAGCAGATCCTTCCAATGCTTTCTTCAAAAATGGAGACTTTAGCCTAAACCCTGAAGTTCAGCTTGGGTGTAGGAGTGGCTTCCAGAAAGTTTCAGCTGTTGGAAGGGCAGACCCAAATCTCCAAGGATGTGGTAGGTCTCATCTAGGATTTTTAATCTTGCGGGAGGGGGACCTTTGTAGTCATTTGTCAGTTTGAAAGTGAAAAGAAACAAAGCATTTTATGTTGCCTTGCAGACAAAGAGGTGTCGTTTCGGATATGCTGGAGTGGCTTTTATTGCTTCAAAAAGCCAGGATCAAAAGAGAACATAAGAGGAGCCATGCTGGATCAGGCCAAAGGGCCATCTAGTCCAGCTTCCTGTATCTCACAGTGGCCCCACCAGATACATCTGGGAGTGCCTGAGACTAGATCTCTGTCTCCTGATACCACTCGCCTGCATCTGGCCCTTGAAGTACCCTGGTTTTAAGCCTGGAGATTACACATCTCCATCATGGTTTGTCACCTGTGATGGACTTCTCCTCCAGGAATCCGTCCAATCCAGACTTTTCTGCTGCGTTTGTTTCCTGCTGCCAACCAGAGGCATAGCAAGGGTTTACAGCACCGGGGGACAAAGTCAGTTCTTCTGCTCTCCAAGGGACAGGGAGGGGCTGAGATGCCATGTTGAAGTTGAAGGCGGTGGCCAGGGAGGTCTCCACGCCAGCTCTGGCAGGTCACCCATAACACACCTTCCTGTGGCTCCTGGGCAGTGAGCAGTTTGACACCCAATTTGGCATTCCCAGATGCTTTGCCTGGGGACAGATGTCTCGCCTTGCTCCCCCCATAGCTACGCCACTGCTGCCGACCCTCAGTTTTGTATTTGGATGTTATCATGCCATGATTCAACCTGAAAGGATTAGAACTGGTCTCAGATTATCTGAGCAATGTTGTCGCACCATCTTCTACTTGTTCAACATTTGAATTTCTCATTCTGTAGCGCATTTGACATTCATTTCATGAGCAGATGGGCATGATATACTTACAATGATCACTAGAACTGATATATTTGTGCTTCTTCTCATCACTGCTAGGGGGATTGGAACCACAGTATGGAGACCTGGGAGCTGAGTTTTGGCAACAGGACTTCTTTTCTTGTAAGATCCAAATGAAGCTACTGTGATCCCACAAGAAAAGAAGCCAAGTTGCCATGACTCAACTCCCAGATAACCTCACCTGGATGACTGAGAATCTTCACAAACATTATATGGGGATTTGTTCAGCCTCCCCATCACCCTCTTATGGTCAAATATGGAATTGCCATTTGTGGCAATCCTTGTACAGTGGTACCTTGCATAAAGGAATTAATTAGTTCCAAATGCAATTCTGTTAAGCAAATTTTCCTATGTACAAATTTCCCATAGGAATGCATTGAAATGGATTAATCCCTAATTACAACCATTTTTCTGTTGTACGGATTCTCCCCATAGGCTATTCTGTTATGCCATTTCCCCCTATCTCTGGATTTTTCCCCTTTAAGCAGATTTTCTGTTAAACAAACTGCTTGTTATACGAGGGTCCACTGCATCTACTGCAAGGACTATCATATCTCAGGCAACCCTGTTTAACGTGCTCTTAGACCATTGTTCTTCCCCCTTAAAGGGGGCTTGGGGGACAGAGAAAAAGTTTTTATAAAAAGCCTGGAGCTTTAAAAAAAAAACTTTTCCCCTCCCTCAAGTGGCTTACAGATGGAACAAAATGGTTCGTTTCAACAAAAAAACCACCCATTTTGTTTCGTCTGTAATGAAATGCTGCTTCCTCGTGTTTTGTTTAGTTTCATTTTGTTATGTAGCGACACGACAAAACAGCATTTCATTTTTCGTTTTGTGCCCATCCCAAAACGGATTTTTCATCCCAAGCTTTTGATCTCCTCTTTCTAGTCTAGCATCACATTTTGACAAAATTGGCAGACAAGAGTGATTATAGATAGATTCATTCTAAATGTCTGGCATTGAAGTCCTTAGGGCTCCGGTCCCACATCCCTTTAAAAGCAGTTTATATTACCAGATAATCTGTGTCTAAAAATGCCGTCCCCACGACCACCGGGGTTTTTGAAAAAAAGGAAAAAAGAAAACCCGGTAATGCCCCTTTAAGCAAGGTTTCTGTGACTCACCCAAGAGGTACGGAAATTTGTGCCTCGCTTTGAAAATCCAGCTTTTAAGGAGGCAGACGCCGTGGGACCATGCAGATGATCCGGGTTTCTTTTTCTTTCTTTTTTCATAGCACCGACCGGCTGTTCCTGGGGCCGATTGGCTATGTTTTTTTTAATTTCCCTGCACATTGGAGCAACAGGAAGTTCAATTGGGTGCTCTAAGCATTAATTTCCCCCAGGCAAGTGGTCCGTTTTTTTTCAAATGCTAGCACCACCTGCTGGCCAAGGGGGGTAAACTGCACTTTAAAATTAAAAAAACAGCGTTGGACGTGGGAACTCCTGTCCCACTTATTCAATCACGTGATGGGACAAAGAGGAGAAGCTGGACCTTCAGAAGATCAGGATCAAAACCCAGGTGTGACCACAGCCCTTGACTAAACAGAAAGCTGGATTCTCAATTTATTCCAAGTCCCTGGGTGCCTGCCTACCTTGCCTTCATTTTAGTTCCACACAGCAGCATGGAGTTGTGAAATCTCGCCTTAAACGAATTAGAAAAACAGTCTTATGCAATTGTAAAATACATCTGTGCTCTTCCACCGCTTGCTTGGTGTCAGAATGACGAGTGGAATGTTACGCTCAAAGAATAAAACCTTGGGCAAGAGAGCACAGAGGCATATGGAAGACATCAGCGTATGGCACACCCATGCCATTAACAAGGAGCGCATGGTAGTAAATGGCTTGGATCGTGAATAAGATGGAAACTAGAGTGAGATGGAGCAAGGTCAAGAAGACCGTCAATATTTGTAGGGATGCAATTCGAGCAAAACATTTCAGGAGGCTGTCATGAGCAGCTGTGAGATTCACATCCCTAGCCTTGATACCTAATTTTATTTTATTTTATTGCTGTTTCTCAACCTCTTCCTTTCATTCCCTTCTCTTCCCTTGATATGAGAAAGGGATGGCGAAGCCAGGAAATATTTCAGGATTTCAAATATTTCGGTATTGCAAGACAACAACGACATCCCAGTTCTCTTTTTTTTTTTTGCAAGCAGAGTAATCATCAGTAATAACTGTGTAACGTGAAGCCAATTATAACCTATGGCAATCCTTTTCAGGGTTTTCTAGGAAGACAGTTGTCAGAAGTGGTTTAGCATTCCCTTCTTCTGGGGGCATCCTGGCACTGTGCAGCCTGCCCAAGGCTACCCAGGCTGGTTTTTCTTAGATGCCCAGTGGGGAAATGAACTCCTAAACTCTGACTATCCACCCAGTAGAACTTGTTTAAGTTGTAGTGGGGTGAACACGCCGCTGTCTCAAAGATGGCTGTAACGGAACCCAGGGGTAGGAACCCTGTGGGTTCTTTAAAAAAAAATCTGAGAGCATCAATTCAATAAAATCACTTTATTCACTATTCTAAGTTACAAAAATAAAAAAACAGCTTATAAAAATCAATGAAAAAATATAAAAATGCTTATCAGATACAATCATATAATATTGCCTGGAAATAATAAAATCTAAGATAATCTTACTAGCTTAATACTATGTAAAGTTCAAAGCCTGGGCTGGCTAGTCCCTAAATTCTAACTGCCTACATCTTGAAGCCGGATTCTAAGCCAATCTCTCTCCCATAGTCTTAAGTATAAACTTTCTCAGCTTCAAGCAGTTTTCAGAGGTCACGTGAAACAATTGTCCAATGGTATCTGTCCAATTTCTGTCCACCTTGGTTTGTTTTGACTGGGCAATTTGCATTCCTTAGATAAGCATTTGGCGAAAGCTGAAAATGTATCATTAATATTGAGCCTTAAAATCACACAACGTCCCATCATGCTAATTCCCTTTCATGCTATGTCCTATCATCCTAATTCCTTCAAATATGCCAATGTTGATGCATTTGGGTAGCTAAGTATGTTCTTTCTCTTAGAAGTTGGTATGACAGGGTTGTAACTAACAGGGCACTTTCTTGACTCCATGATTAAGCCAGTCTGTGCTCATGTAGCCAGACTGATTTTAGGATCCTTTTGTGTAGGTAATCAGATAGGTTTATGTGATTGGATTGCCAAGCCAAGCCAGAGCGAGGGCAATGTTTTCGGCCATCACTCTGGATGAGTGGAGATGTTCTTCTTGTGTTGTGCTGAGTCACTCTTGAGCTGTCACTGAAATGAAGTGAAGGGCATGTGTTTTAAAGATTGATGTTGTTCCTAAAATTCACCCCATATTTGATTGCTACTTTGTCCTGGTTAAAAAAAAAATGAATGAGTCTCCCTTCAAAATTAACCGGGGGGGGGGGAGCATAAGGGACAAACCTCAAAGACTCATCCATCCCTGCATTGAGGTCACAGAAGAGCTTTCCTTTCTCTCCTTGCTCACTGCTACCCTCCAGCACACCAGATCAAGTTTTGGGGTACATACAGGGCTGTGGTTGTAATGCAGGATCACCCATCTCCAAGTTCAGTTGCACCCTCCAACTCTACGAGTGAAGAGCCTCTTGAGGAAGTGGTTTAACTGCAAGACTGCAATAAAGACTCTGCTCATGGCCTGAATACAATCCTGATGGGCTCAAGGAGCCAGCAGAGATGGGCACCCCCAAAAAAACAACCAAAAACATTGTTTCATTGATTTGTTACGTAACGAAACGATAGAAACCGTTTTGTCATGAAATGAAACGAACTGCCTTTTTTTGGGCTCAGGAAATGAAATGAAACGAAACTCTAAATTTTGGTTTCGTGCCCATCTCTAGTTTGCATAATTAAACTGTAAAGCACACAAAGAGTGCTTTATGTGCTATGCTGCGATATAGGGCGTTTATACACGACCCCTAAACTCCAGGGCAAATGGCTCCCAGCTCCGGAGATTAAAAATGTTTACCCACCAGCTCCGGAGTTAAAAGGAAATTAAGTGCGACCCCGCCCACTTTAGCACGTCCCAGCGCAGCTTTCAGGTACCTGCTTTTTGGATGTGAAAAATATTTGATCCGGTGTAAGGATAGTGAGTGCGTGGCTCTCCTGGCTTCTGTTTGTTGTTTTTCTGCCCCCCGCCCCTTTAAGAGATCTGAATGCTGCCGGGAACAGAACGGAGGTAAACCGGCATTCTTTTCTTTCTTTTTTCTCCCTCCCTCACGCAGCCAGCAACCAGGAAGTGCGGAGGGGGTGGAGACAGAGGAAGAGCGATGAACCCCTAAGATCTCTGGTCCGAATTTAAGTGGCCAGCGGATCTTAGGGGTCGTGTAAAAAGGCCCATAGAATGCTTTGCTTTTGAGGGACTTTCCAGGATAAAACTGGTGGTCTTCGTCAAGCGAATGCAAACAAAGTTTTGTTGCTTCCACTGTGCCTAATTCTTTCGTTGGAAAAGGAAACAAGATCTGTTTCACTTTAGAGCTTTCAATGATAAAAAGAGTATTTCATAGTGGAGCCAAAGAGATATATTATATAGTATATTATAACTTTGCAATTTAAAGGAATGTTGCTGCTTGAAATAAATTATATGTATATTTTTACTGGCATTTTAAAATTTAACTTAGTAAGTTAATAATAACTACCACAGCTAATCTTGAAAAATAAGCTAAATCTATTTGTTAAATCATAAATCATAGAAGAATTGAGTTGAAAGGGGCCTATAAGGCCACCGAGTCCAAATCCCTGCCTCCAGCGTTGGAGTGCTCAGCACCTCCTGAAGGAACTGGTTCTATTGTCACACTGCTCTAACAGTTAAGAAATTTTCCTGACATTCATTCTAAGTCTGGTTTCCTGTAGATTGAGCCCATTATTACTTGTTCTGGACTCGGGAGTCACCGAGAAGGGCTTCTGCCCTTCTTCTGTATGACTACCTTACAAGTATTAGAAAAGTGCTATCCAATCTCTCTCTGTTCTTCTTTTCTGCTGGCTAAACCTGCCCAGGTTCTTCGTTTTTTCCTCACCGAGCTTGGTTTCCAGCCTCCCCACCCCATCCCCCGGCCACCCTTCTTGCCCTCTTCTAAATGTGCTCCAGTTTGTCATCATCCTTCCTAAAGTGTGGTGTACAGATCAGGGCACACTACTCAAGATGACTACTGCTGAACAGAGGGGACCCCTGTCTCACAGAATTTGGAGACTATAGTCCCCTTACAGCAGGCATGTCCAAACTTTGGCCCTCCAGATGTTTTGGGACACAACTCCCACAGTCCTTTGCCACTGGAAATACAGGCTTGGGATTCTGGGATTTGTGGTCCAAAACATCAGGAGGGCCGAAGTTTGGACATGCCTGCCTTACAGCATCCAAAAGGACCATATCCCCTCCTTGTTTTGGCTTTGCAGCCACATCGGACTGTCACACAAGTTTGCTAATGCAAGGATTTAACGTCAGAGGCAGGTTGATGCGTCAACAAAGCTCCACAGTTGGGATGCCAATACATACTGTTGGAACTCCCCAGAAGTAACAAAAATGTCCTCCTTCTCCCTCTTTGCAGTGGTCTGCCCTCCTGGGACCTTCTTCCAAAATGACAGCTGCATCCTGTGCCCTTTTGGATTCTACCAGGACCAGGCAGGAAGCTTGTTCTGCGTGAAGTGTCCTCTTGGGAAGTCAACCGTCTCTGCTGGAGCTTTCAGCGCTGACCACTGTAAGGATCCTTCAGAAATTACAGTCTACTTGTAGAAATCACAGGAACCGGCTCCTAAGCAAGGGCCAAAAATGTGTTTGTGTCCCCCTTCCCTCCACACATATAATAATTTGTTGGGGTGTGTGCACGGCTGTCTGTTTATATCTGTTGTACAAAGGAATATATGATAGTGCAAGCTTAAGCCTCCATTGTTATCAGTGGGTTGGTCTCTGGCTTGTGTTAAATGCCAACTAGGAGTAACTGTAGCAATTGTGTAGCACTGTACCTGCCGAAAAGTTGCAACCCACGATTGCTTGCAGGAATCTGTCCAACAGCTGAAAATACACACTTGCAGAAATGATGGGTAATGAGATGGTAGCATTCTGGTTTGCATAAGAACAGATGTGATCCTGATACATATTTTAGACTTTGTTTTAAGGCCAGCATCGTGGCCTCTGCTTTCGCTTCTCTGAAAACAAAACAAAACAAAAACTACAGAGATTGGGAAAAAATGTGTTTGACACTACAAGTCTCAATTCCCCAGCTGGGGATACCTGGAGGTCTAGTCTAATAGCTAACATTTTGACCCCATCCCCCCCTTTTTTTTTTAAAAAAAAGTAATTTCCCACACAGAAGAGTTACAAGGAAAAGGCCTGATGGTCATGAAGATTCACACAAATGCAAGTGGGAGATACGTTTCATGGGGCCTTTTGGAAAATCAAACAAATTGCAAGTGTTCATGGATGGATCCCACTTCATCAGACTAAGCACGACCCCTTTACGGATACTACATATGAGAATGAGGGCTCTTCGAAACATTTCTTCTAGAAGAGGGAAATTATTTTTAAAATATGGTTCTGTATATACAAACAGGACTCCTGTATCCACGGGAGATTTGTTCCACACCCTTCTACCAATGCTGAAAAAGTAGCAAATATTATACACAGCGTGGTAAAAGAAAGAAAAAAAAGCCCGGATATTGTGGGTATTGACATAGAATTTATATAATCTGAAATGGCTGGTAAGAGGGGATCTCCAGCACAGACTCAGAACTTAGCCAAATGATTGAATTCAGGTCAATTCAAGGAGCTCCAAACTTTTATACAAACCACTATTCAAACATTTGTACAAAGTTCACTGGAAATTGGATTACAGTCTTTGGAAGCAAATATTACAGAGACGAGAAAAGAAATGCAAAGCTTAGCATCACAGATTTCAGACATCATGCACCAAACTTGAGAGAACAGACAGCACATTGGTAAGACTCTTGAAGCAGCAGAATTGACCACTAGAGGGACCCAGAGACCATGCTATGTATTTTTCAACAGCAACCATGCTACAGTATGTATGCTTCAGCGACAGTAGTAATTCATACCATGGTCTCTGGCTCCCTCTAGTGGTCAGTTCTGGTAAATAATAATGAAAACATATTCCAAGCGGGTTTTTTTTCTTTTAATATTTTTAATATTTTTAGACTTTGGATAAATCTGCAGATACCAATCCCACTGATACAGAGATCCTACTCTTTAGGCAAAAGCAGTCACTTTCCCCAAATTCTGTTGCAATATTACAGTATTTTTCCTTGTATAAGACTATATTTTTTGTCTAAAGTTGTTAGACTAAAAATTGAGGGTTGTCTTATACACAGATGTAAGATGAGGAGAGAACAGTGCAGTTGTGAAAATGTGATTTTGGGTTGAAAAGGAGGGTCGTCTTAAACACAGGAGCGTCTTGTAGATGAAAAAAATATATGGCACATTATGAGAATTCATCAATGCTCTTTACCACTTCTTTCTACAAATACACCTTTTCAAAACTGGAAACTTGGAGGATCACAGTAGGGTGTGTAGCAAAGCCCAAGACGTTTTCTGCCGAGAGTTTAAGAATAAACAAAGGATTTCAACACTTCCACCCTCTGAACCAGGTCTTACAAACTGCCAGCGGGATGAACGAGGCATACCATGCGACGAAACTGGACAGTACCGACCTTCTTATGGAGACCCAAGCACCAACAGATCCTTCTGTGTTGACAGCCTGGGAGAGATTTTGGAGTGGACCGAAGCAGAGGACCCACTTCCTGACTCCGAGTGTTTAGGTGAGGTTTTGGAAGAAAGCTCTCTCTCCATGGAAGTGTGTCCTTGTCCCTTCCAGATGTATCTGTGAACATGCCTTAGGGTAGATTCTGGAGAGAGACCATTAACCAATAATTAGCCAGCTATAAAGAAACTCTCACTAATGGGACATCAGACAAAAAACAAAGAGAAAATAAGGGAGACAAAAACTGTGGTACCTTAAAGACTAGCTGCTATATTTTAACGTGAGCTTTCATTCCGAGGAAGTAGACCTGACCATGAAAGCTGCGACTAAAATATAGCAGTTCGTCTTTAAGGTGCCACAACATTTTTGCTTTCTTTGTTTTTTACTTTTCTTTTTTTTCTGCTATGCTGGCACAAGCTAATACAGCTACCTCTTCTAAAACATATGCGACTTACACCTGAACTCTGCTGGCAAAGGCCTTAGAAGCCTAAGTGGCAACAGGCACTCCATCCTCTTCAGCTCTCTTACTTTATCCGATTCAAACCTCTGTTTGAAGCCCTGCTCTTTCCTTGGCTTGCTCCTTTAGGCGGAATCAATATTTCACAGGGGTTACATTGGCAGTCTTCTGAGGGATCTGGCAGGGGGTTGTGATCCATACAAGTAATATAACCAATTTTCAGCCTGGGTTGAGTCACACAGGCCTCATTTTTAAAAGCTTAATTTCTCCTTATAAAAAACAATCATATTTTGTAGACTTCCTTTCTCTCCAGGAAAGAGTGGCAAATTTTAAAGCAGCTTTGAGCACCCAAGACTTTGCCTTGGTATCTCTGACTCTTTAGGATGAAGCCGGTAACCACCAGCCTCTTTGAAATTCTGCTGCAACACATTCTTAATGGAACATGTGGCATTAATTTAAGGGAAGCTGTAAAAAGATCCGCGTTCCAGATGAGTAGCTAGGAGTACATTTTTTGGCAGAAAGAGAGAACATTGTGAAGTGCCGTGGAAGCTAGGCTGTTGATGTTGAAAGCAATAATAACAACAGCCATAGTGAGCCTTAGCACTTAGCCGTGATGCTGTACTCTGTAGTGGGGTATTCAATTGTTTGTTTTCATTTCAGTTTTCTAACTTCTAACGGGTGAGAGGGGTGCTTGAGAGTGTACCTGAGTCCATCAGAGACAGGAAAACAGCAGTCCTGGATAGACGAATGTTGATATCCAGGTGCTTATCATGATAGTCATCTCAGTGAAGGGTGGCTTCCAGCACCATTTGACGGGTGTGCGGTCACAACCCAGAAGATGCTCAAATATGTTTGCATTCTTCAGAAAGTTTCCCACCCACCAAAGATTAAGGACAAGGAGCATTTTCCCCAGAACCTCTGTCAATCTTGAAGGAGCAGTGGGAAATTCATTCATTCATTCATTCATTCATTCATTCATTCATTCATTCATTCATTCATTCATTCATTCATGTTACAGTAGGACCCCCATATCCACGGATTCATTATCCACTGATTCAGTTATCCACGGTTGGCAGAGGAAAAATAAATAAATAATTCAGCAGCCGGAAAGCAAGCTACTGTCATAAAACAGCAGCGGTAAAGCAAGCTTCTGTCACAAACAGCAGCTGTAAAGCAAGCTACTGTTGCAAATCAGCAGCTGTAAAACAAGTTACTACCACAAAACAGCAGTTTTGGGGAACATTTTGGTGTTCTCTCTTATCCACAGTTTTCACTATCCACGGGAAGGCTTGGAACTAATCCCCAGTGGATACTGGGGTCCTACTGTATTCACATGCTGCCTTTCCTGCCATAGGGGACTCAGGGTGACTCACAACAACTACAGCCATAAAACAATCAACAGTTTTAAAATCCCATATAAATATATTTAGAGATGGGAACGAACCACTGGTTCATCAGTTGGTCTGACAGGTGTTCTTTAGTTCCGGGAACCACCTCCTTTGGTGGATGGCCAATTGGAGGCCGTGCCCCAGCTTCCCTGCCCTGCCTCCTCTGGCTACTGCCTCCCACTGGAGGAGGTGGGGTTGGAAGCCCAGAACTCCTGATGGGCTGACTGCCAAACTGGCACGAACCACTGCCCCAGTGGTGTGCGCCCACTTCTAATTGTTATTAAAACAAATAAAATACCGTATCTACTCAAATATAAGCCTAGTTTTTCAGCCCTAATTTTGGGCTGAAAAAAGGGGCCCTTGACTTATATGCGAGTCAATACATTTAGCCACTGAGGCAAGTGCTTGGGTCGGTGGCTAAAAGTCATTTTAAACATTATGTGCCGCTTCTCATGACCCCCTCTGCATCACAGGGGAGTCTAGGGTGGGAAATGCAGCAGGGCCTGGCAAGTGCTTGGGTCGGTGGCTAAAAGTCATTTTAAACATTGTGTGCTGCTTCTCATGACCCCCTCTGCATCACAGGGGAGCAGTGTGCGATGTTTAAAATGACTTTTAGCTACTGACCCAAGCACTTGCATCAGTGGCTAAAAGTCATTTAAAACATCACACACCACTCCCCCAGCTCACAAAGGAGGAGCTGCCAGGCCCTGCTGCATTTCCCACCCTAGACTTGTACTCGAGTCAATACGTTTCCCCAGTTTTTTGGGGTTAAATTAGGGGCCTCGACTTATACTCGGGTCGACTTATACTTGAGTATATACGGTATATCAAGAGTTTAGAAAATGATTATAAACAGGTTTGACATTTAAAAATCTGCAAGACAAACCATTTCTGAGACCTCCCCTTTAATGCCTGAAGAGGAAGGTCTTTGTCTGATGAGAGAGGAGTCCAACCTGGCTTCTTGGAGCCGCACATTCCTAAGCCTGGGAGCCACCACTGAGAAGGCCCTGCCCCATGTCCTTGCCAAGTGAGCTTGGGAAGGTGATGGAACCAAGAGAACGGGCTCCCCAGAAGATCTTATGAGCCAAGAAATCTGATATGGGGTGATGCACCACACTTTAAAACAATAACATGAAAAGAGAGAAGTACCTATGTCTGAAAATGGATGCAAACCTGTGAAAATAGCCTTTTGAACTACATTACTTGGATGTAGAGATGAAAAATGCCATTTCATTTCAATTTTTGTTTTCTTATTTCTTCTCGTTTAGTTTGAAACAATGGTCATTTAAAAATGTATTTGATCCACTGAGGCAAGCGTGAGTTTTTAAAAATGACTTTGAGCCACTGAGGCAGCCTTGGTGGCTAAAGACATTTTAAATGACCCGCCGTTTCCCCACCCCCAATCAGGCACGTTGGGGGAGAAGCTTGGGTCCTTTAAAATGTCTTTAGCCACCGAGGCAAGGACTTTAAAAAGACATTTTAAAAGACCCATGCTTCTCTCCCAATGCGCCTGCTTGGAGGGGGAAATGTGGGTTGTTTAAAGCGGTTTCCCATAGGAATGCATTGCTTTTCAATGCATTCCTATGGGAAACTTTGCCCTTAATGAAAAAAAAAAGGAACAGAACGAATGGAAAATTTCCAGTTTGTTTCGTTTCATTTTTCCCCTTTAAAAATCACTTCGTTTTTCATTTCGTTCTGAAACGAAAGTTTGTTTCGTGCCCACCTCTACTTGGGTGTCATTTAATAGGCTAGGGAGCAGAGCTGTCAGAACAAAGGGAATCTAAGACACTGGGATTTTTGCATCACCTCTGTCCTTTGCAAATGTGTAGAAGAGCAGTGTCAATGTCACACGTCTGTCACTGTGGAAGAAATAGACTGCTGAAGAAATTATGTTGGCTGCCCCAAATGCTCCTGATATTACTTACCATTATTCAGCCAAAGTTATTGGATATAATCATTCATTGTAGTTGGTGCTTCTGACTCAGAAAAAGAAATATCATGGTAGTCTCTAGAGCTCCTGAAGCTTCAGAGGATGCAGATAGGAATGAAGATTTGCAATGGCGACAAACCAATGGCTCAGCAATTTGCATCGGTTCATTCGTTTGGCCAAAATGGTGGTTGACACATCCTAACCCCACTACTTCCTCTGGGCACCCACTCAGTGGCAGCACCTGGAGACGGTATGGCAGGGAAGCTGGGGCATTGCCTCTGAGTGGGCACCTGCACAAGTAGGAAAGGTTGGAGAGCCTCAAACACCTGTTCAGCTGAAAAACAAACTGGCACAAAGTGCCGAATCCATGCCCATCTCTCATATAGATCCATCTCCCTTGTGCCCATACATATATTTATTTATTATTTATTTATTTATTTATGGATTTATATCCCGCCCATCTTCCCTGACGGGAACTCTGGGCGGCTCACAATATTAAAAACGCATAAAATAAGCAAGGAGACCTCCGAGCAGAAAAGCAACAGGAGGGCAGATGGCGGCAAGTAGAAAAGGAAGGGGGAAGAGGGAAAAAAAAACCTAACTAATGAAGTCACCAAAGGCCTCTTTGAAGAGGAGAGTCTTCAAGGCCTTCTTAAAGGCAGGCAGGGACTCCAGCAGGCGCAGCTCACTGGGGAGGTGGTTCCATAGAGAAGGACCAACCACAGAGAAGGCACGGTCCCGCGTACGCGTTTCCGCGCCTCTCTGGGTGTGGCTACTCTCAGTGAGCACGCCTGCGACGATCTCGTGGGTCTGGATCCGGATGCCCTCTGGGAGATACGCTCCGCCAGGTACTCTGGTCCCAAGCCGTGGAGGGCTTTGAAAATCAAAACCAGGACCTTACAGGGGTTCATGCATGCTTCTGCATCACCAGTGGACTAAATAATACTAATAACTTGTGTAAAGGAAATAATTTGTTCCAAATAAAATTCTGTTAAGCAAATTTTCCTTTATACACATTTCCCATAGGAATGCATTGAAAACGGATTAACCCCTAATCACGGCTGTTGTGTTGTATGGATTCACCCCATAGGCAATTCTGTTAAGCGATTTCCCCCTATCTCCGGAATTTTTTTCCTTTAAGTTGATTTTCTGTTAAACAAACTGCTTGTTATATGAGAGTCCACTGCATATTAGAATCAGCCTCAGAAATGTTAGAAATTTACTTTTCCCCACCTGCTGTAATCTGGAAGTTGAATAATGGCCACTGGACTTCTTTTCTTGAGCGACTGAAACATTTCGCTACTCATCCAAGCACACAATAGCCATCAGAAGCCCTTCACACCTCCACCAGCAATGCCATAGCTAACGACCCATAGTGAATGGGGCAGCCGGGAGCTGTGCAGCTTTCCCAAGGACACCCAGACTGGCTGTATTCACAGAAACACAGTGGGGAATCAAACTCTTAACCTCTGGCTCTGCAGGTAGATCCCTAAAACACTGTGCTATCCAGTGGTGCCTCTTTGACAAGGGTTGGACTTGGTGATGCATGGAACTGAAAGTAAAGATCCCATTACTAGTCCATGAACACCCCTCCCCTTTCTTCCCACATTTCTAAGAAAAAGGTGATGGTCCAGAAGTGCAGTGGACCACCTGGGGTGGCGGCGGGAGAGAGAGCTAGGTACCTGCTTTAGTTGCAAGGCAGAATATGATGCAAGCCAGGGGTGTCCAAACCTTTTGCAAGGAGGGCCAGATTTGGTGAGGTGAAAATGTTTGGGGGCCGACCATTCAGCCTGAAGAGGGGAGAAGGAGTGTGGTCTGTGTGCATCTGCAACAGCCGCAAATTCTCTGGTTTCAAGGTGCCCAAGGCCCCAGCAGTTGTTGCACGGCCCAGGAATCGGTCCACGCACATCCAAGATGCACCACTGCTTGCATATGCTTCCCTCCCTTCCAAAGAGTTGGGGAAGACATTGCAGCAACGGAGCCAGGAGTGGGTAGGCAGGGTGGGTGGCTGAGGGGATGGGCAGAGACAGGGAGGGCAGGCAAACCATAAAACTGCAAGCTGATGTCTCTAGCCAGCACAGGGAAGGGCTGGCCGGTAGGGATGAGTGACAGTCTGAGCCGGCTGGGAGAGGAGGCTGAGGGCCACTCGAAATTATAAATTTGGCCGCATTTTGCCTCCGGGCCGGACTTTGGACATGCCTGATGTAAGCCATCAATCAAGCAGTGAATTGTGATAAAACCTGGAGGCTGATGCATGTTTTTTTCCACTTTAGTTTTCAGGCGTTTTGAGAAGATTCCTGCCACCAAGCTGTTCTTCACCAGCGAAAAGGCTGAGATTCTTAGATCTCAAGCCATCCAAGGCAAATCCCAGAATGCTTTCCAACCGTGTTTTGCAGGTAGGGAAGCTCATTCGCCATTTCTTTCTCACTGAAGGAGAGTAGCTTCCCATGCCATGGTCAGTCAGGGAATGGTTTGCATTTCTTTTCCTCATTCAGAATGGTCCAAAGAATGTGAAACGCTATTGATACCTCAAGCTCATGGCTCTTTCTCATCCTATGGTTTCATACTGATCCTAAGTCCCTGTAGCCATCTTATGTTCTTAATAGATAAGACTATCAAAAAGTGTTGTGCTTCCAGTGTGGCTGTGACATCACCCCTTTCAGAGACTAAGGTTTTCAAAGGCACAACTGGGTTTATTTTGACATCCCACCGCTGTGCCACCAAATTGTGACGACACCTCCCTTTTACACATGTAATTGTGATGGAAATGGTAATGCTGCCACCTTTTGTTCACTTGGTAATGCTGCCACCCTTTAAATCGTCACCTTATGAATTGGGACAGACTCAGATGTATAATATAAAAATAATAATGAAGTTTATTGGGAAAATAAATAAACAATGACTGAAGTTGGTATGCATTGCCTTTAACATAGAATAGATTTAATCAACTCTTCAAGCCTCCCTGTCTTTAATAACTAGTAAACAGTAAAGCCCTCACTGCCTGACTGAACCCTAACAGAGCTGTGCTCTCAATCTCAGCACTCACTCAACCTAACTGCCTCAACTCACTAACTTAACTGCCCCTCAGAGACCAGGCTCCACCCTTTTTATACAATACCATCCCCTGCCCTCCTGGTAGGATTGGCTGATGATTTGCATATGCATTACTCCTGTTTCCAGGGTGTTGTCACAGTGGCACATTTTAATCCTTGAGAGCTGCCTTGGGTCCCCTCACCTGGAGAAAGGAAGCCTTGAAATGTAGCAAAGAAATAAAGAACAGCCAGTTTCACAAATATGTTCATGTTTGTTGCAGAAAGAACTTGAGAATGTTTAAAATATTCAACGCAGGAGATCTTGAAGCTGTCATATTTACCTATCAAGGACTGGGATACTGAGTGCTGCTTACTTCTTAAGGCTGTGTCACAATCCCTGTTCATGCAAACATGTTGCAGCTCAATTACCCCCCCCCCCCGCGCAAGCTGGGTACACATCCCCCCCCCCGCAAGCTGGGTACTCATTTTACCGACCTCGGAAGGATGGAAGGCTGAGTGAACCTTGAGCCTGCCACCTGGGATTGAACCCCCGGTCGTGAGCACAGTTTTAGCTGCATTACAGGCATGTAACCACTGTGCCACGGGTCATATATGAATATGTTTATATATGAATTTATAAACTTTGAGAATTCAGGTTCTTTCTTTCCCCACTGGTAGCAAATAATAATAATCATTGCACACTGTTACGTCAGTTTTGACGAACAGCAACCCATTCCATGGATTTATAAGTATAGAATACACAGACATGGTTTTATGTGGTTCTGAGGATGCTTTGGGATTGTGAAGCATTCTGTAGGCTACACAGGCCAGCTAGGAGGAATAGAGGAGAATTGAACCCCCAACCTCTGGTCCTGCAGCCTGTGGGAGGATCCTGATGGAAGAAGACTCAAGTCCAGTTGTCCGACCAGCGGAGCTATCATGCCCCTTGCCATTCACATGTTTTATTACATATCATTTACATCCCAGAGTATACACAACATCAGTGATTGGTTACAGGGGTAGAGGTGGCATATGCTGGTTGGATGCTCTATAGGGAATCGCCTCGTGAACAGAACATGATTTGCCCA
This sequence comes from Phrynocephalus guinanensis, assembly GCA_037367245.1. Taxonomy (NCBI): domain Eukaryota; kingdom Metazoa; phylum Chordata; class Lepidosauria; order Squamata; family Agamidae; genus Phrynocephalus; species Phrynocephalus guinanensis. Next base: position 12,433,587 of record CM074739.1, on the reverse strand, counting down.
GTTATTGATTACATTAAGACATGTCCTTGCTGTTTACAGATGGGAGGTGAGTTAATGAGAAGTAGACAAGAATAGATGAGGGGTAGACAAGAATAGGTAAAGGGAAATGAAAAGCAAACAGGATTAGAAGCGGAGTTATCCCAGTAACCAAGAGTAAATAAAGGAAAGATGAGCAGAGCAGAGTCAGAGTGAGTAAACAAGCTGAGTAAATGAAAAGTAAATAATAGGTAACCCAAGCTGGTTTAGAGGGATTCCAAGGTCTGCAACATGTGGATTTTAGGCAGAGGAATTCCAGCAGGAGGGTTTTCCCTCTCGTGAAATGGAGATGACCCCTAGGCCTCATCCCAACTGTCTGAATCAGACTCCATCAGCAGCCCAATACCTAACTGGCACAGCTGCCTGGCCAGTTCATACCAACCTCTAAATATCAACCTCTAAATATCAGAGTGTGGGATTAAAGCCTTGTAATGCTTCCATTAGATAAATGGCTTAATACCACAAATCCTTTTCTGCTTTCAGAATGTGAGCAGGATGAGTCCTGTGGGTTCCTCACATTGTCTGTCGTGGGGACGGAAACACGCTGTGAACTGTACAAAGCTGAGGAAAACAATTATAACTGCTCTGCTTCAGGACTGGTAATTGAATGCATTTGCTTGATTACGGCTCTACCATGATGATCAGCTGTTGGGAAATGCCTGTCCGGACAACTTGCCAACTCCTACCTTTCCAAAAATTAGGCATCTATGTCATGAAGGCGAATGGAAAAATTCGAGATGGCAGGCTCTTGTCCCAGCAGAATAATTTTATCAAACCAACGAGCAACTCTGCTACCCGCTAAGCAACGAAGAGTCTTGTGTTACCTTCAAGACTGAGGAGTTTTATTTGCTACGAGCCTTTGTGAATTGTCACCCACTTCTCCCATTTCACAAAACTTGTTAGTCTTTAAGGTGTCAACAAAACTCTTCTCAGTTTCTGTTGCAACAGAAGAACATGGCTTCCCCCTTGGATATTCCTACTAGATGCTAATCAAGAGTTTCAGAGCTGTTTGTTTCCATAAAGTGTCATCTTGTGCCCTGTTACAGGGATGTCTATGCAGATGTTACAGGTTTCTACACAGGGATTATTTGTTGGAGTTGTTGACCTGGAAAAAGACACCCTTTGGGACAACCCATCCTAAGGTTTAGGGACTACAGCAGGTGTTGTGACTCTGTCTCTCCAGAGGTCGGGAGGTTACAACTCAGTCTCGACATACCTAGTCAGTGATGAAGGATGGTGGAACTTGTAGTGCAATGGCATCGGGAAGGCCACATATTCTCTGTCCATAGACCTCCATTTTGACCAGTGTTAGACTTCACAATCTCATTAGATAGGCAGTGTGTCTGTTATATACACCTGTGCATTTGTCTTCCCCAGGTTCAGGGTGCTTGGGATAACTCTGCTACCACCAGCGTTGCTCATCTCAGCTGCCTGTTAAAAGTGAGAACTCAAGATCAGAACCTAGTGGAAGTTTATCTGAAAAAAGGTATATAGTACACATTTCTATCTCTTGCTTGGTGATAGTATTGGACATCAGAATTGTTTCTGGGAGATTCTTATTGTCAAAAGGTTGTACCCATCAGGGATGTACATATCTCTCTTTTTTTTCATTCCTATCCATGAGCAAAAGAAACTACAAAAGGTTTCTGCTCATCTTCCATTTGATATGAAATTTAAGAAAACAACTTTGCACAAATGACGCAGAGATACAAATTGCTCAAAACTAGGAAAGCTGCTGCTTTATTTCATTGATTTTTTAAAAAAAAGCATTAGAAGCATCAAATGGGTTGTTTGTGTCTCAGTCCTTCAGTGGTTGCTCTGGGTGCTTGCTTTGCTCCTCAGTGGAAACAATACTAATTGCACTGAGGGGCATTTTGTGCAAATTACAAGAGACCTCGACTGGAAATAAAACTCTTCATTTTGCTTTCATGCTGGACGCAAGGAGTTTTGCCAGGTTGAAGCTGCCTTGTTGAGGCGTCCTGTTGAGTTGAGAAGAAAGAATTTTACTCCAAGTACTTCGTGATGCCTTTTATGATTGGTGGAGCTTCCCTCTTGGTCCCCTTTCCTTGTAGCCTGTGAAATCATACATTGAGTTATGATATGTGGGTTAGAGATTAGTTCACTCTTGAAGTCTAGAGGAAGCAGTTGAGCACTCAACTGTATCACCCTCCCATAAACTTTCCATTTATTTTTCATCATTAGTTTCTGCAACATTAATTTCTTCTTCTTCTTCTTCTTCTTCTTCTTCTTCTTCTTCTTCTTCTTCTTCTTAGGACAAGAATTCAGTACAGCTGGAGTCAAAGCCTTTGAGAGGACTGATTTCCAGGACGTTGTTTCTGGCATCTACCACAATCTGGTTCTCTCGGCAGCTGGTACTTCTTTGACCGAGGTTCATCTTTTCTGTCGTCAGGCATGTAGCCAAGATGCCTGCTGCGATGGCTTCATCCTGAGCCAGATCCTGCTTGGTGGAGGTAACTGCGTTCAGATTACAGCAGCGAACAACAGACAGCTCTTTCCTGCACTTTAAGGCGAACATTTGGAAAACTAGCAAAGCCATGCAAAGAAGTGCAGATCTTGTTCATCCAGAGTTTTCAGAGGCTCACACTGTCTTCCCTAACAGCAATGTGCTGTGATAGTTTACCAGTTGGAACCAATGACTTCAAGAGGTGGTGAGTGCTCCAACATTGGAGACATTCAAGAGAAATCTGGACAACCCCCTGGCAGATATCCTTTGATTTTGATTTCTGCATGGATGTTGGACTTCTTGGATTTGCAGGCCCCTTCCAGATTCACTCTTCTATGATTCTATGATTTGGCTTTGGAGGCCATTTGGTCACAGTCTCACCCTTGGTCAAACCTGGTGAAGAAGTGTTGCAGCAACAGTAGGAACTCTCTTGCATTCTAGATATTGGACTCCAGATTTCAGCAGCCAATGAACACATGGCCAAAGGCAAAGAGATTCAGCAATCTCTTGGTTTCCCATACCTCATTATAAGTATGGAAATAACTGTAAGAGAAATGGAAGAGCTGCACCTCCTCCTTCTTCTGATCTTCTTCTTTAAATGAATCCACATGATTTGGTTTGATTTGGACAAATAAGATATACAGTCCTAGTCTCTGCACCCTACCATCAGTAGAATTAGTCACCAAATGGAAACAGTGTATCTGTGATTGGGATCTAAGTGTTTTTTGAGATGAAATGCTTTTTTAAAAAAACGTGATTTTAGCTGTTTAGAACCTTTTTAAATCGGCTGGAGATTGCAAACCACAAGGCCTGGAATCCTGATGGTTTATTTCCATGTATAGGTTAGATGACATTGTCTCACCATGGCAAATTATCACTAAATCGTTCTAAAAATTGGGTTCAGTTTACAGGAGGGGAATGTGAACGCACGCATGGAGCTTTTCTGTAAGTTTTAGACTGCCAGACTCTTTGTTTTTTTAAAAATCAGAATAAAATCAGTTCATTCCATGATGACGTGATAAAATCGGTTCATTCCATGACGAGATCCTCCTGTGCATCTTTCTTTGATTGCATCCAGGTAGTATCTTGTGTGGGCTTCTGAGCTACCCAGATGCCTTGATCTGCAACGTTGAAGACTGGGATGGGAGTTCAACCCGGGAGCAGGAAGACACATGTTTACAGAGAGTGAAATATAATGATGGAAAGAAGCAGTATACATTCCGTTTGGGAGGCCAAGTGCTCACAGGAAGTAAGTCTAATGATTTCTTAGTGTTTTATTGTCCCATTCTTGATGGTTGGATGGGAAAACCTACGATCAGAGTCATAATTGGCAGTTTAAGCGTGTGGGACAATTGGTGACATCTCCCACCCACTCCACCCTGATACAGTAGAACCCCCATATCCACTGATTCATTATCCACTGATTCAGTTATCCACGGATGGCAGAGGAAAAAAAATCAAATAAATAATTCAGCAGCCACAAAGCAAGTTACTGTTGTAAACAAAGCAAGCTACTGTCACAAACAGCAGCGGTAAAGCAAGCTACTGTCGTAAAACAGCAGCCGTAAAGCAAACTACTGTCACAGACAGCAGCCATAAAGCAAACTACTGTCATAAAACAGCAACTGTAAAGCAAACTACTGTCACAAAACAGCAGTTGTGGGGATTTTTGGTGTTCTCTCTTATCCATGGTTTACATTATCCACAGGAAGGTCTGGAACCAATCACCAGTGGATGCCGCGGTCCTACTGTACATGGAACCCATTCTCCCTGAGAGACAATTATATATTAAGAAAAGAGAGTGAGGAATTTCTTGCCATTCTCAATATTTGTACCCACCCGCTCCAAATGAGGAGAATGTTCTCTTAATTTCAGTGTCCTCTACCTTTTGCTGCTTTCAGGCAGTGATCTTCTCAACTTTGGGTCCCCAGGTGTTCATGGACAGAAACTCCCAGAAGCCTTCACCACTAGCTGTGCTGGCCAGGATTTCTGGGAGTTGGAGTCCAAGAACATTCCAGGGACCCAAGACTGGGTAGCACGGCCCTAAGGCAAAGCCTCAGTTTCTGTTCCACCCACCTCCTTACATGGACAGCTTTAAAAGGGAACTGGATAAATGTAATGGGAAATAAATCATGGTGTTCTAGTCCTGGTGCCTATACGTTAACTCATGGATAGTGGTGGGACTCCATACACAAGTCCATTTGAGTCAGGAGGGCTCTAGATAAAATCCAACTTTAGATCAATGCTTAGCTTCAGCAATGAACTGGATGAGGAAGAAGAAACTCAGACAAGACAGAGGTGCTTCTGGTCAGTCAAAAGGGAGAGCAAGGAATAGGAATGCAACCTGGACTGGATGGGATCACTGTGTAGCTTGGTCCTGGACTCATCCTTGAGCCTAGATGCCCTGGTCACAGCTATGGCCAGGAGGGGATTTGCAAAATTAAAACTAGTACACCAGTTTCGCAAGTTTCTTGAGAAACCTGCTCTGGCCACTGTGACACATGCCGTAGTGACCTCCTGGCTAGACTACTGTAATGCACTCTATGTGGGGCTACCTATGGAAAGTCTCAGGAAACTTCAATTGGTCCAGAACGCAGTGGCCAGATTGCTGATATAATTGCTGGTGACCATGAGCCACTATCTAGGTCAAGCATGTCCAAACTTCGGTCCTCCAGATGTTTTGGACCACAATTCCCAGAATTCTAAGCCTGTATTTCCAATGGCAAGGGGCTATGGGAGATGTGTTCCAAAACATCTGGAGGACCAAAGTTTGGGCATGCCTGATCTATGTGGTCTTTCATTAGCATCGTTGTACTGTATAACAAAGTAGACACTTGTGCTCAGCATGTCTTTAGAAAAGGTGTTTTGGGTAGTGCACTTAGTAAGCCTTTAAAGACCTATAATCTACTAGGAAGGGCTACAAGCAGTTCGTTCTGCTCACAAGGGGTATCTTCTGTTGATCATGCAGTTCATTTGCTCAAAGCTCTTCCTTAAGTTCTTCCATACATAAAATGCACTGTTTGTATTGGAAGGAAAACACTGGCTTAATTTGTTGAAGCCGAAGCCTGTAGTCTTTGAGAAAATCCTGTTGTAGGAAAGGTGCCTAATTAGGAAAAAGAAGCACTCTTTGTAATGTCCAGTTTGACTTCTGCTTAGAGGTTTTCCATAGGGATCTCAGTAGTCTTTGTGGGAAGCAGGATGTAGGCTTAGATAAATCTCTAGTCTTATCTTTGTGTGAAATCTCTGCCAAAGCATGGGCAGCCAGGGCTCACAAATTTATAATTTGATTTATAAAATCTGTAATGGCATCTATAGGACCCCTGAATCTGAATGCTGAAAGCAAATATAGCAAATGTTATATTAATAACGAACCCTATGCATAGCATGGGCTCTGCTCTCCTCTAGTGACCAGTTCTGGTAATGACATCGCGCAAACATATTTCTTGAGTGAACACTATGCATAGCATGGTCTCTAGCTTCCTCTAGTGGCCAGATCTGGTAACTTCATCTTTAGAAATAAATATTTCTTGGATTTTTCTTTTAATATTCTTAATATGTTCATATTGTGGATCAGTAAATCAGTGGATACTGATCCTTCTTCCCAATTTTACTTCCTTGCACTTGAATGGATGTAAATACAGTTGCCAGGCAGGCCATGTTATAAGTGAGATTTTAAAAAAGAATTCCTTTCTTTCTCAGCTTCCGACGCCATCAAAGACACTGAAAATCTTTTCATCAAATTTCAGCATGTCTATCTCTGGAGAGGTAAGTTCCTTCCTTCCTAATATTGCTTATGCCTGTCTTAGCAGAACCATTCCATTTTAAAAAGAAAATTAAGATGGGCAGCAAAATCTTGCAATATTCAGGATACCGAGTGATGACATACATTGCCCAAAGAGAAGGCAATAAGATGGTGAAGAGTTTTGTTAAATGTATATATGGAAACAATGGCTAGAAGCCAAAATCTTATTTCTTTTAACTGAGCATGTAAATTGTTTGATAAGCACACAAATGCCCACTTATGCCAAACAAAATACTGGTAGCTCTATTGCTTGGAAGAGGGCAATCCCTAGTTCACGTGGCATTCTGTGCCTGCAAAGACAACATGTTTCCTGAATCCTGGCCACATAAATTTAATCGTTCAAAAACTCCTCTGGTTTATATAAATGTGGGATATTGTACCCATGATTTACAAAGCCCAGCAATGGCCCAATAGCCTTGCACAATATTGTGCTCACAATGCCAGCAGGAGAAAAGACACCGAGTTTGATTTATCAGCCTGAATGTTGACAACATCAATGCAAGCAGTCAAGATAGTGTACAGGATCCCCTCTTGAGTTTACTACCATTCACACAGTAATACCATGCAGAGGAATATCCCAAGAGCGGACACCCCTTTTCATCACTTCACCACTTCTCACTCAAACACAAAGCAATTGTCAGGAATATTTTTCAACAAGTGTGAGTGGTACTTGCATGGCAAATGGTCACATGGTTATGCCACCATTGCATGACTGCCATGCAGATCATTCTATATTATAGCAGAGGAGCTATCAAGCCCTGGACACCCTGGTGGTATATGTAGTCTTGCATCCATAAAAAGGTAAAGGTAAAGGTTTTTCCCGCATATGCATGCTAGTCGTGTCGGACTCTAGGGGCGGTGCTCATCTCCGTATTCAGGACGGAAGAGCCAGTGCTGTGCAAGTCCATGGCCATGTGGCCGGCATGGCTGCAAGGAAACACTGTTTTACCTTCCCGCTTTTTATGGTGGTACCTATTTATCTACTTGCATTTACATGCTTTCGAACTGCTAGGTTGGCAGGAGCTGGGGTTAACAGTGGGAGCTCGCTCCGCTGTGTGGCACACGGGATTTGAACCACTGAGCTGCCGACTTTGCAGTCTACAGTTTTGGTGCTTTAGTCCACTGAAGCTAATAGGGAGTAGCAGAGGACAATACCCATTTCCTTTCCAAGAAAAGATAACTGTTAGTTGCTGAGTGCAAGTCAGCAAGCTATCACCTTGATAAGCTGCTCTTTGAATAATGGGCTTATGAAAGCACAATCTGATGCATAGTATGTTTGTGTGCACATACCCTCCCCTAAATTGGTGACATGAAGTGCATGGAATTATGTATAGAGATGGGCACAAAATGATTTTTGGTTTTTTTGGTTTTTCGTTTATTTTATTTATATTTATTTATTTATTTTTGTATTTCTATTTTCTTCCACTGGAACTCCGGGCAGTTCACAACAAACAAAAAGGAAACAATAACATCAAATAAAGATAATAATAAGAATAAAAATGATATGCAAAACAGCAAAGATGGCAGCAAGTATATCTCAACGGAGATGGGGAGATAAAACAGACTCATGGTCGCCAAATGCCTCTCTAAAAGGCAGTATTTTCAGAGCTTTTTTGAAGGCCAGCAAGGATGGAGCAAGGCGTAACTCACTTGGCTGGTGGTTCCAAATCGAGGGGCCAGCCACAGAGAAGGCCCGCTTTCATTCTCTAATAAAATGAAAAATGAAGTGATCCATCAAAGAAAAACAAAACAAACTGAAATGTAAATTTTCCTTTCTTTTCATTTTATTTATTTATTTATTTATTTATTTATTTATTTATTTATTTATTTATTTATTTATTATAGAATTTCTATCCCACCCATCTTCCCAAGGGAACTCTGGGCGGCTTACAATAGGCTGATCAATCAGCAAGATATAATACAGAACAAACAACAAATTTAAACAATATAAAACTAAAACATTCTGTTTCGTTTTTTGTTTCCCCATAGGAATGCATTGAAGCAATGTATTCCTATGGGGAAATGATCGGGCACAGAAATGGTGGGACTTTACACTTTTTTCCCCACCTGAAGCCCCACGTGCCAGCTGATTGGTGCTCCTGCAGAAAAAAAAAGTTTTAAAAGCCCACTGTAAACTTCCTCCCCTTTCCCGAGCCCTGCATGCCAGCTGATCCATGCTGGGGTGGGAAAATTATTCCCCCCAGTCCAGCACCAATCAGCTGGCGCGTGTCACTTTGGGGAGGGGGAAAGTGTTTAAAAAGTGTTCTCCATGTTGCTTTTCACCCCTCTTAATGGATTTTTCTTTTCTTCTTGCGTATTCTTTGTAGCTCTGTTACCTTTTTAAAAAAATGTTCTAAGATGCCTCTTCAAACTCCCTGTTCTTAACTTGAATATGTCTTAAATGTTCTAGACTACATATTGTCCCTCATTATTGTAAGTGACCTTGGATCCTTTTCCAAGGAGAAAGGTGGGGTAAAAATATTCAAAATCAATAAATAATAAATAAATAGTGGTGAAGTCTCCTGGGAGTTTTAGTCCAGGAACACCTGGGGACCCAAGATGGGGAACCGCTGTTTGTATGATTTGTGACCGTAAAGTGTGCCATTTTTCATACTATGCCATTCTATTCCTCATCTCTCTTGGTTTTCTGTTCCTGCAACTCCATCGCTCCATGTGCAGCCTGGATTCTCCATGTATTTGAGATCCTGCCAAGAGTAGCACCAGTAATGATGGCTTGACTTCTGAATTTAATTCTGGTTGCCTTCTAGATTCCGACATGATTACGCGAACAAGGTCTAATGTATGTGGTAATGGTGTTCCTCCAGCAGAAACACATCCCTTGCCACCAGGTGAGGGAATATGTGAATGGGTGCTAAAGTATATAACTTTTGGGGACAATGTACGTTACAGCCTAGGTCTTTTACTTTGTCATGGGGGTGGGATGAGTTAAACTATCTACTGTTTTGCTGTTAAATATTCCACATGTTCATACGTACTTTCATAGGCTCTTAGTACCTCTCTTAGTACCACTGGTCATTCCCTACATGGCTGGAGTGTCTGAGAAGCTTAAAAGGATTTTTGGCAAACACCACATCCCTGTTTATTTCAAACCCACAAACACACTAAGGCAGAGACTTGTCCACCCAAAAAGGAGCAATATAGTATACAGTATGTGGTCCAATGCAGTGAGGAGTGTGCAGACCTCTACATTGGATAAACTAAACAACCATTAAACACAAGGATGGCCCAACATAGGAGGGGTAACAGCTCAGGACCAGAATCAGCAGTACACCTCCATTTGAAGTACAAGAGGCACTCTTTCAAAGATGAGGATGTACACATACTAGACAGAGAAGACAGGTGGTTTGAGAGAGGAGTCAGGGAAGCCATTCATGTGAGCATCGAAACCCACTCTCTCAACAGAGGTGGGGGCCTCAGGCATAGTCTATCTGCTCCTTATCAGGGTGTGCTTTCAACAATAGCCAGACAAATAAAAAAGCCTCGAACACTGGGCACAATTTTGTGGATATTCATCACAAATAATCTTCTTTTGCTATCAAGTAAGAGCCCACCAGATTTTTAACTACAATATGGTTTTGGTTTTTTTTTTCTTCAAATCTCATGTTTGAACAATCTCATGTTTGATTTTGGGGCACAATCCCAGTGAGGCGCACCCTTTTCTGAATCTCCAGTGGAGGTCAAAGTGGACAAGGGAGTTTGATTCTTGTACCTGAGATCGCTTTAATGCTTAGGCACCTCATTTTACCCATGACCAGGTTGTGCCAGGGCCCTGGTTCTCAGATGGCATGTTTACCTAGACTCTGGACCCATTCCTCCAGAGGATACTCCTCTCTTTCTTCTGAACCAGCTAGCTCAGTCAGAAGTAGAACTGACCCACCTCCTAACTCTTGCCTGACCACACTCCCATGCCATCAGCCCATGGGCTCAAATTTTAGTCTTGAATCTTAGGGAAGAGGATGTGGGTGACCTGAGCCCTAAAACCATACTACAATCTACTCTTACCCTAGATTTTCCTTAATCTGGAATTTACCGCTTAGAGAGTAACTGCAAAGTGGCAAACATTCCCTGCTTCATGGCTGCCCTGGGCCCTCTTCCGCACTATCTTGTGTTATCTTAGACGGTTACTTCATGTCCATTCTCGTCCCGGGAGGAAGTTTGTTGCATGTTGATGTCGGTCACGGTCACATGGTCTTCTTCCAGTTCTGTCCCTGTTCCCGTGTATGCACGGATGTGATTGATCATACTGGCATGACTATTAATGCACATCCCGTTCCGTGATGAGATGTGAAATTCCATGCCTTCGTTCTCCTTTTTTTTCCGGCCCGACCTTCCATTTTTCAATGTTTTGATTCTCCAAAGCCTTGCCTTCAATGTGTTACAGAGTAAACTTCGATGCATTTGTCTTTTAAAAGCTATTCACTGAATTGCTAACTCCATAGGGAATTTACTGGCGAATGTTGCTTCGCACTCCTGCCACTAGATGGGGTCTGCTCCTATCGTCATGCATTCTGCGACGAGCATGACTTCATAGTCTCTCATCTCGAAACGAGAAACGTGATGAGCAGATTCCCAAGGCCAGGGAGGGGAATCCCTCATCCCGCTTAAATCGCAGTTTAGGGGGCGTGGTCAGGACGAACTCCCCTCGTCCTGCAATGGACGTGCGGTAAGATGACCGCGAACAGCAATGAGATGGACGTGAAGTATCAGCCTTACAGTTTCAGCTAACTGCTTATCATTCCGCTTCATGTAGAATAACAGTTTGCCTTTTTTTGACTTGAATCGTTCCTCCCATTCAGAAGTGCGTCCAGATCCACTTCTCACCTCTGCCTGTGCCACCACCTCCACTGTTTCAGATTTTTAAGAACCACCAGGAATGGCAGAGGCTACAATAATGCAAGTCTCCTGCTCCCTTTGTTTTGTCAGTGCCAGATGAATAAAATGTCATAGGACAGTGATGGTGAACCTTTTTTGAGACCAAGTGTCCAAACTGTGATTCAGAACCCACTAATTATTCATAAAGTGCCAATACAGCAATTTAACCTGAATACAGGTGGCTGTGAAGGAGCAATGGCAGGTGCCCACAGAATGGGCTCTGAATGCCACCTTTGGCACCCGTGCCATACATTTGCCAACACTTTTCATAGGACAACAAAGCTTGGAAGTGATGCTTTTTAACTGATGTTGTTCCTTATCGGTGTTTTGTTGTTTTGACATTTTAGTGAGCAATGTTTACTTTTTATTTTGGAAGCTCATTTTGGGGAATTTTTAACCACTTTGCTCTGATAGATTTTAAAGAGGTTTTAAAAAAAACAATCAGGAGATAACATACTAGCAACAATCTCCTAGCAAGTAGTACAGTAATTCCTTTGGGCTGTTGGCAATGACTAAGAAGAACAATTAAACCTTTTTTTTTAAAAAGGTAATACTAATGCATTTGCTTTGTTGATAACATGTCCAAACTCATCAGGAGTTAATGTGGGGTCCCAGTTTTTCTCTTTTATTTGAGGAATGTGATTTTATCATGCTTTTTTTCAGGGTGGGGAGTGTTGGTTCATTAATGTTAGTGACCCTGATTGTGGAATTGGAATGACAGTACATGAGGTTTTTAAAAACCACAGTTGTTAAAAAAATATCATTGCAGGACTTGTGCCTCTTTCTTTTCTTTATATCCATCAGATTCCATCATGCAACTCTTTTCTCCACTGGGAAATGCTCAGATACTGGTTGACCAAAATCATCGTCTCCCATCCCAAGTGTACTGGCTTTTCAAGCCCAGATTCTCAGCTAAAGAGTCCCGTCTCTGGTGTTTTGCACGTAAGAAACTTTAGGTCATGGGGAAATGTTTGTAGTATAATTAACCAGTCAATACCAAGACATGCTTTAATCCTTTTAGAATGTTTGGAACATTCCATTAGTAGGACAAGAGATAAATGTAAGCTTAAAAGCTATGTTAGAGTGATGAACTCTGGAACTGCTATGCGAACTTCTCATAAATCTGGTGTTCTGTAAACTTTAGAATTTTTCGTGTACATCATTTCGGTTTGCATTAAATTAATATGAAGGCCTAGCAAATCAAACCCATTTCCTTTAACAAGTTTGCATTCCTCCCAGGAGGAAAAAATTCAGGCTCATAGAATCATAGTTGGAAGGGGTCTCTAAGGCCGTCAATTCCAAAGGCAGGAATGGAAATAAAAGCAGTTCTGACAGATGGCTGTCAAATTTTCTCTTGACTGCCTGGAGCACTCACCAGGGAGGACATGTTATTGGAAAGAGAATTTAACAATGTTAATCAGAATGATCATGAAGATCACAGAAGTGTCAGGAGCATTGCAAAAACAATCAACTGGTGCTGAAGTCTATGTTTATTTAGATTTCCTCTTTCTGTCCCTTATGAGTGGTGTGGTACTATTAGTAATAATACTAGTAGTACTGATTATTATTTGTACTACCAGTATGGCTAATTCTACCAGTAATGTTAATAATAACATGTCCGTAGCATCATCAGGTACTGAAAATGAATGACTATACTAAGATGACTTTTACTTTCTCTAGGTTGCACAGAAGATGACTTCTGCCAGATGGTTGATATCCCGAATGTTACAACTTCCACGTTCTTCCCTTGCACCCTGTATTCAGCTGCCCAAGTCTGTGGCAATGCCATGGACAACATCCTTAAGAGCTGTAACATTGTGTTGCCTCAGAAGCCCCAGCTTTTGTATCAGAAGAAAGGTACGCAGGGCAAACGTTTTGATCACATCTGCCAGATATCTTTGGAAAGAATGGAGCTTGTTTTTTGCTATTGGTTTTAAGTGTATTCAGCACTACTCAGATAATTGGCGATCTCCACATGTAACAAATAAATGAACCAGCATTTCATCTTGTAAAGAAAGATATCCTAATGAAGGAATGTGGAATGTGTCCCAAAAATTGCAGCAATAAATGTGTGTGTGTGTGTGTGTGTGTGTGTGTGTGTGTGTGTGTGTGTGTGTGTGTGTGTGTGTGTGTGTGTGTGTGTGTGTGTGTGTGTGTGTGTGTTTGTTGCAAACCACCCCAAATAGCTGTGCTGCCAGATGGGCGGTATAGTAGTTGTTGAGATGCAACCAGAAAAGATACCTGGAGTCAAAATGCAGAATTCAGGCCAGTAATCAAAATGCAGGAGATAAATTGAAAACAAACCAGAGTGAGGAAATATTTTAATTGTCCAGGTGATTAAATCACAGGTGAATTATCACAGCACTTGATTTTCTGTATTTGTATTTCATTCATTCATTCATTCATTCATTCATTCATTCATTCATTTGCATCCCATCCCATCAGTGCAGTGCACTATTCTATGCAGTCTACAATATGATAAAATAAAACATACACACAAACAATACGTTTATACCTAAACAATACATAAACTCATGTAAAACAATTAACAGCAAGAGGTGTACTATTCCAGCAACAGGCATGGAATTAGGCAGGGCTGCTATGGAAACCCTGTCTAAAAAGCAAGGTTTTGAGGTGCCTTCTAAACCTTAGAAAGGAAGGAGCCAGGTGAAGCCCCATTGGGAGCTGCTTCTGGGGAACTGGTCCGACAACATAGAAGGCTTGACTCCCTGGTCTCCTTTGGAATGGCCGCCTGAAGGAGCATTGGATGGATGGATCTGGTGGAGTGGGCAGATGATCTTGGGAAGGACATTCCAACAAGGACCATGGTCCACCCCAAACCATGGAGTGCTTTAGAAGTAATCCTCAAAAAACCTTGACCCTGACCCAAGACACAACAGTTAACAAATGGAGGTGAGCTACTTGAATGATGCAATCCAACTTCCACACATCAGACACTGACCCTACTATAGCCTCTTGGTCATCCTCAAGGGAAGTCCCAGATAGCTTTGCAGTAGTCATCTGGGAGATGACCAATGCATACACCTGCATTTTAAGGACAGCCTGGTGAGGGGCACCCAATCTAGGCATTTCTTGAATGTTTTGTTTTGTGACTGGCTCTTGGGAGTTGTATATAGCTGAGAGAAGTAGTGGCTAAGTGGATGGGGATGAATGAATGAACTCTTCCTGAATGATCCAATGCTCCTAAGGGGTAACAGCATGGCTTCTGTACACCTACTGCCATGGAAGTGCCCACTTGAAGACCCACTTGGATATAGACTATCTCCAGAACAGAGAGTTCTTACTCCTTTCTTTTGTTTATTTTGCAGTGCCTCTGGAAGGAAGGGTGAAGAATTTTTACACTCGCCTACCTTTCAGTAAAATCTCAAACTTCTCTGTCAGGAACAAGTTGGAGGTCTCAGGGAAAACAGTGTCTAACGGGTATGTTTCCCTCTTGCTCTGTTTTCCTTTTTGCTCCAATCTGAGAAAATTAAGATATCCGTGTGTCTTGAACAAGCAAGGATGCTAAAACCAGGTGGTTGTAAGCGTCTCTTTCCTCCTGTCCGCCTTTCTCTCTGTTTTCTTCAAGACGTAGGGAAAGCTACTTGGGTGCCACCCACTGAGGCTGTGTTCCCACTGGTGAAACATCTTTCTTTTAATGCAAATTTGCCCTTTCATTGTCTGTTGCTCAATCCCACCATGTGATCAATATCCCTTGTCCAGAGTTTGCATATTGTTAAGCAGCGTGACCAGACCTTACATGAAAATGCATCCAAACGATGCAAAGATGAGCCAACTCAAAAATAAAATAAAATAAAAACCATTAAAAATAAATAAATAAAGGTTCATGGCTGAAGCAGCACCACAGGACTTTACTAGGGGGTGAAGGTGACATCAACAACATACTGTAAATATATATAAGGGTATCATATAGCAGGCTTGCTGCCCCCAAAGTTTTTTTTTGGGGGGGGGGGGAGCAGAGTTCTAGAACTCTTCAGAAGAACTGCATTCTCCCTGGGGTTTCTTATATGGAAGAAAATATCTACCACTCAAAACACAGCACTTTCCATCATGTTTTGGAGTAGTTCTTTGTAATTTTTGACACTGACCATATTTTAGTAAAAAGGTCCTTGAACATCTCCAGCGAAGAGATCTTAGCTTGTCATGTGATTCCATGTTGTAAACCGCCCAGAGTAGCCCTAGGGCTAGATGGGTGGTATAAAAGTCAAATAAATAAATAAATAAATAAATAAATAAATAAATAAATAAATAATAATAATAATAATAATAATAATAATAATAATAATAATAATAATAATAATAATAATAATAATAATAATAATAAAACTTTATTTTTATGCCACCTTTATCCCCAAAGGGACCCCAAAGGGACCCAAATAAATATCGAAATAGCACCATAATGCGGAATATAACATGAACAAAAAACCCCCCAACAAGTTGTAGTTTGTGGATTCACTGCCATTGGGGGAGGGAGATGAACTGGCTGAACCCCCCTCCCCAAAAACAAAAAAACAAAAACAAACTGAGATTAAATAGATCACTCCAGAAACATTTTTCTGTGTGAACACAACCTGCACCTCTCTCTTCCCTATGCACTATGAACCGCAGCCTCCAGACAAAACAAAAGATCAAGGACATACAATACATTTGGTGAGCTATAAAATGTCAAGTGTCAGAAACAGGCTCTGACAAGTGCTAGTTTTTAAAGGTGTTTAATTTTTTTTCAAGCATAGCTTTCTGTAAACACACCTTTTTTTTACCCCATTTTACAGGACACGCACTCACATTCCAAGGGGCTTTCTTTGGGCAGGGGTGGGACTTGCAGTCCAACTGCATCCATGCAGCCATGACTTCCCCTCTGCTGTCTTAGAAGAATTAAAACCATGTAGTACCGCTATAGAATTAGAAGAAAGTGACGCAGCATACATGTCTATGTCAGTCTCTCTGCCCATAGCTCAGAATTTGTCATGTTGTTTCCTCTGATAAAGTACACGAGAAATCCACAGATGAAATCAGAACACATTTCAAGCAGGACTCTAAAACTTCCCTGTGGCCTGTTTAGGTCCTCCTCCGGGCTCCCTGACTTCCCATCCACTTTCCAGGGGAAACCATCTTGTGACAAGATAATTGCTCTCACACAGGAACGAGTCATGGTAACCCTCTAAGCCTACATTCTGAGAAAGCCTCCTTGGTTTTGGTGTTCAAATACTTTTGTTTGTTTGTTTTCCCCTAGGTTTTTTGACTGTGAGCGCTTCTGTGATGCTGATCCCTGTTGTACAGGCTTTGGATTTTTAAGTGCTTCCCAAGGCTCAGGTATCTGTTCATTGTCTCACTCATATTACTTTCTGCAAACAAACCTGCAGCCCGATTAAATGGAGGGCCATCTTTTTTTCTCCCTGAGTGTCAACAGAAGTTAGGCTGGTTTCACTCCATTGTAATTCTGACACCTTGTGTGTTGGACTTCATGTCTATATCCAAATCTTTGTAACTTGGGTTAGAGGGAGATGGCCTGTGACCTTAGAATGGACCCCTCTTTCCTTGATCTGAAGCCTCCAGCTTGCTTATAAAAAGCGTGTGTGGCAAAATGAATCTGCAACTGGACTGAAGTTTCAACCATTTTCTGAGCAAAATTGCTTCCACCAATGCAATGTAATTCTGGCGTAAAGCTCTCCCCACCTGCTTCATATTTCAAAGTTTTCCATGATGATTTCCTACTATTATATGGTTTTCATTAGGCTATGATGGAACTGCTGGATAGATCAATGGTTTAGGTACGGTTGGGAGTTCAATTCCCCACTCTGCCTCCTTGATAGAGACTGGACTGGATGGTCCATAGAGATCCTTCCAGCTCTGTAGTTCTAAGATGCTGCTATTGCTGCTGCTGCTGCTAAAATAAGTCAGGCCCTACCATTAGGCAATGTGAGGTGCATGCCATAGGTTACAGATTGTGCAAGGTCAATGGGACCTTCTTCCCGATTCTTGTTCCCAAGTCCTCCATCCAGTTACTTTTTGTTGGAAGGCAGAGGGGACATTGTCCCATTGTTGACACTTAGCCACTGAACCTTCCTGCTCCTCAGGTGCAACTGAGAATACTAGCCGATCACTAGCAGTGAATTACAACCCAACCAGTGATCCATCTTCTTCTTCTTCTTCTTCTTCTTCTTCTTCTTCTTCTTCTTCTTCTTCTTCTTCTTCTTCTTCTTCTTCTTCTTCTTCTTCTTCTTCAACAATGTGTTTTTTATTTTTCCAAGCAGCTATTTACTGGCTTATAAAAACAAAACAAAACAAAAAACTAACAACCACCAAGCCCCACCGTATTCCATTTTAGGATGGACACACACACAGAGAAACAACAGGGCCTGCTTAATTTAAGAGACAGCTCCTTTTCAAAGGGGAAACAAAGACCCACCTCAAAGCAGAACACCATTTACTTTTCTTCATGTGTGGTGTCAGGAAAAAGCTTGCAGCCTATACATCTTTTAAGAAGTGCGAGTTTGTGAAAAGGAAACATTCCATGATGTTTGCTCAGATTTATTATATGGGTATCAGGGAAATATGCAGGAACACAAGTGCAGTGTCTCCTTGCACCACTAGGTAGCACACAACAAAGGCAATGTGGTTTTTTTTTAAAGGATGACAAGAATTACTGGGGCAATGAGATGTGGAGTAATGAACCTCTCCCTGTTGATAAGGGTAAGGGAAGAGGGATGAGGCAACAGAAGAGGGACACATCCACCCAACCCTGATCTACTGGCATGGGATGGTCAGTCGCACCCCTAGAAAAGGAGACGTTGATATTCCAGAGTCCAGAGTGACTGCAGCTGGAGTAACCAGGTGTAAAAGAAGAGAGTCAGCTACATAATAGAGATGGGCACGAAACGAGCAATTTTTCATTTTCGTTTTCGTTTATTTGTTTCGTTATGCAACGAAAATGAAATGAAAATTTTTAAAAAAACAAAACAAAAACGAAAACGAAACGACCAAATTTGCCGTGTTTTTCGTTTTCGTTGCAGCAGATGCATTGAACTAAAAAGAATGCTAACGAAACAGCAATTTTTCATTTTCATTTTTGTTTTTTTCATTTTGTTACCTAATGAAACGAAAATGAATTTTTTTGCAAAAAACGTCACGAAAATGAAAACGAACCGAAACGGACCCCTAAACGACCAAACGACAAACGAAACACCATTTTTTTGAGTCGTGCCCATCTCTACTACATAACTTTGTTGCCCGTGCGAATTCTTTTCATGAGGCAGCAGGCAAATACAATGCCCACGAGCTCAAAAGAAAGCAATGCCCAATGCCACTGCAGCCACAGTTAGGATGTGTTTCTTCATCCACAGCTCCATTTCCTCCACACACAACCTGCAATGTGGATGCTTTGTCTGTTTTCCTGTTGCTTCTGTATGTGGAACAGCAGTTTGGAAACGTCTTTGCCTCTGGTTGCAAAATATTTTGGGCTTGCCTTAATCAGAGACAGTTGGTCTAGGACATGATTGTCTCTTAAGCCCTCATAGTTCTGATCTCTTTAGACCAAGTATGTCCAAACTTCGGCCCTCCTGATGTTTTGGACCACAGCTCCCAGAATTCTAAGCTTAGACTGCCAATGACAAAGGACTGTGGGAGTTGTGGTCCAAAACATCTGGAGGGCTGAAGTTTGGACATGCATGCCTTAGACTGTAGTATATTAGTACAGTATATATTTCTTATTTACCAAGCACGCTCAGACATCTACAAAGAGAGTACATTATCTCACATTATCTGAAGATTGTAGGTTGTAGACCGACCAGCAAAGCTGTTTGGATGAGTAGCAAAATGTTTCGGGCTCTCAAGAGAAGAAGTCCTGTTGCCATGACTCAACTTCCAGATAACCTCACCTGGATGACTTCACAGTGGATCTTCACAGACATCCATTAACTGTGCGTTTCCCCTGCAGACAGCAAGGTCGTGTGCTTGACTCTGAACAGTTTGGGAATCCAGACTTGCAGCGAGGAAATCTCCAGTGATTGGCGGGTTTCTGATTGTTCCTCTCAGCAAAACAAACCCATGGTCCATCCTTTTGGCTGGTACCAAAAAGGTGGTAAGTAGAACCACTGAGGTTTTGCCAGTAACTGAGTTAACATGCCTATATTGTCTGAGGAATGTATGTGTGTATCGTCTGAAGAATGTATGTGTGTGCAGGGTTAAAATCCAACGAGGAAGCATGCTGTGATGTCATCTGTGCTAGATCTGTGATGCTGGCCAATCAGAAGCTGTTCAGGGACAGGCATCATCCTGCCTCCCTCTCCGTTTGGTCAGCAGCTCGAAGCAGGAAAGATGATGTCACAGCGTGCTTCCTTGTTGGATTTTAACCCTGCACAAGACAGAGAAACGTAAAGCAATTGGATCTGCATGTATCAGCCCATTCCAAGGACCACCTGGGCTCGCGTGGTTCATTTCGTAACGTACTGGTTCCCATCCCTAGTGTGTATGCTGGGTGGCAGAAGGTGAAACATTAGTACCCATGAGTAGCATTGACCAGGTTGCATCTCAGTAGGAATCCAGGACAATGAGTAGTCTGAGATAAAAGGACCATTGCTCAGAAGAAGAGATCTATGTCCTGATTTTATGATAAAGCCGTCTCTGTGCTATACTGCTACACTGGGCAGGTGAACAACCTCAGTCTCTTGTGAGACAGAAGATGCAGAGATGCATGGAGTGGCCCTGCCCCTTGCGATAGCCCCTGCACATTGGCTGGAAGGACTATTTGTATCTGTGTAATGCCACCTGAAGCTGCCTAGAGGCCCTAAGAACATCTGATCTCTCCTGATTTCGGAAGCTAAGCAGGGTCGGCCCTGGTTAGTACTTGGATGGGAAACCACCAGGGAATACCAGGTGCTGTAGGCGCCTGGAGTAGGAACTGGCAAACCACTCCATTATTCCTGCCAAGAAAACTCCATGATTGATTGTTGGTTTTATTTCTATTGTAAACCTCCCAGAGTTCCGTCCGGAAGATGGGTGGTATAAAATAAATAAATAAATAAATAAATAAATAAATAAATAAATAAATAAATAAATAAATAAATGGAGTCGATCATGACTGTAACAGCACACACACACACACACACACACACACACACACACACACACACACACACACACACACACACACACACACTTCCACCTGAAAATCAATGGCCGCTGGCCGCATGGGTGACCAAAACAGAGATGGCAGGACACAGTGTCAATAAGGACATCAGCCTGCATGTGAAGAGACAGAGGATGAGTCAAAGTGGCATTTGAGGATCGGAAAAGCAGACTTCACAACTGAGGAAAAATGCTAGGAAGTAGATGTGTAGACTTCTTTCATGAAGGGGGAGGTAGTCTTTGGCCGAGTGTGTGCCCACACCACAGGGCATCCTCATGTGACAGCCAACTGTGTAGATAGCAAATGTGTTACCACTTCCCATTGAGTGCGGTGCTAACCTACGACTATGCCTTATCACCTTCCCTTCAAATGTTTCCTCCACTGAGGGGAAGCAGTGGAGCCTCCCTGCCTCCCTTTGTTGTTGTTACATGTCTGTGGTTCCCAATCTTGGGTAACACAGATATTCTTGGGCTGCCACTCCCAGGAACCTTGGCCTCTTGGAGCTGCCATTCAGGAACACCTGCTCAAGGTTGAGAGCCATCATTTTATATCATCCAACTTATGATGATGACCCTTATCAGGGTTTTTGAGGTATGTGAAATATTCACGGAGTTGCTTACCACCGCTGCTGCCCCTGAGTTGCCCTGGCCAATCAAAGATTTGAATCCAGCTTTCCTGAGTCTGAGCCTAATTCCACCATGCCAAGCTAGTTGTCATGGTTTCCAAGCACAAGAGGGTTTGTCAAATTGCTGCTCCTTGCCCTGAATCTAGGGGGAAATGTATATTTTTAGGAGCTGAGAGGCCATGATGTGGGATGCCCTTTAAGTCCCTACCATATGCCAGTTGTGCTTAAACTTGAATACAAGCAGAGGAAGTAAGAAAGAAACAAGGCCTAAAATATGAGCTGAAGAAACAAACCCAAACACAGCACAAAACCTGTCAGTATGTTTGATCTTTTCTTGACTGTGATCTGGGTTCTAAGCCATTTGCCAGACATATTTTGATGCTTGCTTGAGTTCAACACTTCTCTATGTGTGTTGTGTCATTACAGTTGTGACCGACTCTTCGTGATTCCATGTCCATGGAGTTTTCTTGGCAGGAATACTGGAGTGGTTTGCTAGTTCCTACTCCAGGTGCCTACAGCACCTGGTATTCCCTGGTGGTCTCCCATCCAAGTACTAACCAGGGCTGACCCTGCTTAGCTTCTGAAATCAAGCGAGATTGGATGTGCTTAGGGTATCTAGGCAGCTTCAACACTTCTAACAGCACATTATTTGTTATTTGTATTGTATAAGTTTGTATGTGCACTCCCTTCAGGAATTGACATTTTGCTGTCTTCTCCTGGTACCAGGAAATCTAGCCATCACTCCCCCCCCCACACACACACTTTAGACTGCAGCCAGCTTTGCCTTTGTAAAATTATTTATTTCATATTGTTCCATGGCATGTATGTAAGAGCTTTTGTTTGTTTCTTTAAAGCGAAGACGATCAACATTTCCTTTGCATAGCTTAAACAGTGTTTTTCAACCTTTTTTGGGCAAAGGCACACTTGTTTCATGAAAAAAATCACGAGGCACACCACCATTAGAAAATGTTAAAAAATTTAACTCTGTGCCTATATCAGTCTCTAAAAGGTTCGTCATTGCTGGTGTAGGGAGAAGCAGGACAGAGGGGCCACAGATTGAGGCAGCCCGCTCTCTAGCACCCAGTTCCCACTTACCTGTGTTGTTTTTTTAAAGACATTTTGCCCTGCATGGACTTCTGTGTCCAGTGGAGACCTGAGAAGGGGCACTGACTCTCCAGGAACACAAATAAGACCCAAAAGCCCATCTTGCTCTCCACACTGTGGCCAAGGCAAATGCCTTCAGCAAGTCCAGCGACAGGAGGGGAGGAGGATGAAGGAAAGCAGGAAGGAAAGAAGGCAGAAAGTGTTCTGCTTGTATACCACCCCCTACAACTTCAAGGAGTCTCTGGGCGGTTTACAGTTTTAATTACAGTAGGCAGGCTGCTAGACATACACATATGCAGTTTAGAAATGAGCACATTTCTATGAAGAGGGGAAAGGGTACGAATGGAAAGAGAGAGGTGGGGGGGGGAAAGAAAGAAAAGACAGAGAGAGAGAAGAGGGCGACCCAAGACAGAAAGAAAGGGGCAAGACTTCAAGGAACCCATCGCGGGGCCCCTCAGAGACGGCTCTTCCCCTCCCGGACCCTAAAGGCCGGCCGGCCGGCCGTCCAGCTGTGCCAGTAGCCCCCGCCCGCCCGCCTCCTCAACCCAGGCCCGACGGAGGCCTCCTCCATCCCCTACTCCTCGCAGCCCTGCCGCGTTGCTCGTGGGGCAGCTGGGCGCCCCTCCTCCTCTTCCCCTCACCTGGTGGTTTGTTCTGGGCCTGGGCTCCCGGCCCCGCTCGTGTTGGCGGGCGGGCTGTCGGGCGGCTCAGTCCATTGGTTGCTCCCAGGAAAGGGGTGGTGGTGGTCCAGGGTAAAAAAAGGAGGGGGGAGAGGGAAGCGAGCGAGTCGTGGCGGCGGCGGCAGGCAAAGGGCAAACACTCAGAGAATGAGCGGGGCCAGGTCCGGCCGGGGAGGAAGTGACGCCAGCACCGCGGGCTTTGGGGGGGAGGAGCCAAGCTGGCCCTTGGATGCTATTTATAGCGCCTCCCAACTGTGGGCCGCCCGCCGGCCCTGGGTTGAATTTCTTTAGAATTTTTCAATTTTTCCCACGGCACACCAGGCAACATCTCGCGGCACACTAGTGTGCCACGGAACAGTGGTTGAAAAACGCTGGCTTAACATACCAAGTGCATAGTGAATCTAGGCCAGTGTTGGCGAACTTATTGCACAGGTGCCAATGGTGGCACTTGACGCCCTTTCTGTAGGCACCAACATTGCCCCTTCACAGTCACCTGCATTCAGGTTAAATTGCTTTATTGGCACTACAAATAATTAGTGGGTTTTGAATCACAGTTTGGGCACTCGGTCTCTAAAAGCTGATCTAGAGCTTAAACAGGTTTTATAGCTGAACTCTGCTGAACTTGTGGTTTTGGTTTGATATCTCAGGCCAGTAAATTAGAATCTAGCCTGCGGGTGACTTTTTTTTTGGGGGGGGGAGGAGGCCTCTACTTTTTAACTCAAACACTGTTTATATTTTCTTCGTCTTTGCGTTGGCCACTGAACTATATGAAGCAACACTGTCCTCTGCTACACAATTAGCCAACCGCAGTGGTATCCTGTCTGCTTGGGTGGAGTTTCTTAGAGTGTCTTATAAAGGAAGTTAAAACTACATCTGGTGGTTGGAGATCGTGAAAAACAGCCAGAGCCTTCATTTTTCATTTTTAAAATAAATGAAAAAGAAGGACTCTCAGCAAATATACTGTGCTATTTTTGGCCTTTTACACGGTAGCATGAAGATATATATACATAATCTTCATGCTACTGCTTAAAAGGCCAAAAATATGAAATATATATCTATACCAAGAGCTTGCTGTCTAAACAGAAATGGAGGAAAAAGAACAGCAACCATTGCAGCGGGCTGGTGGTACAGAACCTCTGGTCCTCCAGATGTTTGAGGATGTCATTTTGATTCAGCAGGACTAGTGGAGAGAGAGTAGGACAGTGGTGGCGAACCTTCGGCACTCCAGATGTTTTGGACCACAACTCCCAGAATTCCAAGCCTAGATTGCTAGTGGCAAAAGATTGTGGGAGTTGTGGTCCAAAACATCTGGAGTGCTGAAGGTTCAACACCACTGGAGTAGGATATTGCACCCAAAACATCTGGACCAAAGGTTTATCACCTCTCCATTAAACAACATGAAAAGTAGAGTTGATTTAGAAACAAACAACAGTCAGTTGCTGGATAGCTCAGTAGCTTAAGGACCTGACTATGGAGCCAGTGGTTTGGAGTTTGATCCCCCACTGTACCTCCTTGCCAGGAGATGGACTTGAAGATCCATAGGGTCGCTTCCAGCTCTGTGGTTCGAAGACCACGAGGCGTGCATGACATGAGACACATCAACCTGAATGTGAACTAGCCCTGTATGGACCCCAAATAGCCCTAAATCTCCCATTTGCACATATTTGTTGGGCTGGTGAAGAACCAGGTGGGCCATACAACGTCCCCACATTTGGGATGCTAATTCAGAGGGGAGAGAAACCTGGCCTAGGGGCCGTACACCAGAAAACCTGGTCAACGCTCCTGGAATCAGAGGCAACTTCAGAAAAGTACTGTAAGATCACTCCACTACACACTTGACTCCAGGAAGAGAAACAAGACACAGTATGGTGAAAGAGTATGGTAAAAGAGCAGGTCGCTCCACTGTCTTCAAAGCCAGCTCCAGCCTCACATCCTCCCAGTAACTGTGGCTTTCTGAACCTTCTGCCTGGAAACCCTGTGTGTGTGTGTGTGTGTGTGTGTGTGTGTGTGTGTGTGTGTGTGTGTGTGTGTGTGTGTGTGTGTGTGTGTGTGTGTGTGTGCGCGCGTGCGTGCGTGCGTGCGTGCGCTCGCACATGAGTGCTAAGGGGTGATATGTAAGCAGCCACATGTGCTGTATAGATACTGCCCCACAGTGATTAAATTAAAGCTTATATGGCCCTTGAGGTCTCTTCCAACTCTATGATTCTATGATTCTATGATTCTATGATTCTATGATTCTATGATTCTATATACTACCCCAAAGCAATTAAGCACTCTCTGGGCAGTTTACAATTTAAATATAATGGCTATACATTGCCCCTCCCCCCAGAGAGCTCAGTACTTAATTAACCAACCTCAGAACAGTGTAAGTCTGAGTGAACCTTGGATTGGCTACCTGGGATTGAACCCTAAATCGTGGGCACAGTTTTGGCTGCAGTGTAGCCGTTTAACCACTAAGCCATGAAGCCTGAAAGAAAATTTGGAGGTGGGGTGTGTGGATTTTTTTTTAGTGCAACTCTCCTTTATTTACTGAAAATAATTGGCCCAGGAATCCATCAGGTTCAGGATAGAAGGATGTAATCATTCCTACCCTTTTAAGTGGCCCATGAGCCTATTAGCAAAGGCAGGTGTTTGTAATGTTTTAACAATGGTTTTGTTTTTCCTGTCTTATAGCAACTGTGCCCAAAGTGTGCCCACCTGTTGCTCTCTCTGGAAGGCAAGGAAATGGTAAGTAATGTGGGTCAGAAAAAAAAACTAGGCAAGGGAATAATGTAATATCAAATATCTGGTTCTCTTTCTTGCATATTGTTGGCCTGGCAGTTTGTACTCCCTCGGGGAAATGCCGGTCTCCTCCTGCAAATTAGTAATTGCAGACAGCACAGCCTTTGTGGGGTCTAGAAGAAAACCCCAAATCTATATAAATCTGTATATGTGTACCCAAGTACCACTGACAATGGTTAGGCAGTGTGCTACTGTCAAGACAGAGCAGACCTGTCAAGTGTCACGTTTTTGGCAGGACATTCACGGATCAATCCCCCCAAAAATGTTCCCCTGAAATGTCCCGCATTTCCGGTGGCGGGAGGCTGAGCTCCAGATGCTGATGGGCGGCAGTGTGGCCGGCTGCCAGGTGGTCCAACAGAGAGCACTTCTCCCTGTGCAACCCCTAACCCACAGGCCACCAGCTGTCCAGATTGGTACATATATCCCCTCGAAAGCCGAGACAACTAGGTCACAGTGAACATTTAGAAGCCACCGCAAGGGATTCTGAGATCCCTGTATGCAAAGGAGGCCCCACCCCCTAGCCGAAGGGCGTGACTGCCAGTGCCCCGCCTCCCTGGATATCCCAGTCCCGGGCAGCCATGGGGAACACTTGACAGCTATGAGACAGATCAGTATGGCAATGGAACCAATGACCTCAAGAGGTGGTGGTGAGTGCTCCTACACCGGAGCCATTCAAGAGAAACTTGGACAACTATCTGGCAGATGTCCTTTGTATTCCTGCATGGGGTGGGGCGGTTGTACTTGGTGGCCTTGTTAGGCCCCTTCCAACTTCACTATTCTATGAAGATGTTTGCGTTTGTATCCTGAAGAGAGTTGGTATGAAGAAACCCAGTGGAGGCTAGTGATGCTGCATTTGGTGCTGGATCTGGGGGGGAGGGGAGGATCGGATTAAGCACATTGGATTAGGCTCATGCAAAGTTTGGACTGAAAAACAGAGCAGTTTCATCACCCTCATAAACTTGGAGGTGTTGTGCTGGAGACCCATGAAGCAGTCACTGGTGTTGAAAGATTTCTCTTCTCTCAGCCTTTTAGAATTAAGGTCAAGAGAGGAGGGGGAAAAGCCACGGGTTCTGCCTTTGAATTCACTCAATGAGAGGTGGAATACGCATATAACAAATCTGTCACTAGCCTATCCCTTGGTTGGTGTATTAGATTTAAGCACGTGAGGAAACTGGTGGTGAGGGTTGAGGTGTAACTGGCTTTCCTACCACAGGGAAGCACCTGGATGAGTCATAAGAACATAAGAAGAGCCATGCTGGATCAGGCCAACGGCCCATCTAGTCCAGCTTCCTGTATCTCACAATGGCCCCACCAAATGCCTATGGGAGCGCATAAGATATCTGTCTCCTGATACCACTCCCCTGCCTCTGGCCCTTGAAGTACCCTGTTTTTAAGCCTGGAGATTACACATCTCCATCATGGTTTGTAACATGTGATGGACCTTTCCTCCAGGAATCTGTCCAATCCTCTTTTGAAGGCATCCTAAGGCCAGGTGCCATCACCAAATCCTGTGGCTGGGAGTTCCACAGACTAACAAGAGATCTCTACTCCAGCTCATGACCAAAGTAGCCGAGATCTCTCAAACTTCACAGAATGTCAACTGCAGATGGAATACTTTAAAATTTTGGGGATGGGGTGGGGGAGAAATGGGATTATCTCAACAGGGACTCTCCATGCTTCCTAGAGTCGTGATTGCCCCAGAATAACATTTCACAAGAAATTTGCTGTGTCAGTTATTTCTTGATAGCTAGATGGTCCACCAAGAACTTGATCAAGGTTTAAGGAGGAAGATGGCTCACTCCTTTACTGGGCCCTACCCAGTTGGTCCAGCAGTGGCAGCCAATAGCACTCCAACCAACACCAAGGCTCTTCACCATCTTCAGTGGTAGGGCTGGCCCTGCCTTCTACCCATAAATATGCCCACTTGCTGTTAATTTATTTGCTCATTTCCCCTTTGTACTGTCATGTTGTTGTATGTAAACCTCCCAGAGTGGCCATGCTGCCCGATGGGCAGTATAACAATCTAATAAGTAAATACATACATAAATAATGATCATCCTTTGCAATGCAACTCGTTGCATTGTGTGTTGCGAGTGTCATTATCCTTAGACTAGAAAAACACAGTTTGGATCTTGCAGCTTGGAAGTGTATCTAAAAATACATATGATAAAACAGAAACAAAAATGTACTTCCCATGCTGCTTAGGATTGATAAGAGTATGGTCCAAGAGCTTAAATAAAAGAGGGGAGCTACTGCTGAAATGCCACAAAAATGCCTCTAAAAGCAAATTTTGTAACAATTTGTTGCCCATACTGTAACTAGTAAAAGTAACTATGCAAGTTGTAACTAGTTTCTGTTGTTTACATGGGGATGCTGTTATCAACCAGGTTCTGCAACCTCTTTCCAGCATAAGATGGAGACTTACCTGCCATGGCGTTCAGATGGAGGCAGATCAGCGGCCCCTGATTAGCTCTGAACTCTGTCGTGAGTTTTTTGGGCTGTTTGGCTGTGTTCTGGAAGTTTTTCTTCCTGACGTTTCGCCAGACTCTGTGGCTGGCCTCTTCAGAGCACAGAGAGAATTCCTAGTTCCCTGAGCTCCTTGCCCTCTGAAGATGCCGGCCACAGAGTCTGGCAAAATGTCAGGAAGATAAACTTCCGGAACCCGGCCAAAGAGTCAGAAAAACTCAAAAGAGCTATCAGATCACGGCCGTGAAAGCCTTCAAGAGCTCTGAATTCCTTTTCTAATTCTGATTTTTAATAAATCAGAACTAGAGAAGAAATCCTGAGTTTAATGGGTGTTAGCAAAATATTCAGAGATCACATAGTGGCCACATAATGGGTGAGGGGGGAAAAGGTGGCTCCCCGAGATTTACTGTACATGGTCTTTAATGTTCCTTTCCTTAGAAGCTTCATGAAACAGTCTTCAATATCATGCCACTGAGATTACCAGGTGCACCATCCCAAAATTGCCCCTGGGGACAAAGAGCAAGTGAGATTGGTTCCAGAAGTGCCCTGGGCTTGTAACTCCTTATTTGGGGGGGGAAAAGAAGCTCTTCTCTATTTATAAAGTTGCCTATTTTTTTAAAAAAAAAATCCAGATAAACATCTGGTACACTCCTTTTCTCCCCCGCCATAGGTCCCCGTGCCATAACAGGCTCTGCCAAAGACGGCAGAAGGCTTCCATTTCACGTCGGATAACTTCTCCACGCTCAGAAATAACAGCTTTGTGTGCCCATTAAAGTAGCATTCCCAGCGGCATGATTACAGTTATTTTACAGGAAGGGTTGTGGTGTCTTTTTCTTTTCTTTTGCCTTTTTCTAAGGAAAGAGAGGAATGGCACATGTTGCGTTTAATCCTCTGGCCAAATTATTTGTGCACCATAAATTCCTGGTGTAAATGTGATCCCTGATGTATTTTGTTTTCTCCTTCTGTGAGAATACAGGGCTCTCTTGTATGGGCATCTATGCAACTGTCTGCAATCTAGAAGGAAATGAACATGTAGCTTCCCCCATCCACGTCTTATTGTATTTTTATTTTTATTTTTATTTATTATTTGGAGCAGCATACGTCCCTAGTTGCATGCTTCATGGCAAACTACTTTTTAAGGCAGTAGGAATTTGGAAAGCAGATGGGTGAAGGCTGCTCCCCCCCCAATTCATCTCCAGATTTTTTATTTTATTTTATGCCTTTGTTTATTGCTTCTCCGCCCACCCGGGCTCCCAAAATGATTTGCAATGGATTAACATTCTTTAAAAGAGACTAAAAAACCAGATTTGAGACAGATCTAAAATGATATTTAAAAAGAGACTCAGACATTCTCACACGACCTGTTAAAACGATACAGAAACCCAGCAAAAACAATTCTATAGAGCAATGCAGCTATAGTTGTTCACCAGAAGGGGAACGGAGGGAGCCAGCCTGATCTTCTTCACAGCCCTGTCTCATGGACTTGCTAGCCTAGCCTCTCAGGATGATGGGATATGCAACTAGGTCTGTACAGAAGGCCTGGGAAATTGCTTATGGAGCCATAATGTAGGCAAGGCAACCTGGGCTTTGTCCCAAGGTGCCAAAATTTATAGGTGAACCTATTGAAAATAAACAGCATGGTCTTTCTTTCTTTCTTTCTTTCTTTCTTTCTTTCTTTCTTTCTTTCTTTCTTTCTTTCTTTCTTTCTTTCTTTCTTTCTTTCTTTCTTTCTTTCTTTCTTTCTTTCTTTCTTTCTTTCTTTCTTTCTAGGCATTATTGTTTTTGTCTTTCTTTTTTGGAAGGCAACACATTAAAAGATTGTTCTGACAGCTAAAACAGCAAGGACGTTGGAAAGATTAAATGAGATAAATTCATGGAAGTTAGAACCTTCATGGCTGCTGGTGGGGATAGCAATACATGCCACTTCCAACATCAGAGGTGGGATGTCTCTGCAAACGAATAAGAATTGGGTGCCGTCAAGTCAATTCTGACTTATGGCTGACCTTTTTCAGGGTTTTGTAGTTACAGAACACTCAGAAGTGGTTGATGATTCCTTTCTCTTTTTTTGGGGTGGTGGTGGTGGTGCCTGGGGGCACTGTGCAGCTTGCCCAAGGCCATACAGTCTGACTCTTCTCCCAGAAGGCACTGTAGGGAATGGAACTCCTAAACTCTGATTGAGACATACAAAAGAATGCAGGGCATGAGTAAAGTGGATAGAGGAACGCTCTTCTCCCTCTCACGAAATACCAGAACTAGGCGACATCCACTCAAATTGAGGGCTGGGAGCCTGAGAACAGACAAAAGAAAATATTTTTTCACCCAGCGCGTTGTTAGTCTGTGGAACTCCCTGCCACAGGATGTGGTGATGGCATCTGGCCTGGATGCCTTCAAAAGGGGATTGGACAGATTCCTGGAGGACAGATTCCTGGAGGACAGGTTACAAACCATGATGGAGATGTGTAATCTCCAGGCTTAAAACCAGGGTACTTCAAGGGCCAGATTCAGGGGAGTGGTATCAGTAGACAGATATCTAGTCTCGTGCGCTCCGAGACATATTTGGTGGGGCCACTGTGAGATACAGGAAGCTGGACTACATGGGCCCTTGGCCTGATGCAGCATGGCTCTTCTTATGTTCTTATGTTCTGACTTGCTTAGCTGTCTGGCCAGCATATCTTTATACCAGCTCCTGGAAAAAAGTGAGATGGAAGGGAGCAAGAGCTTTCATGTCTTGCAGATAGACTTCCAATTGGCAACCAGTTGGTGCTTTCTCAGCTCCCTTGCTAGAACGTTGGCGAGGAGCGATTCTTCTATGCAGAACATGTTGCTTCTTTGTTGGCTGGATAGGGAAAGCTAAACCCTTTGCCTTTGTCCACATTTGGCTTAATATCTGAAGATGCTTCCCTTTTGTTTATGAAGACGTATGAGCACTTTGGTAAGATCTTATAAATGATGGAGGAGCCCCGTGGAGCAGTGGTTAAATGTCTGTATTGCAGGTAAAACTGTGCTCACAACCTGGGGTTCAATCTCAGGTAGATAGCTCATGGTTCATTCAGCCTTCCATCCTTCCAAGGTTGGTAAAACGAGTACCCAGCTCACTGGGGGAATGGGGGGCTAAGTGTAGCCTGCATAATTAAATTGTCAACTGCCCAGAGAGTGCTTTAAGTGCTATGGGGCAGTATATAAGCAGAACATGTTTGCTTTGGTGGGGGGAAAGTACTGAAATGAAATCTTCACTCCCCTTATAGGGTTGTAGTTTAAACCAGAGCTTGGGAGTATTCAGGTTTGTTTGTTTGTTTGTTTTACTACAGATCCCAGAATCCCCGAGCAACATTTCTTTTTATACCCTACCTTAGACCATTGGGTAATTTAAGGTCGGGGTTATTTCTTGGCACAGTCCCATCAAAGTCCAAACGAGGCTTGATTCTCAGTTTGTCCAGGAACCAGACAAGAGTGGGTGGACTGCAGAGTGATGGGCTGCAGAGTGATGGGCTGGAGGGGATGCCAACTGCTTTGTCCTTCCCTTCACTGCCCCCATTCTAAGCACTCACCCAATTCTTACTCTTGATGCACTGCCCACCTGCCAGAGATCAACATCTGGGATGTGGGAAACATCCTTATCAGATGCCTGTAATTTAGCAATAAAAGTTACAGAACTAGTTGGTCACAGAGAGCTATCATTATAGAATGAAAAGGACTACCATAGCCAGGCTATAGTGGCTTGAGTCTGGTTTGGATGGGGTGAAGGAATCTGCCAGCCACATGGAAGCTGTGCAAACTTGAGACACCTGCTGTCTTCCTTCCCGTATTAGAACCTGCCAATGCGATCTGGCACTCTCAAGTGTAAGGAAGTGGACTGTACCACTTCTCTTACAGTATACTTCTGTGTATAAGACTATATTATTTTCTCAAATTGTTAAACTAATAAATAATTGATGGTTGTCTCATGCTCAAAGGTAAGCCGAGGGGAGAATCATGCGGTTGTGAAGCTGTGGTTTTGGGTTGGAAAACTGGGGGTTGTCTTATACAGAAAAATATGGTGCATATTTGAACTTAATGACAGATAGCTGAAACACAAACCCATAAGTGCTTGTAGGGGAATTTGGTACAGTTGGGGCAAAGCATTACCAATGAATTCATAGGAGTGTACAATCTAGCCCCACAGAATAGGAATGTGAAACAAAATAAAATCACCATAAAACAACACCATATGACACCAGCAAGTAACCTTGGATCAGACATAATAAAACTGAGTTTTGCATTGGCAAACCTGAGTGTTTCCACCTCAATTAAACTTTTATATTCAGGGATAGGGAAAAATGAACTGTGAAATGCTATTTCATTTGGGAAGGGCAGATCAGATTCTGGGAAATGTTGTCCATTTCTGGATGCTGGAATCTGAGTAACCAATTTTGTTTGAGACTCTGCAGAGATATTGAATTCAACTGTTTGGTTACGGAAGATTTAATTTGTCCCTGAAGCGTACATGGAAGGCAAAACAGACTGCAAAAAGTTATCAACTGAAACATGCAAATATCACTTATGCCACAGCATAAATAATACTTGCAATGGAATACAGTAATCATAAAAACCCCACCCTCACTTTGCTTGAAAAAGGAAGTCAGGGTAAATTAGATTGATTACAGCAGAGATGAAGGACATTCCGTTCAATTCACAAACAGATGCAGACTTATGTCTCTAGATTTTGTCAGACAGTTCTCTGACTGGAAAGGCAGACAGGAATTATTGTGTTCGAGACAATAATAATAGTGTGACCTCAGGTCCATTCTAACTTGTGACCAGCCTTCTCAGGATTTTCCAGGTAGAGAGGACTCAGAAAAGAAGTGGTTCACCATTCCTTTCTTCTGGGGGCATTCTGGGATTATGCAGTTTGACCAAGGCCACACAGGCGGATTCTTCTGGAATACTGAGTCAGCAGGGAACTGAAATTCCAGCTCCTAGTTCCTCAGCCAGAAATTTAAACTCAGTGAACTAATCAATTTGAGATGGATGCATAAACATCTGTATGCCTCTATTAGAGAAGCACTGCCTGCAAAAAAACAAAACTTCAACCTTTTCTTTTTACACGAGGAGGAAAGCAGATTAATAGGGAAATGGGACAAGATGACGTATGAGGGGAGGAAAAGAAGAGAGAAAAGTCAAAACTGAGAACTGTCCAAAGATCTTGACCCCCCCCCCCCCATTATATAGTAGTAGACCCAGATCTGGCCTCGCTGCCAAATAGGTGCTATAAATATACAATAAATAAGTATAACATTTTCCAGGGTGTATATACCAGTAGTGGCCATTAGAGACCATGAAAAGTATACCATCCAATACTTCTTCATTTTTTGGTATCTGGCGGTGGTGGTGCTTGGATGCTACCCCCCTCCCATGGACACCACAATCCCACTGCATGCCCTCTTGTTTGTTAGATTGGGATTAAAGATTAAGAGAACTCTTTGTCCTTAGTGGAGGTTTAAAATATACCCTGTAGGAGGAAATGAGTGAATTCATAGTTCTTGGCAGCCATTTTGACTGGGGTGGTGGAATGCAAAGACAGACTCTAGTGCCCAATTCTGATAATTTAAAAAAAAAAAACTAAAACCAAAGAATATTTATTTCCCTTGGACTGATATGAAAATGGCATAAAACCAGAGTCGTTCCCATCAAAATTATTTTGAAAATGTCCCTTGAAAGAGACATTTGAAAGTCATTAGAATCATAGAATTGAGTTGGGAAGAGACCTCAAGGGCCATCTAGTCTAACCCCCTGCCATGCAGGAACCACCATAACAGTATTTCCGACAGATGGCCATCCAGCCTTTGCTTAAAAACCTCCTAAGAAGGAGACTCCACCACCCTCCTTTGTGGCAGCATATTCCACTGCCAGACAGCTCTAACCATCATGAAATCCTTCCTAAGGTTTAAATTGAATCTCTTTTCCTGTAGTTTGACATCATTGCCCCAAGGCCTAGTCTCTGAAGCCATGGAAAACAAACCTGTTCCCTCTTCAATATGATATCCTTTCAAATAATTAAACATAGCTATCATATCCCCTCTCAGCCTTCTGAGACCGTTATACATTACACCAAGCAACCTGGGTACTCCTCGTTATACTTAAAATAGCTCTGTAACTACCGATCCCATTACTTGGAACCCTGAAAATTTGCCCTTTTGGGTAGCACTATTGCTTGTCACTCATTACCTCTGAGGTGAATGACTTAAAAGTGTCTTCAGTTTTAAATGGAATTCCAACCACTGTGGAAAAAAAAAAGGATCAGGTCACAATAAGGTGTTAATTTAATTACATGACCAGAACAATTTTTCTTTTAAATTTGACTAGCAGTACAATTTATTGTTGAAGCTAAACGCATAAGCAGAGCAGTTGAATCATGCCTTTCTCACCTACCGCCATGGAATAGAGTCCCTCACCATCACTGACGAGGGCATTGTGTATTTTTTTAAAGTATTGTTTGGTGCCAGTGGGAGATTTTTTTTCTAACCTAATTGCTATGTGGGGCAGTTTCAGTGGGTGGGATGGGAAAGACTGCACCTCCCCCTGCTTGTTGTGGGTCTGGGTGAAAAGATTTCTGTGCGCAATATTACATTAAACAATGTATGTTGAAATAATTATCCATAATAAAGGGGTCTCCTTGTAGTTTTAGCCCTCCTTTTGTCTCGCACAGAATTATTATTTCTAATTAGCATGTCTGAGAGCCCTCATAGACTCTCTCACTTGGTGGTATGGTGGCACCCAAGGGTTTTCATGACACATGAGCTGACAAAATAGGTATGAGAAGAACTTGATCCAAACACAAGTGTCTTCAAAAACCTGCAAGGCGATCTGCATATTTGGTTGCAATGTAGTGGACACAAGCTATACCTCCCCCCCTCTCTCTGAGACAAAAACTAACTATTTGTAGTTTTTCATGTCTGGAAGTAGACAAACCATTTTCATCATTATATGCTTTATATTCAGCTGCAGAGGTGTAAGCGTGTAGGAAGCGTGTTGCAGTTACAGTAATGTCAGGAAAAAGCGAAATAAAAAATGTTGTGGCATTATATGCTGAGAGACTTAGAACCCCAATTCAGTCGCAGAGGTCTAAGCGTGTAGGAAGTGTGTTGCAGTTACAGTAATGTCAGGAAAAAGCAAAATAAATTCTTCTGGGAATAAGTCCACTTCCTCAGACCTAAGAATGCAGCTATATGGCACATATTTTGAGATAGAAATGACCTTTAAAACCCGTCTTGACTTTCAGCTCCCCTCCCAGGATGCATTGTTGTGTAAACAATGACAACGATTGGTGGCTATATTGGTCCTGTTGGTGGTTGTACAAGGTTTGCCTAATATATCCTGGCTAATTTGGGCTAATTGATGACCTTGCGCTGTGCATTTTGGGCCTGGGCCTGGTCACACATCTGAGTGTACAACTGAGTTGTACCCTAGTCAGTTAGCTGCAATTAGCTGTGTTAAGTTATCCAAGCCTTATGTCAATTGCCAGCAGGATTAGATCTACTGAGTTCAGTGGGGTATTGTCCTAAATGACTATGAATAAGAACACAATCTAAATTATTGCCTGAATATATTTGACTGTGATAAAAGACTTGACAATAACATCATTGTGTCAAACTTCACAAATTATGCAAACAGAAGATCAGCTAGAGAATTTGAAAAAGTGGGACAGCTATTTTGACTATTGCAAGTAATTGGATGGGGTGTAGAACCAACTTTGCAAAATGTTAAAGCAGCCCTGCCCAAAGTCTGGCCCAGGGGCCAAAGCTGGCCCGTTAGGCCATTCTGAGTGGCCCGCGACTGGCTGGCCCACCCCTCCCCCCTACTTTGCCCCATTTTAAAAAAAATCTTCTGTCAACACTGACACTGCCGGGAAGCTTGAGGGGCTGGCTTGGCCGGCTGGCCGGTGAGCAGAAGCTTGTGGGGCACCGCAGGGGAATGTGTGGGGGTGGGCAGGCCAGCGGGCCTCTGCCACCGCCAAGGAGCTTTGGGGTGGGCTGGCGGGTGAGCTGTTGCCACCACTGGGGAGCTTGGGGGGGTGCAAGGTCGCACAGATGGAAAAGTTTGGGCACCCCTTACAAAAAGTTTGGGCACCCCTGAGTTAAAGCGAGTAGTGTCCATGTTCTAAAAAGTTAACAAAAAGTAAAATACAACACTGTAGAACAATACATATACTATAGATGTTTAAATGAGATGGCTACGTACACGATGTAAATGGGCTATATATGAAGTGTTTGAAAAATGTTCTTTTTCTGTAGTTTTCTATTTCCAAATTTTAATATAGATATAATTTAAAAATAGCATATTGTTCTTTGAAATTCTGCTATCAAATGCCCACACATTTGTTTCTTAGTGACTTTGGCTCAATGGAAGCGTGTCGCTGGAGCTGCGACTCTTATCGACCCCACCATTTCAAAATTCGATAATATGCATGTCAGCAGAGATCCCTCCAGTGACTTTGCCTCCATCCGGGACATTTGCCTTGCAGGTAAGAAGGTTCCTTTAGTTAAATCTGCATTGCTTTTGTTCCCTCCCTTCTAGTAAGAATAAGGACTGCAGGAAGGATGCCAAATCTTCCTTCCTATCCTTTCTGTGGTTGTGTGTGTATATGTTGTTGTTGTTCAGTCGTGTCCAACTCTTCGTGACCCCATGGACCAGAGCTTGCCAGGCCTTCCTGTCTTCCATTGCCTCCCAAATGGTCAAATCCATATTGGTTGCATCGATGACACCGTCCAACCATCTCATTCTCTGCCATCCTGTTTTCCCTTTGCCTTCAATCTTTCCCAACATCAAAGACTTTTCCAAGGAGTCCTCTCTCCTCATGAGGTGGCCAAAATACTGGAGCCTCAGCTTTAAAATCTGTCCTTCCAGTGAACATTCAGTGTTGATTTCTTTCAGGATGGATAGGTTTGATCTCCTTGCAGTCCAGGGGACTCTCAAGAGTCTCCTCCAGCACCAGAGCTCAAAAGCATCAATTCTGCAGTGATCAGTCTTTATAGTCCAGCTCTCTTTGGACTATATAAAGGCCACTAAATTCCCCAGTTTCAAGGCCTTTTATATTTGGGATTTTCTCACATAAGATGGAAACTAGATGCCATGTTTTCTACATATCTGTCTGCCTATCTACCTTCCACCCAACTCAAAACCTTTTCTCTCCTCCATCCTAGTTTGTGCGATGGAAAAGTTATGCTTGGTCACTACCCTTGATATGCAGCCGGCATTTGTACGGTGTATGTTCTACTCAGAAACCCAGATCTGCACACTTGGTCTCCAAGGCCACCGCTGCCAACTTTTGCTCAAGGAGCCAGCTACATACGTCTATCGCAAGCAAGGTGAGTGCAAGGCAGAGCTGGATTTTGTCTTCTTTCCCTGTAGGGCAGTGGTTCCCAACCTTCCTAATGCCGCGACCCTTTAATACAGTTCCTCCTGTTGTGGTGACTCCTTGCCCTGCTTGCAAGAGGCCACAAGCCCCCTTTAACAGGCCACTGCTGCAGGTGCCATAGAGAACTTCCCTCTACAGGCACCCCCAGCCAATCACAGCCTCCAGTGCCATTGACGGACATCCCCTCCAAACTATCAAGCTGTAACTCACTCTTTCTGCCCCCTCCTTCTCTAGACTCAAGCTGTTTGTGCATTTTTTCTTCACTGGCTCATGGCGATCCCTGGGAAATGGTCATTCAACCCCCATTGGGGTCCCGACCCCCACGTTGGGAACCAGTGCTGTAGGGTAAGAGCAGAGCACGTAGGGGACTCAGAGGTAGGGGACTCGGACACAATCTGTCTGCTGCTTATCAAGCTGCCCTTTCTTCAGTCCTCAGATAAATCAGAAGCACTTCACACCTCACCAGCAAGGCCACTGCTACCAACCCATACTTAATGGGCATTGGATAAGGTTGCATAAGTGAGACTTCCACGCACCCTAGGCCATTGTCCACCTAACTAGCCTATTCAGACCACTGTGCACCCAACAAGCCTTTTCAGGCCATTGTCCAAATTATGAGCCTATTCAGACCAAGGTGATGTGAAATCTAGTTGAACTATAAAATGGAGGACTCGCCACTAACCTTCCTCAGACTGACAAAGCTGCTTAGATGAATAGTGAAATATTTCAGTCTCTCAAGAAAAGAAGTCCAGTTGCCATGAATCAGCTTCCAGATAACCTCACCTGGATGACTGAGAAACTTCACAGATATACAGGAGAGCATGTGGGAGAAATAAGCTAGCGTGATCGATAGTGGCCTTACAGGCAGAAAGGAATGTTCTTCAACTTGTTGGCTTCAATCCTATGACACAACTCTTTAGGAGGTGTGTAGCAGAACAAATACACTTCTCATTTTTGTGATGATTTTTTGGTCTCCAAAATTTGGGACAGAGGAGTCTTTCACAAGGACAACAACCATTCCATTACCGTTTCTGTCCTATCGTTAAGCCACCTACTCCGAACAGTAGACAGCAGGCGTTAGCAGCTGGTGGCCATGCTGTTAATACTGCCCCTTTCCCTACGTTCCAACTCAGAGTGGAATCAAATGTTGGATGAAACAACTTGAAGTAGTAACTGGAGTGCCAACAGGAGACTTGAGGGTGGGTCGGAAACCACCCCACTCTTTTCTAAAGAACCCTTCAACCAAACTAGACAATGAAGGAGGGGCGTAGAACAGTGGTTCTGAACCTGCGGGTCTCCAGATGTTCCTAGACTGCAACTCCCAGAAGCCTCCACCACGCGCTCTGCTGGAAGGGGTTTCTGGGAGTTGCAGTTCAGGAACATCTGGGGACCCACAGGTTGAGAACCACTGGCCTAGAATGTCTTCTACACCTGGATGAAGTGACAAAGAAATGGAACAATTTCAAAGTACTTTGTTAAGGGGCTACCCTGCAATTGTTTGGAGGTCACTTGGTGCATATTCAGGCTTTTTGAAAGCCTGACCTCACCCTATGTGCTAAAATTTCTCTTACTAGCTTTCTGGAAATCCCTGATGAGAGCTGCTCTAGCCTTTAAGTCAGAGGTGTCCAAACTTTTTGCAAGGAGGGCCAGATTCGGTGAGGTGAAAATGTGCGGGGCCAACCATTCAGCCACATTTGCCGCCCGGGCCGGACTGTGGACAAGTCTCTATAACAGCAATGGCGAACCTTTTTAGAGACTGAGAGCCCAAACTGTGATTCAAAACCCACTATTTTTTTGCAAAGTGCCAATAAAGCAATTTCATCTGAATACAGGTGGCTGTAAAGGGGGCGATATCGGGTACCCACAGAAAGGGCTCCAAGTGCCACCTTTGGCACCCGAGCCATAGGTTCGCCCACACTGCTCTATAACATTCAAGGAGGCAGGGAGGGCACTGTGGCAACGGAGCCAGGGGCAGGTAGGCTGGGCATGTGGCGGGGGGTGGGGGGGAGGAGAGACAGACGGAGGCAGGGAGGGCAGGCAAACAATAAAACTGCAAGCTGATGTCTCCATCCAGTATGGGGAGAGGCCAGCTGGCGGGGATGCGTGACAGGCTGAGCCAGTGAGGAGAAGAGGCCGCGGGCCACTCGAAATTTGAAAATGGGCTGCATTTGGCCCCCGGGTCTGACTTTGAACATGCCTGCTTTAAGTTAACCTGGACGACAAATCCTTCTTAAGTGGCAGCCCCTCGGCTCTGGAACCAACGTCCTCCTGAGATCTGGTTGGCACCTTCCCTCCCAGTCTTTAAGAAGCATCTAAAGACGTGGCAATTTAAAAAGTCTTTCCCCTGGTATTAATCTGTTTAATAACGATTGCTATTATATATTTATTTGCTTTCATCTGTAGCCCATCTTGCTCCTGTTCTATGCTGTGGATAGAGGGAAGCTCTTCTCCCTCTCACAAAATACCAGAACTAGGGGACATACACTCAAATTGAGGGCTGGGAGAGTAAGAACAGACAAAAGAAAATATTTTTCACCCAGCGTGTTGTTAGTCTATGGAACTCCCTGCCACAGGATGTGGTGATGGCATCTGGCCTGGATGCCTTCAAAAGGGGATTGGACAGATTCCTGGAGGAAAAGTCCATCACAGGTTACAAACTATGATGGAGATGTGTAATCTCCAGGCTTAAAACCAGGGTACTTCAAGGGCCAGATGCAGGGGAGTGGTATCAGGAGACAGATATCTAGTCTCATGCGCTCCCAAACGCATCTGGTGGGGCCACTGTGAGATACAGGAAGCTGGACTAGATGGGCCTTTGGCCTGATCCAGCATGGCTCTTCTAATGTTCTTATGTTCTTATATTGTTTACTAGTTATAGTGTTTTTATTTATATACTTGTGCTTATCTGTTATACTGTATTTTACTCTTTATGGTTTGATTTCCGTTCAGCTTGTAAACCGCCCAGAGTAGCCATGTAGCTAGATGGAGCGGTATATAAATTAGATAAATAAATAAATAAATAAGTGTTCTCCCTTCCCTCTTTACAGATGCCTTCCTGCCTGTTGCTGGGACCAACGGTGGCCCCTCCGTCTCCATCCCTTCCCAAGGAACTTTGCTTGGCACTTCTCAAGCCATTCAAGTGGGATCCAGCTGGAAGAGCATCAGCCGGTTCCTTGGGATTCCTTATGCGGCACCTCCCGTGGCAGAGAACCGGTTCCGTCCCCCTCAGGCGTTTACCTGGGCAGGAACCTGGGAGGCCACCACACTTCGGTGAGAAGATGTGCAGAACCCTTATCTACCCATGGTCACTTGACCTCTTCTCATAAGATCCCAGGTCTTTCTGGACTAGACCAGTTGTGCCTTTAGAAACCTCCTGGCAGCTGAATGTATTTCATTCATTCATTCATTCATTCTTTATTAGGCGGTCATAGACCCGATTTAAATGTATTCCACTAATTAGTGGAATGTATTTCACTAATCAGAACCTGCCATTTCCTGCATGCTTCAAAAAGTTCTTTGAAACATGCATTTCTTTAAGCACTTTTTAAAAGACAGACAGAACTTTTGTAAAGTTTTAAAAAGTATAAAAGAAAGGCAGGCAGGCAGGAAGTGGCTGGCCTCTGAAAAAGGAGGCCACACGTGGCTGACGTGTGCCTATCACCATTCCACTCCATTAGTGGAATAAAGCAAATGGGGGTCAACTCCTGGCTGACATAAAGAGATAAGGCATACTGAGTGTCCAGACATCCTGGCCAGCAATGCTAATGTTGGGGTTTTAGTCCAAGAACGTTGGGGGACTCAAGGTTGGGAAAACACTCTGAAAACACAACAATCGTCTACATCATACAGTCCTCTTCCTGCTGCATAGATGTCTGAGGAAGACGTTCAGCTGTCAGTGACCTAATTTCACGTTCACCTGAACTGCACTGACTTGTTGGGAGACTTAACCACATCAGACTTGTACTTTACCACAAAAAGGTACCCCTTGCTTATCCAGGTGCAAACCAGCACATTTTTTAGAACAAACAAAGCATTGCTCTGTTACATACCTCAGTCTTGTCTCTTCTATAATTTCCTGCACCCATGTGCTTCAAGAGGACAAAGGCAATATATTTCTAGTCTCCTAAAAATGGTGACAGATTAAAACAAAAACAAAACACTGTGTTAATTGAATTTTGCTGATTTGTTAAATATTTGTCTCTTAAGTTAGTCATCAGGTCCATAGACCCCCAATGAATATAAAGGGACAAAGGTTTTCCTTTCTTTTATATATCCCTCATTTTTAATTTAGACAGCCCATGGCTATTTTTTTTAAATATCCCCAATGAACTGATGAACCCATTTGTGATTTGTCAGTTGCTGGACTCCAAATTCATGGTTTGTTGTTCATCAAATATGATGAACCACAAATCAGGATGAACCTCCATTTTGGCGGTTCATCCCCAACTCCAGTCTGTATATACAGTGGTACCTCGGATAACAACTTTAATTCATTCTCCGAGGTTAGTTGTTATCCAAAATACGTCGTTATCCGAAACGTGGTTTCTCATAGGAATGAATGGGAAACTGATTAATCCATTCCGGAGCCTAGCAAAAAGACACAGACACCTGTTTTTTTGCTCAAAACTCTTTATAAAATGTACTTTAAAGGTACAGATGCAATGCCAACTGGGAGAACTCTTTTTTTCTGATGCATGCTGGAAATTCATTATCCGAGGCAGCCCATAGGAAAATTCTTTATCCAAGGCAGCCCATAGAGAATATTCATTATCCGAGGCAGACCTATACCTAGAAATTGTGATTCGTTATCCGAGGCAGCCCATAGAGAAAATCTGTTATCAGAGGCAGTCCTATACCCGGAAATTTGCAGTCGTTATCCAAAAAAAATCGTTATCCGGGGCAGTCGTTATCCAAGATACCACTGTACTTGATGTGAATGGTTCTGTGCTTTTCAGATGACTGGTACTCTTCTGAATCCTTTCAGTGAAACTATGAAGGCACAGGACTAGGGATGGGCACGAAATGGAAAAATTGAGATTTGTTTCATTTCATTTCGTCTCCTCATGATTTGTTTTTTAGAAATGATTTTTAAAAAAATCATACAAATGAACCAGTAACAAACTGATTTGTTACTCTGTAAAATGGGTCCCCTGGGTCCTAGAGGCACCAACTTTGGTGTGAACCTTCCTTGG
This sequence comes from Phrynocephalus guinanensis, assembly GCA_037367245.1. Classification (NCBI taxonomy): domain Eukaryota; kingdom Metazoa; phylum Chordata; class Lepidosauria; order Squamata; family Agamidae; genus Phrynocephalus; species Phrynocephalus guinanensis. Next base: position 12,391,002 of record CM074739.1, on the reverse strand, counting down.
ACTCTTCCCTTTAAGCCCTCTAAATTTGATGTTAATCTTGTCAATGCTGATGGTTTTCAGATGTCGACCCAGGTCTTTTGGGATTGCACCCAGGTTGCCTATTATTATTGATATTGTTCTTGCTTTCTTATTCCATAGCTTTTCAGTTTCTATTTCTAAGTCCTGATATTTGGCTGTCTTTTCTAGCTCTTTATTGCTGACTCTTGCATATCTTGTTATTGCCACATCAATGATTTGAACTTTGTTTTCTTGCTTGTATACTCTTCTTCTTCTTCTTCTTCTTCTTCTTCTTCTTCTTCTTCTTATTATTATTATTATTATTATTATTATTATTATTATTATTATTATTATTATTATTATTATTATTATTTAGGGCTAGCTGCTGGCTACCTGGAGATGGTGAGCCCGGTTCTTCGTCTGTCAGTGAAGACTGCTTGTATCTCAACATCTACATTCCGGAGAACACAGTAAGTACAGAATTAGTGAGACATAGCCATTATTTATTTGTTTGTTATATTTATATTCTGCTTTACCTCACAAGAGCTATTGGTGGTGTGTATGCTCCTCCTCCCAGCCTTTATTCTTATAAGAACCTTGAGAGGCTGAGAAAGGGTGACTGGCCCAAGGTCACCTAAGGAGGTTTCTCATGGAGTAGAGATTGAAAAGTATCCTGTCCTAGTCCAGCACTCTGTCAGCTCAGCAGTCTCATATTAATCTTTTTTAGTTACTCCTCACACATATTGTAGAAAGCAAGGCAACATGCACTGCTTGTATACCATGCCATAGTGCTTAGAACACTCTGTGGGTGGTTTACACTAAAGTTAAGCAGGGTACACATTGCCCCCTGCCCCTGTGAGCTCGTTACTCAATTTACCAACTTCAGGAGGATGGAAAGCTGAGTGAACCTTGACCCAGAACCCAGGTCGTGAGCACAGTTATGGCTGCAGGACAGCCGTTTAACCGCTGCACCACGAGACAATGGCTGGAGGAAAGAAGTGCATCTGTGCCATGGTTCCATCCTGAATACTCTTTGTGGCTGGAAATAAGAAAAAAAATACAGAGGTACCCTGGGTTATCTAACCAGGAACTCACAAAATCTCCCATATCTGTTTGTGGCGCTGAACCAACCATTCACATTGATGCATGTATAAGAAAAGGCCATAAAGGAACAACACACATAATTCAAACACTTTCATGGGATGGGACATCCACCCACATTCTCTCCCAATTCCAGCAACCTAGGCAGATGCATAGGACCTGGTGGCTCCAGTAATTCTCCAGCTGGATGGAAACCTATCTGAGATGTTTCCGGAGCTTAGAACTTTTTCCCCTGGCTGGGATATTCTGGGAGTTGAAGAGCCTCATAGCACAGTGGTTAAGCTGTTGTACTGCAGCCAAAACTGCGCTCACAACCTGGGGTTCAATCCCAGGTAGGGGGCTCATGGTTGAATCAGCATTCTATCCTTCCAAGGTCGGTAAAATGAGTACCCAGCTTGCTGGAGGGAGAAGGCAATGTGTAGCCTGCGAAATTAAATTATAAACTGCCCAGAGAGTACTTTAAGCACTATGGGGAGAGTGTGTAAGCAGCACACTTTGCTTTGCTCTTTATGTGTGAGGAGTAACTGAATAGGATTAATATGAGACAACTGAGATGACAGAATGCTAGACCAGGAGTGAAGATTTATTTATTTTTTAATTTATTTTTACAGCTTATATGCCGCCCACTACTGGGCGGCTTACAATCAAAAGAATTAAAACAGTTAAAAATAGAATATCAATAAATAATAAAAACAATAATAAAAAACCTTACACTAAAATCATTACACTAAAATTGCCATCAGAGGACCCACAGTCTATATTGTATCGATTAAAAAACTTCTGGTACAGGAAGGTTTTTACCTGGCGCCGAAATGTCATCAATGTTGGAGCCAGGCGGATCTCACTTGGGAGGGCATTCCATAGCTTGGGGGCAGCTGCCAAGAAGGCCCTATGATGGCACTTTCAAAAGGGCCCCCTGGCTCGATCTTATTTGCCAGGTAGGTTCGTATGGAAGGAGGAGGTCCTTCAGGTTATCTAGGTCCTAAGCCATTTAGGGTAGGACCTAAACGGCTTAGGACCTAGATACCTGAAGGACCTACTGACGTTTCAATCTCTGCTCTGTCCGTGCATTCCTGACCAGCCCTGGCCAGCCATTTCAAGGACCAACTTAGAAGCATGATTGTTTCCCCCCCTCAGTTCTGTTTCTCCAGGCCAATACAGCCTGAGGCCACAGTGGGTCTGAGGAGAGGACCACAAGAAGGGTGTAAGTGGGTGAAATGCAGATGTGCAGATGTTTCTCAACTGACACAGACTGAATCAACTTGTGATTCTTTTCGGAATTCGCAACAAACACTGCTTAAACTGTGCTCTGGTTGACTGGTTTAGAGACGCTTCTGCTGTTTTAGATTAGCCTGAGGATGGAACAGGGAGTGGCAGAAATCTTCAGTGACCTATAGATTGAGTTTTAAGAGTTTTTGGTTGAAGAGTTGAAGCGCATGTGATGTAGAGACAGCAGTTGTGGCAGAAGATAACTTTGCAATGCACGTAGATGGAACACTGTTTATGAACAATGATTGGGACTTCTTGAGCATGATCCCACTTTTCTGTTCTCACTCTTTTGTTCCTCAATCTTTTCCTGTCACAGGGTGGAAATCTCCCAGTGCTGGTGTTCTTTCACAATGGCCTAAGTAATGGCAGTGACGAAACGAGAACAGTCATTGATGGATCATATTTAGCTGGAGCTGGCAATCTTATTGTTGTAACTGCAAATTACCGGGTCGGAGTTTTTGGCTTTTTTAGCACTGGTAAGTAGTTGCTGTTGTTGAATGTTCAAAGTAGCCAATAGAACAGGGTCTTGCAGGAAAAGAGATCTTATGAAGGATGTGAATGGCATATTTAAGGATGTCACAAATACTCACACATTTTCTCATTTTTTTGACCAAAAATGTGCAAAATGAGCCAGGGAAACACTGCGTCAAAAACAAACAGAAATTTCATTTAATTATTTGCATTAGCCATGGCCTTCGCACAATCTAAAAATATAACATTTACATAGATATAAGATAGGCATACAAAAATCAAGATAATAAATACATATGCAAGCAATAGACCTCTGCCAGATTCGGACAAGTAAATCCATAAATGAGTCGTAAAGAAAACAAAGCCAAATACCAAACAAAAACAGTTAGCCGCTGGGGAACTCTTCATTCCTGCATAGGACAGAAATGACTGCACTTTTTAAAAGCAGCAGTTATGCCCACAATGGGAAAAATGCACAGAAACACTTGTACCCTTACCCTCAGGGAGAAAACGTAATATTTATCTCATGCAAGAATAAAATAGTCTAATATTTGCACCTCTATTCTGGCTGATTAATAGACAAAGCAAATATTTTCTTGACTTTGTTGTGTATTTGAGTATGGTGGACACATATATTGCTGGAGTGAGACATTTTGCTGAGTGGACAGGGGGATGCTGTTCAGATGGAGTGTTGATTTTCTTTTAAGCCCTGATGGTAGAACAGCAGCTTCTACCACAGCTGAGGGCAGCAGGCTACCTAAGAAACCCAGAGAGACATGTGCGTCACACGTAGCAAATCTTTGAGCACCTTACCACCACTTCCTTCCTTTCCACTATCTGTTGTCTGAGGAAACTACCTCACTGCACCTCATGTTAGGACTGGCTCCAGTTCTGTGCGCTTCACTTTTAAAAAGATGTTGATAACCTCGAGCGGATGCAGAGGAGGGTGACCAGGATGGTTGAAGGTCTGGAAGCCATGAGGAATGGCTTAGGGAGCTCGGAATGTTTAGCATTTCAAAAAGAGGGCTAAGGAGGGATATGATAGCTATGTTTAAATATTTGAAAGGATGTCATATTGAAGAGGGAACAGGTTTGTTTTCCATGGCTTCAGAGACTAGGACTTGGGGCAATGGTTTCCAACTAGAGGAAAAGAGATTTCATTTGAACATTAGGAAGAAATTCCTGATGGTTAGAGCTGTTTGGCAGTGGAATATGCTGCCACAAAGGAGGGTGGTGGAGTCTCCTTCTGTGGAGGTTTTTTAGCAGAGGCTGGATGACCATCTGTTGGAAGTACTGTGATTGGGGTTCCTGCATGGCAGGGGGTTGGACTGGATGGCCCTTGATGTCCATTCCAACTCTATGATTCTATGATTCTATATCCTATACAGTCCTCAGAGTCCCCCAAAGAACACTCTTTTGCTCTACCATTCTTTCTTCTGGTTGTTTCCTGCACCTTTTATAAACAGTAATGCTTTGTTTTCAACTTAGTTTTCAATCAAACGTGTTTGTGGGTCAAAGCAGACCATAAGAGGATTGTATGTTCCCTTCAGTTAAGATGCCTCCTCCTAAGCAATGTGATTCCTTCATAAATCTAAGTTTCAAAAATCAAACTTGCAAATTAAGCCCCTGTAATTCCTTGCTTGCTTTCAGATCATACAATCGTAGAATAATTGTGTTGGAAAGAGCCTGTAAGGCCATTGGGTCTAATCCCACATGGAGTGCAGGAACCCAGATCAAAGCATAACTGACAGATGGTTGTTCTCTCAACGTAATCAGTTCCATTGGTGTACTACTCTAATAGTTAGGGCAGTAATTCTCAACCAGGTGTTCCTGGACTGAAATTCTCAGAAACCCCTTCCAGCATAGCAAGTGGTGGAGGCTTCTGGGAGTGGCAGTCCAGGAACATCTGGGGACCCACAGGTTGAGAACTACAGAGTTAGGAGGTGTTTCCTGCTGTTCAACCAAAATCTCCTTTCCTATAGTTTGAGGCCGCTGGGATGATTGAGAACCGATCATACTCCTCCTTTGTATGACTGCCTTCCAAGTATTTGAACAGTGCTACCACATTTCCCCTCAGTCTTCTTTTTTGAAAGCTAAACATGCCCAAGGGCTGTTGACACCATTTTGATTCCCCACAATGACCAATTCCCAAGACTTCGAGGACTGTGAGGTATTCTGGGATACTGGATTCTGGAGATTCTGGAGTCAGTAAAGCTCATAGGGAAGCATCTGGGCCCAATATAGGATCGGGCAGTTACTCAAGTTACCAAAGCAAGTCTTGTAGTGTAGTCAGTAATTAAACTGCATTAATATTTATTTATATATTTTTCATTTAATTTATATATCACCCATCTGACAGGAAGCCACTCTTGGTGGTTTACAAAATAAAACAGATTACTGTATTATAATCTGTAACAATACAAAATCATAGTAAAAACAAAAAAATACAGTACAAATAAAAACATAATTAAACCAAATATTGCTCATGAAAGTCAGAGATAGATAAGAACAAGTCAAAACAGTGGGGCAGCAAAACAATAACCAGGAAAAGCAGATCACTACTGCTTGGCTGCAGTGCTGGCTACCTGCACTCATTGGCATCAAACTCGGTTGAATTTGATGCCAATGAGCGCAGGGAACCAGCTCATGGCTGACTCATCCTTTCATCCTTCTAAAGTTGGTCACATGAGCACCCAGCTTGCTGGAGACCAAAAGTGTTCCTGCAGAATTATGTTGTAAACCACCCAGATAATGTTCTGGCATTATGGGGCAGTATATAAGTACCAAAAACATCAACGGGGATGGGTGCTGGGCAATGTTCCCTCTAAGACGTGTACTGTGTTGCCCCCCCACACCCGGGCAGGGCTTCTCCTCCCACATCCTCAGCAGTTGGTGTGTCCCTATTGCAACAAAGCCATGGTGTATGTGTCTCATGGGCAAACACATGAGTAAAATTGCATCAAAGCAAAAAAAAAAAGGGGGGGTGAGCCCCGTGGCCATCACAAAACACAAATGCAAAACTGGTCTACAGGTGATAACTTTATAAGTCTCTAATAATATTTTTTTTAAAAATGCAAGCTTTCGAATGCACCACACTCTTCTTCAAAGCAAGTCCCAAAAGTTCAAACATGGCTGAAGGTTATTCTTAAAGTTCTTGGCTAGATGATGTACGCCAGGCACACACCCGTTCTTCAAACAAAGGAACATGGGTCATACATCCTCCCATGTATGACCCATATTCCTTTGAATGTTTCGAACTTTTGAAGAACAGGTGTGTGAGATCCAATGCTTAAGCAGCTTTTACAACTGCCCTCCAACTTCCTGCCTCTAAGAAGACATCTTTGCCTCTAAGAAGAAGCATACATCATCTAGCCAAGAACTTTAAGAATAACCTCCTGGCAAAGCACATCTTTTGCCATGTTTGAACTTTTGGAACTTGCTTTGAAGAAGATTGTGTTGCACTTGAAAGCTTGCAATATATTTTTTTAAAAAATTATTAGTGGCCTATAAAGGTATCTCCTATAGCCCAGTTTTGCTTGTGAGTAAAACTGAATGCTCAAGGAAGACAGCCCTGCCTAGTGGGGCTGAAAGTTACACGGAACTTTGGTGCTGGATATTGACCTTGAAGTATTCCTTCCTTCCTTCCTTCCTTCCTTCCTTCCTTCCTTCCTTCCTTCCTTCCTTTGTTTGTTTGTTTGTTTGTTTGTTTGTTCATTCATTCGTCATTCACTCATTCATTCGTTTGTTCATTCATTCATTTGTTCATTCGTTGATTTGTTCGTTCATTTGTTCATTCGTTCGTCATTCACTCATTCATTCGTTTGTTCATTCATTCATTTGTTCATTCGTTGATTTGTTCATTCATTTGTTCATTCATTTGTTCATTCATTCATTCATTCATTCATTCATTTGTTCATGCATTTGTTCATTCGTTCATTCATTCATTCGTTAAATTTCTTTCACCTCTTGTGAGGACCATCCCCTTTGGAGAACTGATGATTTTTTTAAAGATAGGTCAAATTACATCATTTCAAATTTGTCTCCTTTTTTTGCCATGAGTACACACTGTACATTGGCAAATAAACAAACGTGTACGTGTGTTTTAGCTTGCTTGATGAAGTGTTGATTGCTTCATAAATTATGTGGAAGTCTGAATAGGAAGGAAGGGTTACAGTTCTGTACTGTTCTCCAGTTCTTCCATTTGGGGGCAACGAAGGCTATTTTGGGCCCTTTCCTTCCTGTTTCAAAGAATGCCTTGAGCATTTTGCAGAATACCTTACAGAGCCTTCACTGGTGTTGCATTAATCGTCTCCAGCAGAACAGGAGTTAATAACATTAATCAAATTGGCAAGATCAGCCCAAGGCGTGTGTGCACCAAAGCTGGTACATTTCATGGAATATTATATGCTTCTCTCACTGCAAAAACCAGATGCATGTCCCATAGTGACTTCTGGTCATAATCACATATTTAATATCATTTACTGAAAAAAAAGAACAACCAAGAACTAACTATATGGAACGTGTCTTGTGTACATCACGTGTCCAAGAGACGAAATGAAAACTGGCATAGCAGAAGCAGATGAAAGAGACAGAACTATGTACACAGTATTATTCCTGCAACTGCAGGCAAATCCGTGCTGTTTTAAGTTGCCTAAGTATAGTGTTAAAAGACTAAATGTATACTCTTGCTTTAGCATCTTGGTCTAAAAGCAACATAATGGCATGGTTACTCTGAGAAACCATGATTCCTTGTAATAAATATGCACCTTTATTGCAGGGTGATAATTATGCTGCTTCTGTTCCGATGGCAGTGGTACAATGTATTCAAGTCTGTCATTTCTACTTGGGTTATGTAGTCAAAGTTGGGCTGGATATTTCAAATATAGAGCTGAATTCCATAGTAGGGTTAGGCCTTCATTGAGTCGACCAAATTGGGCCCAAAACTGCACGCAAGTTTTATGAGATCTTCAGATTTCTGTTTCGGGAAAGTGGTTACAAATAGCAGGTTGCATGGGGAAAAGTGATCCTGCCTTAAAGTCATATTGGTTGCATGATATCCTAAGGCAGAATGATGAAGAAACAGATGTACAGCTATTCAACTGAGGCTCTGAGAGGAGAGTCTGGTGTGTTGTTATGTACCTTGTGGGACTCCAGTTTGAAAAATCTAGGTTCAGTGCTCCAGTTGGCCTGGAAATACACAGTAGCAGGTGCAAAGTAGAGCATGAGTTGATCCCAAGTGTAGGATTGCAGAGAAATCTCAGTGAATCACTTGTTCATGCTGAGAGACGTCAAGAAGGCATGTCTCATTCATACGGAGTAATTTAGCGACATTTCTCCCATCTCTAGTTCAGTTTGGTAGAGACTAGAGATGGGCACGACTTAGCGGTATTTCCGTTTCCGTTTCCGTTACTTGGTTCCGTTACTCTACGGAAACGGTAACGGGAATTACTGCCCCAGACTTCGAGCTCGAACCGACGAACGAACAATTTTGGTCTGATTTGTCGTGCTTGTTACTTGCATCGCGAGATCGCGCGATGCCACACGCGGCACAGAAAAAAAAGTTTTTAAAAGTTAAAAAAACCCGGTTCCCGGCCAAAAAGCAGGCGGGAAAATGCCTGCCGTGCCTCAGGGCACCTACCAGAGGGGTTGTTTCTGGAGGTCCCCGGCCTCCCCCCTCATCCCCCGTCCTTGGCTGCTCTGGTGGGACTCGCCGCAGGCTCGCAGCCACCAAAATGCCCAGTCTCGCCGCCGCCCGCCCGCAATTAAAGCGCAAGCAAGCGGCACGGACGGCACAGGAAAAAACTTTTAAACTATCCCCCCACCCATTCCCGGGCCAAAAAAGCAGGCGGAAAAATGCCTGCTTGACTAAGGGCGCAGGGCACCTACCGGAGGGGTGGTTTCTGGAGGTCCCCAGCCTCCCCCCCATCCCCCGTCCTAGTGGGCTGCTCTGTGGGACTCGCCGCAGGCTCGCAGCCAGCAAAAAGCCCAGTCTCGCCGCCGGCCGCCGCAATTAAAGTGCAAGCAAGCGGCACGGACGGCACAGGAAAAAACTTTTAAACTCTCCCCCCACCCGTTCCCGGGCCAAAAAAGCAGGCGGAAAAATGCCTGCTTGACTAAGGGCGCAGGGAACCTACCGGAGGGGTGGTTTCTGGAGAGGGGGGTCCCGCCTCCCCCCCGTCCTGGGCAGCCGGACTCGCGAGTCGCCATCGCCATGCCATGCGGTGCGGGCGGGGGATCCAAAATGGGGCGGCAAACGCAATATTGTTTTTGAAATCGTGGTCCAAAAACACACAAGCACAACAGAAACACGCGAAAATTTATAAACTGCCAGATTTTTCACAGTAGCAGTGGGTTTTTTCTTGCAACAAAATGTCTCTCCTCTCCTCCTCTGTCCTCCATTGATTTTATTTTATTTTATTTTATTTACACCTGCGCAATGATGGGCTGGCCAAGTGGCCAGCCATGTGGGAGTGGACAACCATGCAAATTTTTGGAGCCATCCCACCAGTCGCATGGCCACTTGGCCATGGAGACTTCTGGGATGTGCCAAAAAGCCCCCTAAAACCTGCCCTAGCCCTAACCCTAACCCTTGACTCCGTACCCATACGTCACAGACTGTCTTCTTAGTGGGTCAGAGAGGCACCCAGAGGTTCAACCCACTAGCCCACCGTAACCTTACCCGTCACTAGCCTAACCCTAGCTCTTGCACTAAGCCACCTTAAAGCCAGATCTACTTGCTTGCATTGCACTACACGCAGCAAGTACAATTCCCTTCTGTGTGAGACATGGTGGTGCCAGAGCCTTGTGCAGGGCGGGCATGACCCTATCATTCTCACACTGGTCTCACGTCTGCACATTATGTTATGCAATATCCATATGGCTATTGCATACCATTTTGCAGCAGCAGCAGGTGAGGAAGGGAGACCCCCATGTAGAGGGGTCTCTTGGAGCCTGCTTCCCCTTCCTAGTGGCAGGAGGCACCCACGGGTGCCTCCAGGAGCCCACTTTCCCTTTATAGCGGGCCAGAGGAGGCACCCACCCCACAGAGGTGCCTCCAGGAGCCCGCTCCCCCCCCAAAAAAACCAGTACTAACGACAACGAAAAAACGAAAAAACGAACCGACTAATTTTTGCGAATTTTCGCGAAAACCGGAAACGACCCGAAACGGGACTGGCCCGACTAACGACAACTCGAAAAATTTTTTTTTCAAGTCGTGCCCATCTCTAGTAGAGACTGGGTCAAGGTCACCCATTGAATTTGATGGGATTTCTTTTCAGGAGACTTTCTTGGCTGGATAGCTTAGAGGCTTAGGCCTCTGGCTGTTGATCCAAAAGTTGGGAGTTCACATCCCCACTGGTTCTCTTTGAGAAGGGGCTGAACTTGGAAAGGTTCCTTCCAGCTATCCCAGTTCTAAGATCTAACTTGAATCTGCACGGGATTTCTCACCTCTAGTGACTGAATAAGAGATGCTTTCTCAGCTAAGGTTTCTAGTCTTCCTTAGAATGGATCTGTACAAGTGTGAAGCCCCCCCCCCCTTTAACAAGCAAAGCACACAAGGCCAGGCAAAGCACTCACAAGATGGTACAAACAAACCATTCAACCCTTCTGACAGCCACCATTGTCATGCTGCAGTTACTCAATCTGCACAAAATGCATGGAAAATCTCTTGTTAGGACAAGACAGGCAAATTTTCACGTTCATACTCATTAGCAGGGTTCTGGATTTGATAAAAGTGAGGAGGATGACACAGGAAAAAAAATGGAATTTAGATCTAACTAATAAATAGATACAAAGGTGTCCCTTGACTGGCTCATCACACTGAGAACTTCTCCATATAGGGAAACATCTGCAAAGCGTAATGCATGCATGAACATTTGAAAATAGAAACAAATGGATATGCCCCTACCTGAATGATGTCATTGGTGCATGTGCTGTTGATCTCAAAGACTGACTACTAGAGATGGGCACGACTTAGCGGTATTCCCGTTTCCGTTTCCGTTACTCGTATCCGTTACTCTACGGAAACGGAAACGGGAATTACTCCACCAGAATTCGAGCTTGAACCGACGAACGAACAATTTGGTCTGATTTGTCGTGCTCGTTACTTGCATTGCGCAATGCCAAGCGGCACAGAAAAAAAGTTTTTAAAAGTTAAAAAAAACCCCGATTCCCGGCCCTAAAAGTAGGCGAAAACTGTCTGCGGGCACCTACCAGGCCAGAAGGGTGTTTTATTTGGGGGGGGTTCCCCGCCCCCTCTCCTTGGCTATTGCTACTGCTGCGCTGCTGGTACCAGGCTGGGAGGGCGCATCCATTTGCCATGCAGTGCGGGGGATCCAAAATGGCGACCGCAATATTTTTTTTGAAATCGTTGCCCAAAACCTCACCAAAGCACCACAGAAACATGCGAAAATTAGCTATTTTAAATGCTTGAATTTTTACAGTAGCAGCAGTGGGTTTTTCTTGCAAAAAAAGTCTCCATTGATTTTATTTTATTTTATTTTATTTTATTTTTTTACACCTGCGCATTCGCAATGATGGGCTCACCCATGGGAGTGGACCATGCAAAGTTTTGGAGCCATTCCACCAATCGCATGGCCAGGTTTTGCTGACTGTACCAGGCTGGGAGGGCGCATCCATTTGCCATGCAGTGCGGGGGATCCAAAATGGCGACTGCAATATTTTTTTTTGAAATCGTTGCCCAAAACCCCACCAAAGCACCACAGAAACATGTGAAAATTAGCTATTTTAAATGCTTGAATTTTTACAGTAGCAGCAGTGGGTTTTTCTTGCAAAAAAAAGTCTCCGTTGATTTTATTTTATTTTATTTTATTTTATTTTTTTACACCTGCGCATTCGCAATGATGGGCTCGCCCATGGGAGTGGACCATGCAAAGTTTTGGAGCCATTCCACCAATCGCATGGCCAGGTTTTGCTGACTGTACCAGGCTGGGAGGGCGCATCCATTTGCCATGCGGTGGGGGGGGATCCAAAATGGCGACCGCAATATTTTTTTTTTGAAATCGTTGCCCAAAACCCCACCAAAGCACCACAGAAAGATGCGAAAATTGGCTATTTTAAATGCTTAATTTTTTACAGTAGCAGCAGTGGGTTTTTCTTGCAAAAAAAAGTCTCCGTTGATTTTATTTTATTTTATTTTTTTACACCTGCACATTTGCAATGATGGGCTCGCCCATGGGAGTAGACCATGCAAATTTTCCACCAATCGCATGGCCACTTGGCCAGGTTGACCACAGAGACTTCTGGGATGTGCCAATCGGGCATAAACAGCCCACTAATCGTAGCCCAAACCCGAACCCTAAGCCTAACCCATACGCCAGTACACTGTCCTTCTAAGTGGGTCAGAGAGGCACCCAGAGGTGCACCCCAATACTCACCCTAACCTCACCCGTAACTAGCCTAACCCTAGCCGTTCCGCTAACCCGTCTTAACCCTAAGCCAGATCTACTTGCATTGCACTACATGCAAGTACGTGAGACACAGCGGGTGCAGAGAGTCTGCCAGTCCGTCACTTGTGGCTCTAGCTGACTCCTGCAGCTCCCTCCAGGAGCCCGCTACCCCCTCCCCAAACCAGTACTAACGACAACGAAAAAACAAAAAAACGAACCGACTAATTTTTGCAAATTTTCGCGAACAACGGAAACGAGCCGAAACGGAACCGGCCCGACTAACGACAACTCGAAAAATTTTTTTTTCAAGTCGTGCCCATCTCTACTGACTACTGTAAAGCTCCTATATGGGTGTGCCCTTGAAGATGATTCAGAAACTGGAACAGGTGCAGAATGTGGTGGCAGGGCTGTTTTCAGGTGTGAACAAGTTTTATCTCATGCTCCCAGGATTGGCTTGCTTGCATTGCCTTCCTAGTCCTCTCCAAGTCAGATTCAAGGTTTTGGTTTCAACCTATAAAGCCAATAGTGGTTTGGGATCTCAGTATTCATGGATATGTTTTCTGTAGAGCTTTGGGGCTTGCTACCTAACCCTCAGAGACTTTGCTCTTATCGGTTGCCACCCTAACTGAGGGCAAGAGACCTCTATGAGAAATCAAGCCTTCTTGGTCATAGCCCCAGACTTGTGGAACGGGCTCCCATTAGAGGTTCGTCAGCCCTCCCCCTCCTTCCCAGCATCTAAGAGGGTGTTCAAAGAAGTTTTTAAAGGTGTTCTCCATTCAGTTGTTCTATATACGAATCACTGACCATCATTTAGGTGTTATCCAGATCTAGGTGCTTAGCTTAATTGTTATTTTGTTGTCAATGTTGATCCTGTGGCATTGGGTTTGTTGGCTTGATTATCCTTTTCATGATCAAACACCCAGAGTAGTGCTTGTCACTAAGTTGTGAGGTATAACCAACCAACCAACCAACCAGAAACCAAGCAAATCATGTTTAACCATTCTGGCCTTTACATATCCTTAGTTGTTTTTGCCTACAGTATTTTGAACACAAGCATGACAGTCTTTTTAATTCCTTCTTGTAACTGATTTTAGAAGTAGGGAAGTCTTTCTCTAGGCCAAATGTAAATAGTGCTCACATAAAAGTGCAATTTAGCTTCCGTACAAATGCTTATCTAAGTGCATATGTAAACATCGGCCAGTCACATTCTATCCAGAAGCAAGTGAAACCTGATTGGCCCAAGAAGCAACATGTGACTGCTTTCCCGTGCTGTGAGCAGTATGTGTGTGAGAGAAGATGAGATTTTTTTTAAAAATTGATTTTATACTTGCAACAGGGGTTAATGGAATAACGCTTAGCAATGTAGTTTAGAAATTAGATAATGAGTCTTTTTGCCTCAAAGCTAAGTTTAGGGAAGGATTCATTGTTCTTGTTTTTTTTTTTAATAAGGATCATATTCCTCTGTGATTCCTATTAGCTAAATAAAGCCTTAATTATTATTCAAGGGGAAGTGCCTGATTAATTCTGGAGCTCTCCACAATAGAAAGGCTGGAGGAGATCTACTCACGGACCCACAGGGTTTTTTGAACATCTCTTTGCTCCTGCAATGGATCTGCTGCTGTTATTTTGCAGGAGAGAGCTGATGAGGCCGTAAACCAACCCGGTTCCAGAGGCTGAGGCCCTGGAATTCCGTACACCTCTCATCCTCATTCTCTCTCTCTCTCTTTCTCTCTCGGGGCAGGTACCAGTGCAGCAAGTGGAAACTGGGGGCTTTTGGACCAGGCCTCAGTTCTGAAGTGGACTCAGCAAAACATTGCAAGTTTTGGAGGAGACCCAGACCAAATTTCAGTGGCAGCGGATGGCAGCGGAGCCGATGTCACCAGCCTTCACCTGCTTGCCAGGACGGTGGATCCTGCACTCATCAAGAGGATGCTGCTCATGGTGAGTGCCATTTCTTCCAGGCTGTAGCTGAAGCTGCAGTCAGAATACAACCACCCAAATCCTCCAGCTGGTAGTGCGAAACTATCAGTTAAGCTTAAAGGTAAAGGTTCCCCTCACACATGCGTACTAATTGTGACCGACTATATGGGCAGTGCTCATCTCTGTTTCCAAGCCAAAGAGCCAGTGTTGTGCAAGTCCTTGGCCATGTGGCCAGCATGGCCGAATGCATTTCTACACATGGAACACTGTTTACCTTCCTGCTTTTTATGGCGGTACCTATTTATCTACTTGCATTTACATGTTTTTGAACTGCTAGGTTGGTAGGAGCTGAGGTTAACAGTGGGAACTCACTCCACTGCATGGCACCCAGGATTCGAACTGCTGAGCTTCCAACTTTGCAGCCGACAGTGTCAGTGCTCTAGCTCTCTGAGCCACCAGTTAAAGCCTCTAAAAACTAGAGATGGGCACGGAATGAACATTTTTTCGTTTCCGTTTCTGTTTGTCGTTTCCGTTATGTAACGAAACGACAAACGAAAATTGTGATGAAAATGAAACGAAACGAACAGAACCACGAAAACTGTGGTCGTTACGTTTCGTTTCTGTTAATGGCGACACACAATGAAATGAGCTGTTTTAAATGTTAAAAAACGCCCTGGACATCCGTAAAAATGCAGTGATAATTATTTATATTGTCTGATAATACCTACCAGGGGGGTTGGGGTCCTTAAAACGTTTGTTTTTGTCTTCTCCCATCGCGATGTATTTTTCTTTTCCCTTTAAAATGGATGTCGCCACCAGCCACAAAATGGAGGCAAGCCATGTGATGGGATCATGTTCAACCAATAGCATGCCCAGGTTGCAGACTGGGCGGGCAGGTCTGGCAGCCACAGAGGGCATAAAAAGCTCTGGCAGCCCCCGTCCTCCTTGCAGTCTCTGGTGGGATTTAGGGTGGGATTGCTGTCTCTGTGACTTGAGCTTCAGTCCTGCAACCTCCCTGTGTGTGTGCATGCTGCGTACCTCTCGGTGAGTACCCTCCCTTGCCCCGCAGTGCAGTCACTCTGCGGCTGCTTTGCACCCTGGGCAACGCCTGCCGCTGCCTTTGCAGCCTCCCTGCGTACCTAGTCTATACTGTGTCTCTGCCAGCATCCATTTTTTTAGTGTTTTCCCTCTGGTCTGGGGCATTGGGGGATGCCTGCGCACAGAAATGCTTTAAAAATCACGCAAAAAGCAGGTAGAAATGACAAACGAAAAACGAAGAACGGTAATGAAATTTTTCAAAAAATTTGCGACAAACGGAAACGAACTGAAACAGACCTCTCAACGACAAACCAAAAACCGAAACACCATTTTTTTTGTTTCGTGCCCATCTCTACTGAAAACTAAATGTTCTCTCATTCATATATATGTGGTAGATATAAGATAGTCATCATCTGTTCCTTCTTTCTGTATTAAAATATCTCATTACTTATAGTGAGGTAGGGTAGATTTTTAATGTACATTTTATACATTATTTCCCTTCAATTTTACCCAGGAGTCATACACTGTCTTTTACAATGGTATCAGCCATATAAATAAATTTATATACTTATTTGGCACAGCATAGGACTGGAAATGGTCCAGATAACAGAGAGAGAGACTAAACTGCACCTAAATTAGGCAGACCTGCCTGCAAAGCAAAATCTGGAAGGTATCACAATAGGTGGCAGGTAGACTATCCCCCCTTAAAAAAGAAACATACTCTCTGTATCAAAAGCACATTTAGACTGAAAGAGAATGAAATAATGCAGACTAGTTCTCTTGCTAAGCTGGTTTTCGGCTGTAATGGAACCTTTTATGTGGGCAGTCTTTTTCTTCTTTTTTTCTTTTTTTAAAAAACGATTCTTCTACTGCCAGTCTGAAAAGCCAGAAAACGCCAATTTCACTTGGTTTTCTTGAATGTAAAACTCTTGCAACTGTTGTTTCGACAGGCCTTGGTGTGGCGAGGCCTGGGTTTTGGTGAGATAAACATTGCCTGCTGTACTCCTTCGTCACAATCTATTCAGTGTGGGTTTTTTAGAAGTCTTTTAATTTACAAACATCCTTCTGCGCGCTTTGAGAGCTCTTGGGCCTTGAGAAGCCAGTAGCATTTGGAGGGGAAGTGCGCCTCCAGTTCATAACCGGATTCATTGGCATCTGATCAGGCAGAGAACTTTTAATGCAGTGGTTCCTAACTTAGGGGTCAGGACCCCTTTGGGGGTTGAATGACCATTTCATAGGGGTCGCTATGAGCCAGTGAAGAAAAAGGCACAAACGGCTTGGGTCTGGAGGAAGAGGGTGAGGAAGTGTGTGTGGGGGGGGGGAAGAGTGAGTTACAGCTTGATAGGTTGGAGGAGATGTCAATCAAGGGCACTGGAGGCTGTGATTGGCTGAGGGTGCCTGTAGAGGGAAGTTCTCTTTGGCCTCCGCAGCAGTGGCCTGCCAAAGGGGGCTTGTGGCCTCTTCCAAGCAGGGCAAGGGGTCACCACAACATGAGGAACTGTATTAAAGGGTCACGGCATTAGGAAGGTTGAGAGCCACTGTTTTAATGGGAAGGGAAGTGCTGCAGACCAATTGCATGGCAGAAGCCCATGCAGGACTTATAATGTGGAAGAAAAACTATTTTTGCCTCATTCCACGTTCAAATGCTGTCCTGCAGCCAAAACTGTGCTCATTCGACTTGGGGTTCAATCCCAGGTAGATGGCTCCAGGTTTACTCAGCACTTCCATTCTTCTGATGTTGGTAAAACAAATAGGCAGCTCAGAAGGCAATGAGTCGCCTGCATAATTAAACAGTAAAGAACACAGAGAGTGCTTTAAGCACTATGGGGTGGTATATAAGTAGCATCTTTCTTTCTCTCTTTGATGATAGTGTACCCAGCTGGTGTCAGAAGCTGGGAACCTGCTAATTAAAAGTAATTCATTCTCATTGTTTGTTGCAGTGTTTGCAAAGAAACTCATCACTGTTGTATTTCAAAAGCAAAATGAAATACATTATTTGTTCTCTTGCTCATTACTCTGTCATTCTCTCGGGAGGTGGTGTAGGATTAAGAAGTGAGTGGCATAAAACATGATTCTTGTCTCTAAAACCACTTAATAGTTCTAATCGTTATATTTGAAAGCAATTAGAAAAGATGCCCCATGACATAAGTAAAATAAGTTAATTCCTACTTGTTATACTTCTTTTGAAATTTAGCTTTTTAAATAATCTTGCTGCCCCCCCAAATATAAATTGGTACCTAGTGGTTTTGAAATCTATGCTTGTTACACCCTTCCCCCCCCCCCAATTAGCTGGTTCCTATTCATCATATTAGTTGTAAAATATAAGTTTTCCCAAAAAGTAACTCGCTAAATGTAACTTGAATTACTTATAACTCATTGTTTTCAAGTTCTGTCCTATGAATGCACTTCTTCTGTAAATGAAGTCCACCTTAGACCATCTGTCCTCCTCAGCTGGCAATGTCTCTTTTGTGCTTCAAATATGAAGTCTAGTTTTCAGACTGTTTCCGAAGATGTGTGTATTACAGGGCTAGAATAGGGTGGTCACTGTTTTTCCAAGAGTGCAGACATAACAACACGTTCCACGTAGACTTTCTCAGTTCATTCTCAGCTGTCCACCCTTCGTTTTCTCAGGCTCTCAGTCTTCATGATATATAAAAGCTGGTTGTGATGTGACCTCTCTGCGGTATATGACCGACTGGCTTTTCTTCTTCTTATTTCTCACATAAGAGGATGAGTCATTTTCTCTTGTAAGGGCAAGGTAAGAGGTGATGCTGTTCCGGAGCCCGTAGCTGAGGCCAGAGTCCTCCATTCCAAGCATATCTACAAGTTCATCGTCATCTCCCTTTGATCTTAAAAAGAGAGAGAGAGACAGAGAGAGAAGAGAAAGAGAAAATTGTTCAGTGGCTTAGCTAGAGACACAAAATGAGCTGGATTGAGAGAGACATCATCCCTGTTTGTTTGTTTGATTAATTGACTGACTGACTGACTGACTGACTAATTTCTATACCACCGATCTGGCAGCAAAGGTCACTCTGGGCAGTTCACAACAAAAGCAAGAAATAATAATGGAAAACAGTAAACCACAAGTACACAATAAATCTCAAGCCAGAATGAATTGCACACAATAGTTGTTCAATTGCTTAGCAGCTTGGTTCAAGGTTAAATGGGAGGTATATAAAATAATAGTTAGGAAAGAGACAAGCATGTTGGGTTTTATGTGTGACTTCCATGGGTCAGTGTGGGCCTCTGCACTGGGCTACTGATGTTAGCTTTCTTGAAGGCCCTCAGTCTCACGTGTGGACCATGTGGGAATAAACACAGGTTTTGGTATTCCCACTGAGCTGAGTATCTGATACTTATTTGACGCCCAAAGATGAGTTCACATCCAACCAGCTACCAAGCCTGAAACTCACAAGAATTCTGAGCCTAGGTTGCCAACAACAAAGGACTGTGAGAATTGTAGTCCAAAACATCTGGAGTGCTGAAGGTTCACCACCACGGCACTAAATCAAGGGAGGGGAACCTTTGGCTCTCCAGATGTTTTGGAGTACTATTCCCACAGTCCTGTGTCATTGGCAATCTAGGCTTGGAATTCTGGGAGTTGTGGTCCAAGACATCTGGTAGGCCAAAGGTTCTGCTTGCCTGCACTGCACAGTTGGGACCTAACAGTATTATGAACAACCATATCTGAAATCAGGATGCGAGACCAATGCTTACTGGAGCTTGGTGATTGGTTCTGTTTTCTTTGGGGGGGGGGGCTTCGTCCAGGTACAATGGCCCCCTCGCTAGCCCACGGACAGGGCCATGAATCTGGGCATGGTCCTGGATTCTGCCCTCTCCCTGGAAGCCCAGGTGACGACCGTCTCCAGGGCCGCTTTCTTCCATCTCCACAGGATAGCCCAGATCTGACCGTATCTCGATGAGTCCTCCCTGAGGACAGTTGTGCAGGCCCTCGTGATTTCTAGGATTGACTACTGTAGTGCACTCTACGTGGGTTGCCCTTGACCCTTGTCCGGAGACTCCAACGGGTGCAGAATGCAGCGGCCAGGCTGGTGGCGGGTGCTCGGAGATTCGATCACATCACCCCAGTTCTGGCTTGCCTGCATTGGCTGCCCATGGCTCTCCGGATAAGGTTCAAGGTCCTCGTTTTGATTTTCAAAACCCTCCATGGCCTGGGCCCTGAATACCTGTCAGAGAGAATCTCCCAGAGGTCAGCTGAGGCCAGGCCCACTCAAATGTAACAGGCGCGCTCACTCAGGGTGCCCACTCCTAGGGAGGCACGGAGGTCGACCATGCACAACCGCACCTTCTCTGTTGTGGGCCCCTCATTATGGAACCATCTCCCGAGTGAGCTGCGCCTTGCACCGTCCCTGCCCGACTTCAGAAAGGCTTTGAAAACCTTGCTTTTCATGGAGGCATATGGCGACCTTTAATTTAATTTAATTTAATTTAATTTAATTTAATTTCCCCCCCCTCTTCTCCCGCCCACTGTTCCATCTTGCTAGGGTTTTCCCCTTTTTTTTTTTTTTTTTTTTTTGGTAATGCTTTTTAACTTGTAAACTGCCCAGTTCCATATTGGAAGATGGGTGGTATAAAAATAAAACAAACAAACAAATAAAAAAATAATAAGACTCGTTTGTGACTCCCCCTGAAAATGATCAGATTATGACTGAAGATTGTGTAGCTCCTTTAAGAGGAGCTGATGAATAATAGGATGAGTTTTGATGGGCACACAGGTCTCATCTTCAAATACAGGGAATTATATTTTGCATGAAGAGCATTGGGTTTGGAAATGGGATCATGAAGTGAGAGCAAATTTAAACGCATCATTATTTGCAGTGACAATTTGATTAATGTAGACTTCCTGGCAATATATAGTAATGATAAGAATTTGTTGTTTGATGTTGGAGCTTTCTAATAGAGTAATTGTGGCAGCAGTTCTCATTACAATTTAATCATAATTTATCTAGAAATAATGACATTTAGTTAAGCAGCACGTTGTGAATGTGGTCTTAGCACAGACATCTGCCACTGCTTGTCTACTTCAGTCCATTTCTGTCCCATGACTGAAGTCCTGTCCATCCCATTGGTTTGCTGACATGTTTGCTGTCAATCTATCCCCTAACCATCTGCATAATCAGAAGCAAAACTAAATTGGATAAAATCTCTGAATGTTGAAATCCCCCCCCCAAAAAAGTGTAGTGGAATGAATTCAGAGATTGTGCAATGACTTAGGACAGACCCATAGACATGCAGGTTAAATTTGTCCAGCTGCAGTTTGAAACAATTTATTCTCAAAGGCTTTCATGGCCAGGATCTGATAGTTGTTGTGAGTTTTTCAGGCTGTTTGGCTGTGTTCTGGACGTTTTTCTTCCCGACGTTTCGCCAGACTCTGTGGCTGGCATCTTCAGAGGGCAAGGAGCTCAGGGAACTAGGAGTTCTCTCTGTGCTCTACTCCTAGTTCCCTGAGCTCCTTGCTCTCTGAAGGTGCCAGCCACAGAGTCTGGCGAAACGTCAGGAAGAAAAACTTCCAGAACATGGCCAAACAGCCTGAAAAACTCACAATTATTGAAACAATTTCTTTCCAGACTTTTTTTTTAAAAAAATCAGGTTTACATACATGGTTCACATGCACTGAATGGAAATTGATTTATTTCTTGTTATTTAAATTACTTTTGGCATCTACACAAAAATCGCTTTGAACTGAAATGAATTTAGAAGCAAAGACTTTTGCAGCCCAACTGATTTCACCCTTGTGTTGCGTGGACGATAAAATCTAAATCGGTAAATGAGGCTTAAATGCAGTTCTTCCGTCCAGTGTGATTTTTTGAGTCCCTTAGTCTTGTTGTGGAACTGGTGTTCTGTACTGCCATCATCCCAGAGCACCTCCTATTAGACTGAAGCAACTGCTAAAGCAAATGGTACCTTTGTTTATCTTTCCACCTGAAGGTCTTGTTGCGCATCACCACAGGGGATACTTGATTCCTTCCTTCGTTGCTGATAGTGTGCTGAGTGAGGCAGGGAGTTGAGAGGACACAGCAGAGGCCATCGGCTACCTCTGAAGAAAGGAGCAAAGAGAAAACCAATCACAAACTCAAGGACCTCTGCTTTTCAACAGTGTGGACAAAATAGATAAGGAAAAGCTGTTTTCCCTATCGCACAACACCAGAACTAAGAGGCACTCCATGAAACTTTTGGGTGCTAAGAGGAAGTGGTCTGTGAAACTCACTGCCCGAAGACGTGGTGACAGCTGTCAGTCTTGACAGCTTTAAGAAAGGATTGGACAAGTTCATAGAGAACAAACATAAGAACATTAGAAGAGCCATGCTGGATAAGGCCAAAGGCCCATCTAGTCCAGCTTTCTGTATCTCACAGTGGCCCCACCAGATGCGTTTGGGAGTGCACGAGACTAGATATTTTATTGTATTTATTTATTTTTATTTATTTATTTAGCTTGTATGCCGCCCACTACTCAAAGGTCTCTGGGCGGCTCACAATCAGGATAAACAGTTAAAACATCAAAATACAATAAAATTAGAACAATAAAACATGTAGATGCAATAAATACGATACATTAAAAACACACCACTAAAATTGCCATCAGGGCCCACAATCATTAGTTAAAAAACCTTTGGAATAGGAGGGTTTTTACCTGGCGCCGAAATGTTAGCAACGTCGGTGCCAGGCGATTCTCATATGGGAGGGTATTCCATAGTCTGGGGGCAGTTGCTGAAAAAGCCCTATTCCTGCAAGCCATCCTCTTCACCTCCTTAAGGGATGGCTCTTTCAGGAGGGCTCCCTGACTAGATCTTAATTGCCGGGTAGGTTCATATGGAAGGTAGGTTCATAGATATCTGTCTCCTGATACTACTCCCCTGCATCTGGTCCTTGAAGTACCCCGGTTTTAAGCCTGGAGATTACACATCTCCCTCATGGTTTGTAACGTGGGATGGACTTTCCTCCAGGCATCTGTCCAAGCCCCTTTTGAAGGCATCCAGGCCAGATGCCATCACCACCTCCTGTGGCAGGGAGTTCCACAGACTAACAACGCGCTGGGTGAAAAAATATTTTCTTTTGTCTGTTCTTACTCCCCCATCCCTCAATTTGAGTGGATGTCCCCTAGTTCTGGTATTTTGTGAGAGGGAGAAGAACATCCATCTATCTACTTTACTCATGCCCTGCATTATTTTGTACGTCTCAATTATATCCCCCGCAGGGGCCTTTTTTCCAGACTAAAGAGCCCCAAATGTTTTAGCCTTTCCTCATAAGGGAGGTCCCCCCGCCCAGTAATCCTTTTAGTCGCTGCAAGGTTATCAATGGCTATTATTATGGATGCCTAAGGACAACCTCTGGGTTGGAGAGAGAGGAAGGATATCTTTTAATGCCATTTGCAGGGAATCATAAGCAGATGAAGACAATGGTGAGCCACTGTGTGAGACAGAATGCTGCACTGGATGGGCTGTGGCCTGTTCCAGCAAGGCTGTTCTTATGTTCTTAAGTTTTCTCTGGGTGCTCCTATAATTGCTGTTGGATTTTTACGTTTCTATAATATTGATGACTATGTGCTGACAAGTCAGTGCTGGCTCATAGTAACCTTTTCCAGGGCTTCCTGGGTAGACAGTACTCAGAGGTGACTGACTTTTCCTCTTCTTCTGGGGGTGTACCTTGGGACTGCACACTTTCCCAGGGCTACACAGGTTGGCTCTAGTCTTAGGAGGTTCAAAATCAAACTTCCAAACTCTGGAGCTATCCAGCCCTTTATTTCCAATAATTTTCAGGACATTATAAAATAAAAAACATCGACAAGAGGGGGAAAATGCAGTCCACTAACACCACCCTTTTGTCCCACTCTACATTTGATAACAGGAAGAAAACCTCTTTAAAAACAGGGACAGTTGTACAAGTTTTTATCCCTCTCCCATAGCGCTAGAACACCAAGTTTTCCAATGAAACTGAGTGGTTGGGCATTTGGAACAGGGACTAAAATCCTTCATGGGACTTGTTGCTGAGCCAGTATGGAATAGTGGACGTGGGACTGGACTAGGACTCAGAGGATCTGAGTTTGAATCCTTTGCTTAGGCATGGGAACACCTGCTTCTCTGGTGAATTTGTTTAGTCAGGGGTAGAGATGGGCACGACCAGGAAAAATTACGTTTCGAGTTGTTGTGTGTCGGAGCCGGCCCGTTTCGGCTCGTTTCCATTTGTCGCGAAATTTTTCAAAAAATTGTCGTTTCGTTTGTCATTTTTTCGTCTGTCGTTAGTACTGGTTTTTTTTGGGGGGGGGGTAGCAGGCTCCTGGAGGCACCTCTCTGGGGTGGGTGCCTCCTCTGGCCCGCTATGAAGGGAAAGCGGGCTCCTGGAGGCACCTCTCTGGGGTGGGTGCCTGCTCTGGCCCGCTACAAAATGGCATGCATAGCCAATTGGATATGCATACCAAGTTGCAGTGGCAGGCAGAGGCACCTCTCTTTCGGGTGCCTCTGTGACTCACTGCCTTCCTGCATACGGTGCACTTGGGCTGGGGAACAAAGTGAGAGAGGACCCCTATGGGCGCCCTCTGGCTCACTAAGAAGGGAAGTGTACTTGCTGTAGTGCAATGCGAGTACACAGATCTGGCTTCCTGGTTAGGGGTTAGCGCAAGGGCTAGGCTTAGTGTTACGGGTAAGGTTAGGGTGAGTTACTGGGGTGCACCTCTGGGTGCCTCTCTGACCCACTAAGAAGGACAGTGTACTGGCGTATGGGTTAGGG
Source organism: Phrynocephalus guinanensis (assembly GCA_037367245.1). Lineage (NCBI taxonomy): Eukaryota > Metazoa > Chordata > Lepidosauria > Squamata > Agamidae > Phrynocephalus > Phrynocephalus guinanensis. Next base: position 12,367,054 of record CM074739.1, on the reverse strand, counting down.
TTAGGGTTAGGGTTCGGGTTCGGGTTCGGGCTAGGGTTAGTGGGCTTTTTATGCCCGACTGGCACATCCCAGAAGTCTCGGTCAAAACCTGGCCAAGTGGCCATGCAATTGGTGGAATGGCTCCAAAAATTTGCATGGTCCACTCCCATGGCCAGCCCATCATTGCGCAGGTGTAAAAAAATAAAAATAAAAATAAAATAAAATAAAATCAATGGAGATGTTTTGTTGCAAGAAAAACCCACTGCTGCTACTGTAGAAATTCAGGCAGTTTTAAAATAGGTATTTTCGCATGTTTCTGTGGTGCTTTGGTGTGTTTTTGGACCATGATTTCAAAATAAAAATTGCGGTCACCCCATTTTGGATCCACCGCTCGCACCACACCGCATGGCATGGCGAGTTGGCGAGACGACGAGGATGCCCCCCACCAGAGCAGCCCAGGACAGGAGAGCGGGGGAGGCCGGGGACCCCCCCCCCAGAAACCACCCCTCTGGTAGGTGCCCTCACTCAGGCAGGCATATTTTCGCCTGCTTTTTTGGCCGGGAATCTTTTTTTTTTAATTTTTAAAACTTTTTTCTGTGCCGCGCCTCTTGGCGAGTTGGCGAGACGATGAGGATGCGCAGCCCGGGGGGGGGAGGCCGGGGACCCCCCCCCAGAAACCACCCCTCTGGTAGGTGCCCTCACTCAGGCAGGCATATTTTCGCCTGCTTTTTTGGCCAGGAATCGGGGTTTTATTTTTATTTTTATTTTTAAAACTTTTTTCCTGTGCCGCTTGGCATCGCGCGATCGCTGCGATGCCGCCAGGAACGACCATGACAAATCAGACCCAATTTTTCTTTAGTTGGTTCGAGTTCGAGTTCTGGCGGAGTAATTGTCGTTCTTCGTTTCGTTACGTAACGGAAACGAGGAACAGAAACGGAAACGAGGATTTCGCCGAGTCGTGCCCATGTTTAGTCAGGGGTAAGGAAAACGCTAGCTCTGCAAATAAACAGGTCAATATTGGCTTATAAAATGAACTGTTGCTGAACATTGCATATCTACCGTTTCACATCCTCTACATCTACAGCATATTTTGGGACGAAGCAAACTGTTCGACATGTTTTATGGAGGAGAATCTTATTGTGCTGCTTTTGGGGCTGATAAAATTTCCATGCACAAGTGCGATCTAAGTACTCAAACTGACCATCAATCTTTGCCTCATACTAAATTGTGACACCCAACTCCATTGTCTTTCCTGCCTCTACTTTGCTAGCTGTGACTTCTGAGAATTAATTTGGCTTTAGGCAAATGTTGTGGCTTCACACCACTGTATGAGAGACTGACATTAATCAACAGTGTTAGCAACCTATTTCCTCTGCAGACATTCTGCGGAAGGCCTGAGCTTACAATCTTTCATTCCTACTGTATTGAGATGAGTATATTTTTCTGCTTAGAAGTGATCCTGATGTTCAGATTGTGAGGACCCACAAGCATACATGATGTGCTTGCAGGGTCTTTTATCATCCTTCTAGCTGAGTGCTCTCCCAACTTTGGGTCTTATTTATTTATTGTTATTTATTTTAGAAAATTTGTAACCTGCCTTTCTCCTTGGAAAAGGACCCAAGGTGGCTTTCAGTAATGAGGGGATAATATGCAGTCCAATACAATTAAGACACATTCAAGTATTGATAACAAGGAACTGAAGGACATCTTACAGCATTAATAAACAATGTTACATTAAAGCTACAAGGTTATAAGTAGTTATAAACACAAAGTCTATGTGAACCTATAGATTCATACAAAAGACACATTAAGATCGAGCCAGGGGGCCCTCTTGAAAGAGCCATCCCTCAAGGAGGTGAGAGGGATGGCTTGCAGACATAGGGTCTTCTCGGCAGCTGCCCCCAAGCTATGTAATGCCCTCCCAATTGAGATCTGCCTGGCGCCAACAATGATGACATTTCGGCGCCAGGTAAAAACCTTCCTGTTCCAGAAGTTTTTTAATTGATACAATATAGACTGCGGGTCCTCTGATGGCAATTTTAGCGTAATGATTTTAGTGTAAGGTTTTTTTAATTGTTTTAATTATTTATTCATCTTTGATGTTTTAACTGTTTTAATTCTTTGATTGTAAGCCGCCCAGAGACCTTTGGGTAGTGGGTGGCATATAAGTTGTAAAAATAAATAAATAAATAAATAAATAAATAAATAAATAAATAAATAAATAATGGTAGTCCACCATTCAGGGAAAGCTTGCCTGAAGAGAAAGTTCTTTGCCTGTTTCCGGAAGGGCAACAGAGATGAGGCAGTCCTGGCCTCTAGTACTTATAAAGAGCACTCTCTCTAGCCCCTTCTTCTGGAGGTGGCCTGGGTTTGTGCAGATTACCCAAGGCTACGTAGGATGGCTGTTCTTCTGAAAGGCACATTGGGAAACCAAACTTTCAACCCTGGATGCTCCAACCCACTGATTTACCCAACCATTTAATCTCTTTAAGGTGGGTTGGTCCAGAGTTCGCACAAGTCCAGGGCAAGGAGAGGGTTACCCTCAGCTGTGTCATCGCACATCACACTGTGATTCTTTCATCGTCTTATTCACCCTCATAGCTTGGGACCACACCTGTTTCCAAACTCTTTGAAACAGCAACCTGTGAGGGCTTTCACCAGGGGAAAAAAATGAAAGACCCTTCCAAGAGCGACGTTTGTGTGGCATTTCCCCTGTCCTCAGAATCCCACTGTTCCCCTTAAAATATTTCTGCACAATAACTGTGTGAAATATCAGCATATGCACACAGTTAATTATTAAAGGTGTAGCATAGAAGAAGCAGACTCAGCAGAATCAATTCCTTTTTGTTGTTGTTGTTGCAAGGGTTGTTGAGTGAGAAAGCCTCAAAAAGTTACATTTTAGGGGCTGGAGCTCTCTGAATCTCCCAGCCAAAATGCCAGATTCTGAGAACAGCTGTCTAAAAACAAATTGTCCTTCATATTTACTTGGAAAGAGTAAATCCTGGTCCCTTTTCATTATATGCTTATTTCTGAATAGTGGCACACCATTTCCAGGACATCTATATCTGGCCCTCACAAAGCACTTCCGTATACTGAATATTACATCCAGGATTAGAACCCCCAATCACACATGACATGTCTCATTCAAGAAATATAGAGAAAGCAATCTAAAATCAGAGCCGAATGACGTTGTTGAGTGTAGGTCACTGATCTTTTCTAAGTTTGGAAAGGAACTTATTTTGAATCTTATTTCGGTTTTGAATTTCTCTTACCGGAGTAGTGGTTTACAAGGTCCTCAAGGCACTGGAAAGTATGGCCAGGAGAGATATAATACCAGTTGTTGGGCAAGCGGCAGATTCGGTAATGTTTCACCTGTGCGTGGCGGACTGACAAGGAATATGACCCTGAAGAAACAGGAGGGGGGGAATAGCATGATTTAATATATTTCATTCATAAACAAGATCCATGTGTAGTTACCTAAGATAAGGTAGAGGGCATCCCCTAGATACAAAGAAATGTCACACAGAGAATGTAGACATAATATAATATAGACAGCCCAAAAAACTCACAACAACTATAAAACGCATCCATCATTCCTGTATCCCTTTCTTTCATTATCTTGTCTTCAAAGTAGGGGTGGGAATCTGTGGTCCCCCGGTTCTTATCAGACTCTATCTATCATCTATCTATCTATCTATCTATCTATCTATCTATCTATCTATCTATCTATCTATCTATCTATCTATCTATCTATCTATCTATCTATTTTTAAATTTGTACGCAGCAGCCAATTTTACCCAAAGGGAACTCCAGGTGGTTTACAGAAACACCGTAAGAAGGAACAACAAATAATAATAAAGATAAAAAAATAATAATGCAAGACAACCAGAAAAACAAATACACAGCAAGAGGCATAAAACACTAAACAAAACAGGCAACAAACACAGAGGGATTTTTCTCACTGCCTCTGGTCCTCTTAGCCAATGGTCATGGGATGATGGAAATAAGAGTTCACCAACATTCGGAGTGACACAGATATCTCAATGGGATTTTAAAGAATCCTGGGGATTGTCATTTTGTGGGGCGAATTCCTTACTAGAACAAACTAGCCCTTTCACAAAATTATCATCCCTGGGATTCTAGTGAAATGAAAACAATTGCTTGCATTTAGTAGAGATAGAAGCTGGAACATTTTCCATAAATACATAGCCATTCCTATAAGCGTTTGTTGTTGTTGTTGTTGTTGTTGTTGTTGTTGTTGTTGTTGTTGTTGTTCTTCTTCTTCTTCTTCTTCTTCTTCTTCTTCTTCTTCTTCTTCTTCTTCTTCTTGTCCTTGTCCTTGTTCTTGTTCTTGTTCTTGTTGTTTGGTCTCCTCCGACCCTATGAATGAGTGATCTCCCAAAGGTGTTATCCTCAATTGCCTGTCTCCAACATTGGAGCCATTCAAGGGAAAATTGGGCAGCCATCTGTCATATTTGCTTTGATTTGGGTCCCTCCATTGAGCAGAGGGTTGGACTTGATGGCCTTAGAGGTCCCTTCCAGCTCAGTTATTCTATGGCCCTATAGCATCTCCAAAGGCAGTGGATGATAGACATTTCAGTCCAGCAAAATGGAGGGATTGCCAATTTTTCTACCTGTATTAAACCAATACTCTGATTTTCCTTTGTCACAACTTGGCTGCCCTCCCCAACCTCCTACTGACATACAGCATGCTTAGACCTTTCCATGACAACTCACCATGCCACAAAGTAAAATAGAATCACATAAGAACATAAGAAGAGCCATGCTGGATCAGACCAAAGGCCCATCGAGTCCAGCTTCCTATATCTCACACCGGACCCACCAAATGTGCCAGGGAGCGCACAAGACTAAATATCTGTCCCCTGATACCACTCCCCTGCATCTGGCCCTTGAAGTACTCTGGTTTTAAGCTGGAGATGACACATCTCCATCATGGTTTGTAACCTGTGATGGACTTTTCCTCCAGGCATCTGTCCAATCCCCTTTTGAAGGCATCCAGGCCAGATGACATCACCACCTCCTGTAGCAGGGAGTTCCACAGACTAAAAATGTGCTGGGTGAAAAAATATTTTCTTTTGTCTGTTCTCACTCTCCCAACCCTCAATATGAGTGGATGTCCCCTAGTTCTGGCAGTTTGGGGGAGAGCCCCAGAGTGTTCAAATCCACACCTCCTGCCACTGGAGAAAAGCCCACAACTAAAGCATCACTTGTAGATGGCCATTTCATCTAACAAGCATTGATAGACCTCTTTCCCATAAGCATGACTGGTCATAAAACATGCCCTGACTTTTTAAAATCTCTCATGGGAGAGGTGGTTAAAACTCTTCTCTCCCTCACCCAACTGAAACTGGTATAATCACCCAATAATCATCCTTACTCTAACATAGAATGTTTTTTCCTCCTCTTCTCTTGTAAAGTACAATGGTAGACAAATGCCTTTACCTACAATAACAAGGCATCGGTTGTCCCTGTGTGACGATACCGCCATTTTGAAATGCCAATCTCTGACAATTCTTTGAACATCCGGAATGGGACATGTTGAGTCCCCTTCTGCTAGACGGCAGTGCAGACCACTGTTGGTTGAGACAGGAGTAGTGGAAATAAAAAGAAAAGAAAAAGAAACAATTCCTCTTTTCACCTTTTGTCGTTTCGCTCTTTCGGACCATGAATGACCCAGCCTTCGTATTGGGGAGCAGCAGGAGCTCTTCCGCTTTTTCTCTTCCCAGGCCTTCAAATAACCAGCTGCAGAAGAGGCAGAAGGGAGGGGAGGGGAGAAATCAACCAGATGGGAAATGGAAACTAGATTTGCGCTCGATGATGAGCAGAGTCAGTGTGGAAACTACAGTGCAATGAGAAGGCGGAGATATTTTCGCTTCTGCTAGCCTAGGCTGCCCACCCACCCCTTTAAGCTGGAAAACTGCCCGTTATGAATGTGGAACAAATGTATAGAGGTATAGGAAGGGTGGTGTGTGTGTGTGTGTGTGTGTGTGTGTGTGTGTGTGTGTGTGTGTGTGTGTGTGTGTGTTTGTGTGTTTACCTTCCACCCTTCCTATACCACTATACCATATAAATGGTGAAAGCTAAAGTGTGGGTGAGTACTTTTGGAAAGAAAAGGTGAGACAGATTACAGTAATGCCTTGGTTTACTAGCATAATTCATTCCAGAAACATGCTTGCAATCCAAAACACTCTTATATTACAGCAAATTTCCCTGTAAGAAAGAGGGAAAACTCAGGTGATTCGTTCTGGGGGCCCATAGACCACACAGTGTATACACAGAATGCCAGAACTCACAAAAAAAGTTGGCTCCTCACCATGGTTTAGATACCTGGCTGCGGAATCTGCTCTGTTTGGGACTAACAACTGGATTATACTCTGTGTTTTAATGTGACAATAAAAATGCAATTTGCAGCCATATACAAACTTGTTTAGCTGCCCCAGAACTAGAAATGGTTTGAAAAATAAGAATGTAGAAAACAATCTAATTAACAATATAAATATAAAGAAAAATAGAACTCTAACCTGCACTCCCCTTTGAAAACGTTCCTGGCTGGTGCAAGGGAGACCTGTGTTTCTCTCTCCCCTCTGCTTTTGAGGCTTGCCTGAGATGGAGTGTTCCAGATGATCACCCACCATCCAGCAGAGGGGAGAGAGAGAAGAACCGTGGGCTCACTTGTGATCATGTGACCTGATCCAGTGCTTGTACTGCAAGGCATTGCTTGTTGATCAAGACAAAACCTAGAAGAAATGTTTGCTAGTCTTGCAAAATGCTCTTAAACCCAGGTACTCTTAAACCAAGGCATTACTTTATATGCCATGGGAGGATCAGACAGCACCAAGGATGTAGGAAGGCTGTGCAGGGAAATGCATAAAGTGTTCTGCTTATATACCGCCCCATACCACTACAAGTAGTCTCTGGGCGGTTTACAATTTTAATTACAGTGTGCAGGCTACACATTGCCCCACCCAAGCAAGCTGGGTACTCATTTTACCAACCTCAGAAGGATGAAAGGCTGAGTGAACCTTGAGCCTGCTACCAGGGATTGAACCCAGGTCGTGAGCACAGTTTTACCTGCAGTACAGACATTTAACCACTGTGCCACGAGGCTCCTTATCCCACCTCCCTGTCTGATTGGCCAGCACCAGGGAGAAGGAAAGATGGTGGCTTCTTCATTGGAGTTTAGCCCTGCGCAAGCCCAGCACAAGGTAAGTATGAGTTGATTGGTTGATTGTGTTCTTCTGGTTTTGAATGCCAGCTGGGCTCCCGCGTTTCATTTCAAAACCTGACCACCTCCAACACGAAAAGCCTATCTCTACTTGTAAGTTCCAATTTGGTCTCAGGTCCAACTTAGGTTGTACTGGCGACTTGACTCAGACTCGGCTCAAGGGATTCTGGAGTGACTCACGATTCGACTTATGACTCAGACCCATTTGAACGAATTGCCTTGTCAAGTTCATATGGACTTGTGTTAGTGAGCACTCACCAAAGCGGGCGGCTTGCTGCTTTCAGTTTGCTTTCAATATCACACTATTTTAAAGTGGCTTAAGCAGGTAGCTTAGCCACTTAGCCACATTGGGAGATTGAAAACGTCCTCTGCTCTTCTTTGGAGGGAAAGAGAGAGAGGAAGCAATGGGGTTTTTAAGCCCAGTTAAGGCAGCACTGATGTGCTATAGCTTTTAAAAAGAGTTAAAAACAAATTGAGAGCTTCCTTCCAGAAGAAGAGAGCTTCCTTCCAGAAGAAAGGAAAGTTTTTTCCTTCCTTTTTTCCTTTTATCTTTCAAGGGTCACCTTAGGTGCAAGTACAGAGGTGGTCTGCAAACTGCATGACTCACAGCAAATATTATGAAATATGTAGGGAAACACATACTGGTATGAGCATATACATCTCTCTCTCTCTCTCTCTCTCTCTCTCTCTCTCTCTCTCTCTCTCTCTCTCTCATGTGTGTGTGTGTGTGTGTGTGTGTGTGTGTGTGTGTGTGTGTGTGTGTGTGTGTGTGTGTGTGTGTGTGTTGGGGGTAGTTGTATACAAACAAAGAAAGACTGGGAAATTCCTTACCCATGGTAAACTTTTGCTACATATTTTTCTGGGATATAGCTTTCATGACCTGTAGTGAGGGAACGGGCTCTCCACCAGCCTCCTTCACTGTAAAAACAAAAGGAGAAAATAGTTTTTAAAAAATGAACACTGTGGTCTGCTTCAGCACAATCATTAGGCCTATGTACTGGCTATCCAGTTCATCCTGCCTCCAAATAAATAGACAAAGGCTGAGACTGAGTTTACCCTGTGAATGTTTGGATTTACTCCTGTTTGATTCATGTCTGTGTTCATGCAGGTATTTCTGCATTTCCTAATATCTTGGGGCGAGGGGGGAGCTTATGAATGTAGGGCTAAAGTTGTCAAAAAGGCTGGGTCATTGACCCAGCTGAACTTCTCCAGGTCCAAGTGAGTTAAGATTTCTGAGGTACAAAAAGAACTGGAAATTCTCTGGCCAGGGCACTGGCAATCTATAGAGCGAGGTGTTGTTCCTCCATTTTTTTTATTCCAGATCTCACCAGTAGGCAAAGTAGAACAGAACAGAACAGAACAGAATAGAATAGAATAGAATAGAATAGAATAGAATAGAATCCTTTTATTGGCCAAGTGTGATTGGACACACCAGGAATTTGTCTTTGGTAAATATGCTCTCAATATGCATCAGGAGAAATATAAAAGAATCATAGTTTTATAAGGCAGTCACAAGGAAGGGAGTGAGGGAGGAAATTTAAAAGGGCAATGGATGCAGTCCTCTTTGATTCCTTCTTAAAAGAGCAATACAGAAGCCTCTTCCATTAATAATGCTATCTTTGCTGATCTTTGTTTTTTGAATATGTGTTTACAATTTTAATGTGGATTTAGTCATGTGTATTTTTTATTTGTTGTGTTGTTTTACTTTGAATAGTGTTCCATTTTTTTATGGTGTATTTTGTAAACCACCCAGAGTGGCCGTGCTGCCAGATGGTGCAGTATAGAAATCCAATGAACGAATGAATGAATGAATGAATGAATGAATTATTATTATTATTATTATTATTATTATTATTATTATTATTATTATTATTATTATTATTATTATTATTATTATTAATAATAATAATAATAATAATAATAATAATAATAATAATAATAATAATAATAATAATAATAATAATAATAATGATGATGATGATGAAAATTGCTCAGACTGATTACAAACAGCGTCATAATGTAGTTGCTCAAATGGTCCACTGGAATTTGTTTCAGAACTATCATCTGCCCATATCAAAGAACTGGTGGGATCATAAGCCTGAAAAAGTGACTGAAAATGAGCATGCAAAATTACTTTGGGACTTCCGAATACAGACAGACAGGGTTTTGGAGCATAATACCCTGAATATTGTGATTGTGGAGAAGAAAAAAAGTGTGGATCATTGGTGTTGCTATACCAGGTGATAGTAGAGTCACTGAGAAACAACTTGAAAAAAATTACCCGATATCAGGATCTGAAAATTGAACTTCAGAGACTCTGGCATAAACCGGTATAGGTGGTCCCAGTGGTAATTGGCACGCTGGGTGCAGTGCCTAAAGAGCTAAGCAAGTATTTAGAAGAAATTGGAGTTGACAGAGTCACCATCAGTCAGCTGCAGAAAGCCGCCTTACTGGGATCTGCTCGCATAATTCGCCGATACATCACATAGTCCTAAACGCTTGGGAAGCGTTCGACTAGTGATTTGTATTACAAAATCCAGCGTAGTTAGCTGTGTGGTTAATAATAATAATAATAATAATAATAATAATAATAATAATAATAATAATAATAATAATAATAATAATAATAATTCCTCCACCCCATACCTCACCCTCTCTCCCTCTCAGCCCTCTCTTCTTCCATCCGTCAATAGCAAATAGGTTTTCTTCCAATGAGGGAGAATAAAAGGTGGGGACCCACCTAGCCTAAAATACCATGACGACATCCTAAGATACATGTGCAACAGGAAAGTGATCATCAGTGAAATTACTAGACTTCCTCTTTCCGCAGTTTAAAAAAATAATACCTCAACTGTACAGTTGATGAGACTTCTTGTTTCCAGATGAGGTAATCATTTCCCCTGCCTCCCCCCATTCATGGTATTCTAGTTGCTCATCTGGCTGTTGTGTCTGCTACGGAATGGCAGCCTTCCCTCCTAACACTAGAAAAATGAACATATCCATTCTGAAAATAATATTCCTCCATCCTTCAATATTTTAGAGTACTTGTTATTTTTTACTTCAGCCTGTCCAGCTGTCTCTCTAGCATTGAAATGACTTAACACTCTGCGCCAGGGATAAGAATTGAGTAGCCCATCGGTCCAATTTGTGTCCTGGTGGTTTCTTAGACCTCAACTCCCAGAAATCCTGGCCAGCTCAGCTAGTGATGAAGACTTCTGGGAGTTGCAGTCCAGGAACATCTGGGGACCCACAGGTTGAGAACCACTGCTCTAGACATGAGAGACTCCTATGAAGCAGCAGGATGCATGTGTACTAACAGGCGTTGAGGGATCTGTGTCAGTATCGCCAGACAGAACAGCTACTGGTGTGCTTCTCTACTGAGAACAGCTGGACTATACACAAAGCTCCATTGATATGTGAGAGATATTCAAGTTAATAATTTTCATATGGGGAACATTTTTTAAAAAATAAGCAGATTAGATTAGATAAAACAAACTAATGAGCAGATAGTAACGGGCATGGTGGCTCAGCGGGCTAGAGCGCTGAAACTGTCAGCTGCAAAGTCAGCCACTCGGCGGTTTGAATCCTGGGTGCCACGCAGTGGGGCGAGCTCCCGCTGTTAACCCCAGCTTCTGCCAACCTAGCAGTTCGAAAGCAGGTGAATGCAAGCAGATAAAAAGGTACCACCGTAAAAAGCGGGAAGGTAAACAGTGTTCCATGCACAGAAATTCATTCAGCCATGCCGGCCACATGGCCACAGACTTGCACAACACTGGCTCTTTGGCTTGAAAACAGAGATGAGCACTGCCCCTAGAGTTGGACATGACTAGCACGCATGTGCAGGGGGAACCGTTACCTTTACCTTTTTAATAAGTAAGCCCATCTGATCCTCTCCCAGTAATTACCAAGCAACCAAGCAACCAACTACCTTACGAACTAACTGAATGAATGAATAAATAAATAAATAAATCAGCAAATAAGCAATGAGAAAATCCAGTCCAGTTGCATCTCTTTGTATTAGGCTGCAAGTTTTTTTAATGGTGCCACCATAGAACCATAACAGGAAGAAGACATTTTCCTAATGTATTGCTTCACACACTTGCCAGTTACTGTACAGCAGTTTAAGCGGGGGGCATAAATGCATTTTTCTACTAGGCTTTTCTTTTTAAAAAAGGTAAACCTGTATTATTGTTGGTAATAATTGTTATGGGTAACTCGTTTCAAAACCCCAGACCCATGCAAAAGACCCTGTATCCAATTTACGTATACAACACTTGGTTCTGGATCTTCCTTTAGTGACCTTGCCTCTTTCTTTTCTTTTCAAGGCAAGGGAAAGGTTTGGGAGTATATTGGAAATAACGTGAATATTATATGTCTTCAAGTTACCATATTTTTCCATCCTATGTGTAAGACAACCTCCAATTTTCCAACTCAAAATTACAGTTTTGCAACCATGCAGTTCTCTCCTTGGCTTCCATCTGTGTATAAGACAACCCTCAATTTTAGAATACCCTTATTAGAGATGGGCACGAAATGAACAATTTTTCATTTCCATTTTCATTTTTTCGTTTCGTTTCATTACATTACGTAACGAAACGACAAACGAATTTTGGCTCTGAAATGAAACGAAACGAACAGAAACATCGGGAATTTTGTCATGCGTTTCGTTTCCATTACTGCAATATGAGTGAATTGCTTAAAATCCTTAAAAAAATCACAAAAAAATGAAATAAATGGTAACGAAACGGTAATGAAATGAATGAAAATGAAAACGAATTTTTTTCAAAAATTCGTGAAAAACGGAAACAAACAGAAATGGACCCTCCAAATGACAAACGACAAACGAAATGCAATTTTTTTTATTTGTGCCCATCTCTAACCCTTATACATGAAAAAATTGTGTACTTCACACTTATCATGACCCTAATTAAAATTTTCATGTTATGTGAGAAATGGCCCCCAGGACTGATTACTATTGTCAGAACTGATCCCTCTCTGGGAGTTCTCATTCCTAAACAGGGATTTTAACCCAGTTCTCCTGAGTTCTAGCCCAATATCTGACCTACTATAGCTCTCAGCAAACCACATATAATGACTGAAACTGCAAAATGGTGTCCTTGAGACATACATGAAAAACGGTGTGCTTGAGACATGACATGAAAAAATAATAATGAATTTAACGCCCAGGAAAGTGATGATATGAAGGTTCTGTTGGATTTTTTTAGTTATATATTTTTTGCAATCTTGCATGCTGCCATTAGTAGGTTTGGCTGGAAGGGATCTTTCTGGGCTAGGATGACTATCAGTCTATCCAGCAGTACCCAATTGTTCCCTCCCTGCCTCTGAATTCAAAGACAGCCCCATGTCTCTGCTCTGTATCTCTTTCTCTCTGGAGTCTCTTGAAAGCAATGAATCAATTGAGGCCTGCTGCTCAAAGGAGCCATGTTTGTCCGTTTACAATCTGATCTATTGATTTGTGAGTAGTGAAACCTTTCATTCTCTCTCCTACTAATATCTGAGACCATACTGAGACAGTAAGTGCCAGCTGATGAGAAAAGGAAGCATGTTAATCTGGGCTGTTCCGCTTTGTGAGCCCCTGTATTTCTGCTGCACAGCTAGAGGAATTAAACCAAAAATTCAAAACTGTGCAACAGAATCTGCCTTCCAGAGTCCGTTGGGTAAGATTTGCAGGGTGAAGGCTATGACACACAAAGGAAGCAAGCCGATTACTCAACATGTTTGGTTTTCATAAATCAGATGGTAGACCTTTTTCGCCAGAGCCATCCACAAAAAATTTACATCAAAAGAATCAGACATTTCAACTCTGTCCCCTTGTGTTGGTGGTGGAGAAATTGGCTGGCTGGGGAATTCTGGGAATTATAGTACCAAAGGGAAGGAAATGAACCCAAGCGCAAACAGAGAGCCTTAGAATGGAAAATATTATGTCTGAGAAACTTATTTACTGGGAATGACAGAGAGAGTAAAGGTAACAGCAGCACAGCACTGCTCAGAAAAGAGTGAGTTTTCAGGTGAAAGAAACCTGAAAAATGAAAGGGATTGTTTGTGCAGACATGAAAATGAGTTCTATAAACGGAAGGGGTGTGCGGCAGACAGGATGATGTGCAGTTGGGGGCATGAAGTTACAGCATTTGCAAAGAATGCTGGTGTAGGTTGATCTTGGGGGTGGAGGGGGGGAGCTGGCTGGCTCCTCGCTTATTCCAGGAAGAAGCTTGGATGGACTGCAAGTGTCTGGAAGTGCAAATCTGCTCTAGCTATTGAGTCTTTGCACACACGGGCATGGCGAGGCACACCCACTGCTTCTTGCTCAGTGTGACCTCCCTCCCTCCCTCCCCTCCCTCTCTCTTAATTTATGCAAGGAAGCTTCAGGTCGGTTTACAGAAGAATATGGAGGAAAGAGAAAGAAAGTACCGCATCATTGCAAAACATGGAGATGAAATCATAAGAGAAGGCTTTGGACACTGCATGGCCCAGTTCTTGTCTCTCTATAGGTTTCAGATTGACTACTGTGATTGTTTAGGTGTGATATTTATATGCACGCCTGATTGTGCTTTGGGGGGATTGGGTATCTGGAGGGAAAACACGGTGGAAAACACATGTTCCCTTCAGGCGTGACTTAATCCTCATTTTCTGTAGAGAGTTTCAGTCATCCAAGTGAGGTTATCTGGGAGCTGAAACATGGCAACTGGACTTCTTTTCCTGTGGGATCAAAATGCTTCGCTTTTTTTCCAAGTAGCTTCTTCAGTCTTGTACACATACATGTTGAACAGAGAAGACTGGTGGTTCAAGAGAGGGGTCAGGAAAGACATATGTTTACTGAAAAAATGAAAATCCCTCTCTCAATAGGGATGGGGGACTCAGGCACATCTCTCTGCCACTTATTCTGCTCTTTCATCGATCCTCAGACAAATCAGAAGCAGTCCATACCTCCACCAGCAAGGCCACTGCTAACCACCCATACATAATGGGTTTGGGGAAGGGTTGCATGGCCCACACCCCCTGGGCCATGGCCCACATACTGAGTCTATTCAGGCCATTGTCCACCTATTGAGCTTATTCAGACCAGGGCGGGCTGAAGCTAAGTGGAACTATAAATTGGAAGCCCCCCACCAACTTCTCTCAGGCTGAAGAAGCTAATTCAGTAAGTAGTGAAACGTTTCAATCCCACAAGAGAAGGAGTCCAGTTGCCATAACTCAACTGCCAGGTCCTCATGATGTCTAGCTCTATGTGAGTGGTTCCCAAACTGTGTACTGCAGCACCTCAGGGCATGGCCAAATCTAGTCTGGGGTGTTGCAGAATCCGCGTAAGCACTTCTGTGGAATTTGCAGAAGTATTCCTTAGGTGAGGCTCCTTCCTTCCTTTCTTCCCCTTTTCATCCAAAGTATCATTTTGGGGGAGTCCTAGCTAGTGGCCATAACTGAAGGTAACTGTGTGTCGAAAACGTTTGAGAACCACAGCCCTACGTGATGGTTTTTCACTTGAGTCCATTTGATGGCTCTTGAGATTCTAGAGGGGGGAAATCAGAATTGTTTCTGGAAACTCAAAGTCCTTCCAGCTCTGTGGTAAATAGCCAACTATTTATTTATTTATTTATTTATTTATTTATTTATTTATTTATTTATTTATTAGATTTATACCCCACCCATCTGGCCAGCTGGCCACTCTGGGCAGGTTACAAGACTATACAAAATACAGTACAGTTAAATATAAATAAGACCAAATTGATAAAGTAAAACAACCACCACCACAAATCTGTAAACAAAATGAAACCAGTAAATAAATTAAATAAGTCTTTACATAAGAGTAAAAGGCAATAAGATAATTTAACAGTTGAAGAAATGAAACCAAAAAGAGTAAACAATCCAGATGGCAAGACCACAACTAAGGAGGTATAACTAAGAGCTTGGGAAGGCTTGTTGAAAGACCCAGGTTTTCAAGGCTCTTTTTAGAAGAGTTAAAATTACAAAAACCTTTTGACTAGAACTATGTATTCCTGCCAAGAAAACTCCATGGACATGGGGTCATGAAGAGTCGGTCACGACTGTAACAACACAACAACAAAATGAGCCTTAGCTTGATTGAAAGCAACATTAAGGCAGGAAAAAAAATGATAGCAGCCGGCTAGTTTCTCAGTGTTCTCATGCTCTAGTCTAAACCGATGTGGCCTTATCCATCAGTAGTGAAAATTGTGGGACAGGAGTTTTAAGTCGCTCCTCAAATTAATGTGTGCTTTCGCTGAGGGAGGTTTTAAAAGCAATATACTTACTCTGATATGACACGTAGTTTTTCTCCAAGTTGAAATATAGGTGGGCTTATATCTGGGGTTGGGTAATCATCGAGAACAGCAAGAAAATCACTTCTTTGGCCTAAAAAAAGAAGGAGGATGAATGAATGTTATACAATACGCAGGGTTTCAAATTGACTACTGTGATTGTTCAGCAAACCTCTAGGCAAGCATAATCTGTTGGCAGTGATACAGGGGAAAGTAGTTCTACATTTTTAATCCTTTGGTTCGTTTCCGGTTAAAGAATTGCTGGGCTAAGTGTTGTCTTGAAATGCTTCCAACATAAGCAGAACACCTTTATTGTGATTCCTGTTCATCCGGGTACAAAGGGCCCTGTCTCAGCTAGCCAAGAAGGCTGTAGGCCAACTGAACCAACACTGGATCATTGGAGGTTCTGCAGAATCCACCCTTCTCAGCTTAAGGTGGTTGGAAATGACTTTGGACAACCACCACCCTGGCCTACATTTATGCAAATACAGTGACCATGTCTCTGGGCTGGAGGAGGTTTGGCTCTGGTGTAACTTGGCCCCTCCTCCTTTTTCCACCCCACTTGTTTTTGACTCTTCTGCAAGCTGATAGTAACCAGCCTCATGATTAGTCAAGCATATATTGAACCAAGCATTGAATACCATAAAACACTCTATTCTCAAAGACTTCCATGGCTGGGATCTGATAGCTATTGTGAGTTTTTCAGGCTGGAAACAAGAAGTCTCATCAACTGTACAGTTGAGGTATTATTTTTTTAAACTGCGGAAAGAGAAAGTCTAGTAATTTCTGGAGGTCTTTCTTCCTGACGTTTCACCAAACTCTGTGGCCAGCATCTTCATACAACACTATTTGCTAGTGGCCTGGTAGTTTATCAACAATAATTGTCCCACACAAGCTTAAACATTATCCTGGGTAACCATATTCTAGATTGATTAGAACCACATACTGTATTCTAATCAAGAGATAGAAAGTCTGATTTCATCGCGACACACAAATGGTGCATCTTTATCTTGCCAGAAGTATAAAAATAGATTGAGACTTTAAAAATAGTACTGAAGGAAAACAGAAAACCAGAGGAAGTGAGAAAAATCAAGGTCAACTTCCTGTTCAGTTAGCTGTTGGGTTGATTACTTCTCTTGGCTTGACTAGTTCAATGTAGCGGCAGCTATTATTAGTGTGTGTGCGTGTGCGTGTGTGTGAGTGAGTGTGCATGCCATATTTGCTCAAATATCTATTTCAGCTTCTTCAAGGAAGCTTGGTGGGTTGGTGTCACTGATGGCTGGCAATACCAGTATAATTTGAACAGGTTCTTGTGATGAGTATGTCCATAACTCAATAGTGCGCAGAAAGAAAGAAAATCCAAAGGTTTTTCTTCCAATCCTGTCATCCCAGGTTAAAAGGTCTTGGAGCAATGGAGTTAATGGAAGACAGGCTTCCACAGCATCCCATAGAACAAATACTTGCCCACTGCACTAGGTTTGGCAGTGGTACCCATTAGGCATGGATCTACTTGCATAAGGGTGATAGCTTTGGTTTACATTCGTGTTAGGCAACGTTTGACACTCCAGATGCTTTAGACTACAATTCTTACAGTCTGTTACCACTAGCCATGTTGGCTCGGGCTTCTTGGATTTCCTTTCTGGAACATCAGGTGGGCCAAATTTTCTCCACCCTTGGCTTTTGCAAAACATCTGAACTGGAGCACGTAGGTGAGCCTAAAAGCCATTTCTGTTATGTGCTCTCTCTGCATGGTATGGAATGACCATAGTCCACGAGGTGACATCTCTACTTGTTTCAACACCTGCAGGTAAAACTGTGCTCACGACCTGGGTTCAATCCCTAGTAGCAGGCTCATGGTTCACTCAGCCTTCCATCCTTCCGAGGTCGGTAAAATGAGTACCCAGCTTGCTGGGGGGGGCAATGTGTAGCCTGCACACTGTAATTAAAATTGTAAACCGCCCAGAGACTACTTGTAGTGGTATGGTGCGGTATATAAGCAGAACACTTTACTGAACTCGGCTCTTTAGATGGCTGTGGTTTAATTCCAAGAGGAAGCTAGCCTGAATTCTAATTGCCGAGGAGCAAAATACGGAGAATGTTATGGATCTTGTGCCTGTCCGAAGGAGCATCTAGTTGGCCAACCGAGGCCTCTGATCTAATCCTCTGCTGGACTCTGGGTGTGGATTTTAGCTGCAACTGTGTTTGCTGTGCTCCCTCCTGCAGTACTTCCTTTTGAGACTGCATCAACCTCAAAATAACGTTGTTCCTGTTTTGGCGGCCATCATTCACGTCATGTATTTGAAGTGAGCACTGTTGTTTCACTCCAGCAGTTACACCTCATTTTGTTACCTTGTGGTTTGGGTACCCAAATAAATGTAATGATGCCACATAATGCCGTAGCGGCTTCAAAATATTCAATAGTCAGCTTGTTTCCTATGCCAAATTAGGTGTGCTCCATAAGGTCAGAGTGAAAGCTTTGCTATATCTTCTCAAGCTCTGAAGTGGAGCCTGATCTCCTATGGAATCTGGGCAGACATCAGAGACATCCAGTCACGAGGACGAGTGAGGCACTGACGAATCACAAGAAACAACGGCCCTTCTGGGCGTGCTACCTTGTGAGAACAAGGTAGAACAAATATCTATACTCTCTTGCTAAGGGGTAGAGAACATTCATAGAACATCCCCTTGACTTCTTGGTTTGGTTTTCCTCTCCCCGGAGGTGCTCGTACTGAGATATCCTGAGAAAAGGATCCTAAAACCTTGAACATGGAAGCCAAACTAAGGGCGCTTTTACACGACCCCTAAAATCCGAGGCATAGGGCTCCCAGATGCGGAGCTTAAAATTGTTTTCCCACCAGCTGCGGACTTTAAAAAAAATTAAATACGACCATGCCCACCTAAGCGCGCCCCAGCGCATTTTAAAACTACCTGGTCTCCGGAGGTAAAAAGTTTTCTGATGCGGATTGTAAAGCAGTGAGTGCTGGGCTGTCCTCGCCTTCTGTTTGGTTTTTTTGCCCCAACACCCCTTTAAGAGACTGAAATGCTTCCGGGGCTGCTCCAATGGCAGACGGAGGAGAGCCTGCATTCTTTTCTCCCTTTTTTTCTCCCTCCCCTCACTGCAGACAGGAGCAATTTAAGCAGATTTTCTGTTAAACAAACCACTTGTTATACGAGCGTCCGCTGTATTCCCCTTCCTTCAACCCCCCCCCCCCATGTTCTGTAAAGTCAATTTTTGACTTATGGCTGCTCTTTTCAGTGTTTTCCAGGTAGACAGTACTAAGAAGTGGTTTACCATTCTTTCCTTCTTTTGGGGGGGGGGGAAGTGACCTGGGATTGTGCAACCAGGAACGGATTTATGTTTCTACAGCACTTAGTGTCCCCTACACCTGCTGCTTTCTCCCTCTTGCAGTCCAGCAGTGGAAAGGGATTTGATTCGATTTGTCAAGCTTCTCAACAAATCTAGAATCCGCTCTAGCCATCCCTTTCCAAGAGGAATCATGCTTTTACTTTCACACATAGAGACACACACACAACAATCATGTGCCATCTGAAGAACTGGACTGCACTCTATGAAAGCATATGCTGAATAGGGCAGGTTTAAAGTATCACACCTATGTTCACAAATGTTGTGAACCACCCAAAGTGGCTTTTGGCTAGATGGGTGGTATATAAATAAATAAATAAATAAATAAATAAATAAATAAATAAATACATTGGAACCTTGACTTACGTCATTAATCCGTTCCAGAGGTCTAGACATAAGTCAAACATGTCTTAAGTCAAATGAACTTTTCCCATAGAAAGTAATGAGAAAGTGGATTAATCCGTTCCAGATGATGAAAAAGACCCCTGAAAACAGCAATTTAACACAAATTTGACTGGGATAGAAGATTCCTTCCGGGGATGTAAATGAAATGTCTCTTCAAAGAGAGGAGGAGGCAGTGGAATTATAGTCCACAAGTTCTACGCCTCCACTTTTTATTGATCATAGCAACAATGTCTAACATTTAAGTTTTACTCTATGCTTACCATTAAAGTCCCACAACTGTACAGCTCCCCGACTAAAATGCTTCCATTGTGGACCAGACTTCTGCAGCCAGAATTTTTACAAGACTGAGCTGACTGTGTAACCAGCGAGGCCAGCCCCGAGCTCCCGGCCCTTCTTCTCCTCCGGCAGCAGCGGCCGCTTCAGCGAGGCCGAGGACCAGCTCCAGGTGCTAGGAGCTGGCCTCGCCGAAGCCGCCACTGCCGGAGGAGAGGAAGAAGGCAGGAGCAGTTTGGAGGCGGCAGCCGCGATGCTGGGTCATGGCTGCCGCCCGATTCCGGGGCCATGCGCCGGGGCTCCGAGCTGTAAGTCAGAGCCCGCGGCGCAAGTCAAACAGGCCCCTTCTTGCTGCAAGTCAAATATGCTACAAGTCAAGTGGCATGTAAGTCAAGGTTCCACTGTAAATAAATAAATAAAACCTCTTATTGATTTTGGAGTAATGGCCACAGCCACCTCAATGGAACTTAGACCATGAGAAGTCACACATTTATTTGATGGTTTTGAGGCATTTCGGAGCAAGGAATCATGCATGAGTCTACACATGCATGTGAAAAGCTGAATTGTGTGAATTTCTGCAGGGTTTTTTTGTTGTTAAAAAACAACATAGAAATGCAGTTTTGCCAGTGGAGGAATGCATAAATTAGGAGATAAGCATCAGTCAATATGTATATCAGGCAAAATGCATAAATGGTTGGTTCTCAATCTTGTGCCCCCCAATGTTATTGGGGACAGTTCTGAGATTTTGGAACCACTGGGAGTGTTGCTGAAGGATCCCAGGAGCTGAAACCAGCAATGTCTGGAGATCCAGGTCATAAATCTACCTGGTGTACGTATCTGGGGAAATGCTGAGAAATGCTGGTGTTTCATGTGGGAATATGAAAAACCAAGTCCAGCAGTGTGCTATGAAATGAGGATGGAGCAGGGGAAACAGAGGTGGGATATGGAGGAATGCGAAGAATGTGAGACGAAGGGTTTTCATTAGGCTGATCACAGTTTGACTCAATAGGGATTGTGCTCAATGCTCAGAGACCTGAATTTGCTCTCAGAATTTAATACCTCGGAACTCAAGCCAGTCACTCCTAACTAGAGGTGAAGTTTAAAAAAATAGATTAGCTGCTGTATGTTGAAATGATTAGTGTAGTGAGGAATAGACTCTGCAGAAAATAAGTTGTTTTCCTATAGCAGTGTGGTATAGTGGCTAGAGTCTTTGTTGAACTGCAGAGCCGGAAGGGACTTTATGGATCATCCAGTCCAGTCCTTGGATGAGGAGCCAGGGCAGGGAAGCTGAGGTCTTCCCTCTGAGTGGCTGCCTACCAAAGGAGGCTGGGTTCAGAACCGTATCAAAACCATGGATCATCTATTGGGCTGACATCCAAACCGGTACGAATTGCTGAATCAGCAGTTCGTGCCCATCTCAAATGCCCACTTATCAGGGAACCGTTAGCTGTGGGTTTCCGGCATTGGTAGGGGTGTGGACCCAATGACCCTTTCGGTCCCTTCCCGCTCTACAGTTCTGTGATTATCTGCAGAAGCCGAAATGACACTCAGAGCCATACAGCCTGTCAAGGCACCGTGCCCTAATGTGTGGAGACCTCTAATCTTGAAAGGGAAACATACGTGTAAGCTCCTCCCACCGACGTTCCCCAACCCATCTGGAAACCGGACCGACCTTTGCACGTTCAGCAGAAAGCTTTGGAGAGGAGACTGGAAGCATATTTATTTGGGCTGGTGATGCAATATTTCATCAGAGGCAGTGGTTTTTCCTACCTTTGCTTCCTCATAGATATGAATATTTCAGTTATGCACATTGACTGAGGGAATATATGTAAGTAAGCTGTAGCTGAGTGGTTTAGGTATCTCGCTGTAGGACCAGGGGTTGGGATAACGAATCTCCACTGTGCTTTCCAAGAGAAGAGGCAGCCGGTGTGGCCTTGGGCTAGCTCAGTGGTTCTCAACCTGTGGGTCCCCAGGTGTTCCTGGACTGCAGCTCCCAGAAGCCCCCACCACTTGCTGTGCTGGGTTTCTGGGAGTTGCAGTCCAGGAACATCTGGGGACCCACAGGTTGAGAACCGCTGGGCTAGCTGCATGGTCGCAATGCATCCCAGAAGAAGGGACTGGTCAGCCACCTCTGAATATTCTCTGGAAAACCTCAAACAGGTCACCATAAGTCAGAACTGACTTGACCACATACGATGATCATTATCATTTTCTTATGAACAATAACAGCAGCAATTTTCTTATGAAGAATAACAACAGGAAGCAGAAGCTTCTGGTAATTTATCTTTCTCCTCCTCTTCTTCTTTTCTTTAGCTCTTCCTTTCCTTAGGGTAATACTGTCCCTAGCTAAGCTCATCGGTAAAATCCCAAATGCCTCTAGAAAATAGTTTTTCACAATCCCAGAAAGATGCATAATATTGGAGCCAGGAAATGTTTTGGGTTTGGATTATAGATCCCATAATCCTGCTGTGAACACTCTTATTACTTCATGGCATTGAATGGACTGCTTGCAGGAAGGTCTGCAAGTGTTTAGTGAGGTACAGCCTAACTGTGGATTGCTTTATTCATTCCCTAATCACACAAAAAGATTTAAGTCTAGCAAAACTATTGGCTGAAACAGTGAGGCCATGCTTTGTCTTCTGTTCCTGGTTCTGTAAGGACCAGATATTTACATAGTCCAAAGAGCTAGTTCTTAAAATGGAGGTAGAACTTTGGCTTGGGGGCTTTTTGAAGACTGACCCCACGCCTATGATGGCTGTGGCAACAGACAGCAATGCTCCAATGGAATTGTCTTTTAAAATTGGACAATGGGCCTTTTTTTTCTCCTGGACATCATCAGAAATTAAGACCATTCCCCTCCTCAGGGAACTGAGCTTGGGAATGTTACATGGTTGGCCTTCAACTCCCAGAACCCCTTTGGACAGCATAGTCACTGGCCATGCTAGCTGGGGGAATCATAGAAATTGCAGTCTAAATACACAACTTTTTGGAACCCTGCTTCTACTAGGACCATTGAATCATCCCTTACACATATCAGTTTCATGTGATATCAGGACCAAAACAGGAATGGCTCTGGTGAGCACTTGGAATTGTGACTGATAGATAACATCAGGAACCTTGAGGCTGGTCAATTTATTTACTTATGTATTCTCAAAGGCTTTCACGGCCAGGATCCAATAGTTGTGAGTTTTTCGAGCTGTTTGGCCATGTTCTGGAAGTTTTTCTTCCTGACATTTCACCAGACTCTGTGGCTGGTATCTTGAGGGGGCAAGGAGCTCAGGGAACTAGGAGTTCTCTCTGTGCTCTGGGTTATAAAATGAGTGAGACTGGGTTTTTTTTAATTTGAGGAAACTTGCCCTATGCAGGGAAATACTATGTAGTTGTGGCCAGGTATATATTGGGAACACAAAGTGCAGCATCCAGACCAGAATCAAAGAGAATGAAAGATACTACAGATTAAAACAACCTGAACAATCAGCAGTAGCTGAACATACCCTGAAACAAACTGGACATGAAATACTCTTCCAGGACCCAGAGGTACTGGACAACACTACCAATCACTATGTCAGACTACACAGGGAAGCCAATGAAATCCACAAACACAAGCACAGTTTCAACAAAAAGTCTCCTTCTTTGGAGGTTTTTAAGCATAGCCTGGATCACCATCTGTCGGGAGTCCTGCGATGGGGGTTCCTGCATGGCAGGGGGTTGGACTAGATGGCCCTTGAGATCTCTTCCAACTCTGTGATTCTATGATTCTATGATTCTATAAAAAAGAAGAAAGTCTAAAAACCAACAAGGCCTGGCTTCCAGTACTAAAAGCTGTAGAGTTCAAAAGGTCAAAGCTCAATGATTCTCCATACAGCCACAAATAAAGGTTATCAGTTCACACAACAGAACAGCTAATGGCACCCATCAAGGATCGTTGCTACCCCTGATTGCATTGAAACTTCTTAATCCCTTCATCACAATACAATGACTAACACCTATTTTCCTGCATAGGACAACTTTCCTCAATTTAAAAAAAACCCAGTATCACTCACTTTATAACCCAGAGCACAGAGAGAACTCCTGGTTCACTGAGCTCCTTGCCCTCTAAAGATGCCAGCCACAGAGTCTGGCAGAACATCAGGAAGAAAAACTTGCAGAACACGCCCAAACAACCCCAAAAATTCACAACAATAATTTATTTATTTGCTTACTCCAATGCTACGCCACCCCATTAATGCATATGTACTATTCTGACCAGGAAATGAATCAAAACCCTGGATAGCTGCTGCATATTTGGGCTATATGGATCCAAGGGCCATTTTTTGCAACCAGTGTGGGTGCACTACATAGTGAGGTCAAAAGGTCATCTCCGCAGCTCATTCGCCCACAGATCACCAACCTCAGGCACCGTTTCAAAGGCAGAGATCAACCGTTGGCCTTGATGGGGTCCTTGCAATTGGCCCTCAGCAGCCAGTCCCATCATTTCATCTCATCTCAGAACACAAGCAAACATCAATGCTTCATGTCTTTCATCAACCCTCTTCCCTTCTTGTCCTGCTCTGCTTCCTTCTAACTCATAATTGTAACCCACTTACCAGATTGCCAGGGGGTACTGTTGGTCTCAGGTGTGGCTTTCATCGCTTTCACTGTGTTTCCCATCGTTCTTTCCTTCCTTCCTTTGAGGTGCAAACTTCAGCGCTAGCAAAGACAGATGACAAAGGCCTCAGGTTAGCACCTGTTCTCGTAACTCGCTCAGAGCAGCTCATTTGATGCGAAAGAGCGAGACGACGAACACCGAGCATCTACTTTGCTTTGTGTCCGTGTGTGTTTCTCAGTCAGGTACTTTGCATGCCTCTGAGATGCACAGGCACTTCTTAAAGATTTCACAGCCTTCTTGGAGTTGTCACAACAGTGGCAGAAAACCGCAGCTCAAAGTTGTTGCTAAGAATTGCAGCATGAAACTGTATTTTCCATTGGTGACACCAAAGCGTAATAGGAAGTGTCAGTCAAACGTCTGTGTTGTACACACACACACACACACACACACACACACACAGAGAGAGAGAGAGAGAGAGAGAGAGAGAGAGAGAGAGAGAGAGAGAGAGAGAGAGAGAGATTGGCCAGTGTCTTATTGGGCATCCTGATTATGGGAGCACAACCCTTGTGCATGCTTTGCCATTGTGCAAGTGGTGACCTCCATGAAGAAAACCCACTTGTTGTGCAAGGGCATCAGTGCTTCAAGTAGCATGACCCCACATTACTATTCTGGCAGGACTTTCTGCTCATTGGAAGCTCTGTAGGGGGCTTTAATGGACAGAGATGGAGAGAGGCAATGGTCCTCTTAAGAGTATGTAAGGTGCTGGTCTCACATGCCAGGAGCGAGAAAGCACAGGAGCTGTACGTTTTGCCTGCAGCTGAGTTGAGACGTGTGCAGGTTGTGTACGCATCCCAGTCTCTGCCTCCTGAAACTAGTCTCCTTGCTCCTCCTGTGGTTTTCCCTTCCACCACCCTCTGCATCTATTTTCTTCTGTAATGAATAAAGAATATCCTGTGACTCTTAGAAGTGAACTCCCCACCTCTGGCTCCATAGGCAGAGGCCTAGATTACATGCCCTAGTTTAATGCCAGCTGCCTCTGGATGACCATTTCAACTCATGATTTCTGTGTTTATTCCTTCCACCCCCTACTCAGGCTGCAATCACACCTGGCAAAACAACCTTAGTTTTGGGGTGGGGGGATTATTTCATATTTTCGTGAGCCCACATTGATTCATTTTCCCGGCCAGGGGTTTATTTCCTGATTATTCCCCCCCCCCCTCGCCAAGCACAGTACCGATGATGTATCAATTCATTCCTTCCCTCCAAGTCCTTTTCAAAAAAAAAACCTTTGCTTTTGCAAAGGGCTCAGGTTTCCGGGCGCTGTCAGAACTTGATGAGTACTGTACCCGTATCCTGTTATATATATATATATATATATATATATATATATATATATATATATATATATATATATATATATATATATATATATATATATATATATATATATATATATATATATATATATATATATATATATATATATATATATATATATATATATATATATATATATATATATATATATATGCATGTTAGGGTGGATTCGGGTTTCTTCCCGTGTAGAAATCTGGTTGTTTTGGCGACGTTTCGACGAGGTCTCACTCGTCATCTTCAGGCTGGTGTTCTGGCTTCTTTCTTCTTGAAGCAAAGTGTGATCTCAGTTGAAGTCCTTCTATAAATACTGCTGGGGGGGTGTGGTTTGCTTGCTCTGTTGCTGATTGTAGGTTCTTTTCTGATCTGCTGTGTGGCTGAGGCGATCGTTAAGGGCTTAACTGCTGGTGGGTTAGATGGCTGTTTAGAGACATCATGTGTGGGTGAGGTGCTGGATGTGTGTCTATTAGCCTTTTGTTTCTTAACGACCTTGGTGATGGGTGTTCTGGCAGCATCCTGGGCTTTGGTGGAGTTGGGTCCTGTGTCTTGTGAATTCATTTTGGTCTGGCTGCGTGTCTGTGGTCTCCCAATGTCTCTCACCGGTCATCGCAAACCTATATATGGAACACTTTGAAACCAACGCGTTACAGAAGTCCGAACATAAACCCAAACTCTGGCTCAGATATGTTGACGACACCTTTGTTATCTGGCCACACGGGAAAGACAAACTGAACAACTTCCTCACACATCTCAACAGCCTACACCCCAAAATACAATTCACTATGGAAATAGAAGCCAACAACCAACTTCCCTTCCTGGACGTCCTAATCTACAAAAAACCCGACGGCTCCTTAGGACATACCATCTACCGGAAAAAAACACATACAAACCGCTACTTAAATGCACAATCACACCACCACCCTGCACAGATCAACTCCGTAGCAAAAACCCTCATCTCCAGAACCAAACGCCTCGCTGACAAAGACCACCTAAAAACTGAATTACACACTCTCTCGAATGCTTTAATTGCGAACGGATTCCAAAAAAACACCATCACCAAACTAATCCAAAAAGAAACACCCCCCAAGAACCAAGAAACAGAAGAGAACAACGGCACTGCCCTCCTCCCTTACATCAAAGGCACCACAGACAAAATAAGCAAAATTCTCCACAAACACAATATCAAGACAGCCTTTTGCACCGAACAAAAAATAGCCAACATTTTAAGAAACCCCAAAGACAAGATTGAGCTAGAAAACCAAGGAGTCTACGAAATACCATGCAAAGTCTGCCCAGCCACATACATCGGACAGACAAACAGGAGAATAAGCGCACGCATCGCAGAACACAAGAACGCAGTCAAAAAAGAAGAAAAGTCTTCCTCTCTCTTCCAGCACATAAAAACAACAGGTCATGAAATTGATTTTAAAAGAACCAAACTCATCTCCAAAACTGAACACTTCAACAGTCGAATAATCATGGAAGCCATTGAAATAGAGAAACACCCAAACAACATGAATAAACGTGATGACACCTCCCGCTTGCCTGACATCTGGAAACTAGCCCTGGTCAACAGACGAGCCTCTGTCACAAAGACTGACACCAGGTCCAAAAGGACACAAGATGCCACCACCTTCCATCCACACCAAACACAAACCCAGACCCTTCCCACAGATGAAACGAAACCACCATCCAATAACAAAACCACAACTGCACCATCTACCGCTACTCCCCACTCCAGCCACCACATGGAGCACACTTACACACGCCAAAAAAACATTGGGAGACCACAGACACGCAGCCAGACCAAAATGAATTCACAAGACACAGGACCCCACTCCACCAAAGCCCAGGATGCTGCCAGAACACCCATCACCAAGGTCGTTAAGAAACAAAAGGCTAATAGACACACATCCAGCACCTCACCCACACATGATGTCTCTAAACAGCCATCTAACCCACCAGCAGTTAAGCCCTTAACGATCGCTTCAGCCACACAGCAGATCACAAAAGAACAAACGAACCTACAATCAACAACAGAGCAAGCAAACCACACCCCCCCAGCAGTATTTATAGAAGGACTTCAACTGAGATCACGCTTTGCTTCAAGAAGAAAGAAGCCAGAACACCAGCCTGAAGATGACGAGTGAGACCTCGTCGAAACGTCGCCAAAACAACCAGATTTCTACACGGGAAGAAACCCGAATCCACCCTAACATATATATATATATATATATATATATATATATATATATATATATATATATATATATATATATATATATATATATATATATATATATATATATATATATATATATATATATATATATATATATATATATATATATATATATATATATATATATATATATATTTTTGACAGGTGTATTGACAAATCAGCATGCTTCTGATTTCCTCTGAGCAATGTTCTTTTTTTAACATTGCTTTGAATTACAAAGGAAGGAGAGCAGTCTCACATTTTTCAAAAACTATTATGGCTTGAAGAGGAGTGATGGCTCCACATCCTACCTTGTTCCGCAATTACATTTGTACCGTGACAGCGTTGTTCGTGGTCATGTGGTTTTGTCCCTGTTCAGTCCTTTTTTCCGTTTACTCATGGGTGTGATTACTTGTCTCGTGACAACTGTTACTTCACGGTCCTGTTCTGTGACAAATTCTGAATTTGTCTTGCTTTCTTAACCCTTTTTAAAAATATTGTGAATAAAACTTTTTCAATATTTCGAGTTACTGGTCTTCTGGGATTTACACGTCAATGATACAGAATTTTCAGTACTTTCTTTAATAAACATTTGCACTGCATGGTGTTTCCCATAGGGAAACTAATGTCAAATGCCGCTTCCGCCGCTGACCACTAGGCGGACACTGGTTGTTGTGTGACAGTTGTCTCAGAACAGGAACTGGGAACCAACCGTGACAAGAGAATTCCCCAGCCCAGGGGCAGGTATGGCTTGTCACACTCTGTTCCCGGTTCCGGGGACGTGGTCGAGACAACTTTTTGCTGTCACACTATGGACGTGAAGTACTGGTAAGTTTTTTTTGTACCGGTCCCAAGCGGGACAGCAAGAAAGGACAAACGGGATGTGAATTAACTGCCTATCGGGCCACAGATCCAACGTTCCTGAAAGGGGAATCCTTTCTGCCATGTAGATATATCTGTAGGAAATTTATAAACAAAGAAAAGGAGGAAAAAGGACAGAAGAGCCCCAGGAAATAAGAGAGATAAGAAAATTGATTCCATGGTTCTAGTTGGCAAATAACTTTTCAAGCAGGAAGAACTGAATTGATATGGCAAAAACCAATGGGGACATTCCCACTGGTATGTATACTACGTGATTGTGAAAATAAATGTATCAGTACAACAGATGCTTGAAAACCACTGGAGCCTCATAGCACAGTGGTTAGAGCAGCCAAAACTGTGCTCTTGACTCGGGATTCAATCTCAGGTAACCAGCTCAAAGCTGACTCAGCCTTCTATCCTTATGAGGTTGGTAAAATGAGTATCTAGCTTGCTGGGGGAACAATATGCAGTCTGCATAATTAAATTGTAAACATCCCAGGGAGTGCTTTAAGGAAAACGGGGCAGTATATAAGCAGAACACTTTGCTTTTGCTTTATAACTAGGGTTCCATTGACAGGTTTGATTATGTCCCGACATCAAGCTACTTTTTTCAGGCATGAAGGGTCAAACTAGATAATAGACATGGGCACGACTTGGCGAAATCCTCGTTTCCATTTCCGTTCCTCGTTTCCGTGACATAACGAAACGAAGAACGACAATGACTCCGCCAGAACTTGAACTCGAACCGACTAAAGAAAAAATGAGTCTGATTTGTCGTGGTTGTTCCTGGCGGCATCGCAGCGATTGCGCGATGCCAAGTGGCACAGGAAAAAAGTTTTAAAAATAAAAAACCCCGATTCCCGGCCAAAAAAGCAGGCGAAAATATGCCTGCCTCAGTGAGGGCACCTACCAGAGGGGTGGTTTCTGGGGGGGGGGGTCCCGGCCTCCCCCCCTCCTCTCCTGGGCTGCGCATCCTCGTCATCTCGCCAACTCGCCGCCAAGCGGCGCGGCACAGAAAAAAGTTTTAAAAATAAAAAAAACCCGATTCCCGGCCAAAAAAGCAGGTGCAAATATGCCTGCCTGAATGAGGGCACCTACCAGAAGGGTGGTTTCTGGGGGGGGGCTCCCCCCCCTCCTCTCTTGGGCTGTGCATCCTTGTCGTCTCGCCAACTCGCCATGCCATGCAGTGCGGGCGGGGGATCCAAAATGGGGCGACCGCAAGCAATATTTATTTATTTTGAAATCGTGCTGGTCCAAAAACACACCAAAGCACCACAGAAACATGCGAAAATAGCTATTTTAAAACTGCCTGAATTTTTACAGTATCAGCAATGGGTTTTTCTTGCAACAAAACGTCTCCAATTGATTTTATTTTATTTTATTTTTATTTTTATTTTTTTACACCTGCGCAATGATGGGCTGGCCATGGGAGTGGACCATGCAAATTTTTGGAGCCATTCCACCAATTGCATGGCCACTTGACTAGGTTTTGACCGAGACTTCTGGGATGTGCCTGTCAGGCATAAAAAGCCCACTAACCGTAGCCCGAACCCGAACCCGAACCCGAACCCTAACCCATATGCCAGTACACTGTCCTTCTTAGTGGGTCAGAGAGGCACCCAGAGGTGCACCCCACGAACTCACCCTAACCTTACCCGTAACAACCCTAAGCCTAGCCCTTGCGCTAACCCCCCTAACCCTAAGCCAAATCTGTACTCGCATTGCACTACACACGCAAGTACAGTTCCCTTCTTAGTGGACCACAGAGCGCCCAGACTGAGGAGGAGCCTTCCCCCAGTGTGTGCACTGTGACACTGCAGTTAGCAGTGGGCCTGTGGTCAACAGAGAGAGGCACCCAAAAAAGAGGTGCCTCTCTGCTCAACTTGGTCTGCATATCCAATTGGCTATGCATGCCATTTTGTAGCGGGCCAGAGGAGGCACCCACCCCAGAGAGGTGCCTCCAGGAGCCCCCCCCAAAACCAGTACTAACGACAGATGAAAAAACGACAAACGAAATGACAAATTTTTGGAAAATTTTGCGAAAATCGGAAACGAGCCGAAACGGGCCGGCTCCGACACACGACAACTCGAAAACGTCATTTTCCCTGGTCGTGCCCATCTCTGCTAGATAATATACTCGGGATGTATTTGTAAGGAGTGCTTTCTGGTGTGGCAAAACATGTATATTTGTCATTGCACATGCTTCCTGTCTTCACTTCACTGTGTTGTGTTTTAGCATGCTTTGTTTTGATTATTATTCAAGGGTGATCACAGGTTTAATGTGCAAGACCGACCATGAGGGCACAATATTCTGACAAAAGCCTGCCAGCCACAGGAAGAAGTGCTAATCTCAGGAAATGCACACTTCCTTTAATGTCTAGTTGGATTCTGATACCGTTATATGAAAGCAATTTACTATTGCCGGGCACACGTCTTATCTTATAGACTGCAGGCACATTGTTCACAAAAACTGTTCGGAGAGCCCCATAGTTTTAATTAGCATATTTGTCTTTCTTTCCCTTTCTTTCTGGAGTGAAATCCCAATGTCAAAATAAGATTCCAAGCAGAGGTCATAAAAATTGCATTGCACTAAGGAGAAGGAAATAGCCTTACAAATGGTGACTGGCCCTCAAAGAAGAAGAAATAAGAAAGGAAGAGAGAGAGAGAGAGAGAGAGAGAGAGAGAGAGAGAGAGAGAGAGAGAGAGAAGCAATGTCAGGATAGAGTAGTGAAATTCATGCTAATAGATTTCATTCTACTCTGCTGGTATCATCCCTGTCTAGACATGTTAAGTGTTTGTGAAATGTCATTTCATTGTGATTGAATGCATTCACCAAGGGGTTGCTTAATCTGGTTTAGAAAAGGAAGTCAATACATTCCATTCTCGATGTCATGTGTTGTGAAGTCTTGTACCCATATGGAGACACAGAACAGTTTTTCAAATCATTTTGGTCAATTAGAGGATGGAATTTGTACTACCGTCATCCTGTCTTTGATTTCTGTGCCCGGTGACTTAGGTCGATACAACTTCTGTCTTAAATTAGTGCGGAGAGGGTTTGGAGGGGAATTTGAAAGCAAAACCGGCTATTACTACTCATGCCATATTTTTGCTCCTGCTAAACAGGCTCTATAGCTGGTTGGGGACAAATAAATACAAGGAGGGGGGATGGTAACCACGTCTGAATATTCTCTGCAAAACCCTGAAAAAGGCCACCATAAGTCTGAATTTTGACTTCAAATCACATTGTTAATAAACAAGCTTTACAGATACTAGAATTTTCCAAAACCTGCCCAAACCATTTAGTCCTAAACAATGAAACCATGGAAATTCTGAAGCCATTGTCACAGAATTTGGGACAATTAATTTCTGGACTAAAAGTCCTACAAATTTTTGAGTCATGGTCCTAAAAATATATATGGATTTTTCCATGCTCCGCTCTCTGAAGATACCTGTGTTTAATCTATCTATCTATCTATCTATCTATCTATCTATCTATCTATCTATCTATCTATCTATCTATCTATCTATCAGTTTTTTCCTTCCTTCCTTCCTTCCTTCCTTCCTTCCTTCTATCTATCTATCTATCTATCTATCTATCTATCTATCTATCTATCTATCTATCTATCTATCTATCTATCTATCTATCTATCTGTCTGTCTGTCTGTCTGTTTATTCATTTACCACCCAGCTCAGTCAAAGAACAACTCCCAAGGTGTATGTGCCTCAAAACTGAGTTGATTTTTGAATTTCTTGACTCAAGACAATGATTTGCACTGGAAAATCCAAATGGCTGTAATTGTCTGGTATTTGCACTGATGTGTGTGAAGTTGGGAAACATGATCGACTCTAAAAAGGGGGATAAATCTATCACATTTCAGACCATGTTAGATTCAAGGGTTACAGCTTTAATCTGGAATGATTTGTCCCATATTCCTTTTCTTCTATGCCTTGGAAATGGATTCCATTCATCAGTTCATTTCACTATAGCCTGGAACCCAATTTGGCCATTTTATTTCATTTGAAGACTCATACAAATTGATCCAAAAGAAATCAGTTTTGTTCAGGATGAGGAATTTGTCTAATACTAGTACATGGCCCTAGTAAAAAGGAAAATCCATACGTAAGACTGCATCCCTGCATCCCTACATCCCTACATCGATCCATCCATCCATCCATCTATCCATCCATCCATCCATCCATCCATCCATCCATCCATCCATCCATCCATCCATCTCCTTTATCCATAAGCAGGGCTCAAGGCAGCTTATACAAATACAGCAGTAACTTGGTTTAAGAATGCATTGGTTAAAGAAAAGCTCAATTTAAGAAATTATTGGACATGGGGATGCGTTGGTTAAAGAAAAATGTTCACTGAAATGCCCCAATTGAAGGTTTTTTTCATAATGCATTTTAAAAGTTGATGTGTGATGTTCGCATGCCAAAAGTGGGGGGAATGCCTCAGTCTAAGAAAATTTTAAATGGAAGGCACTGGTTTGTGTTTTTTCTGACTTCTGGAGAGGATTAATTGGTTTTCATTGCATTCCTAAACCATGTTTCACTTTAAATATTTTTTATAATTCAAAATGGCCCAGAGAATGAAATAATTACTTAAACAGAGGTACCACTGTACTAGAAGGGGTCAAATGACACATCATAACATGGTTAACCCAAACAAAAACACTTTCAAATCAGTAGGGCACAACAATTCATTTTAAAACCCTACTCAGGTATCCAGTCATGCAAGGAAAGCCTGGCTGAAGAGAAAGAGCTCTGCCTGCTTGCAGAAATGCACCAAAGATGGTGCCCTTCCTGGCATCCAGTGGGAGGGAGTTCCAAAGTCTGGGAGCAGCAGCTGAGAAGGCCCTCCCCTGTGTCCCCACCAAGCACACCTGTGGACGAAGGAGGGGCTGAGAGGAAGGCCTCTCCTGGTGGTCTTAACAGCTAAACAGGGTCATAAAGGGAGATGCAGTCCTTGAGGTGGCTTGGGCCTATTTAAGTTACAATGGTACCTTGTATAAAGGAATTAATTCGTTGCAAATAAAATCCTGTGAAGCAAATTTTCCTTTATACAAATTTCCCATAGGAATGCATTGAAAACGAAGTAATCCCTAATCGAGACCATTTTTATGTTGTACGGATTTTCCCCATAGGCGATTCCGTTAAGCAGATTTCCCCTATCTCCGGAATTGTTTATCTTGTACAGATTTGATGTTATACAAACCCTTTGTTATATCAGGGTCCACTGTATTTAAGACTTTATAGGTTAGAACCAGCACTTTGAATTCTGCCGAGAAACTAAATGGGGGCCAGTGGAACTGCTGCAATGGGACGGTTAGGTGATCCTTGTGACAGCCCCAGTTAGCAATCTAGTTGCAGCATTTCGGCCTTTCTGAACATTTTCCATGGGCAGCCCCGGGTACACAGCAGTATTCTTCCTTAGCCCAAAGGAGTGTATAGGCTCCTACAGAACTGTGTTGCCCCTTTCCTGCCAACTGCTTTTGTCCTGCATTTCCACCAGCCTTGCTAGCATAACCTGAGTCAGGTGGGAATTACCACTGGCCTTCATCTGATAGGCCAGGTATTTTTTCCTTTTTTTTTCTTTTTTTTAAATATTTTTTTATTTTCTTATATACAGAGGGGACATAGGGAGTGGTTGAGTGGAAGCAATTGGGTTAAATACAGGTTAATACATAAGTTGAAGTTTACCATCATCTCTTTATCTAACCCACCATTACAATAATTCATTAGATTGTCCTTAGTTGTCCATAGAAAATAATAATACCTTTCAGGTCTTTTAAATATATCCTAAAGATCAAAGCCACAAACCAACAAATTATCATTTCCTTTTTTTAACACAAAATCTAATAGAGGTTTCCAGACACTCTTAAACTTGTTCATTGATCCATTCTCAATTAAAGCTGTCAGTTTTGCCATTTCTGCCAGTTCCAACACCTTAATTAACCAGTCTTCTACTAGGGGTAGTTTATCCGTCTTCCACTATTGTGCATAGAGAAGCCTGGCAGCTGTCGCGAGATATCTAATAAGAATAACTTTGTTCTTTTCTATCCGATTGTCTATCAAACCTAATAAAAACAGCTCGGGTTTAAAGTGGAGATTGAAGTTCAGAATCTCATGCATTAAATAATATATTTATTTCCAAAATTTAACTGCCCCAAAATTTAACTGCCTGGTATTTCTTGTAAACACCTGGACATAAGCTACAATGGCTTCCCCTTGGGACAACGCCGCAGGTTCGTGGGCCATGAACTTTGCTTTGCGCCAACCTGAAGACTGGCTTCATCTGGAAATCTTGAGTTCAATGCTTCGCATTCGAAGGTGTTTGGATTGAGCAAGGGTCCTTGGTGCTATGGAGCCACGAAGGAAGGTCCTCCCCCACAGCTCCCCACTCATGCAAAACCTACCTTGTATTCAGATCGCAAGCATAGCATTCCCCTCTTTCTTTCTGCCAGGGAGATCCAGCTTTTGTGTGGGGTGAAGATGCGTCAAGATACGTAGATTGGGTTTCTGGCAACCGGCGGCCTGAAATGACACTTTTGGGAAGTTCAGCTGGTTGTGTAACAGCGGAGGGCTTGCAACACAGCAGCCACACACTTCCTTTGTGAGAAATGAGGAAGAGCTCAATGTTCTCTCACATAAAAAGAAGTTCCCCTTGCAAGTCTGAAGCCGGGGTGGGAGGTGGTCTTGGCGAAGAGGCAGTCTTTTCTGCACTCGCTGTTTTCGCTGTCAAGGTTCTTGCGGATTGTGGCGCAGGTGCCAAATGGGGCCAAACAACATGTAGGTCAAGCCATGCAAAGGAACATCTGGTGCATGAACCACCCCCGTTCAAATGCATGACTTTCAAACGCATTGACTTTCTAGTGGATTTCAGTGGTGGCGGTTGTCAGGGTATATATTGTACCGGTAGCCTCCTCTGTGGAGTCACACGTGATGCCATGATACTAAGCTGGAGGCAGAACAGAGAGCCACCAGGCAAAAGGACGAGCACTCGTTGGTGCAAGAGCCACACAGATGTCATCAGAGCAGCCAGCGTTTTCAGGAAGGGTGCTGAAAAATCTTTATTTCTTTCCCTAATGAGACCAGGGGAGTCCATGGGCTACATGGCTCAGACGACTTTCTCTGGAGCTTAGTGTCACATGATATGTTACTTTGAAAGATACTTGCTTCATTTGAAGTTTCAAGGAGAGAATTCCCTCAGAGATGATGAGAACAAAACAAAACGAAGCAGTATTTTCCCATTTTGTGCCCATCTCTAGTTTAGATAGCTGGTTGTGGAATCTGCTCTGCTTGGGGCTAACAAGTGGATTTTACTCTGTTTTATGTGACAATAATAAAGTGCAGTTTGTAGCCATATACACATTTGACTAGCTGCCTCATGGTTTGAAAAATAAGAAACCATGTTGAAAACAACTTAAATAAAAATATAAATAAAACCCTAACCTGAACTCCCCTTTGAAAACATTACTGGGTGATGCAAAGGAGACCTCTATTTCTCTCTCCTCCCTCTGCTTTGGAGGCTGCCTGAAGCACAACACTATAGACAATAGTTCATAATAGAGATGGCCACGACTTGAAAAAAAATTTTTTCGAGTTGTCGTTAGTCGGGCCAGTCCCGTTTCGGCTCGTTTCCGGTTTTCGCGAAAATTCGCAAAAATTAGTCGGTTCGTTTTTCATTTTTTTGTTGTTGTTAGTACTGGTTTGGGGGGGGGAGCGGGCTCCTGGAGGCACCTCTGTGGGGTGGGTGCCACCTCTGGCCCGCTATAAAGGGAAAGTGGGCTCCTGGAGGCACCCGTGGGTGCCTCCTATCCTCACCCACTAGGAAGGGGAAGCAGGCTCCAAGAGACCCCTCTACATGGGGGTCTCCCCTCTTCACCTGCTGCTGCTGCAAAATGCTATGCAATAGCCATATGGATATTGCATAACAGAATGTGCAGACAGTGAGACCAGTGAGAGTGATAGCGTCATGCCCGCCCTTCACAAGGCTCTCGCACCACCATGTCTCACACAGAAGGGAATTGTACTTGCTGCGTGTAGTGCAATGCAAGCAAGTAGATCTGGCTTTAAGGTGGCTTAGTGCAATGGCTAGGGTTAGGCTAGTGACGGGTAAGGTTACGGTGGGCTAGTGGGTTGCACCTCTGGGTGCCTCTCTGACCCACTAAGAAGACAGTCTGTGACGTATGGGTACGGAGTCAAGGGTTAGGGTTAGGGCTAGGGCAGGTTTTAGGGGGCTTTTTGGCACATCCCAGAAGTCTCCATGGCCAAGTGGCCATGCGACTGGTGGGATGGCTCCAAAAATTTGCATGGTTGTCCACTCCCACATGGCTGGCCACTCGGCCAGCCCATCATTGCGCAGGTGTAAAAAAAAATAAAAAAAATAAAATCAATGGAGGACAGAGGAGGAGAGGAGAGACATTTTGTTGCAAGAAAAAACCCACTGCTACTGTGAAAAATCTGGCAGTTTATAAATTTTCGCGTGTTTCTGTTGTGCTTGTGTGTTTTTGGACCACGATTTCAAAAACAATATTGTGTTTGCCGCCCCATTTTGGATCCCCCGCCCGCACCGCATGGCATGGCGAAATGGCAACTCGAGTCCGGCTGCCCAGGATGGGGGGGAGGCGGGACCCCCCCTCCAGAAACCACCCCTCCGGTAGGTGCCCTGCGCCCTTAGTCAAGCAGGCATTTTTCCGCCTGCTTTTTTTTGCCCGGGAATGGGTGGGGGGAGAGTTTAAAAGTTTTTTCCTGTGCCGTCCGTGCCGCTTGCTTGCGGTTTAATTGCGGGCGGCCGGCGGCGAGACTGGGCTTTTTGCTGGCTGCGAGCCTGCGGCGAGTCCCACCAGAGCAGCCCAGGACGGGGGATGAGGGGGGAGGCCGGGGACCTCCAGAAACAACCCCTCTGGTAGGTGCCCTGAGGCACGGCAGGCATTTTTCCGCCTGCTTTTTGGCCGGGAACCGGGTTTTTTTAACTTTTAAAAACTTTTTTTCTGTGCCGCGTGGCATCGCGCAATCGCGCGATGGAAGGAACGAGCACAACAAATCAGACCAAAATTTTTCGTTCGTCGGTTCGAGTTCGAAGTCTGGCGGAGTAATTCCCGTTACCGTTTCCGTAGAGTAACGGAACCGAGTAACGGAAACGGAAACGGGAATACCGCTAAGTCGTGCCCATCTCTAGTTCATAATCAAGCAAGGGGAGAGAAAGAGAGCCACCATAGGCTCACTTTTTGATCATGTGACCTGTTCAGTGCTGGTATATCAAGACATTGCTTGTTCATCAAGGCAAAATGTAGAAGAAATGTGTGCTTCTCTTCCAAAACACTCTTAAACTAAGTTATTGTTATACCAAAGTATTGGTCTGTCTTTCTGTCTGTCTGTCTGACTGACTGACTGGCTGACTGACTGGCTTGACTGACTTGACTGACTGAATACGCTTCATCAGCTCTAAATAGTAATGGATTGTGAGCAGTGGATGACAGATTGAAAACATTTAGGTGGATTTTTGAGAATGGTGGGCAGCCTCCTATTGATGCTTCAGCAAGGCATGTGTCTCTTGCTGAAGTTAACTGTGGCTAACTGATGAAATTCTGGAGTATGTTTCAGTCATGGGTCTAGTCACTCACCCAGCTGCACAACTGAGATGCACTTTGACATCTGGTCAATTAGCTGTGGTTAGCTGTGACTAAGGACATGAACCTTACCCAAGCTCTAATAGGATTCCAACCCTTGTATGTAGTTTCCAGTACATTTGCTTTATGTGATCGATCGGTTGTAGAAACATTGCATGTACATCTGTGGTAAAGGGGGAATAAAGCAAACTACCCCGCTCTCTGCGTGGTTACAATTTAATTATGCAGGCTACACCTCCATCCCATTCCTGCCCCCAGTGAGCTGGGTACTTACTTTACCAACCTCGGAAGGATAGAACCTTGAGCTAGTTACCTGGGACTGAACCTCAGGTCATGAGCACAGTGTTGGCTGCAGTACAGAGAAAACATCCATGGAGTTAGCAATACTTGAGTGAAATCATTTGGCTCTGTTAATTTAACAAACTAGATGGAACATAGATTCTATTGGGGGACGGGGAGGGGGCAGAACTACTTCCATCTGGAGATGATTTCATTGCAGGTCATTTCCAAAGTCTGTTCTCAAGTCACTGATCTTGAGGAAATAAAAAGAAGGACAAAAAAACTAGGAAATGCTAATAAATTGTATTTTATTTTTTAATTTTTTTAGCTGGAGAGCAACCTATACATGTTTCCTTTTAAGTCCTGAGTCATTTTCAACTAGGGCTCAAACAATAATATTGAATCTTAAACACTGAATATTAAGCCCCGTAATATAACTATTTTTTGTTGTTTTCAACTTTTTAAGAGTCAGCAAATGTGATCCATGCTATGCAAGCCTGAAGCAAATTTCAAAAACAGAAGTCAAAATGTTTTGAAGGGGGACATTATCAAGAAAAAAAGATTGAGGAAGTGCCTCTAACACAGAAACCAGCCAAATCCCAATAAGCAGTAACTGTGCTGAATAGAGACAGGCACGAATCAAACCACGAACCAAAACCAAAACTGAAACAAAACAAAACAAAACCCATACAAAAACTGTGCTGGTTCGTAGTTCGATTTGGAGGTTCTCTTTTCCCACAATGAAAAAAAGCATCAAACATCAGTGCTTTGTTTTGTTCCTCAAAAGAGGATGGCCACCCAACCCACCTCTCGCTTGCCCCCATTGGATCCCTACCTTGGCTTCAGGCTGCTGCCAC
Organism: Phrynocephalus guinanensis; assembly: GCA_037367245.1. NCBI lineage: Eukaryota > Metazoa > Chordata > Lepidosauria > Squamata > Agamidae > Phrynocephalus > Phrynocephalus guinanensis. The sequence continues at coordinate 12,327,678 of CM074739.1, read as the reverse complement.
CACCATCCTGACAGAGCGCTGACTTGGGTCCTTAAGCTGGGCCTGCTCCATTCATGTACGCACCCAATGGGCAGCTGAATGGACGGTGTGTGCAGTCCCCAACAGGCCCTGTGTCCTTGCAAGGAGCTGAGCCTGCTGCTTCTGTGCACACACTTGCCTGTCCACTGTTGGCCTGTGATATCCCTCCCAGTTCTGTTTAGTCCAATACAATATTTGACTTGGTTGGTTGGTTGGTTGGTTGGTTGGTTGGTTGGTTGGTTGGTTGGTTGGTTGGATGGATGGATGGATGGATGGATGGATGGATGGATGGATGGATGGATTGATAAATAGATATATAGATTGATTGATTTTTATACTGCACCATCTGACCCATGGTTACTCTGGGCAGTTGGTTACCACTGGAAGTCACCTGGCATTTTGGGTTTCAGTATCACCAGTATGCTGATGACTCCCAACTCTCACGGTCTCTTCCCCTGACTTCCAAGGAAGCTCGTTCCATTCTAAACCAGTTGGTGTTCTACCGACTGAATTTGGGAGATGAATTAATTTCAGAACATTCTGGCGCTATTTGCCAAAATCTGTAAAATCACCTCTGGGTCAGGGAAAAAAATTAGGAGGTCGAAATTTTGAACATATCCAAGAGCTAAACTCGTTAACTTGCCACCTTGGGTCCTTTTGGAAAGAAAGGCAGGAGAGAAATATTTTAAATAAATTCATAATCTCCTCTACTGTCTGATCTCTGACCTTTTCACCCCAGTGTAAAATGGCCTCTGCCAAGTGTAACAACTTCCATGCACTTTGTCTCACATGGTGTGTTCCCAAACCAGCACTGGGAGAAGATGGCCTTGAAGTGTGTGTGTGCGCGTGTGTGTGTGTGTTTCAGGAACACATAGACAGCTGTACTACATGGCACCCAGTGAAATCTGCTCCTTTGTGTGCTTAAATTATGTCCAGGCCTGGCCTTGGGCAGTCTGACTTTCTCTGGAGAGCACCCATTAAGTGTGTGTGAGTCAATATCCCGCTTAGTTCTGCTTCCCTTTCCAGATTCCTAAAATAGTTTTCTTACGAGGCAGACAGTGAAAGGGCAGCATCCTTGGACAGAAGAAAACTAAGGAGCCCAGCGGGAGTCCTACACATCTGGAGCGAGTATAAGGTTGACTCAGTGCCTCTTTCTAATTATATTTGGAGACCAATGCCGTCCATAATAAGAAAAACAAAACAAAAAACAAAAAACGAAGTGTTGTGTAGAAGTGAAATGCCTTATTTCTAGAAATGCATTCTTAAGAGAGTTCCCAGGGGCAGGGAGAGCAAAGTATTTGCAATCAGTCTCCTAATGGTATAGAACACCGTGAATGAATTCCCCACAGATATTTGTCCTAAAACATTTTAATAAAGCCTGCATATACCCCTGTACCAGTGTTTAGAGATGTAGCTGGACTTCAAACCTTCTCAAGGGGTAAAAACAACTATAAAAGAGGCTCAAAATTGCTTTTCGATATCTCCTGTAAAAATATTTTGGCGGTTTGTCTTGTCAGGACAATGCAGTTTTTTCTTTTCTTTTTAATTCTGAAAAAGTAACTTGTTGGCTAACTTGTTAGAGAACCCTCTGAATAACTTCTTGCTATTAACATTACATTTGCTAATTTTAAAAAAATACATTTAAAAGTCACATGAACTAAAATCCCATTGCTTACACATTGGCAACTTGCAACTTGAGTAGCCCCATTGTTTCTTTGGTACTTACAGAGCAGTTCACTCTTCAAATCGCCACAGATTCAATTTTCTTTAGGTGGTGCTAAGCAACTAATTCAGCCAATTAGAGATGGGCACAAAATGAACGTTTAGTTCGTTTCATTATTCGTTATTCATTTTGTTACTTAACAAAACGAATAACAAATGCCAGAGTAAATTTAGAACGAACCGAACCAAACTGAAAAAAAATTGGTTTGGTTCAGTTCCTTAAGGGGGGGGGAGAGATGTTTCCTACCTGGTGCTGGTCTTCCTGGTCTGGTCTTCCTGGCTTCAGGGACTGCAATCAGGAAAAAAAAGCCGATGGCCCGTGCTACAGCTGTAGCACAGGCCACGTGGTCGGCAGTAAAAATAATTAAAAATAAAAATAAAAATAAAGTTTTTAAAAAAGGAGTCCTGACCCGGTCCCAGGGGGGCCGGGTCGGCACCCTAAATAAAGAAAAAATATAAAAAAAATACCAGTGCTGACCGGGCCCCAGGGGCTGCGCAGTCAGCGCTTGAAGGGGGGGAAAACCCCACGCTACAGCTGTAGCGTGGGGCCAGGAAGCCGGAAGTAAAAAAAAAGGCAGTGGTGGGACTGTCTACTGCTGCCCGGCCTGGCTGCGGCCAGGGTTCTGTACGCGGTGGTAGATAGTCCCACCACCGCCTACAGAGCCCTGGCCATGGCCGGAGCTCCGGAGGCAGTGGTGGGACTGTCTACTGCCGCCTGGCCCGGCTGCGGCCAGGGTTCCATAGGCAGCGGTAGACAGTCCCACCACCACCTCTGGAGCTCTGGCCATGGCCAGGGCTCTGTAGGCAGTGGTGGGACTGTCTACAACCACCTGGCCCGGCCGCGGCTGGAGCTCCCTAGGCAGCGACACAATGGTATCAAAGTACAGGCTGACAGCGCCCTCTTTTTCCACAAAGTTCTATTTGTGCCTTTGTGATAAAATCAAATTTGTGTCTGCTATGGGTGTAGATGAAATGTATCATAAACAAAACATGACAGGGCTGATGGTTCTTCACACCAAATACCAATGAAAACCAATTTAGGCATTCCATGTCTGAGTTAAAAGTCCAGACAAAAAGGAAGAGATAATAAAACATTTTGAAGCAACATAAATTATATGGGCACCAAATGAAAAACGAAATGCTGTTTTGTCATTTCATTAGCTAATGAAACAAAATGAAACAAAACAGGAAAGCAGCATTTTGTTAGTAATGAAATGAAATCGTGGGTTTTTGTTTAAAATGAACCAATTCATTTCACTGTAAAATGGACCTGTTTTACAGAGTAACGAATCAGTTTGTTGCTGTTTCATTTTGTTCACCACAAGTGGTGGTGGTGGCAGGAGAGGGGGGCGAGGGAAGAGGGGAAGGTTGGGGAAAGAGGTGATGGTGGCGGTGGGGGGGGCAAGGGAACAGGGGAGGTTGCACCAGTTGCTGCTGGCATGGCTCTCCTTCATTCCTTCCTTGCTTCAAGAAGGAAGTGGCAGCGGAGGCAAACTGGGGCCCCTCCTTGCCTCCTGGGTGTCTGCTCAGGATGAGGAGCAGCAGCCACAGCAGGGGCAGTGAGGCTGGCACCACTGTGCACCGATCTGGCCATGTGCCCTGGCCATTGTGCCCTGGCTGTGCCCTAGAGGGAAAGCCTCCTCCTCTCCTGGCCTGGCCTGGTTTGGTGTGCTGCAAGCGAGGGAGGGAGGGAGCAAAGGCTGGAAAGGAGGGAGGGGAGGCAGGAAGGTCTGCCCAAAGCCACCTGCCACCCACTCACTGGCCAAGCTGAGCTGAGGTGCTTGGTTGGCTTTCTGACCCACCCGTCACCAATCAGGAACAAAAACAGTGAGTGGGAGGCTGGAGACTAGGGGCCATTGTGGTCCTCAGCCGGCCTAGAGGCCTCCCTCCTTGTCCACCTCCCTCCTTTGCCACTTGTGGGCTCGCCTCCTCCTGCCCTTCCACTGAAGTGTGGCAGAGCAGGAGGCGCAAGGAGAAGCCCTCCCTGCCCCTGACTTGATGCGTAGAGAAGGACACTGGACTTGGAGGAGTTCCTTTGGAGGCACTACACTGCCCAGAATCCATGAGACCCCCCCCCATGCCTTAAAACCAATATTAATTAGACAAAACCTGATCCAACAGCAGATTGTGTTGTCAGTGTAACCATGGCCTCGATCTGGGGATTAAACGTTGCATCTCTAAAATCTCAGTTCAGAGCTGTAACCATTACAGCTGTTCTCACAGACAGATGTTGATACATTCAACACAAGGGTGAGTTCCTGATCATGTCCAAAGCTTCTTAGTACTTCCAGCTGAAGACACATAGAGGTCCACTCCAGACCTTCATACTCAATATATGAAGGTCTGACAACTGACACTTCCTCCCAAACAGACAGGAGCATGGAAGGTTGGGGGAATAACTTGTGTTTGTCACCTTCTGTTCTGCTCATTGAACAGTGAACGAAGTTAACAGTAGTTTCCATAGTGGAAACAACACAGTAAATCAGCTTTGGAGATATGAGGTTGGTAATAACAGCACTCGCTCACCTCTAGCGCATGGTAGGTTATGTTATTCTTCTGACATAGATTAATCTCCTTCCAGGACAAATTCATATCTACATTGGCTTTGTGGATCATGGGTTGTTGTTTTTTAGGTCAGCTGTACAAAGCGAGGGTGCCTAAATAAAAAAAAGTTTAATGTCTTTATATATAAATTGCATTAACATGTGGCTAAAATTTTACATTTTCCCTTATATTTGTACTTTAAAAGCAAAGGATGGGATTCAGTAGTAAGTCACAACTTGAGTGCGCCAACTGAACCATAGGAATTAGAGATGGGCACGACTCAAAAAAATGGTGTTCCGTTTGTCGTTTGGTCGTTTAGGGGTCCGTTTCAGTTCGTTTTCGTTTTCGTGACTTTTTTGCAAAAAAAATCGTTTTCGTTTTGTTAGGTAACGAAACGAAAAAACGAAAATGAAAACGAAAAATTGCTGTTTCGTTAGCATTCTTTTTAGTTCAATGCATCTGCTGCAACAAAAACAAAAAACATGGCAAATTTGGTCGTTTCGTTTTCATTTTCGTTTTGTTTTAAAAAATTCGTTTTGTTTTCATTGCGTAATGAAACGAAAAAATGAAAACAAAAATGAAAAATCGCTCGTTTCGTGCCCATCTCTAATAGGGATTTATGGAGGGGTTGGCTCACTAAATCTCCACTGATTCAATGGTCCTGTTCTGCTCATGGCTCACCACTGAGTTTCAATCATTATTTTATAATTTACATGCAATTTCCTTTGTTAATGCCCTTAATGAAATGATCCATGCAGTGGATACAGTTCAAACCAAGTCAATTATGTTTCTGTCCGTTATCTGTTCTATTTGCTGTATGTGGGTGGGTGAGTGGGTGTGTTTGTGAGCTTTGCCTGTGACTCTTTTTAAAGGTTCAACAACCCTTGAGTGTTAACCAATGTTCCATACTTTGAATGAGTCATGTGTGAAACCAGACGTTTGCAAATTCCTGCTTTGCCCTTCTAGGTCAGATGCTTTTGTGTTCTCTTTAGGTCAAATAGACATCTTTATGTGATTTAATGCACAGCACCAGTTTAAACGTAAGCATGGCTATGGCATTCTTCTGCATGGAAACTATGTATTTTGGTGTGGATGTGGTCATTTAAGAATAACTAGAGAAGGAAGAACAGGTGCGAGGGATCCGGCGTAAATGCATTCTGAGGGATCTTGGAGCTTAGAAGCCAACAGAAATTGCGTTAAGAGTGAGAACTGTCACAGAGACATACCCCACACAGACATGTAAGATGTTGGTTTTCTTCTGCAGAGTTCAACCCCATGGAAAATGTGACTAGAACGCAATATTACCATTCGCCCCAGCAGGTTAAATTTGAATTGAGCATGGGTGCTTCTCCTGTCTCAAGATGCAAAGCAAAACTTTGATGCTCAAGTGCATGAATGAGAAACCATATTTTTTTCCTGAGTTGAGTAGAGGTTCTCTGGTGACCTTCCTGAGAGTTTTCATATTGGTGAGCATTATTTTGGCTGCTGTCTTGGTTAGAACAAGCAAGTCTAGCAGCGGAATATGTCATGGCAAACTGAATGGAGGAGACAAACTTGGAACTTCAACTCCTCCAGTTACAGGAACGTCAGGTTTTTTTTTTTTTAGTCTAGAGCAGGGAGGAACCACTACTATCTGTGCTCCTCCGAGTCTTGCATCTTGATTTTTAATTTCAAAGTGGGCGTGAGATTCCAAAAAGCACCTCATGCCCTCTAGTGGCCCGATTTGTGAGTGTCATTGATTTTTAAAAGAAAATAATATTAAAAATGGAATGTAGTGTTTTAAGGGAATATTGGGAACACCTCAGAAAAAGGATGGACTGCCTCTTTCTTGCCAGATGTTTATGTCCCATGTTTGCTGTATGTTTCTCATAGCTAATTTAGAATATGTCTTTGAAGATTCTTAGTTATCCAGGTGAGGTTGTCCGAAAGTTGAGTCAAAGCAACTGGACCTCTTTCCTTGTGAGATCAAAATGTTTCACTACTAAAGATGGTCACCAAACAGAAGACGAAATGCTGTTTTGTCACTTTGTTACATAACAAATTGTTTTGTTAAGCAAAACAAGTCCCCTTGCTTAACCCCTATATTGCAGGTTCATGCCGCACAGCGCTTTTGCAGTTGGCTGGGAGGGACCCTCTTTGGAGTTGAATAACTCAGCCCCCTGAACCCAGAACCTCTCCAGATTTTGAGGGCTTAAAGAGGAGCATCCAAGGAAGCTACTCACAAAATTGGGTGCCTCTAGGACCAAGGGGAGCCATATAGAATTACAAATAGTTTTGTTTTGTTTCATTTCATTTCTGAAATTCTTTTAAAATTTTGCTAGTAATTAAATGAAATGAAACAAAGACTAAAATGAAATGAAATGTATTGAAATGCTATATTTCCATTTCATGGCCATCTCCATTCACTACTCATCCAAGCTGCTTTGCCAGTCTAAGGAAAGTTAGTGGCAAGGTCTCCAATTTAGAATATAGAATGCAGAATAAATTGGAGGCCTCACCACTACCTTTCCACAGACTGACAAAGCTGCTTAGATGAGTAGTGAAATGTTTCCATACCACAAGATGTCCAGTTGCAAAGACTCAACTTCCAGCTGATGAAAAATATGCACAAAATGCTGACAACTAGAGATGGGCACGACTCAAAAAAATGGTGTTTCATTTGTCGTTTGGTCGTTTAGGGGTCCGTTTCGGTTCATTTTCGTTTTCGTGACTTTTTTGCAAAATAATTCATTTTCGTTTCATTAGGTAACGAAATGAAAAAACGAAAACAAAAATGAAAAATTGCTGTTTCGTTAGCATTCTTTTTAGTTCAATGCATCTGCTGCAACGAAAACGAAAAACATGGCAAATTTGGTCATTTTGTTTTCATTTTCGTTTTGTTTTTTTTTAAAAAATTTGTTTCGTTTTCGTTGCATAATGAAACGAAAAAACAAAAACAAAAACGAAAAAATCGCTCGTTTCGTGTCCATCTCTACTGACAACACTGAGGAAATCTACCATTGTAGGCTCTCCGTTACACAGGCCTAAATAGGAAGCAAGAGAAAACTCTTAACACGCCTGTGAAAAATATCCAACCCTTTTTGTTCCTAGTCACTAGGGCCAAAAATTATAGCTGCACAGTATGCAGCACAGCAAACCAGCATTCTACAAGGCAATTCAAAAAAAGATACAGAACACATTCATAAACTAGAAAGTCTTTGAAAAATTGAGTTAGACTTATTTGGGTGTTTTCCTTTCAGGGTTTAATGTGATTTTCTCCTCTGAAGGAACACTTCAGAACACTTTTTAAATCCACCGCTTACTGGGTTTAAGAAGAATCTGTTTCCTCTTTCTAGGGTGGATCTGCTTTCTCTCCGGTGTCAACGACCAGCAAGGAGAAAGCACAGCTACAAGCTGCAGTTTTGGCTCGTGAATTTGGCTGCCCGTCAGACGGCAGTGATGAAACCGTGTCCTGCCTCCGCCAGCTGCCTGCCAAAGTTCTCAATGATGCACAAACCAAGGTGGGCCCACCTATTTTTTTGGGGGGGGAGCATGGGGTGTGTTTGTCCCCCCACAAGGTACAGATACAGCAAAAAGTGCAGAGTGTTCTGCTTATATGCCACCCCATAGCAATTAAGACATCCTCTAGGTAGCTGACAATTTATTTATGCAGGCTACACATTGCCCCCCTCCCCAGCAAGCTGGATACTCATTTTACCAACCTCAGAAGGACAGAAGGCTGAATGAACCTTGAGCTGCCTACTTGGGATTAAACCCCAGGTCATCAGCATAGCTTTACCCGTAGTACAGGCATTTTAGCCATGGCACTACGAGGCTTCCATCTAGTATGTTTTTGTCCAGTTGGGACATTCTGGCAAGGGGATCCTGGGAAATAGAGAGTGTGCCTCTGGGGGGAAAGTGTGTGATCACTTTCTAATTTAAGAGCTAGGGCTTGGGAGATTTTGTCTGTTTGTTGCTGCGTGACGCTAGTCTCCAGCTCCTGCAGGCTGTCCCAGTTTGCTGGCTTTGTAATGAGAAGGGATCCCCACACTGCAACAGCATGGACAAGATCCACCACCACCAATATCTGCCCTTCTCTGCCCCAGCATTGACTGCCCCTCTCTACACTCATTGCAGCTTCTTGCTATCAGCGGCCCATTTCAGTACTGGAGCCCTGTGGTGGATGGATCCGACCTCCAAGAGTCACCCACAGCAGCTCTGCAACGTCCTCTACCAGTGAAGATAGATCTTCTCATTGGAAGCGCCCAGCAAGATGGTCTGATCAGCCGAGCCAAAGCAATTAAGGTCGGGATACCATTACCGTTTATGACAGCTTTTGTTGCCCTATTATGGAAAGAGTTTGATCGATAAGAGAGCAATGGTTTAAATGCTGTATTTTTTCCTGTCTATAAGACGCCCCCATGTATAAGACAAGCTCCACTTTTCCAACACAAAATTACAGTTTCACAACCACATAGTTCTGCCCTTGGCTTACTTCTGTATATAAGACAACCCTCAAAGCTTAGTGTAACAATTTTAGACAAAATATGGTCTTAAACATGGGAAAATATGGTACATAACCACATGCTGGAAAGAGACATCATCTACTTTCCTTGATGGTCTTTGCCCTTATTGCTGACTCCTGCTAAAAACAATTATGTAACAAACTGCATTGCTAAGTCACGTTCCCTTATGGCAGGCCTGCCCAAAATCCGGCCCGGGGGACAAATCTGGCCTGTCAGGGCATTCTAAGTGGCCCGGAGCTGACTGGCCCACCCTCCCTCCCCCTCCTTTGCCCCATGTGTTTTTTTAAATCTTCCACCAACACTGACACTGCCAGGAAGCTTGAGGGGCTGGGTGGGCCAGCCGGCCGATGAGCAGAAGCTTGTGAGGCTGGGTGGGTGTGTGAGGGGGCGGGCCACCACCACCAGCACCGCCGGGAAGCTTGTGGGGCTCGGCGCATACACGGGGGTGCTGCGCGGGTGGGCTGCTGCCACCGGCATCACCAGGAACCTTGTGAAGCTAGGCGCGCGTGCGCATGGTGGCGCACGGGCAGGCCGCCACCACCGGCATAGCTGGGAACATTGTGAGGTTGGGCACATGCACAGGGCAGTGATCAGGTGGGCGGCGCCACCGGCACTGCTGGGAAGCTTGGGCGGATGGGCGGTCTGCCACCACTGGCACCACAGGGGAATGTGTGGGGCTGGGCAGGCCAGTGGGCCTCTGCCACTGCCAAGAAGCTTTGGGGTGGGCTGGCGGGCGAGCCGTCGCCACCACTGGGGAGCTTGGGGGGGTGCAAGGTTGCACAGATTGCCTCTTCCAAGGGGCGACCTGTGGCCACGGCTCCCTGTGCTTCCTTTGGTCCCCACTTTCCTTCTTTCCTCCCTCCCTCCCTTGGTCCCCACCTTCCTTCCTGCGGGTGGGGTTGCAAGGGGTCAGTGTGTGGGCCTTGCAGTGGGGTGGCAGGGTCGGGGAGCAACCGGCCCTGACACATTCTCAGCCACCAAATCTGGCCCTCCTTACAAAAAGTTTGGGCACCCCTGCCTTATGGAGACATGGATCAACTTGGGCTCAGTGCTGAATGGACATCACTAGACATAGGTGCTGTCTTTTACCTCTTCTGATTGCCCCTCCCCTCAACCCAAACTGACTTGATCTGTTATTTTAAAAGAGGGGGGAAAGGTTGCCTATTTTGCACTACAGCTCTTGAAAAAATTCTTTCCATCATGCCTACTACCAGGTCATACTAGCAAGGGGATTCTTCAGGTTGCAGTTCAAGAAAGTAAGTGTTCCAAACTGTCCAAAGAAACAAAGCATCATGGAACTGGAAGGGGTTACTAGAAGGCCATCAAGCCCAACCTCTTTCTCAACAGAGGAATTCAAATGAAAGCAGATCTGAGAGCTGCTTGCCCAATTTCCTCTTGAATGCCTCAAGTGTTGCAGTCCTCCTAAGGTCAATGGGTCCATTGTCATACTCCTCTAACAGTGAACAAGTTTTTCCTGATATTCAGCCGAAAGTTGGCTTCCTTTCTTTTGAGCCCATTGTGGCATGTCCTTCACTCTGGGATAATCAAGAACAGATCCTGGCCCTCTCATGAATGACTACCTTTCAAGTACCATATTTTTTGCCCTAAAAGATGCACTTTCCCCAACCTCAAAAGTAAGGGGAAATGTCTGTGCATCTTATAGAGTGAATGCAGCAGTCCCCGCTACATATATATCACAGGTTTTCATTTAGAGATAAAATACCTGCATGGAGCCTCTCCCATTTCATGCTGCAGCCAGGATTCCACTTTTCCAAACCACCCAGTTTGCAAAGAGGATTCCTCCAGGGAGCCTCTCCCCACCCCTCCCCTTCTGCAGCCAAGGTTCCCCAGTCAAATATCACCTTGTTTGCAAACAGGTCTCCACAGAGTCTCTGCCCTCTCCTTCTGATGTCTGGATTCAACAACTCCAAATTTGCAAGCCTCCCCTTTTGCAGCTTGTATTCTACAGCCCCAGTTACCTCGTTTGCAAGCCTCCCCTTTTGCAGCTTGGATTCCACAGCTCCAATTACCTCGTTTGCAAGCCTCCCCTTTTGCAGTTTGGATTCCACAACACCAATTACCTGGTTTGCAAACCTCCCCGTTTGCAGCTTGGATTCCACAGCCCCAATTACCTAGTTTGCAAGCCTCCCCTTTTGCAGCATGGACCCCACAGCTCCAATTACCTCATTTCCAAGCCTCCCCTTTTGCATCTTGGATTACACAGCTCCAATTACCTTGTTTGCAAGTCTCCCCTTTTGCAGCTTGGATTACACAGCTCTAATTACCTTGTTTGCAAGCCTCCCCTTCCCCTGCCCTAAAACCTTAGGGTAAACGTTTTCTTCTTGTTTTTCTCCTCTAAAAACTAGTTGTGTTTTATGGCCCGGTGTGTCTTATAGGGTGAAAAAAAAGGGTATGTGAAAAGTACTGTCATATCTCCCCTCTGTCTTCTTTTCTCAAGGCTAAACATCCCCATTTCTTTTGGTCTTTCCTTGTAGGGCTTAGTTTTCAGTCCCCTGATCATCCTTGTTGCCCACCTCTGAACTTGTTCCAGTTTGTTCACATCCTTCTTAAAGTTCTGGGTCCAGAACTGGACACAGTACACTAGATGAGGCCTAAGCAGTGTTGGGGCATGGTGGCTCAGCGGACTAAGGCTCCAAAAACTGTTGGATGCAAATCTGGCAGCTCGGCGGTTCAAATCCCGGGTGCCCCACGGTGGAGTGAGTTCCCGCCGATAACCCCAGCTCCTGCCAACCTAGCAGTTCAAAAGCATGTAAATGCAAGTAGATAAATAGGTCCCACCATAAAAAGCAGAAAGGTAAAACAGTGTTTTCTTGCAGTCATGCTGGCCACACGCTTTTGGGCTACCCTGCCGCTCATTCTCACCAGTTTTACCACATGAGATTGTCTGCTCCTGGAACAGCAGACAAAAAGGCATGTGTCCTGAGTTCTCCAGAATCTTACCAGGAACCCTTTCTTTTAACCTCCTCTGTTTCTTCCAGTGAACTGTGAATAACAGCTATTACGAAATTACTCAGACACCTACAATTTGGTTTCGGCACCCAACAGCCATGTGGTGATTTTGACATTTCAGGGTGCATTACATGTTCTGTCTGTGCTGGAATTTGAAATCTTAGTTTTCTAGTTTGACTTGGAACCCCCCCCCCCGTCTGCCTCTCGCCTACAAACACAGAGCAAAGGGAATAAATTCAATTATTGTACCGGATGAAAAATTCACTCCTTCCTTCTACCTCATTTCCATGCCAACTCAAGCAAAACCTTTGCAAAAGCCATCCGTATTATTTCTTGGGTTGCCTTTCCTCTCGTTTCCTTTCTGTTTTGCTTCTTACACTAGATGGTGGAAACATTTCCAGGCTTTTCTGATGCAAACCAGATGCTTCATATCTAAAAGAACCCATCCAGAAATAAGGCCTCGTTCTCACAAACACCGGATGAGATGGTAGGCGTGGGTCTGGAGCAGAGCCTAGAAGAATTTGCTTTGAGGAGTCCCTAGTCTCAGGGTCTCCTGATCAGTATGCCCCAAAGAAATTAGTGTGAATTCTGGATTTACTGTTCCGGTAGGGAAAGAAATGCCTCTTAATGCATTCCCTGCACAAATAAAACTAGTATCAACGAGAAGCATTCAGCTCAACATGCTCCCTGACCAGCTAGATTTCTGTGTGTGGATTATTTTTCATAGAAAGAGATGGCTGTTGTTGTTGTTGTTGTTGTTGTTGTTGTTGTTGTTGTTGTTGTTGTTGTTGTTGTTGTTCAGTCATTCAGTCGTGTCCGAGTCTTCGTGACCCCATGGACCAGAGCTCGCCAAGCCTTCCTATCTTCCACTGCCTCCTGGTGTTTGGTCAAATCCATATTGGTTGCATCGATGACACCGTCCAACCATCTCATTCTCTGCCATCCCCTTTTCCTTTTGCCTTCAATCTTTCCCAACATCAGGGACTTTTCCAAGGACTCCTGTCTCCTCATGAGGTGGCCAAAGTGCTGGAGCCTCAGCTTCAAAATCTGTCCTTCCAGTGAACATTCAGAGTTGATTTCTTTCAGGATGGATAGGTTTGATCTCCTTGCAGTCCAGGGGACTCTCAAGAGCCTCCTCCAGCACCTCAGCTCAAAAGCATAAAAAAAAAGAGATGGCTATATACCTCTAATAGGCACTGCCTCTAGGAAGGGCTATCCCTAAAGAACCAAAGTTCAGTTTTTCACTGTGCCTTCCTAATGAAAGAAACAGCCTGTGTGTGAATGCTGATTCTTTCTGTGTGCTGTAGGTGGATAAAGTGGATAGAGGGAAGCTTTTTTCCCTCTCACACAATACCAGAACCAGGGGTCATCCACTCAAACAGAGCGTTGGGAGAGTGAGAAGGGGGAAAAGAAAATATTTCTTTACCCCGTGTGTTGTTAATTTGTGGAACTCTTTGCCTGAGGATGTTGTGATGGCATCTGGCCTAGATGCCTTTAAAAGGGAATGGGACTGATTTCTGGAGGAAACATCCACTATAGGTTTACAAGCCATGATGGGGATGCATGTTATCTCCAGGCTTAAAAGGAGGGTATCTCAAAAGGCCATACACAGGGGAGTGGTCTCAGGAGACAGGTCTCTAGTTGTTTCATGTGTTCTCAGAGGGATCTGGCAGGGCCACTGTGAGACATAGGAAGAGACAGATATCTAGTTTCGTGCACTCCCAGATGCATCTGGTGGGGCCACTGTGAGATACAGGAAGCTGGACTAGAAGAGCCACGGTGGATCAGGTCAACGGCCCATCTAGTCCAGCTTCCTGTATCTCACAGTGGCCCCACCAGATGCATCTGGGAGTGAACGAAACTAGATATCTGTCTCTTCATACCACTCTCCTGCATCTGGCCCTTGAAGTACCCCAGTTGTAAGACTGGAGAGTACACATCTCCCTCATGGTTTGTAACCTGTGATGGACTTTTCCTCCAGGAATCTGTCCAATCCCCTTTTGAAGGCATCCAGGCCAGATGCCATCACCACATCCTGTGGCAGGGAGTTCCATAGACTAACAACGCGCTGGGTGAAAAAATATTTTCTTTTGTCTGTTCTTACTCTCCCGGCCCTCAATTTGAGTGTATGTCCCCTAGTTCTGGTATTTTGTGAGAGGGAGAAGAGCTTCCCTCTATCCACTTTACTCATGCCCTGCATTATTTTGTACGTCTCAATCATATCCCCCCTCAGGCGCCTTTTTTCCAGACTAAAGAGCCCCAAATGTTTTAGCCTGTATCTCAAAAAGGCCATACTTAGAGGAGTGGTATCAGGAGACAGGTAGCCAGTTGACTTGTCTGCTCCCAGAGGTATTTGGTGAAGCCACAGGGAGATACAGGAAGTAGGACTAGATGGGCCCTTGGCTTCATTCAGCAGGGCCCCTCTGATGTTCTTAGGTTTTTATGTCTTGGGTAATCTGCACAGTTCTAAGAAACCTCTACAAGAATGAAACAGTAAGCAGACTTAACCACCCCCAGCCCCAGAACAGAACTGAGTAAACTCTTTGTATTCTCTCCCTTGAGTCAACTTGGTAGAATGCAGTTACTGTTGCTATGAAATGTAGCCTTTGCAGCCGCAAATCAGCCTCCTTTTGTCTTTTTTTGACGTTGCATTTTTTATTTTGGGGGGTAAAGCATCAGTGGTCCTCCACTGCATAAGACCTCATTTGCAGTGGTGCATTCAAAATGCATTCACCATAGCATGTTCTGCTGTGCACAATACAGGCTGAGTGTCCAAGATGATGTTGAGTGTAGTAGAAACTAAGAGATCTTTTCTTTTCTTTTTTTCTGAGCCAGGCCAATGATGAGAAATCGAGATGGTTTATTTTTAAATGTCAGCCTAAGGAATGAGTTGGAAAGAGAGGCTTTGAAACAGGTTTTCTGAGCCAGTAACATATTCTACAGCCAACAAAAGGGTGCAGCCGGGATGCTCAACTTACACATTTTTCAGACCTCATTCCCTCCAGTTTGGGGGTGAGAGAAACCAAGACATTAAGATATCATAAACAGAAGGTAAACAAAATATATCTCAAAGATATTTTTGTGCCAGAGAAAAAAAGTAATGAAATGAAAAGAAAAGAAAAAATATCCTTAAAGTTTCAGCTACATTGAGAATGGGGGCAGCTGGTTGACATCCTTTCTGTGTAGCTGGCTGTGTCTCAGACTCATTCATTCACTATGTGTAGTCCCTACAGCAGTGTTGGTGAACCAATGGCACGGGTGCCAAAGGTGGCATCGGGATCCCTTTCTGTGGGCACCCGATATCGCCCCTTCACAGCCACCTGTATTCAGGTTAAATTGCTGCATTGGCACTTTGCGAATAATTATTGGGTTTTGAATTGCAGTTTGGGCACTCAGTCTGTGGCCTAGAGAATCTGATTGGAGTTTATTGGGCTCCATGCAGACTCGAGCACCACCAGATTATGCTCTGGGCTGCTGTGATAAATTTTATAGATCCACGTGTTCCAAAAATAACTTTTCAAGAAAAAAAAGGGAATCAGTTCTAAGAGCATAGCTCAGTATTCTGAGAATCTTGGCTCTCCATTGGGTTTCAACATGGGAGGGAAAACCGAGATCACTTTGATGGTGGCCCTCAACTTCTTCTTATCAATTCCACACCTTTTGCTGCTATAGTTAAGCTTTTTGGAAAAGCGTAATTTTCGTGCAAATGAGACTTTCCATTTTAAACCTAATTAGCATGCACATGAAACTCTTGATCTATGAGGTTTTTTAGCCTTGAGGAAAAAAAGATTGAGGGGAGATATTCAACTTAAGTCCAATTTGACAGTGAGTCCAGTAACTTAGTCCCCATCCCTACTTAATGGGTTGAACAAACTTTTTATTATGGTAACAAGAGGGTCACAATTGTCTTTTCATGAGTGTTTGGCTTTCTGGCAGTCAAGCATATCTGTAGAGCTCTCCTTCAGCACCATATTTCAAGCAATTCACACACACACACACACACAGAGAGAGAGAGCCCATGTCAACATTCCTCACTGACCAGCTCTCACAACCTAACACAACAAGTGAGAATACACTAAGGTGGGTGATCTTAACCGTAATGACAATTTATAGGCTTTTAAACAAGAGAGAGAGTCATTCCCTTTACTTCAAAGACATAAACATTCTTTGAAATCTTCCATGGTGAATATGATGATTATCAGCAGGGAAATCCAGGCATATTAAAAATTGAGACACTGCATATTGTTCACCAGTGCTGCTTCTGTGCATATTTTAGTGTTTAAGAAGCAAAGAGCTGCCGGGCATGACAGGATCAAACCGAACCAATTGATCAGGTCTACATTTACTAATACTGATCCAGATGTTGAGTCATGGCAACTGACTCAACTTCCAAATGACCTCACCTGGATGACTGAGAATCTTCACAGACATTCTCCCTGATGTGATTTTTAAAAAACCCTTCTGATTCCAATTCCACATCATTTGGCATGCCTTTTAGTTTGCCTTTGTTTTGCATCTGTTCATCATGAGATCAACATAGCGTTCATTTGCTAGTCTGCAAGCTTGGGCACGAAGCTCTGATGCAATGGCATTCTTGGGAGGAAAATGTAATGCCATGACCTCAATCTGAGCTCAGCATTCTGGGAGGTTTGGGCCTCAATGCATAGCTTACATTCGAATAACTTAAGAGTCTGAAATCTCCTCTGTGTGTAAACTCGGCTTCTGAAGGCTGTTTTCTCCCCCAACTAGCAATTTGAAGAAAGCCAAGGCCGTTCCAACAGCAAAACAGCCTTCTACCAAGCTCTCCAAAACTCACTGGGAGGAGAAGATTCAGATCCTGTTGTACAGGCTGCAGCCACCTGGTTTTACTCTCTACAGCACTCATCAACGGAGTACGCCTCATTCTCTAGGGCCTTGGAAAATGCCACTCGGTAAGGAAGGCATCCGACTTATTTTTGTTGGTTAACACATGGTTTTTTTGGGGGGGGTGTGGAACCAGCGAGAATGATAGCCAGTTTGCTGTGTCACAGATTCAATCCCTTCTGTCTTAGCTGCCCTGTTTTTATCTCTGCTTCCTCTTTTTTCTTCTCTTTCCTGTGTTGTTGCAATGTTATAATGTTGTGTTGAGCCCCATTGCAACTCCATTTCAGCTATTATTTGCTTCTTCTTGCTTTCAAATATATATTGTTTTTCGAAAAGCCTTTACATCAGCTCTTTTGCATGCCCTCTGGCAAAGAGCTGATTCGTCTTTCACATCGTCTTTCACTTTCCTTATGGTTGCAAGCTACAGTTGTAAGAGCACAACTGCAGGCTAGAGATGGGCACGAAACGGAAAAATGGTGTTTCGTTTCATTCCGTTTCGTGGCCCATCTCGCTTTGTTTCGTTTCTTTGAAATGTTTTTTTTTAAAAATTGTTTCATTTTTTGTTTTATTTCTTTTTTGTTTACCCTGTTCTCGCCTCCGCATGCTCTCTGTCGACACAGGTCTCCCCCGCAGGCAGCGGTGACAGTGGGGCTGTCATCACCGCCCACAGGGAAGCGAAGCCGAGGGCGTGGCCCTCTCTTGACTGTCCCCCGTGGTAGAGATCCCTTGAGAGAAAGCCGCAGCCTTGGCTCCGCTTTTGGAGGCGAGACCGTGACCCTCTCTCGACCGCAAAACGAATAACGAATAACAAAACAAACTAAAAGTTCATTTCATGCCCATCTCTACTGCAGACAGTTGAGGTGGGTTTTAGACTACAACTACTCAAGCCCTTCCTCCAGATTGGGGGGGGGGGGTAGAATTCTGGGATATGTAGTTTGTTTTCTGTTTGGGTATTTGTTTGTTTAGCATATTCTCACAAATTCTGCTTCAATAGAGTGTATTAAAAAAACATGCAGGCAGAAAGCCAAAACTCATTTAATACAGGAGCATTGTGGCACAGTGGTTAAACTGTTGTACTGCAACTCAAACTGTGCTCACAACCTGGGGGCCAGTCCCAGGTAGCTGGCTTAAAATTCACTCAGCCTACCATCCTTCCGAGGTCAGTAAAATAAGTACCCAGCTAGCTGGGGGCGAGCAATGCGTAGCCTGCATAAATACATTGTAAACTGCCAAGAGAGTTCTTTAAGCTGTATGGGGTAGTATATAGGCAGAACAGTTTAATAGTCATGTGCCATCAAATCAATTCTGACTAGAGATAGGCACGAAACGAGCAATTTTTCGTTTTCATTTTCGTTTTTTCATTTCGTTACGTAACGAAACGAAAAACGAATTTTGCCTCCAAAATGAAACGAAACGAACCGAAAAAAACAGCAATTTTGTCATGTGTTTCGTTTTCGTTGCGGCAAATACATTGAACTGTAATGAATGCTAATGAAACAGCAATTTTTCATTTTCGTTTTCATTTTTTCATTTTGTTATGTAACGAAATGAAAATGAATTTTTTTGCAAAAAATTCACAAAAAACGAAAACGAACTGAAATGGACCCCCTAAATGACAAATGACAAATGAAACACCATTTTTTTGAGTCGTGCCCATCTCTAATTCTGACTTAACACTGATGGATTTTTCAGTTTTTCCCAGGTAAAGAATAAACCAAAAGTGCTTTACCATTCCCTTTTTCTGGAAGTGTACCCTGGGACTGTGCAGCTTGCCCAAAGCTAAACAGGCTGGCTCTTCTCCCAAGAGGCAGAGCAGGGAATACAAACTCCTAACCTCTAGCTCTACAGACAGATACTGAGCTATCCAGCCAGTCGAAACCCATTTAGGACCACATATAAACACCAGGGCTGGGCATCTTTCAGAAGCTTTCCCCAGGCACCCCAGCAATTCTGATGCCCTAAGTTTTCTAGACACTTTTTTGGGGGGGGGTTTGATTTTTTTGATGGTCCAAAAGTCTCTTCTTGCCGTTCTTAGAGGCGTGAGGAGCAACACTTTCCCCATGCTTTGAGACGTCCTGGGATCCCTTTGGTCCATTCCCAATACTAAGGTTTGATGATGATGATGATGATGATGATGATGATGATGATGATGATGATGATGATTCCCCTTCGCCCATTTCTGTAAGACAATGCTTTGAGAGTGGGCATCACGGGTGTTGGAACATCACTCCAAAATCCAGTTACCTGTCTTTACAAGTTGGTAGGTGTCACAGGCTAATTCACAGGCTCTGCTGTGAATTAGCAGTAGAGATGGGCACGACTCAAAAAAATTGTGTTTCGTTTTTCGTTTGGTTTGGGGATCTGTTTCGGTTCATTTTCGTTTTTTGTTTTGTTTTTTTAAAAAATTTCATTTCGTTTTGGGTTCGTAATGAAACGAAAAATGAAAACAAAAACGAAAAATTGCTGTTTCGTTAGCATTCTTTTCAGTTCAATGGATTTGCCACAACAAAAATGAAAAACACGGCAAAATTGGTCGTTTCGTTTCCGTTTCCGTTTTGGTTTTTGAAAATTTTTTGTTTTCATTTTCGTTACGAAACGAAACGAAGAAACGAAAACGAAAATGAAAATTTCGCTGAGTCGTGCCCATCTCTAATTAGCAGTCATCATGAAATCAACGGTAGCGCGCTGTAAATAAAATTTTAAACCGCCCAGAGACTACTTGAAATGGTATGGGGCAGTATATAAGCAGAACACTGTTTTATTAATGAAATTATTAGTGGGGAGAAGAAACTACCTCTGAACCAGCAGAACCCCTGAACTCCTCTTCTTTTGTGGTTGTTGGTTTGTGTTTTGTTCACACCCACCAGTTCACATCGTTGGTCACCACCAGTAGTCAGTGGAAGGGGCAGGAAAGCATCTAGATTTAGGCCAGCATTCAGGAGGCAATTTTGAGTTGGGCAGCTTGCTTTGGTTTATGAGTTTCACATTGTACAAAAGAGGAAATATAAATGGAACGAGACGCCTTGGAAAAACATACAAAAAGATCATTTATAAGCAATGGGATGCGGTCCTTCTGACAAACTCAGATGGGGTTACAAACTCAAAGAAGGAAGCTTGTTTATGCTATAAATCCCCATATACTGTGTCTTGTGGTTTAAGGGAATGTTCTCCCCATTTTCTTTGGACATTCCGATGTGTTGACAGTACGTTTAAATTTGGCTGGTTCATCATATGGGTTGATGATAAGACACCAATGCAAACCCGCATTCCCACATGTCAGATTCTTTTCTTTCTATGCAGTTATTTTCCCCCCCTTTTGCCTGGAAAAGCAGCTAGGATGCTGAGAATCTTTACCACACACATCAGACGTTCTGCATCCCACACACAGCTGGGCAGGAGTTGTTTAGTTTCCCCCCCCTCTCTCTCCTGCATCTCCCTTCAGTCCTATCTCGCTTCAAACAAAGAGGTCAACAGAAATGTCCAAGGTTCCCTGTGCTTGAGCATGAATCAAATTTTGTAGAAGCCAGGAAGAGCACTGGAGTGAAAATGTAAACGCAGTTATCAGTGGCATACTGTATCAAGGATGAACACAATAGTCATTACTTGTCTTTGTATATTGGTTTCCCCCCGCTTTCCCTTCTTTGCTTTACTTTCCCTCTTCTTCTTCTTCTTCTTCTTCTTCTTCTTCTTCTTCTTCTTCTTCTTCTTCTTCTTCTTCTTCTTCTTCTTCTTCTTCTTCTTCTTCTTCTTCTTCTTCTTCTTCTTCTTCTTCTTCTTCTTATTATTATTATTATTATTATTATTATTATTAGTATTAGTAGTAGTAGTAGTAGTAGTAGTAGTAGTAGTAGTAGTAGTAGGAGGAGGAGGAGGAGGAGGAGGAGGAGGAGGAGGATGTTTTTGGGTGCTGTTTTATAAGTTGTTATCATAAACCGCCCAGAGTTACAAATGAAACAAAACACCATTTCCCCCTCTAGAACGAAATGATTCTTTCTAGAGGGAATGATTCATTCTAGAGGAAATGGCAGAAGTGTCTAACTTCCTCCACGCACCCAACTCCCTAACTCCCTCCATGAACCCAACACACATTGCCAGTTTACTACCCCCAACCCATTTAGAGCTTCATAACTAAGTCCCCTTACACACACACACACCGGCCTGTCAAAAAGCCCCAACTGGTAGGCAGGGGGAGGGGCAAAAGGCAGAACGGAGCAGGTTCCCCCTCTCAATGCTCCATTCTGCATTTTGCCCCTCCCCCTGCCTACCACCTGTTTGTTTTTTTTGAC
Organism: Phrynocephalus guinanensis; assembly: GCA_037367245.1. NCBI lineage: Eukaryota > Metazoa > Chordata > Lepidosauria > Squamata > Agamidae > Phrynocephalus > Phrynocephalus guinanensis. Next base: position 12,306,770 of record CM074739.1, on the reverse strand, counting down.
AGGTTGGGGCTTGGAGGGGGGGCAAATGATCTTTGCATTGCAGCTTACATGCACCACTGTTTTCCATCTTGATACTACCCTCTAATATGGCCATAGTTCAACAGATATTTATTAATTTATTATATTTACATAATCTGACAGGAAAGTCACTCTGGGTGGTTCAGAACATATGGATAAGGCATAGTTGAAAATATACTGAAATACATAGAGTTCTTGGTGCCCAAGCAGATTCTATTTATGCTACTTGTTTAGAAAAATACATCATATAATTTTAAAAACATTTCTGCTCCTTTCGGTAAAACAGAATCACAGTAGCTACTCCATCCTATTAACATGCTCTTTCTGTAGCCTGACAAAACAAACAGAGAATCTATCACTTCTAGGATTTGTGATCTTCAGCCCGACCTTGGAGGGCCAGAAAATTTTCAGTCCACCTCTTAGACATTAACAAATTTTTCACTTAATGTTGATGTAAGGCTTGAGGAAAGTATTTTTATTTTAAATGGAAATAGTGTCTTGTAATTGCTAAACCTCCTGGGATGTGCAGTCACTCTGTGGCTTTTGTGGTCTCCGCTGAAGATGAATTTTTAGAGCTTAAAACAGTTTCTCAGTAATTTGCAGGAAGGATCAGGTAGAGTGGTTTTTCAAAACATATTTCCAAAAATGACACAACTCTGTGTTCCGAATTTACAAAGGAAAAAGCACCTGTTACTGACCTAGAGTCTTCTGGAGTGGACTAAGTTCCACTCATTCCCCTGCAGCATGGAGAATGTGACAAGAAATCAAGGGGGTTAGCTCTTTCCTGGGATAATGTCAGCTCTGAAGAATTATAGAATCTGTTCTTGGCCTGGGAGGTCTAAAATGTTTGGGAGCATTCCTTGGGTGGGGTGGGGTGGGGGTGGAGCATCAGGTATCCTTGTCAGGTTCTTTCAAGCGCCACGTTGAGGTTGGCTGTTCTGAAGAATGAGCAAAGATTTCCCAGTGGGCATAACAGCGTCAATCCCAAAGATTTCCGCTTCTGCATGCACCAATCTAAGATTGTTGGGAGGATAAAATGGGGGGAGGGGAGCCACAAACATCCTCTCGAGCTCGCTGGAGGAAAGGCAGGGTATAAAGGCCACGAATAGATAAGAATAAAGTGGAAGTGACATGTTCCACACAAACCTATGTAACAGAGTTCCTGACATGGTTTGTGCCAGCATGCAGTCTTGCACCAACAAAGGAGCAATAGAAGGTGGCCCCAAAAGTATTTTTTAAGTTCTGTCAGTCCATGTCTCCTGTCTCTAGTAGAAACCCACCATGCTTTGGAAATGTCTAGAGCAGTCATGACCAGACTTTGGCCCTCCAGATGTTTTGGACTGCAACTCCCACAATCCTTTGCCACTGGCAATCTTAGGTTAGAATTCTGGGAGTTGTGGTCCAAAACACCAGGAGGGCCAAAGTTTGGACATGCCTGGTCTAGAGCATGTTCTTGCATGCTGGATGTGCACAAAGGATTGGTCGTTACCTCTCCCTTGTGTAAAATCAAGCCACCCTAAAATGAGAGCTTGGAAGTGTCACCATTCTGGATGATAAATCCCAACTAGCATGGCTATTGGTCATTTTTTTTAGAACCATAGTCCAGAAAAGTAACTTTTTGAAATGAACTTCCCTTGGTGTCTACAGCAGACCACAAGGCAAGTTCAGCTATGGTGAGGGACCAAATTCTAGAGACACTGCTGCTCCATTACTCATCTTCTCTTTCTTGACTTCTGCTGCTCTGCTTACATAGCACCCCATACTATTTTAAGTAGTCTCTGGGTGGTTTACAATTTTAATTACAGTGTGCAGGCTACACATTACCCCAACCCCCCCAGGTACTCATTTTACTAACCTTGGAAGGATGGAAGGCTGAGTCAACCATGAGCCTGCTACCTGCGATTGAACCCCAGGTTGTGAGCAGTTTTAGCTGCAGTAAAGCAAAGCAAAGTGTTCTGCTTATATACCGCCCCATACTACTACAAGTAGTCTCTGGGTGGTTTACAATTTTAATTACAGAGTGCAGGCTACACATTGCCCCCCCAGCAAGCTGGGTACTCATTTTACCGACCTTGGAAGGATGGAAGGATGAGTGAACCTTGAGCCTGCTACCGGGGATTGAACCCAGGTCGTGAGCACAGTTTTACTTGCAGTACAGGCATTTAACCACTGCGCCACGAGGTAACAGCCTCCCATGAACCTCTCAGTTTCCTCAAATGCCAAGTGATTTCTTTCAACATAAAAGAATCTGCGATGAGTAGCCTATGCCTGAAGAATAATTGACATGGTGTTGAGTTTGACTCTCCACCATAGCGAAAAATGATTTTCCGTGTGGCATGGGGTTCTTGTTTCTAGACCATAATGTTACCTTCTCTGCTCTTTTTTAGGGACCACTTCATCATTTGCCCCACAATAGAAATGGCCCAGCACTGGGCTGGAAATGACAGAGGAAATGTCTTCATGTACCATGTGCCAGAGAGTAATTCCCGGAGCAGGTAAGAGAACAAGAAGACTTAATGGATCTCATTTGCAAATTGGTAATGATGATAAAGACAAGAGTTTGATTCGAGACAAGCTCAGAGTTTGAAATGCCCTGTTTGAGATTACAACTAAAAGGCAGGGTTAGATGCAGAGTGTAATCTACATGGCCGTGGTCACACCTGGGTTTTGATCCTGATCTTCTGAAGGTCCGGCTTTTCCTCTTTGTCCCATCACGTGATTTAAATGTAGGACAAGAGTTCCTACGTCCAAAGCTGTTTTTTTTATTTTAAAGTGCAGTTCAGACCCCTTGGCCAGCAGGTGGTGCTACCATTTGAAAAAAACGGGCCACTTGGCTGGGGGAAATTAAGTAGGGCCAGATAGAGCTTCCTGTTTCTCCGAAGGTGAAAAGCAATTTTAAAAAACATAGCGCATCGGCCCCAGGAACAGCCGGTCGGTGCTATGAAAAAAGAAAGAAAAAAAACCCGGATCATCTGCATGGTTTCACGGCATCTGCCTCCTTAAAAGCTGGATTTTCAAAGCGAGGCAAAAATTTCCCTACCTCTTGGGTGAGTCACAGAAACCTTGCTTAAGGGATCATTACCGGGTTTTCTTTTTTCATTTTTTTTTTCAAAAAGCCCGGTGGCCGTGGGGACGGCATTTTTAGACACAGGTTATCTGGTAATTTAAACTGCTTTTAAAGGGACGTGGGACCGGCCTTAACTTTGACTTTGAACAAAGGTATAATGGATTCTCAGTTTTGCGATGGAATGGAATTGTGGACTTTATTATGGTCAACCAAATATGAAAAACTTCCAAGCATTTGACATGTGGATTTATTGCAAGATCCTAAGACTCTCTTAGACTAATGAAGAAGTGCTAAGGCTAAAATGAAGGCAGATGAAGAAACCATAAGACACATGAGCCTCGTGGCGCAGTGGTTAAATGCCTGTACTGCAGGTAAAACTGTGCTCACGACCTGGGTTCAATCCCCGGTAGCAGGCTCAAGGTTCACTCAGCCTTCCATCCTTCCGAGGTCGGTAAAATGAGTACCCAGCTTGCTGGGGGGGCAATGTGTAGCCTGCACACTGTAATCAAAATTGTAAACCGCCCAGAGACTACTTGTAGTGGTATGGGGCGGTATATAAGCAGAAGCAGAACACATACAATGCTGAAAGCAAGGATACTTGAGCGAAAAACATTAGATCAGTGGTTCCTAACCTTGGGTTGGTCAGGTGTTATTGGACTGCAACTCCCAGAAGCCCTCACCACCCGCTGTGCTGGCTGAGACTTCTGGTAGTTGCAGTCCGACATCTGGGTTACCCAAGGCTGGAAACTACTGTAGTATATTGTTACAGCTGATCATGCAAGATCAAATAAGTGAACAGAAATAAAAAGAGTATAGGGACTACAAGAGTATGTTAGCTGAGAAAGCTTGGGGATTTATTTTGGTAAAAGCAAAGCAAAAAGCAAAGTGTTCTGCTTATATACCGCCCCATACCACTACAAGTAGTCTCTGGGCGGTTTACAATTTTGATTACAGTGTGCAGGCTACACATTGCCCCCCCAGCAAGCTGGGTACTCAAAACATCGCATCGTTGTTGTTTTTAGAGATGACACATCCAAAACCAGTCTATCTGTGGGTTATGTTCATCTTCTGATAAGAGAGGGAGAATACAAAAAAGACAACAATACCCAGAGTCCCCAGGCCAAAAGCTGTTATCTGGAACAACACAACTAAAACCAGAGTGAGGATAACTGAGCAGAAGGAAGCCATTCTGATTAGAGATGGGCACAAAATGAATTTTTGTTTGTTTTTTGTTATTTGTTTCATTTCCTAACGAAACAGAAAATCGAAGTGCCCTTAAAAATGAAATGAAAATTTTCATTTTGTTCTGTTTCATTTTTCATTTTTTTCTTCAACAAGTGCTGATCTCGGCACGTGTCAAAATAAATAATAAAAATAAGTGCCGATCAGCTGGCACATGGGGCTGCACACCAGCTGGTCGGCAAGAAAAATAAAAAAAATAAAAAATGCCGACTGACCTCCCAGTCGGTGAGCTGGTCGGAGGGAGTAAATAAACCCACCCACCAGCCTCTCCATGAGCCAGCTGGTCAGCAGGAGCAAAATAATAATAAATAAATAAATAAATAAAAACCTGCCAACTGGCTGGCCCAGCCCCAACAGTGTAAAAAATAAAATGAAAAAGGAAACAAAAGGAAAAACAAAGCAATTGTTTTAAGAAATTATTTCATAATAAAGGAAATGAAATGGGAAAAGAAATGAAAAATGAAATGAAATGCCGTTGTGGCATTTCGTGCCCATCTCTAATTCTGATTTTCCATTTCTCTTATTGCTTGTGTGTAAAATGATTCTCAGATTTCACGTCTTTCCTTCAGCTTACCAAAAGTCATGGGTGGAATTGGACCTAAGCCGTGCCATCATAGCCCTAGAACAGTGATGGCGAACCTATGGCATGGGTGCCAAAGGTGGCACTCGGAGCCCTTTCTGTGGGGACCTGACATCACCCCTTCATAGCTCCCTGTATACAGGTTAAATTACTATATTGGCACTTTGCAAAAAAAATATTAGTGGGTTTTGAATTGCAGTTTGGACACTCGGTCTCTAAAAGGTTCGCCATCATTGCCCTAGAATCACAGAATCCTAGAGCTACAGAGCTGGAAAGGACTCCAGGATTCATCTAATCGAACCTCGTCCTCAACCTGATGTCTACAACTCAATCATCTCTGGGGTTAGGGTGGAGAACCTGCTAGTTTTTAGCATCTTGCAGAAATGAAACCAGAAAAACTTCCTTTTGACCCTATATTTCTTGATGCTTTGAGCCCTTCCTAAAGTTTCCCCATTTGTAGTTGCTCTAGCACAACAGCTTCTTTCTTAGTACAGCCGCAGATTAGCCAATTGTTTCCTCAGAAGCTCACTGGCATGCAGCTTTGCAAATGTAGGAAGTTCCCATATATCAAACCCTTCATTCCTGGATTGTGCACTCTAACAAGCAGTGGATTTCAAGTCTTCAACAGCCCCATCTGGACATCCCAGACCTTGAGGCCAGGGCCCTTGGTGTAGAAAGCATGCGTTGTACCATTGAGCCGCACTCATGCTCCTGCAAAGCATGGCTGTGGGCTCTTCCCAACTAACTTACAGACAGCTTAGTGAGAGGAAATCAGCTGAAGCAATGAGATAGCGGGGTTCCATGATGCCAAAGGCTGCCCTCACCTCCAGAACAAGACCATGGTGGAAAAGGGATGGGGCAAACTCCTTCAGCCATAGGCTGATACTTCACATTCATCTCATCGCTGTTCGTGGTCCCGCTTGGGACCGGTACGAAGTAATCTAACCGCACGTCCACTGTGGGACGAGGGGGGTTCGTCCCGACCATGCCCCCTGAACTGCAATTTAAGCGGGATGAGAGATTCCCCTCCCTGGCCTAGGGAATCTGCTCGTCACGCTTCTCGTTCCGAGACGAGTGCCCATGAGGGACAGCTCATCACGCAACGTGCCATTCTCCATCTAGTGGCAGGAGTGCAAAGTGCCACTCACCAGTACATTCCCTATGGAGTCAGCAACACAGTGCAGAGAGATTAAAAGACATATGCCTCAAACTTAGCTCCGTAATGCATTGAAGGCAAGGCTTCAGAGAACTGAAACATTGAAAAACGGAAGGTCGGGCCGGAAGAAAAACCCCCAGAGAACAAAGGCATGGAATTTCACATCTCATCACGGAAGGAGGACGTGCAGTAACAGTCATGCCGGTATCATCCATCACACCTGTGCGTACATGGGAACAGGGACAGAACCGGAAGAAGACCATGTGACCGCGACCGACATCAACATGCAACAAACTTCCTCCTGGGACGAGAATGGACGTGAAGTAATCGTCATAGTCTTTCATGCTCAAAGGAAAATATATATATAGAATTTTCCTGCATTATTACTCGCCATAAATTAGTTGCTCTTGGCCAAGCCAGTCTAGATGAGCTTAACTGTGTTTCCAGATGTAGGACCTCATGTACAACTACACACCTCACATGAGGGAGCAGCCCAATATAGTCTTCAAATGTGAAAGATGGGACAATGCCCTCCCCCTTTCCATAGAGATATTAATCTTCGTGTCTAGTCTGTCATCAAGCTTGCCGTCCGTCTTCTGTCACATTCTTGTTTATTCACCAAAGAATTCTGTGCCTCCTTTACAAGGGCTGGACTCTAGCATCCAAAGCATCCTTTTCTACCTCTCCAGTTCACAGATTATTAAGGTACTTGAGAGTCTATATAGTGTCGGCAAGAACCGGGCTGCCATCTGCACCTCTGTCTAAAATAGTACGTTCCCGGGTTACCAGACATCCAGGCCCATCCTCAATTAAAAAAAACTGCTGATCCAGCGTTCGCCTCAAGCATCTTGCTAGCTCAGGATGTCCTCCTGAAGTCTCATTCTCAAATCCAAAGCCGTGCAGTTCAGGAAACTGAGGGGATTTCTTGTGTTCTGCGTATAATTTGCCTAATATATTACCAGGAAACTTGGCCAAAGCTCCCTATAGAAGGGAGAGCTTCCTTCAGAGGATATCAAATAAATTCCATCCACATATTTTATTTTAAAAGGAGCGAAGCACAGGATCTCTAAGTGTGTATTCTCCCATGGCTTGGTTATCAACAGCAAAACAGATGGCTAAACTTTTGTAACCTTTGGAGTCGGAAATCCAGCAGCTGAAATCAAGGATTCCCCAGAATACGTTTAAACAGTTTGGTTCACAGCTGAAAGCTTTCGATGGTCTCCCCCTCTTGCTTGGACTAGTTTGGTGCAAACAGTGTCAAGAAAATCTTTCACTTTTAATAGTCTACCATTTTTGCCTCATCTTTACTTTTTAACTCTGCCTCAATCAGAGAAAAATCAAAACTCCCAGAACACACACATTTTTATTTATTTATTTATTTTTTAAAGTAAACCTCAGCTGAAGTGTTTTAATGAAAATTTGAAAGAAAATGGCATTTGATGACGCAAGCCGCCTTTGTAACCTTGCTGTGGTTTTTAGCTTTTGAAATGTTGTCTTTTAATTCAGGGTATATATGGCACTGTGGGTCCTTTTGAAGGAGAAAGGCAGGAAACAAAACAAGCAAATAAACATACTTCAATAAAAGTGTGGCTTCTCAGATTGGATCCAGGTTCAGTCACTCGCTTCATTGAGACAAAGCAAATACCTACCCTGATACTTCCAAACCAAGTCTCAATTTTATTTTAAGGCTGCTAGCACTTAGGACCTTAGGACCTAGATACCTGAAGGACCGCCTCCTTCCATATGAACCTACCCAGCAATTAAGATCGAGCCAGGGGGCCCTCTTGAAAGAGCCATCCCTCAAGGAGGTGAGAGGGATGGCTTGTAGCCATAGGGCCTTCTCGGCAGCTGCCCCCAAGTTATGGAATGCCCTCCCAAGTGAGATCCGCCTGGCGCCAACATTGATGACATTTCGGTGCCAGGTAAAACTTCTGTTCCAGAAGTTTTTTAATTGATACAACATAGACTGTGGGTCCTTTGATGGCAATTTTAGTGTGATGATTTTAGTATAAGGTTTTGTTGTTGTTTTAATTATTTATTGATATTTGATGTTTTAACTGTTTTAATTCCTTATTGTAAGCCGCCCAGAGACCTTTGGGTAGTGGGCGGCATATAAGTTGTAAAAATAAATAAATAAATAAATAAATAAATAAATAAATAAATAAATAAATAAATGTTGATGCCTATAGCAGATCCCATAATTGCACCTTGGCTATTATTCTTAATAATTTCTTAACTATTACAGAAATTAGGGTTGCGTTTTGGTTTGGTTATTTTCAAAAAAAAAAAAAACCCTTCCAAAATGCATGACTGCAAATCAACATTGCTTTCAAGACTCCTCGTAACTTGTATCTGTTTATATCGTTTCGCCACGGGTCTGAGTTCTTTATGAGTAACTAAAACCAAAACTATTCACAAGAACAGCTAAAACTCAGAAAAAAATGAAGGTGAGGTCATGCAATATTAGACAATGAGGTTTGGAAACATTTTGTGGGACAGAAGAAAAAGTGGTGGTTAAGAAGGGACTCCAATTTATCCATTGAAGCTGCTGGCAAATGATAATCCAGATAATAATTCCCAGGATGAAGTAATGTTATAAGAGTAAGAGTTGCTAAGGAGGCAAAAGGCCCTTTCTTTATATGGTCAATTGCCTTTGCTCCCAACCCTTCTTCATATGTGATATTTTTGATTGGGTGCCAATATGTGGTAAAAGGAATGTCTCGTGGCTTGCTTTCAGAAGCCTATTGCCTGCACTGCACATTGTCACAAAGTGTTCTAGGTTTTGCTATTAGAACAAGGACAGAAAGATTCAGAAACAGTTTTTACCCAATAGCAGTAACCATGCTAAATTCTGTTAAAAATTAAGTTGGCAGGTAAATATCAGTGTTGAATGTGTAACATGTATATTGTATGAGAGATTGTGTATGGCTGTTGTTTTTTTAAATTGCAGTTTTTAGTCATTGGTGTGATTGCTGTCAGAAAGTGTAGGGCTGTGTGTGTGTGTATGTTTGGTTTCTATGTTAGTCTTAGATGAGTACAAGTGATGTTCTGCGTGTGATTGTAGGAGTATGTGTATGAATGTTTGTTCTTAAATGGTAGATTTTATGTCTTGGATTTTTTTTATGCTGGTGTGTGTGAATGAGCTGACTGGATGGCACTTTTTATTCTCGTTGTATTTTTATGCAATGACAATAAATTCTATTCTATTCTATTCTATTCTGTTCTGCTGTTGTCCTCACCCCAATCATTGCTGCTCATCTTGGGATTTCCCATATGAATGTTATCCTTCCTGAGGACTGAGCCTCCATGCAAGGGAGCAGTATATCTGTGAACACCAAATCCAGAAGTAATCAGAGGTTGATGGACTTCTATGTTGGGTTTTGTAGAGCAGAGCTTGAGAGCAGGCTGTTAAGCCTTGAATCAACTTAGACGTCCCCAATTCCCCCAGCAAAGCTAGCCCTTTGGCATAAAAGACAAGAGGCTTGTTTTTTCAGGAAAGTATAAAGAAATAAGTTTACTCAGAATATCAAGTTATATCTGCAGGCTTTCTTAGTTTCATAGTAAAGCAGATTAAAAAGTTGAATAAGGCTGCCATGTCTCCTGGGGAAGATCCTGATCTTCTGAAAGTCAGGCTTTTCCTCTTCCTCCCATCACATGACTGAAGATGTGGGATAGCAGTTACCATGTACAAAGCTGGATTTTTTTTAGTGCAGTTCAGCCCCATGGCCAGCAGGTGGTGCTAGGATTATAAAAAAAGGACCAGCTGGCTGGTGGTAAAGCTTGGGGCAGTTAAAAAAAAACCCACACCCGATCCAGCTTCCTGTTGCTCGGATGATGGGGAGAAATTAAAATAAAAAATAAAAAAACAGTGCTGATCGGCCGCAGGAACAGCCAGTCACGCTATGAGGTGAAAAAAAGAAAGAAAACCAGATCATCTATGCGGTCCCACGATGTCTGCCTCTTTAAAAGGTGGATTTTTTAAGTGAGGCAAAAAATTCCCTACCTCTCTGATAAACCTTGGAAACCTCACTTAAGGGGTTTTTCTTTTCTTTTCTTTTCAACAAGCCCGGTGGCCATGTGGACGACATTTTTGGACACAGTTTATCTACAAATTTAATCTGCATTTAAAGGGACGTGGGATAGGTGCCTAAGAAAGTCCCGAAAAGGTATGGTCTACCACATGGTGATGGGGAGAATGGAGAGAGAGAGAGGACTACATCCTTCTCTCAGGTGGGAAAATGCTGGACTGAGGCCAAAATGGCTCTATACAACAAATACCATGTGGTCAGAGCAGAAAGAGGAAAGGTGTGACATTTGTAAGCCCTGGAAAATGCAACTCCCTTGATTGGTCTCCATGCAATAAACCAAGCAGGCTAGGTAGCACCATGCATAACCCCTCGCACATGCAGCATGCAGTTGAAATCAGCAAGATAGATTTACTTATCCAACATTCTACAGGTTAACAACAAATAACAAATGGGTTTCGGGTTTCTGTATCGAAAAAAGGGTCTAATCACTGTAATTTAAAGGCCACGTAAAAGCGTGTTATGGGAAGAAACATAAAAAGCAACATCCCGGGAGCAACCACCAAGAAGGCCCTTCTTTGAGTCCTTATCAAATGTAAAGATGGAAATATGTGGAAAAAGTCATTTCCGGAGCATCTTAAAATTTATTTATGTATGTATTTATTATATTTATTCCTTGCCCATATGGCCACTCAGGCAGGCTTGTCTGTGGAATTACAGCCCTTCAGATAGCTTGGGCCCAAATCATGATTTGTATGTCATAATAACCTATTCTTTTCACGTCACCTTTGCTTTTATTTTGCTCCGTGGATTATACTGTGGATGAACGTAACTACCTCATTGCCGAAGGGCCTGTTTCTCAGATCCCTACCTCCTTCCTGAAACAACATTTATGACAAGCATTGCTCTAACGTCGGGGGGGGGGGGAGAGAAAAGAAAAAAACATGGCAAGCACATTATTGTTAAATCAAGATCATTCAGTTCTTCTCATCCAGCTTAATCCCTGTCCAAACATTCAGAGAGGGGAAAAATATGCTTTAATCTTACTTCTGCTCTGTCTTGTCTGTTTTGTCCACTGTTGCTATACAATTCCTTTTCCAGATGGAGACATGTTGTGGAGGTTTTAGGATGAGCTGAAGGACAGAAAGGCAAAAGCATTGTTTATTTATTTATTTATTTATTTATTTTTACAACTTATAAGCCGCCGAGAGCCTGTTCTTCCTCTTTTCATCTGAGGGCAGGTGTCAAGATGGCGCCAGGAAGATTTATTTATTTATTTTATTTATTTATTTATTGTACTTATTAAACACCCGAGTTTCCCTCGGGAAAGATGGCTTGTTTGGGCTACATCTCCTGGAACCTCCTAGCAATGACAGCCATGGACGTGTTGGCTAGTGAATTATGAGGGCTGCAGTCTAAAAATATTTTCCCCCATGCTGGGAATAGAGACATATAGGCACGTGTAACCTTGGTGCTGCTGATCTCATGATGCTTTTCCTTCCTTGCATGGATAGCATTGAAACCACTGCTGGCGGAGCATGTTAGGAGCCCCGTGGTGCAGTGGTTAAATGCCTGTACTGCAGGTACAACTGTGCTCACAACCTGGGGTTCAATCCCAGGTAGCAGGCTCATGGTTGACTCAGCCTTCCATCCTTCCAAGGTCGGTAAAATGAGTACCCAGCTTGCTTGGGTGGCAATGTGTAGCCTGCATACTATAATTATGGGGCAGTATATAAGCAGAACACTTTTTATGGGGTGTGAATGTTGGGGTTTCGCTGTGGGAGTCAACCTTAGATGAGCCAGAGGGAGCTTCTAGGAGTTGGAAACCCCGGTGCTAGGCTCTTGCCAAGGAGAAGAGTCGAGTTAGGATGTCAGGACAAACCAGGAGAAAGGCTGTAATCCAAGGTCTGGCCTGGATAGCAAAGCAAAGAAAAATGTGCCACCCCATAGCATTTCAACCATTTCCTGGGTGGCTTACAACAAGTGATTACGCAGGCTATGCATTGCTCCCCCAGCATGCTGGGTACTCATTGTACCAACCTTGAAAGGATGAATTTCCAAATCCCATGAGGTGCTCATCTCCCTGTATGCAGCACTTGTTAAACCAGTGATGTGCGGACACCACACTTCAAGAAAGATGCTGACAAGTTGGAACAAGTTCAGAGGAGGGCATCAGGGATGATCAGGGGGATGGAAACCAAGCTCTTTGAGGAAAGACTGAAAGAGCTGGGTATGTTTAGCCTAGAGAAAAGACCATTGGGGGCTGACATGAGAGCACTTTTCAAATATTTGAAGGGCTGTCGTACAGAGGAGGGGCAGGATCTGTTCTCAATCATCCCAGAGTGCAAGACACACAACAATGAATTCAAGTAAGGAGAACATGGCTTTCAGCTGAATGTCAAGAAGAACTTCCTAACTGTTAGAGCAGTATGACAAAGAAACCAATTACCTCAAAAGGTGGTGAGGACTGCTCCAACACTGGCAGCATTCAAGAGAAATCTGGACAACCACCTGACAGATATCCTTGGAACTGTATTCCTGCATGGAGCAAGGGGCAGGACCCTTCCAACTTCACTGTTCTATGATTCTATGATGGAAGGTTGAGTGAACCTTGAGCCTGTTACCTCGAATTGAACCCCAGGTCATGAGCACAGTCATGGCTGCAGAACAGCAGTCTAAACATTGCATCACAAGACTCTCAAGGTACAAAGGTAGACATCCTGGGTTCAAAATGTGTAAAGAATGATAAACTTCAGCCCCATCACTTGTTCTCCACATCTGAGAAATATCAGTCTGAAGAGAACCAGATGGCAAATGGATTGTTTTTTTTTATCTAAAGAAGGGTCAGAGATCAGGTGTGGAGATCCTTTCTCATTATCACTTTAAGATAATTGTGTATGATAGGATTTAGAAATTATATAAACATAGCCAATGGATTTCATATGTATAGCAAAATTTCAGTAATAGTGTCCCTCACTGAACCATGGAGAAACAGCAATTGCCAAAAAGTCATTTAGCAAAGGTGTATTAAAGACAATAAAATATTTGGGTTCCTTCCTGGAGGAAGATCAAAAGATACATCCCAAAAGAAAAGAATTTCAAAAAAAGCATCCCAAAAATATCAAAGGGACATTTGGCGATCAAAGGAATGCCAAGGTAGATGGATCTTTATGACTCCTTGTGTGTATCTTCTCTATGTTTACTCTGTATTTTGTGTTGCCTCAGACTTTTCCTGATATGTGTCTGTTGTGGTGAACATACAGTATGTGTGAAACGTCTTTGGCTAGCCCAGGGAACACTTTTATGATAAGAAAGCCTCACAATATGCCTCTTGACAGTTTCTTCATGTCCATTTTGTCTCTGTTAGTGTTGTGCTTAGGAGTGGTATCAAAAAATGTTACTCCACGTCCATCGTGCAACTACTGAAATTTGTCTTGACTACGCCCCGGAACAGGTGCTAAGCGCGACAATACTGTACCTGGTGCAGGGGTAGGGTTTTCCCTTGTCACTCTTTGTTCCCGCTTTCTGTTCTGAGACAAGACACCATGTAGTAATGGCTGTCATGGAACAAAATATTCGTTTCTCTCAGAAAACTGTTTTGAGGGGTATTGTTTTTTTAACTTTTCAGAAGCGAAATATCAAAAAAGAATTTTTAAGCCCACCAAAAAAGGAAAAAGGAAGCTAGACAAATTCAGTGTTTGTCATGGTACAAGACCATGATGTAACACTTGTCATGAGATAAGTTATCATGACCATGGGAACACTGAAATAGGAACAAAACTACGTGATTGCGACCAACACTGTCACAGTACAAAACTAGTCACAGAATAAAGGACATGAAGTAACCGCCTTAGGCATTTTTAAGACCAAACGTTCTTCACACAGGCACCTTGCTGATGGGAGATTTTTACCTCAATGTTTAGCTGCATTTCTGTGTTCCTCGAGATCAGCTTTTTCACACAGCTGACCACAGAGGAAGACCCACCGCACATTTAACAGTGCACACTGGCTGCCATTTTAAAGTTCAACAGGGTTTACGTCACCTGAAGTGACAAAAGTCGCTTTGCGTTCCACCCAGATTTTCTGGGACTGTAGTTGTGGCCACTGTGCAAGGTGGAACAATTATGTCACTCATTACAAGGCAGCTTAATCTATTCTTAATTGCTAGTGAATGGGTTCTGACACTATCAAATGGTTCAGGCCTTAGGCGAACTGTATTGTAGCTTAGATTTATGTTTGCAAAAGATTCTGCAGAAACATCCACATGTATACAGTAGTCCCACCGGGGGGGGTGTAGCAGTTATTGCTTCCTTTTTTACCTCATCCTTTGCTACTTTCCTAAAGATATCTTGCTAAATTTGTTGTGTGAACTCCATTTCCCATCAACTCCTTTTACAAGAACAGCTCGACTCAGTCATTCTTAATCCTCTTCCTTGCAATAAATGAGCTGTGAAAAATGTTTCTTTACATTCTTTCTTGGTCTCTCTCTCTCTCTTTCTCTCTCTGTCTTCATCTGGAAGTTGAGTCATGGCTACTGGACTTCTTTTTTGAGAGACAGAAACATTTCGCTGTTCATCCAAACAGACCGATGAAGCTGTTTGGATGAACAGCGAAATGTTTCTATCTCTCAAAAAAGAAGTCCAGTAGCCATGACTCAACTTCCAGATAAACTCACCTGGATGACTGAGAATCTTCACAGACTCTCTGTCTTCATTTTGCTTTCAGCTCAAGCCTGGAGTTTCTGCCAGATATTCAGTATGCATTTGGCCTGCCTTTCCATCCCCAGTATCAGCAGCGATATCCTCAGGAAGAGAAGATTCTCTCCTTAGCCATCATGCAGTACTTAGCCAATTTTGTCAAATCTGGGTAGGTATTTCAAGCGCTTCTGTTTGCTGTTATCCTGAGTGTTGTACAAAGCCTTTGACCCCCCTTTTCTAAAAGCATCTTTGTGGCTCACAATGAGCTTTCCAGAAGGTCACGAAAGCGAGAATCAACAAACTCAAAAGAAATATTCAGGCAGGTTGGTACTCAAGAAGGCTGAGGGGAAATATGATAGCTATGTTTAAATTAGAGATGGGCACGGAATGAACACTTTTTCGTTTCCATTACCATTTGTCGTTTCCGTTATGTAACGAAATGACAAACGAAAATTGTGATGAAAATGCAACGAAACAAACAGAACCACGAAAATTGAGGTCGTTACGTTTCATTTCCGTTAATGGCAACGCGCAATGAAATGAGCTGTTTTAAATGTTAAAAAACACCCTGGACATCCGTAAAAATGCAGCGACAATTATTTATATTGTCTGATAATACCTACCAGGGGGGTTGGGGTCCTTAAAACGTTTGTTTTAGTCTTCTCCCATCGCGATGTATTTTTCTTTTCCCTTTAAAATGGATGTCAGCACCAGCCACAAAACGGAGGCAAGCCATGTGATGGGATCATATTCAACCAATAGCATGCCTAGGTTGCAGACTGGGCGGGCAGGTCTGGCAGCCACAGAGGACATAAAAAGCTATGGCAGCCCCCGTCCTCCTTGCAGTCTCTGGTGGGAGTTAGGGTGGGATTGCTGTCTCTGCGACTCTACCTTCAGTCCTGCAGCCTCCCTGTGTGCGTGCGTGCGTGCTGCCTACCTCTCGGTGGGTACCCTCCCTTGCCCCGCAGTGCAGTCACTCTGCGGCTGCCTTGCACCCTGGGCAACGCCCGCCACTGCCTTTGCAGCCTCCCTGCATACCTAGTCTATACTGTGTCTCTGCCAGCATCCATTTTTTTAGTGTTTTCCCTCTGGTCTGGGGCGTTGGGGGATGCCTGCACACGGAAGTGCTTTAAAAATTGCGCAAAAAGCGGGTAGAAACGACAAACGAAAAAATGAAAAACGGTAACGAATTTTTTCAAAAAATTCGTGACAAACGGAAATGAACGGAAACAGACCTCTCAACGACAAACGAAAAACCGAAACACCATTTTTCTGTTTCATGCCCATCTCTAGTTTAAATATTTGAAAGGATGTCATATTGAAGAGGGAACAGGTTTGTTTTCCATGGATTCAGAGACTAGGAGTCGCGGCAATGGTTTCAAACTAGAGGAAAAGAGATTCCATTTGAACATTAGGAAGAACTTCATGACATTTAGAGCTGTTTGGCAGTGGAATATGCTGCCACAAAGGGTGGTGGAGTCTCCTTCTTTGGAGTCTCCTTCTTTTAAGCAGAGGCTGGATGGCCATCTGTCGAAAATATTGTGATGGGGTTCCTGCATGGCAGTGGGTTGGACTAGATGGCCCTTGAGGTCTCTTCCAACTCTATGATTCTATGATTCTATGAAACTTTAGTGTATTTTGTTGATTCACCCTTTCATCACCTTACGGGAAGCTCATTGTGAGCCACAAGTATGCTTTGTATATGTATTCATGTAACAAAGTTAAGGGGCCCAGTGTGATATATTGCATAGTGTGATGGACCAGGGTTAAAATTTATATTTGACTATGCAAAATCACTCAGGAGGGGGAAACTAGTAAAACTTTTCCTGAAATCCCTCATTTACCCTGAAAGGCCTCTTAGGGTTTCTATAAGTTAATTCTGACTTGACAGAAAATCAGATATGTTAAGTTAAGATGACATAACATAACATAACATAACATAACATAACATAACATCCCCAATGTGTGGCACCGGTGAAGAAGGCCAATTCCATGCTAGGGATTATCAAAAAGGGGATTGAAAATAAAACAGCCAACATTATAATGCCTTTATACAAAACAATAGTAAGGCCGCATCTTGAGTATTGTGTACAATTCTGGTCACCGCATCTCAAGAAAGACATAGTGGAACTGGAAAAGGTGCAGAAGAGAGCGACTAAAATGATTACTGGCCTGGGGCACCTCCCTTATGAAGAAAGGCTAAAATATTTGGGCCTCTTTAGTCTGGAAAAAAGGCGCTTGAGGGGGGATATGATTGAGACATACAAAATAATGCAGGGTATGAGTAAAGTGGATAGAGGGAAGCTCTTCTCTCTCTCCCAAAATGCCAGAACTAGGGGACATACACTCAAATTGAGGGCTGGGAGAGTAAGAACTGACAAAAGAAAATATTTTTTTCACCCAGCGCGTTGTAAGTCTATGGAACTCCCTGCCACAGGATGTGGTGATGGCATCTGGCCTGGATGCCTTCAAAAGGGGATTGGACAGATTCCTGGAGGAAAAGTCCATCACAGGTTACAAACCATGATGGAGATGTGTAATCTCCAGGCTTTAAACCAGGGTACTTCAAGGGCCAGATGCAGGGGAGTGGTATCAGGAGACAGATATCTAGTCTCATGCGCTCCCAAACGCATCTGGTGGAGCCGCTGTGAGATACAGGAAGCTGGACTAGATGGGCCTTTGGCTTGATCCAGCATGGCTCTTCTTATGTTCTTATGTTCTTATAACATAACATCTGTGAAAATTCTCAGTTATCCCAGTGAGTTTTTCTGAAAGTTGAGTCATGGCAACTGGACTTCTTTTCTTGAGAGACTGAAACATGTCACTACTCACCCAAGCTGCTTCATCAGTATGAGGGAAGTTAGTGGTGATTCCTCCATTTTATAGTTCATCTTCATTTCATATACCCCTGGTCTGAATAGGCTTATAAGTTGGACGGTGTCCTGAATACGTTCATTAGATGGACAGTGACCTAAGGTGCATGCATAGATGGGACTTCCATACAGAACATAAAAAATCCTTTCCTGGATCAAGCCAGCTCCCATCTAGTCTGAAGTCCTACAAAAGCCAATCACAATAGTCTGAGAAGCTGCAAATGAGACGTACAGGTGGCACTTTTCTCCATTGTTTGGAGCTATGTGGCACATGGTATTTTGGGATATACTGTAGGACCACATGGAAGTTCTTTCTGGTTATCACTACTAATAAGTATGGATAGAGCTACTCTTTTTGAAGTTAACTTTTTTTCCATAACATCCGTCTCCCTTTGAATTGGGCTTGGTTATGACACAAAGGTGGGCGCCTGTCACACTCAAATAAAAAAAAGTGTCCTAAGTAAACCAATCGTATTGAAAAGAAGAAATATGCATTGATCTTCTTGCATCTTAACACTTGTTACATGAGCTGTGACTACTGCATCCTAGGTGGATGAAGCATAAACCATTTCTGTTCCTTTTCTTAGAAACCCCAACAGTCCTTATAAGTTTGCCAGAAAAGTGACAGGGATTGCATCGCCCTGGCCCATGTTTCGAGCAGACGCTGGCGGAGACAATTATAAGGAATTTACTGCTTCCTTAGAGAACCGTAAACAGCTGAAGAAAGCAGAATGTTCATTTTGGTCTGATTATATCAAGCCATTCAAAGCTTCAAGAAGTTGTAAGTTCATTACCTGCCATTTCTCTGTCTCTCCCTCTCTGTCTCTGTCTCTCCTCTCTGCAGATTTTTTTTTAAAAAAACATAGTCTTTTGTAGCAATCTGCCCCTTTGCTTTGAGCGGCATTAATCTGATCTTTCTGCCATCTATGTCATCTCAAATACAGTCTTTCTCTTGCTGCTATAGGGGTTCTTTCGTTCCCATTTTTAGTTGCATGGTGATTGCTTTTGTTTTTAATTGAACTGTTTAATTTTGGCTGGTGGGCATATCATGTATTGCCTTGGATCCGATTAGTGCGAGGGAAAAGCAAAGCAAAATGTGCAGCTTAAATACTGCCCCATAATGTGTAAAGTCTGGGCAGTTTACAATTTCATTATTAGACTACATGTTGCCCCCTCCAAACCACCCAGCAAGCTGGGTATCCAATTTCCTAATATTGGAAGGAAGGAAGGAAGACTGAGAGACCTGGGACTGAGCCTGGGTTATGAGCAGAGTTTCGGCTGCAGTAAAGCAGTTTAACCTCCTTCTTTGGAGGTTTTTAAGCAGAGGCTGGATGGCCATCTGTCGGAAATATTGTGATGGGGTCCCTTGCATGGCAGGGGGTTGGACTAGATGGCCCTTAAGATCTCTTCCAACTCTGTGATTCTATGAACCACTGTGCCACAAGGTTCAAGGTCACACACAGTTCTTCATAATTTTATATGAATGCGTATTTTATTATGCTTGTATTTTATTTTGTTTTTTGTTTTGTTTTTTAAATTGATTTCTGTGTTGTTTTCTATTGGGGTTCGATTGTTGTGTTGTCACCTTGGAGATGTGCTGTAAACCACCCAGAGTTCCCTATGGGAAAATGGGGCGGTTAATACGTTCAAATAATAAATAAATAATAATAAATAAGAGAGAAAATCCCTTGTATGAATTCAATTATGCGAGCCCAGGGAGGAGAGCATGAAAGAGGGTGTGGATCACGCCCATGCATTTGTAGTTAAAGTAAAGCAGTTGCTGCTGCATCTTTTAAAACCAATAAAATAAAAAGCAAGCTGTTGAACCTCAAAGGTTCTCCAGGACAGAAGACTCATACTTTCATCTAAGAACTTATTTAAAAAACACACACACACACCACATTCTTAGTGTTTATTGCAGGGGAATGCTTTGCTTGAGACTTACTGCCAGTAGAGTTATGGGCTAATGGAATTAACATTGAATATTCTATCATCCCCTTGCAGTGGAATCTGCAGGCAGGCTATTAAATAAGAATTAGTCAGCCACAGCATTCCCAGACAGCTGCTTAATGTGAGAGAATAATTAGTGGAGCATATTGGGTGGAGGCTTTTGCCTCCCTAAGAAATGAGTGCTTTCATCAGCTTTCCCCTGAGTGATGCATCTTTGTTGGGTTACAGTTTCAGGCGGAAGAGAGCCGCTTGTGAGTGGAAGGCCCACCAGGGAATCTACTGCGATTTCGAAAGCTTCTCAGATGAAGCCATTGGACGATCAAGTGGCCTACGGCAAATAGAGCCTCTTGCGTTCGTCTGCTTTGGAACTAGGCGGAGGAAATCAGGATACTCTCTGTCTTCCTGGGAAAAGCATTTTACATGATCATAACGATGCACCTGTTCTCGATCCATGTCTCTTAAGGCTCATATTGCATAAGACAGGCAGTGTTGGAAGCAGCCTATAGAGCAAAATGATGTATAAGCCAAAACGTTACATGTTGCCTCGTTGGATTAAATATATCAAATATCAATGTGTCAGCTTGTAAGCACAGCACTCAATAAAATGTCAAAACGCTTTTCAAAGAGACGTCTGTGTTTTGGACAATTCTGAAGGTGTCCCACCTGTCAGTCGCCTGTGTTGCCTATATTTATGCGCAGACTCCTCTTGACTTGCTCAAAAACGGGGGATTGTGTAGCCCTCTGAATGTGGTAGGATCACAGCTCTACTCATTTGTCATTATTGGTAGCTAAGGATGATAATTTAGGATGATGGTTAGTCCCGGGCCGGCTGCTGATAGTCCAAGAATCCATTAGCTGATAGGGCCAGTGGCCATGCGTACCTCTGGTGGGAACTGTAACCCCCTGAAGTAATATTTTGAAGCTCTGGTAGAAGACTTGAAACTTCTTCTGATTAACTGGACCCACTGATCTACAGACCAACTGAAAATCTAGTTTGAGACCTCTTAACATCCGTCACAAAGTACGAGCAGCACAGCCAACCTCAGTCAACAACCAGCTGTTCTGGTGTGAATCATCTTGAATTTACAAGTGCTTCTCTGTTTATTCGCAGATCTACATTAGTGTACCTTATCATTCAGAGTTATTATATTCTGTAGCCTCGACATTACCAAAGAAGGAATATTTTCAGAGACCTAACACACCAAGAAAGATGTGCAGAATTGTATACATGGTGGCCAAAATCCTCTTGCATAACCTTTTTCTAAGCAAATGGGACAAAGTTATCATCTGGTGATGGGAATATTCACTTTAAGTTAATCGAAGACTTTCTATTCCCCACCACCACCCCAGTTAAGATTCTAGTAAAGTTCTTTCTCTTATTTGTTTAAGATCTAGCTTTTAATTTGGTGGAGCAAATCACCCCAGTAAAGTTCTTGCTCTTATTTGTTTGAGATCTCGCTTTTAATTTGGTGGAGCAAGTCTGTCATGCAAGTCTCCATCCCTACGATCTGCAATGCTATAATCCAAAAAAATATGTGCACCACATGACCTCTTGTTTTCAAACCACTTGTGTTGACAAATCTGGTGAACCACATCTTGAAATCCCCTCTTGACAAAAATACGCGAAACCTAGCCCTTCCTCTCTGAAATAACAAAAGTAGGATTTTCCCTCCACTGTGAGTCTCACAAGAGCGAGAAGGAGCAAGAACACAGAATCCCACTTCCGCCTCTCCTGCTGCCCCCTCAGGCAACAACAGCCTCCCTAAATATGTCTGTAGAAGCTGTTTTTCTGCCATCAAAGGACTTCTGTTGTGAATGATCTAAAGCGAACAGCTTGTTTGTTTCCTTGAAGCTCTCTTGCGACATTCTTTTGACTGTGGTTCATCTGAGTGGAAGTATAACCACCAAAACCCAGAGAAACTGTCATGGGCAGAGCATGCGTAATTTTTTTAATTAAAAAAAACCTATTATTTGATCTTTATTTTCTGCTCTCCTGCAAGAGGTGGATGGACTTGACCCATCTTTTTAAAAAAGGAAGGAGGGGGGACCCGGGAAACTACAGGCCAGTTAGCCTTACATCTGTCCCAGGGAAGATGGTGGAAAGCCTCATCCAAGAGAAAATCTTAAAACACCTAGAAGAACAAACCTTGCTGAGAGAAAATCAGCATGGCTTCTGCAAGGGTAAGTCTTGTCTCACAAATCTTTTAGAATTTTTTGAAAAGGTCAACAGGCATGTAGATTTGGGTGAACCGGTGGATATAGTCTATCTGGATTTTCAAAAGGCTTTTGACACAGTACCTCACCAGAGGCTGCTGAGAAAATTGCACAGTCAGGGGATAATAGGGCAGGTCCTCCTATGGATTGAGAACTGGTTGAGATCCAGGAAACAAAGAGTAGGTGTCAATGGGAAATTTTCACAATGGAGAGAGGTGAAAAGTGGTGTGCCCCAGGGATCTGTCCTGAGACCAGTGCTTTTCAATCTGTTCATAAATTACCTGGAGACAGGGATAAGCAGTGAGGTGGCCAAGTTTGCAGATGACACAAAACTTTTCCGTGTGGTAAAAACCAGAGAAGATTGTGAAGCGCTCCAGAAGGATCTCTCCAAACTGAGGGAATGGGCTACGAAATGGCAAATGCGTTTTAATGTAGCCAAATGTAAAGTAATGCATATTGGGGCAAAAAAAAATCAAAATTTTATCTATCAACTCATGGGCTCTGAGTTATCCGTGACAGATCAGGAAAGAGATCTTGGGGTGTTGGTGGACAGCTCCATGAAGGTGTCTCCCCAATGTGTGGCAGTGGTGAAGAAGGCCAATTCCATGCTAGGGATTATCAAAAAGAGGATTGAAAATAAAACAGCCAACATTATAATGCCATTATACAAAACAATAGTAAGGCCGCACCTGGAGTATTGTGTACAATTCTGGTCACTGCATCTCAAGAAAGACATAGTGGAACTGGAAAAGGTGCAGAAGAGAGTGACTAAAATGATTACTGGGCTGGGGCACCTCCCTTATGAGGAAAGGCTAAAACATTTGGGGATCTTTAGTCTGGGAAAAAGGCGCCTGAGGGGGGATATGATTGAGACGTGCAAAATAATGCAGGGCATGAGTCAAGTGGATAGAGGGAAGCTCTTCTCCCTCTCACAAAATACCAGAACTAGGGGACATACACTCAAATTGAGGGCTGGGAGAGTAAGAACAGACAAAAGAAAATATTTTTTCACCCAGCGCGTTGTTAGTCTATGGAACTCCCTGCCACAGGATGTGGTGATGGCATCTGGCCTGGATGCCTTCAAAAAGGGATTGGACAGATTCCTGGAGGAAAAGTCCATCACAGGTTACAAACCATGATGGAGATGTGTAATCTCCAGGCTTACAACTGGGGTACTTCAAGAGCCAGATGCAGGGGATGGGTATCAGGAGACAGATATCTAGTCTCGTGCGCTCCCAAACGCATCTGGTGGGGCCACTGTGAGATACAGGAAGCTGGACTAGATGGGCCTTTGGCCTGATCCAGCATGGCTCTTCTTATGTTCTTATGTATCTTGGATTTGGAAAGAAGCATTACGAGACCTTGTTATGCAGACCAATGCTTCCCAATTATGGGTCCTCAGATGTTCTTGGACTACAACTCTCAGAAATCCTGGCCAGCATAGCTAGTAGTGAAGGCTTCTGGGAGTTTTAATCCTGGAACACCTGGGGATGCAATATTAGGAACCCCTGCTATAGACCTTAAGAACTGAGATGAATGCAACCCTATAAGTAGTCCACTCCGGTATTAGTTCGATTAAACTCAACTCTGGGAGACATTTCAGTAAATCTGCAAGGTTCCAGCAGAGAAGCTCTTTTGTGGTTCAAATTATTGCAAGGTCGCTGGTCCTTTATTCCCACTGCTGTGAGACTCTTCAACTCTACAGTTTAACATATTCATATGGGATATACTGTAGCTTCTCTTTATATTTATTTTTATATACAAATTATATACAAATTTTTATATACAAATTTTTAGTGTAATATTTGTATATTGGGTTTCTTATTTTATTTAATCTCTATTAGCTATTTTGTTTTCTCTCTCACACACTTTCCCCTTTTTGTGCACCTAGCCATCTTTATTTGTTTTTTATATTGGGAGCTGTGTAACAAGTAAATTTCCCCAGATGTGGGATCAATAAAGATTTATCTTATCTTAAGGAGACTTTTTTTTATAATCACACCGGAGAGCATGCTTTGGTCATCCTTCTTCATACTCCAGTCCAACAGCAAAGAGCTGACAACCATGTTTCATTTCATTTTCAAGATGCACTTGCTGCTTTTCATGACTTCCTCCATTTCCAGTTCAGCAGCATCTGATTCCCTGAGATAACAAGAGAGAATGTGAAAGCAGGGAGTGGGTCCTAGCCTTGTTGGAGAAGAAGGCCCTTCTGACATCACAGGAAGGGTGTCCTTGTGACATCCGGCAAACCTCTTCTCACTCAGCCAATGACTTTGTGTTATTATCAGTCAGGAATGAGTAGAGATAAGTACTCAGGCTTTAAAGTCATCTCTCAAAAGAGCCTTCTCTATCACTTTGTGTCCTGAGATTTGTCTCTTGGGTTGCAGATTGAAGGAAGCACAGCAATTTCCTGAAATATCAGCCATGGATCCTAAGGTACAATGGCACAAGAGGTGGTTGTTTTCAATTGAATGTGTAAAAAGGCCATCGTGACCAACTTTTCCATCTCTAAATGTAAGGAAATGCCAGACTTCTGTGTTGGGTGAGATAACTCCTGTACATAACATGGAAAAGACTTAGGGCCTTTTCACACGACCCCTAAACTCCGTCGCAAATGGCTCCCAGCTCCGGAGCTTACAATTGTTTTCCCAACAGCTCCGGACTTTGCAGAAAATTAAGTGCGACCACGCCCACCTAAGCGCGTCCCAGCGCACTTTTCATGTACCTGCTCTCGGAGTGTGAAAATCCCTGATGCGGATTTAAGGGAGTGAGTGCCGGGCTCTCCTCGCTTCTGTATGTTGTTGTTTTTGCCTCCCGCCCCTTTAAGAGAAGGAATCAGGATGACGACGGGGCTCCGGGCGGGTTCGGAGGTGAGCTTGCATTTTTTCCTCTCTTTTTTCCTCCCTCCCCTCACGCAGACAGGAGCAAGGAAGTGCGGAGGGGTGGGGACGTAGGAAGAACAACGAACTCCCAAGATCTCTGGTCCGAATTTAAGTGGCCAGCGGATCTTAGGGGTCGTGTGAAAAGGCCCTTAATCTGTGGTCTAGATTGCTCTTTGGAAGGTGAAGGAAGAATGGGGGCTGGCAGTGGCTGGTAGCCCTGGTTGTGTAGATTAAACTTGAACCGTCAGGATGAGAACAAAGGATGGTGGTGATGGAGAAGGCTGTGTTTGAAAAACTTCAGAATTTTCACAAATGAGAAAGTGGAGGTGGATTCTTGTGTGGAGGCTGTTTTTTGCTCTGTTCACACACTTCTGTGTGTGAGCCCACACTTCTATGAGTAGTTAGGTTTAAATCAAAGCCACCAAGAATCACCATTCATTCTTTGTGTAAGTGAACTTGTCTTCTGCACAAGAACCATTCACAAAATCCTGTCCAGAGTTTGTGATCAATTACCCTTCTCAAACACACACACACACACACACACACACACACACACAAATGACACACACAAACGTCCATGCATGCTGACTCCATAACAAGTGCCTGAGACTGCCAGAAGAGCTTAAAACTTTCCACATTCTTCTCCAGTAATAAGTGAAACAAGAGCCCATTTAAATGAAGACTGGGTTGTAGAATTCTCAGCTTGTTTGTTTTTCTCTCCTTTGAATAAGAAATCCAGACAGATCCCGTCACTCCACATTAATCCCTGGTTCCTCAGGCAGGAGAGCATCAATGTGACAAATAAGGCAACAGAAGAAAGCAAACCTGAAGTGAAGACTCCAGGCCTGCCTCCAAAAAGCAAAAACAAAAAATGTTCCAAAGGAAGGATTTTAAGTAAATGCTTAACACTTCCATTCAATTGAATGGGACTCAAAAGCACATCACGGGATGGATCACTCTGAAATAGAGGTTATGACGCACCTTTCCCCAACCTGGCACTCTATGGATGTCCAGGGCCTTCCCTGGGATGATGAGAGGTCACTAGACTGTGGGAAGACTGGTGCGTAAGAACATAAGAGGATGCTAACCTTCTGACCATGAAGCGGATAGTAGACATTTTGCCTTGTTCTCAAGCCACCTGATGGGGTAGGAAGGAAGGAAGGAAGGAAGGAAGGAAGGAAGGAAGGAAGGAAGGAAGGAAGTGGAATAGGAGCTCCAATATTTCCAAGCTTGGAAAAATACGTCTGTGAAGATTCTCAGTCATCCAGGTTCGTTTAACTGGGAGTTGAGTCATGGCTACTGGACTTCTTTTTTGAGAGATAGAAACGTTTCGCTGTTCATCCAAACAGCTGTTTGGATGAACAGCGAAACATTTCTATCTCTCAAAAAAGAAGTCCAGTAGCCATGACTCAACTCCCAGTCAAGCTTGGAAAAGTGACTTTTTGAAATACATTTCCTAGCATCTATTAGTCAGCATTGCCCCTGAACTATTCCTAACCCATATCCAGCACTCAGAAACATTCCTTTTTGGACTATGTATCCCTGCAGCTGGCTCTGGGACTGGGAGTTGTAGTCCAAAATAGGGAGCATTTCCAGGTTCTGATCTTGTCCAGCTTCCTAGGTATGGCAGATCATTGCCTGTCATCACTCCCAATATTACTTTCACATCCATGTACCCTCTGTCTTGTTTCAAGTGTGAGACAGCAAACAGGCTAGAGTGGTCAGCGGCATCAAATGCAAAAAAGTGTCTGGAATTTCTCTCCCAATAGCTGGAGAGGACAAATATCTGGCTCTGAGGAGCCTTTTCTCAGAGGAAAGCCAAGCAAAGTGTTCTGCTTATATACTGCCCCATAGTGCTTAAGTACTCTCTGGGTGGTTTACAATTTAATGATGCAGGCTATACATTGCCTCCCCAGCGAGCTGGGTACTCATTTTACCGACCTCAGAAGGATGAAAGGCTAAGTCAACCATGAGCCTGCTACCTGGGATTGAACCCCAGGTTGTGAGCACACTTTCACCTGCAGTACAGGCATTTAACTACTGCACCACGAGCAACTTAGGAATGATAGGTTCTAGGGCAGAGGTTTGAAAGATACTTTTTAAAAGGAACTAGTTGCATTATGTGCTCTCATTACAATCCCATCAGTTACAAAAATGGTTTGCCCATGAGTTGTGTTGCCATGTCCACCCAACTAGCAAAATGCACAGAGATACCCTCTGGTTCCACCTAGAGGTCACATGTGATACTGCACCTTGAAAATGCTCTTGAAGATGTGACACAGAGTAGTGCTTCCACAACTGAGGATTGATAGCAGCAGCATGAAATTAAACTTGAAAAAATTCTCAATATTTTTTCAATTGGTAATTTTGTTGTTATGGAATATTTTTTCAAAAAAAAATCAAGGATAAGAAAAGTTGCATCCCTAGTTCTTTGTCCGTTCGGATTTCTTATTCCCGTGCTTATGCATTTTCCCTACACTGAAAAGTTCATGCCTGCTCTTTTAAGCTGATATTTGAAAACCTTTTTTGGACTTCAACTGAACAGCTTTTGTGCTTTCTATTAGTTTTTCAGCTGGCTGATTTCAGTTGGCTAAGGAAGTCTATGAGCAGAACAAGGTGATTCAGACTGGCAGGACAGTTGTGGATGGAAAAAAGGCTGGGGATTCCAGGTTTCCAGGTTATGTTATACACATTGGAATACTTCAGAAAGAGAGGAGACTATTACTGAAGTAAAATTCATTATAGGCTTGGTCATCAAAGGTACAGGAGGGAAAATAAGGATTTTTGAACAGAAAGTCTATAAAGCAGGCCAGCTGAAGGCAATCTTTTGCACAGCTGTTCACCCACAGTCAGCCTTAATTTTAGGTCTGCTGAAGCAATCCACTCAAGAATCAGATGATGATGGACAAACATCATCATGTTCCTGCCCAGCCTTGAACTTCTTCCTCTCTTTGAAGAACAGATCTGTGTAATCTACCAGCCTTGAGATGGTATATTATCCTACCATCTCAACTGCAGAAGGAAAGAACAAAAACATTGATGCATGCCGAGCTGTCCCTACCTAGGACTTGGTCAGGACATCATTAACTCTCCCCGACTCCTGTATCCATTGACTCCAAATGACCTTGTTCAGCTAGGTCTATGGACACAGTGAAATGGAATGGAATGAAGTCCAGGATTCTCTCCCGGTGCCTTTCCCAGGGGCACAGTTATCAGCAGTAGTCTCTGGACCATCACAATATAGTCTGGACCCTGAGTGGACTCCACAGCACCTCATCAGGCTTTTATCTCCACCTATGAGCCTTACTTCACATCCCTTTCATCCCTCTTTGCTGTCCCGCTTGGGACCGGTACGGAAAAAAACTTACTTTACATCCATAGCTTGATAGCAGAAACTCATCTCGACCAGGCCCCCAGAAAGGGGAACAGAGCGTGACAAGTTGTACCTGGCCCTGGGCTGGGGAATTCTCTTGTCACACTTTGTTCCCGGTTCCTGTTCAGAGACAAGGGACATGAAGTAACAATAATGGCTGTTTCCCCCTTTTGCTCTAGGAATACTCCGACAACCGAGAAAGCCGACTGGAACTCCTGCACCCGGCGGCTCTTGAAGAGACAGGCGGAGAGCCACTGTCAGGCATAGGTCCATCTTCCTCGGGTCCTGGAGGTGGGGCTGAGCTCTCTTTGCCTGCTCGCCTGCCAGCCCGGAGACGGCTGAGTTCAGGGCGAGGGTGCCTCGGCCCACCACTGCTGCCACCACTGCCGCCGCCGCTCGGCCAAGGCAAGTGGTGACGTTGCAGCCACCTGGGATCACCTGGCTCCTCATGCCGGGCCTCCTGAGACACTGTGCGCCCACAGTGGGGATGCAAAATATCAAAAAACTGAAGCCCGACATTTTTTTAAAAGGCTAAACGAAGCCAGTAGCATCTATTAGTCAGCATTGTCACGAAGTAGTTGTCACGAAACAAGGACGTGAAGTAACAGTTGTCACAATACAAGTAATCACGCCCGTGGGTAAACGAAAACAGGGACTGAACAGGGTCAAAACCACGTGACTACGAACAATGCTGTCATGGAACGAACGTAATCAAAGGATGAGGTAGGACGTGAAGTAACCGCCTATGAGAATCTTCGCAGGGGGGCCAAAGGTGGAAACACAGATAACTTAAGCTTAACTTATATCTGCAGCCAAGATCTGGTTCATTTCAGTGGATTTTCCACCACTTCTAATGCAATTTAATGCAAAAGGCAAGAATCTGCAATCATAAGATAACCATCATAGTTCAAGTGAATTTGGGTCCTACATGGAGCAATTTTTGAAAACTTTAAGGATTTCTTTGGATGGGAATCAGTCCCTCAGATACTATGCAAAGCCCTCAAATATACTGTCTGTGTGATGCAGTGGAAACATAGCATAATAGGGATATTCCATCAAACAGGAAGCTTATTTGGAATGTGCTGAAATATAGGAATTATATTATTTGTATCCCAGCACTGAACCCATGCTAAATGCTCTCTTCTCTTCTTACTCCCCACAGGGTCTGTCTTACTCTAAATAGCCTTAAACACATACTTTTCTTCCTTCCTTTCTTCTTTAGTGGTCAGGGAGGATGAAAAATGAAACACTCTATAATTATGCTGAGGTTTGGCGGTGTGAAGGAAGAATGCAAACATAGCTTTGTGGGATGTCTTAAAAAGTTGCAAGGGAATGCAAGGGATGCTTGTCAAATTTGCAGATAACACAAAACTGGGTGGAATAGCTAATGCCCTGGAAGACAGTAACAAAATATAAAATGGTTTTGGTAGGCTGGAGCACTGGCCTGAAACCAACAGAATGAAATTTAACAGGGAAAAGTGCCAAGTATTCCACCTAGGAAGAAGAAACCAAATGCACAGTTAGAAGATGGGAGACAACAGGCTCCTCCATACAAGAAGGCTCTTGTAACTCTGGTAGATCATAATATGAGCCAACAGTGTAATGTGGCCACAAAAAGGGAACTGCTATTTTAGGCTGCATCAACAGAAGCATCATTTCCAAGTCCTGTGAGGTACTGATCCCCTTCTAATCAGCACTGATTATGCCTCATCTTTATCACTGTGTCCAGTTCTGGACACCGCAGATGCTGAGAAATTAGAACAAGTTCAGAGGAGGGCAGCAAGGATTATCAGCAGGGTGGAAAACAAGCCCTATGAAGAAAGGAAAAACTTTTTACCCAGCATGTTGTTAGTCTGTGGAACTCCCTGCCACAGGATGTGGTGATGGCATCTGGCCTGGATGCCTTCAAAAGGGGATTGGACAGATTCCTGGAGGAAAAGTCCATCACAGGTTACAAACCATGATGGAGATGTCTAATCTCCAGGCTTAAAACCAGAGTGTGAGCAGTCTGGCTGTCACATGTTGGACCTGTAAAAGCTTCCGGTACTCCAATAACAGACATTGGCTTTGACAAGGAGGTAATTGGCAATTTGTCAAGGTGCTAATTGGCAATTTGAAAAGGTGCTAATTGGCAATTTCTACCTTTTAAAAAATGTGTCCTAAGTGACCTCCTGATACTTTGATTCACTGCTGACTTGACAGCCTTTCTTTTTTTAAAAAAGCAACACTTGGAGGCAAGGGAGATTTGGTTGAGGAGATATGACATCTCTGTGAGTGTCTCTTTGCCTTTGAATCAGATTACATGGCAGAAAACAGAAAAAAAATAAACAAATCAAACAGAGGGACAAATGAAATAAAAGCGAAGTTATGATTAACAATGGTTGTTAGACTTTTTACATCTGAAACTGATGGGGAAATTTGGCTGCATTTGCTGTTTCATCTATGATGTTTCAAGTAATTGCCACCAATCAGCAACCTGCCATTTTGTAGTAAAAGAAATAAAAGATTAAAACTCATAAAGGCGAAAACTGTGTTGGGGAAGGAAACTCCAACAAACCAGATTTTACCCTCTTACAAAATAGCAGCTGTTGTTAGACTTGGCATTTCTAATTTCTCCGAAGCCACGTAGCCACAACTTGCTTCAGCGATATAGTTCCAGGCAGGTTCCCAGGAGATATTTAAGAATGTCATGGCATAGAGGGGAAAAACTGAAACAACCTGTTTGTAAATCATATACACACAAAAAGAAGGCCGATAGATTGTGAGCAGATGAATTATTGGCTCCAACTGTTGGACAGGACCCACAGTACATATTTTATGCTGGGGCTGGGGAAGGGTCTGCAGATCGAATCCTGTTTACATTAATTCTGCTTATCCTCAAAGCAAGCCAGCAGCAGAGACAGCTGACACAAATGGCCTCTCTTTCTAACCTGTTTCTGAAAGAAGGCTCCAGCGTTCAGTTCTCCTGCGATCCGGTCATGAGTGATTGAAAGGGATTAAAAGCAAAGCCATGCTCTGTCCAAATTGATGTTTGTCTTCTAAATAAAGACCTGGTTCATGTACCGATCAAATGTAATCTCTGTTATTGTCTGTTCCTATGGGGAGTTTTCCTGCAAGGCTTAGCGCATTTTGGTCTCCGGAATGTTCTTAATGGAAATGTAAAATCTAATTACAAAAATATTTGTTATTCAAGCTTCCAGAATGGAAAAGAGTACTGCCAATTTGGGGGCTATTAAAAAGGGGTGACTGCTCTAGAAACTCCTAATGGGTTAAAACTAGAAAACGTATAGGTATTTTATCAAGATATCTTTGCAGAGAGAGTCATCTTTGAACTGCAGAGCTGGAAGGGACCTTATGGGTCATCAAGTCCAGCCCAAGTTAAGGAATTACAGCCAGGAATTGAACTTCCAACCTCTAAACCGCTGAGCTACCCAGCAGTTCACAAGTGGGAACCAACTGATATCGACCCTGATAGGGCTTTCATGGAAAGGGAAATATTTACGGAGCAATTTCACCAGTTCCATTCGCCCAGTGAGTTCCCCAGGTGGTACACATGCACATGTACCTGCATGTGAACAGGGCCGGCGCATCCATTAAGGCAAACTAGGCAGTTGCCTAGGGTGCCAAAATGGACAGGAGGCGCTGGCCAGCCTGCTGCCTCCCCGCCGGCCACCTGCCGGCTGGCCCCCCACCGCCCACCGCTGCCCGCCCACTGCCGCCACCCGCCGCTCGCCCCCCTGCCGCTGCCGCCGCTGCCGCAACCCCGCAAAACGCCCGCCACCCCCCTGCCCCCTGCCCCCTACCCCTCACCTAGGGTGCAAAAAAACCCTAGCGCCAGCCCTGCACGTGAAACACAGAATCATAGAATCATAGAGTTGGAAGAGACCTCAAGGGCCATCCAGTCCAACCCCTGCCATGCAGGAACCCCCATCACAATATTTCCGATAGATGGCCATCCAGCCTCTGCTTTAAAACCTCCAAAGAAGGAGACTCCTCCACTCTCCGTGGCAGCATATTCCACTGCCGAACAGCTCTAAACATCAGGAAGTTCTTCCTAATATTCAAATGGTATCTCTTTTCCTGTAGTTTGAAACCATTGCCCCAAGTCCTAGTCTCTGAAGCCATGGAAAACAAACCTGTTCACTCTTCAAAATGACATCCTTTCAAATATTTAAACATAGCTATCATATCCCCCCTCAGCCTTCTTTTTGAAAGGCTAAACATTCCCAGTTCCCTAAGCCCATAACTATTTTAAACTGAAATAAGATACAGGGGCTATGCATTGTTTTATAGGAGATTTGGCATTTCTGAAGGAAGCCTTGGGGACTGAACCCCACAAATGTAGCCCTGAGAGCCCCACAATGACCCACATCTCACACGATACCCACCAATGCTTCAAAGTGCCTTCAATCAACCAAGGCTCTAGGGAAACAGGCACAATATGCAATTCAAAGACAGTGCCTAGTGCAGAAAATCAGCATACCTCCAAGTCCAAGGAAAATTTAGAGACAGTCCAAAGCCTATGGATCTTCTTATATCAAACTCTTTTATCATCAACTCCAGAGGAGTTTTCAGGTTGCTGAATTTCATCTCTGTATTTGGGGGAGGGGGAGTTATGGCTGGCTTTAAAGGAAAAATGTAAAAACGATTAGCACAAGACATTCAGGCTTCTTTGGGTATTTGTACACGACCGCTAAACTCTGCAGCAAATGGCTGCCAGCTCCGGAGCTTACAATTGTTTCCCCACCAGCTCCAGAGTTTGCAGGAAATTAAGTGCGACCACGCCCACCTAAGTGCATCCCAGTGCACTTTTCTTGTACCTGCTCTAGGAGGGTGAAAATCCCCAGGTCAGGATTTAATCTGGTGAGTGCAGGGCTCTCCTAGCTTCTGTTTGGTTTTTTTGCCTCCCGCCCCTTTAAGAGAAGGGGCAGGAGGCAAAAAAAAAAGAAGAGAAGGAATCAGGACAAGGACGGGGCTCCGGGCAGCTTCGGAGGTGAGCCCGCATTTTTTCCTCTCTTTTTTCCTCCCTCCCCTCACGCAGACAGGAGCAAGGAAGTGCGGAGGGGTGGGGACGCAGAAAGAGCAACGAACCCCCAAGATCCCTGGTTCGAATTTAAGTGGCCAGCGGATCTCAGGGGTCATGTGAAAAGGCCCTTTCTTAGTCATCATCTGGAATAATCCCCTCCAAAGGGGTGATCATTATTACACCAGTTTCATGAATACTGTATGTGTATGTATGTATGTATGTATGTATGTATGTATGTATGTATGTATGTATGTATGTATGTATGTGCATACACACATGTACACAGAGTTTCATGCTTATCTATAGATAGATAGATAGATAGATAGATAGATAGATAGATAGATAGATAGATAGATAGATAGATAGATAGATAATGAAGTTGGCCATTTTATTTTCCCCATGCAAATTAAAGGGAGGGGTGGTGATTCCACATTC
Organism: Phrynocephalus guinanensis; assembly: GCA_037367245.1. Classification (NCBI taxonomy): domain Eukaryota; kingdom Metazoa; phylum Chordata; class Lepidosauria; order Squamata; family Agamidae; genus Phrynocephalus; species Phrynocephalus guinanensis. The sequence continues at coordinate 12,273,232 of CM074739.1, read as the reverse complement.
TGAAAACTTATTTGAATACACACAGTCTCATTGAATCAGGTCAGATATAAATAGGGTCAATCTAAAACTCTGGATCTCCAAACTGGCTCCTGATCTAAATTTAGTGGGACCTTGCACAGTTCTGTATTATGCACACTTTGTGTCGCTGACAAACAAAAGTTATATTCTTGCCTGGATGTGCTGGCAAAGACTTTAGTTTCAATGCTGCTTGTCGCGTGCTGAGAAATGAACAGGTGTTTTCCCTCAAGGATGGGATGGAGCAAGTTCTAAGGACGTATGGTCACAACTGGCCAGCTTCATGGGATATTTGCAGGAGGCTGTAAGCCAGGAGGAGAGAGAGGAAGGGTTAGGAGCCTGCCTTGTCCTCATATTAGGAATGTTTTAGACCCGCTGGATGAGGTTTCCAGAGAAAAGACTGAAATGTGGCACATTTGATCCATGCCACATCATAAAGTCCCTTTGCTATGGAGAACAGCTTGAAACAATTTTGTTGCAATCCAGTGAGCTCTGATACCAGATTGCAATGGTAGAGACTTAAGCCCTTTCAGAAAATGAAGCCTGGCCTGGCCTCTGTTTAAAGCAAAGCTAAGTATGTTGTTTAAACACCACCCCATAGTGCTTAAAGCTCTTTCTGGGCAATTTACAATTTTAATTATTTGGGGTACACATACCCCACCCAGTCACCACCACCCCCTCACAACCTGGGTGCTCAATTCACTGACCTCAGAAAGGTGGAAAGTTGAGTCAGTCTTGAAATGGAGTCCACGAACATTTGGGGGACTCTAGGTTGGGAATTACTGCTACCGAAGAAGGATAATTGCAACCCTTGTTTGGAGAGACACCCATGGAAACATCAGGGTGCATCAGTCTCGCCCACAGCCATTCTTTTGACCCAGCCAGCCAATCAGCCAGTGGTAGGGGGTGTGAATGGACGTGTGCATAGATCAATTGTAAAGAACCTTAAGGAATTTGCAACATTATGTTTGCAAAAAAACACCACTTCCAATGGCTAACATGACCATGTAGCTTTAATGTTGCTTTTTAATGCTGTAAGATGTCCCTCGATTCCCTGTTCTCAAACTTGAATAAACCTCAATTGTACTAGACTGTATATTGTCCTTCCTTACTGTAAGCCGCCTTGGGTCCTTTTCTAAGGAGAAAGGCGGGGTAAAAATATTCTAAATAATAAATAAATAAAACATGAGTTTTGAACTAACATTTCTGGTAGTTTTTCGTATTTTTAGCACATTCATGTCTCTGTCAGCCTTTTTAAAAATATTCTTTGAGGAACGAATGGATCCCTTTAAAAAACAAACACCCAGAAATACTCTTAGGGATATTGTTCTGAGAGGACATTTTAGCTTTCCACATTTCAGGTAAAATAATACATAATGATGTAGTAGCACTTGCATCTCTTCTATCTCTGGTTATTGTTAATTTTCATAACAAAAGGATTAGAAATTCTTTAATTGCACTTTAATTTTATCCTAAGAGCAGAACTTTCACAGGGCCAGAAGCAGAGTGAGGTTGCTGCCTCAGGTAATCAATTCTGGTCCTTATAAAAGGGCAGCCAGTTATTAAGTGCTTAATAGATGATTGTCTTTCAACTGATGATTATCTTTCAACTGATGGAGAAAATGTATTTTTGGTACTCTCTGCCTCCTGTGCCAAAAACTAAAATGCTTTTTGTTGGGTAGTCTGCACTTTTACTTAAGTAGGTAACAGGTAACACCTGGTCCTGTACCTCAGGGAGCAAAATATCTTGAGCTGTCCCTGACCTTTGGTTTCTGCTGTGGTTCTCTCCAAAGTATACAGTGGACCCTCATATAACAAGCGGTTAACAGAAAAATCTGCTTAAAGAAAAAAAATTCTGGAGGTAGGGGGGAAATCATTTAACAGAGGCTGCTTTCACATGACCCCTAAAATCCGCTGGCAACTTAAATTCGGATCCCCCCCCCAACCAGAGATTGTGTTGTTTTTGTTCTGCTTCCTGTGTTCCCACCCTCCCGCACTTTATTGCTTCTGTCTGCTGTGAGGGGAGGGAGAAAAAAATGCAGGCTCACCTCCGCCTGCCGTCAGCAGCAGCTAGTTGTAGTAGGACAGGAAGCTCATTAGGGATTCCTGTCTGTAAAGGGAGGAGACAACAAAAACAAACAGAAGGCGGAGGAGAGCCAGGCATTCACAGTTTTAAAATCCGCATTGGAAAATTTTTTACCTCCTCGAGACCAGGTACTTGTAAAATGTTTAAGTGGGCGTGGTCGTACTTTTAAAAAAAAGTCCGCTGCTAGTGGGAAAACAATTTTAAGCCCCGCATCTGCGAGCATTTTGCAGCAGATTTTAGGGGTCGTGTGAAAGCAGCCAAAATCACATATGGGGCGAATCAATCCAACAGAAAAATGCTCACAATTAAGGATTAATCAATTTTCAATGCATTCCTATGGGAAATTTGTACAAAGGAAAATTTGCTTAACAGAATTTCATTTGGACAAATTACTGTATATACTAGAATATAAGCCTAGTTTTTCAGCACTAATTTTTGGCTGAAAAAAGGGGCTCTCGACTTATATGCGGGTCAATACTTTTAGCCACTGAGGCAAGTTCTTGGGTCGGTGGCTAAAAGTCATTTTAAACATTGTGTGCCACTTCTCATGACCCCCCTCTGCATCACAGGGGAGTGGTGCACGATGTTTAAAATGACTTTTAGCCACTGACCCCAAGCACTTGCATCAGTGGCTAAAAGTCATTTTAAACATCACACACCACTCCCTCAGCTCACAAAGGAGGAGCTGCCAGGCCCTGCTGCATTTCCCACCCTAGACTTATACTCGAGTCAATATGTTTCCCCAGTTTTGGGGGGTTAAATTAGGGCCCTTGAGTTATACTCAGGTTGACTTATACTCGAGTATATACAGTAATTCCTTTATACAAGGCATCACTTTACGTGGAAAATGAAGCACTTTTAGAATTTCAGTTCTTAAAATTCCACAACAAGCATGAACACCACCAAACAAACACAATGTTTCCCCTTCTCATCTCCCACCCACCCCCCAAAATCTTCCATTTCTCCCTGAGAGAGTAGGGAGAGGACATGTAACATGGCTTCCTTCCCTAGGGTTTAATTGGAAGGTCAAGAAGTTCTCCATAACTTATGCCCATCCAGATAATCAAAATGTATTGAGAAGCTTCTGAATGCCAAGAAAGAGAGTCTCACAGTCTTGGGATGGCTACGTATCGCTTTGCGGGCCTGTGGTTCTTTCCTTCACTATGAAGAGTCCTGCTCCGTCGATTGCTTTTCTCTTCAGCGTAAGAGCTGAGAGGTGCTGGGAGTACAGCCAGCCTCTTCTTCGGAGTCCAACTTCAGGAACCAAGAAAAAGACCCACTGCCAGGGAAACACATTAGACGTGTTAGAGGATGCAGGGAGTGAAAAGGAAAAGCTGAGAAGGAAAAGGTCTAGCCAAGCTGACCAAGATCCAGGGCAATCAACAACGTTCAGAGCTCCTTTCAGCTCCACTATGATGGTTACTTCACGTCCATTCTTGTCCCGGGAGAAAGTTTGTTGTGTGTTGATGTCAGTCATGGTCACGTGGTCTTCTTCTGGTTCTGTCCCTGTTCCCGTGTACGCATGGGTGTGATGGATGATACCGGCAAGACGGTTACCACACATCCTCGTTCCGTGATGAGATGTGAAATTCCATGCCTTTGTTCCCAATTTTTTTTTCGGCCCGACTTTCCGTTTTTCAATGTTTCAATTCTCCGAAGCCTTGCCTTCAATGCGTTATGGAGCTAAATTTGAGGCATATGTCTTTTAATCTCTCTGCACTGCGTTGCTGACTCCATAGGGAATGTACTGGTGAATGGCACTTCGCACTCTGCCACTAGATGGAGAATGGCACATTGCATGACGAGACTTACTTCACAGGCACTTGTCTCAGAACGAGAAGCGTGACGAGCAGATTCCCAAGGCCAGGGAGGGGAATCTCTCATCCCGCTTAAATCGCAGTTCAGGGGGCGTGGTCGGGATGAACTCCCCTCATCACGCAATGGATGTGCGGTTAGATTACTTCATACCTGTCCCAAGCGGGACCATGAACAGCGATGAGATGAACGTGAAGTATCAGCCTATGTTTTGGTTAGGAGTGCATGAATACAGAAAGCTGCCTTGCACCAGCTCAGACCATCGGTCCACATGGCTCAGTATTGCCAAGCTCTGACCAGCAACAGCTGAACTGCGCTACAGACTGGATTGGCTCCTAATTATGTCAGCAGATCCCTGGTGTTCCTTGGTGACTTTCAACAAACCAAGTTGGATCCTACTTAGCTTCCAACATTAGGTGAGAGCCTGTGCCACCCGATCCATGCAGCCTGTGCTCTTCTAGGTTGCCATTCCAAGAAAGGCCAGGAAGGCATCCATAAGAAAGAAGTCCTTCTCAGTTGTGGCCCCAACTCTTTGGTATAGGCTCCTAGTTGAGCTGAACCTCCTCTCCCCTCTCCCTTCTCTTAAAAGGACATTAAAAACTAGGCTGTTTCAAAATAGATTGTAGGGGCATCCTTGGATAAAGGATTTGCAAGATTTTCATAGAATTGTAGAATCATATAGTTGAAAGAGACCTCAAGGGCCATCCAGTCCAACCCTCTGCCATGCAGGGACCCCCATCACAGGGCTCCCAACAGGTGACCATCTAGCCTCTGCTTAAAAACCTCCAAAGAAGGAGACTCCGCCACCCTCCTTTGTGGCAGCATATTCCACTGCTGAACAGCTCTAACCATCAGGAAGTTGTTCCCAATGTTCAAATTGAACCTCTTTTCTTGTAGTTTGACACCATTACACCGTGTCCTAGTCTCTGAAGCCATGGAAAAACAAACCAATCCCTTCTTCAACATAACATCCTTTCAAATATTTAAACATAGCTATCATATCCCCTCTCAGCCTTCTTTTTGTAAGGCTAAACATTCCCAGCTCCCTAAGCCACTCCTCGTAAGACATTTCCTCCAGACCCTCAATCATCTTGCTTGCCATCCTCTGGTCCCATTCAAGATTGTCAACACCCTTTTGAAATTGGGGTGTACAGAACTGGACACAGTACTCCAGGTGGGGTCTGACCAGAGCAGAACAGAGTGGTACTATCACTTCCCTTGATCTAGACACTATGCTTCTGTTGATGCAACCAAGAATCGCATTGGCTTTCTTGGCTGCCACATCACACTGCTGACTCATGTTCAATTTGTGGTCCATCAAGACTCCCATATCCCATTCACAGGTACTATTTCCAGCCAAGTGTCTCCCATTCTATATCTGTGCAATTCATTCTTTTTACCTAGTTGCAGCACCCTAGATTTCCCTCTGTTGAAATCTATTCCGTTAGCCTTGGCCCAGCACTCTAATCTATCAAGGTCCTTTTGGATTTTCATCCTATCCTCTAGGGAATTAGCAACCCCTCCCAATTTGGTATCATCTGCAATTTGGCATCATTTGCCACCATTTATTCTTTATTTTATTTATTAGATGTTTATACCACACCATCTAGCCCAAAGGCTACTCTGGGTGGTTTACACCATGGAAAAAATACAAATTATAAAAAAATTATAGCAACAAATGAAATGCAAATCTGATCTGGCATTGTATAAAACATAAAGCAAAAGATGACTATAATCAGATATAATTATTAACAGAGATATAATTAAATTAGCAACCAATTAGTTTAACAGACTAGTTGGATATTTTCTTTCCAGTTTAAAAACATATTTTAAAACTTTGGGACCATGTTTTGGTCTTATTTCCCAGAATCCACCAGACCAGCATGGTCACTGAGAGTTAGTTCTGTTTATATTAGAAACCATCAGCAAATAACCGGAGATAAATATTCTCATGGCATCTTGATGGTTTCATTTTACGCTATTAGAGTGTTTTGGTGCCAACATATAGGGGAAATCCTGGTTCAAGAGTATCTACCGGATTTGCCCAGTTATATTCCACTGGAAGAATTAGGGTGTTTGCATTGGTGGAGTGCACTTAGCTTGTTAAAAATGAATTTCTCTACATGGTCAACACATAAAGAGAGTCTTCTTTGTTTTTGCTGCATTTGCTTCCACTGCCAGGAACAAGTTTACTGGGGGGGGAAATAACTATTTTGAAGAAGGAAAATGTTTGTTAGGTGGCTCTTGAAAAGAGGAGATGAAGAACAGAAGGGGTTTTCATGTCATGCACATGGAGAAAACAGCTGTGTTTGAAGATGGCCTCTCTGTTCCTACGCTGGAAAATAATTCAGCAACGGTAGTTTACTGACCACTTTCCTGGGCTCAATAAGAGTTCAAATGTTCAGGACAAGGGATGCAAGACAGGGATGCTGGGGAGTCTTTGTGTCCCAAGTTCAAATCCACATCTTTCATCCCAAGTCCCAAGCCTGAGTCGGAATCTTTGGAACTAAGACCTAAATCCCTGTCAAGTAATGTAACTTTTAACAAAATGTATGTAATATAATATTTAACAGATTCAAAATGGTTTCTGTGTATAAATGCATAATCATTTGTCAAGACACGGGTGAAGAGTGTAATCACATGAAAAGGTCAGAATAATTATATCCAGGTGCCATGGATAACTGCTTAACATTGCCTGCCTATGTTTACTCATGTGATTGGTTTGTATGATGTCTGCCATATTTATTTATTTATTTTATTTATTTATTTATTATTGAATTTATATCCCGCCCATCTTCCCTACGGGAACTCTGGGCGGCGAACATGACAGAGTAAATCAGGAGATACACACAATTGGGTAAAATAAAACACAATAGGGAAACATAATCACAAAATCAGCATAAATTAATAAAACGAATAAACAACTGCAGCAGGGGCGCACCCTTTAATTTAGACCTCACCGCTGCTATGTGAGATACAACCTGATTATTAATTATTGATGGCGGGGGAAAAAAAAAAGAGCTAAGAGAGGGCTAAGCTAGGTCACCGAAGGCCTCGCGGAATAGGATGGTCTTCACCGCTTTACGGAAGGCCAGCAGGGACTCTGCAGAGCGCACTTGGCTAGGGAGGCTGTTCCATATAGAAGGAGCAGCCACCGAGAAAGCCCGGTTCCGAGTACGGGACCGCCTGGCTTCTCGGAGGGATGGAACTTGAAGCGAGTGCGCCCGCGACTGCTGAACCGGTCGGGCCGAAGTTGACCGCTGGGCGATCCGCTCCGCCAGGTAGTCCGGGCCCAGGCCATGGAGGGCTTTATAAACTAAAACCAAGACCTTGAATCTGATCCGGGAGGCAACGGGTAGCCAATGCAGCTGGGCCAGAACCGGGGTGATGCGGTCGTAGCGACGCGCACCCGCCACCAGTCTGGCCGCTGCATTTTGCACCCGCTGCAATCGCCGGAGGAGAGTCAAGGGCAACCCCATGTAGAGAGCATTACAGTAGTCCAGCCTCGAGATCACCAGCGCCTGGACCACTGTCCTCAGGGAGTCCCCGTCTAGATAGGGGCGAATCTGGGCGATCTGGCGAAGATGGAAAAATGCGGTCCTGGCCACGGCCGCCACCTGGGCGTCCAGGGACAAGGCCGGGTCCAGGATCACGCCCAGATTGCGAACCCTCTCCGCCAGCTGGAGGGAAACACCCTCCAAACTGGGGAGGGGGCCCCCATACCCAGACGGGGAACTCCCGAAGAACATCACCTCGGTCTTCTCAGGGTTGAGTTTGAGCCTGTTGGCCCTGGTCCAAGCCATAACCGCCTCCAGACACTGGTCAAGGGACCGGACAGCTTCCACTGCAGAGGTGGAAAAACAGAGATAGAGCTGCGTGTCATCAGCGTACTGATGACAACGCAGCCCAAATCTCCTGATGACCCCAGCCAGCGGCCTTACATAGATGTTAAACAGCATGGGGGAGAGAGACGAGCCCTGCGGAACCCCGCAAGGGAGTGTCCACGGGGCCGACAACTCTCCCCCATGCTGCACATACTGGGACCGGCCCTGAAGGAAGGACCGGAGCCAACTGAGAACAGTGCCCCCGATCCCTACCTCCAGGAGCCGGTCCAGTAGGATACCGTGGTCGACGGTATCGAAGGCCGCTGACAAATCCAGGAGAACCAACAGGGTAGAGCAACCCCTGTCGGCCGCCCGGATTAGGTCATCTTGCAGCGCGACCAGAGCTGTCTCGGTACCCCGGCCAGGCCTGAAGCCGGACTGGCTAGGATCAAGGCACCGCTGTTCCTCCAAGAATGATTGAATCCGCACCGCGGCCACCCTCTCGATAACCTTGCCCATGAAGGGAACATTGGCGATCGGCCGATAGTTGGACAGTTGGTCCGACGTCAGTCCCGGTTTTTTTCAAAATGGGCTTGATCACCGTCTCCTTCAGACGAGAGGGAAAAACCCCCTCGCTGAAGGAGGCGGTGGCGATGGCTGCGGCCCACTCGGGCATGCTCCCTCCGGCGGATTTAATGAGCCAAGATGGGCAAGGATCGAAGGGGGTGGTCGCGGGGCGGCAGTGGGCAATAGCCCTGGAGGCGTCTAAAGGAGAGACAGGCCCAAACTCAACCAGTTGAGGAGAGCGGGGGGGTGCAGGAGCTGGGGATGGCGAGGGAGGGCTAGTGCTACTGGATTCAAAGTCGGCACGGATGGCCTCTATTTTGGATCTAAAAAAGACTGCAAAATTCTCACTACTGAAATCAGTAGGAGGAGGCCTAGCCAGACTAGGATTGGTGAGGTCCCGAACCACCCGGAAGAGTTCTGCCTGACGGTTCGAGGCCTCACCAATTCTCTCAGGGAGTAAAAAGATCTTCTGGCCTCCCTGATCGCTCGGGAGTAGCGCCTAGTCTGGATCACAACGGCAGTCTTGTTATTCGCCGTCCGGCTTTGTCTCCAGATGCTCTCCAGTCTCCTCCGTTCCTGCTTCATCACTCTTAGCTCCGCCGTGAACCACGGCGAAGTGCGAGCTCTGCCACGGAGGAGACGCTTGGGGGCGATTCGGTCGACGGCATCGGCAGCTGACTCAAACCATAGGTTGGCCAAGGCCTCGACCGGATCATCAGCCAGACCACCAGGAAGCTCCCCGAAGGCTTCCCGAAACCGCGCTGGATCAAGAAGCCTTCGGGGGCGGGCCCAAACAAGGGGCCGTTGGTCCCCGCGAGGAGGGGCCGCCCATTGCCAGGGAAAAAGACAACAGGTAATGATCTGACCATGACACAGGTGTGGGAACAATGTCCCGCACCTCCAGATGAGAATCCCCCGACATGGAGGTAAGTACCAGATCCAGGGTATGCCCACTCCTGTGGGTAGGGCAAGAAACATGCTGGGATAGGCTCATGGACGTCATGGTTTCCATGAATTCCAGGGCTGCGCCGGCAGGCTCACCGTCAGCATGCACGTTAAAGTCCCCAACGACCAGGAGCCGGGGGGACTTCAACAGAGCAGCGGCGATGAACTCCGCGAGCACTGGCAGGGATTGTGCTGGGTTGCGGGGAGCACGGTAGCCCAGCACAATGCCAAACCTATCCCGCTGACCTACCAACAGGTGGAGGCATTCAAGCCCCGGAGTCACCAATGTCGAGGCCCTGGTCACTTGAAGCGATTCCCTGTATACAATGGTGACTCCTCCCCCCTTCTGGCCCTCCAACCTGCCCGCTCCGTGAACCAGGAACCCAGGAGGGCACAGCTGGGTGAGCGAAGCCCCCCCCTCTGAGCCCACCCAGGTCTCCGTTATACAAGCCAGGTCGGCCCTGCTGTCAGTGATGGTATCAAAGATGACAGCGGTCTTATTATGGACCGACCTGGCATTAAGAAGGAGGCAGGACAGGTTGGAGGCTCTGGTGGAATGGCTCCCAGGCACGTGGCGGTGAGTCAGAGGGTCAGAACGCGGGACAGGCGCGAGATGCCTGACCCTAGTTCTTCTTATCCGACTAACCCACTGACTCCTAGCGTAACGTCCACGACCCAACACGGTTGGTATATGAGTCCCTGCGTGCATGGTGACCTAGCGGAGAGGAAGAAAGAGAGAGAGAGAGAAAAAAAAAACTTAACTCAAACTAAACTCAAAGCAACCAGATTACAAATAATACAATAGATTAACATAACATTAATATCTACCACCAAGGAAGATGTAACACACCTGGGAGGAAAGCAACCAGGTGGTCCTAGGCTGAGCCAATTAATGCCAAGGTCACATGAATTAGCTGCAGCCTGGCAGGAGACTAACAAAACCTAAACCAAAGCTAAGTCAAACATAGGCAAGTAAATGAAACAGACAACAAAGTAGCAATAATAATAAATAACAATAACAATAAGGCTAAATTAAATAAACGAATAAAATAAAAAATAAGGTAAAATGAATAAAATAGGGAAAAGCAAAGGCATGGCCAGGGCGCTGGTAAACAGGACATCGGGGGAGAAAGGAGGGGGAGCAGATGGATACATAGGGGAAAACCCCCGGGGGGCAGAGATGGAAATGCAGCATATTAAAGATGGAATTGGGCGGGGGGTCGTGAAAAGATGGAAATTACATAGAGGTTACATCAGATTTCCCTCCCAACCCCAGCCTTATCCCCCGTGTGCATGGAGTCTCTGAGAAGCAAAATGCTTGAGACACGGGGATGAGTCCGTGAGACGCGGGCGCAGATGGAAAGAGTCTTCGCGCAGGACTCAAAGCCGGGGGAAGGGGAGGAGAGCCGGTGGCAGATGGGCATACAAGTCCATGGGACGGCCGGCGACATGGATCAAGGATGCCGGCGGCGGGGAGCAGATGGAACGATCCCGGGGACTGCCAGCAATTCACCGGCAGCCGAACCGCCGCCCGAGCCTCCCAGTCCAGCAAATGAGCGACGGCCGATCTGCCGCCCGAGCTCCAGAACCACACGACCGCCCGAGGTCCGGGCTCCAAGAATCGGCCGGATCGAGGAAGCCGACTGACACGGCAAAAGACAAGCCGCCGACATAACGGATGAACGCGGTGGCCGCTCGCCATTGGGGTCCGACGGCTGCGCCCCACCGCCCCTCGGAGCGGCCCGCCGGGGAGAGCAGGGCCATCCAGGGCCAGATGGAACTGGAAAAGTCCCGGCGAGCAGCAGAGGACCATGGCTCCGGCGCACAGAAGAGCTGGAAGGGAGCCAAGATGGCGGTCGCGAGCCGCAATATCTCGGGTCTTCGAAGACAGCCGGGTAGGTAGGTCACAGCACGCTCCAGGTCTCCCTCAGGTCTCCCTCGGGGCATAGGCAGATGGTCAAGGAAGGAGCCAGCACTCAAGGTGGAAGGTGGTGCAAGAGGGGAAGGGACGCTCAGCGGGGCTCAGCCCTCGGTCCTCGGCAGCTCGGCGATAGCGGTAGCGGGCCAGATGTTTGCGTCTCAGGCAGATGTTAAGCCGCCCGCTTTCAGCCGTTCGCTTTCAGCCGTTCGGAGGCTTCAGCGAGCCCGTAAGCCCCTTTAAACCCCCCTCTAGGACCCCCGGTCGTCAGCCCTGGCCAGGCTCAAAAAATTAAATAAAAAACATCGCTACCGGCAGTGCTAGACGAAAAAAATACAAAATCGCGAGGGTGCAATAAGAGCAGAAGCTACTGCCGACCGCCATCTTAAAGTGCATCTCTTATGTATAAAATTTATTATTTATTTATTTATGTTTACATTTTTATACCGCTCCCATTTCCCTGAGAGAACTCTGGGCGGTTCACATAAAAAGCAAGTTAAAAACATGTACATCAATGAGAGGAGATATTAGGCAAGAGGCGTAAAAATTGACAATAAAATGGTAAAAATGACAATAAAAAAACTGAACAGAAATTAGCAGAGGAAAACACTTTGGTACATCCTATCAATCGCCAAAGGCATCCCTGAACAGCCAGGTCTTAAGCAATTTCTTAAAAGCTGCCAATGAGGGAGCCTGGCGAATCTCGCTGGGGAGTTTGTTCCATAGTTCTGGGCCAGCCACTGAGAAGGCCCGCTTGTGGGTAGCTACCCTACGGGCCTCTCTAGGCGTGGCCACCCAAAGCGAGAGAACCACAGAGGATCGGGTTGGTCGGGACAGCTCTGATCGTAGGGAGATACGCTCTGCCAGGTAATCAGGACCCAGGCCATGGAGGGTTTTGTAAACCAAAACCAGTACCTTGAACCTTATTCAGGAGGCAACGGGCAACCAGTGCAGACGAGCCAGAATGGAGGTGATGCGGTCATACCTGCCCGCACCAACCACCAGCCTGGCCGCTGCATTCTGGACCTGCTGCAGTCGCTGAACAAGGTTCAAGGGAAGCCCCATGTAGAGAGCGTTGCAGTAATCTATCCTCGACATGACCAGCGCCTGCACCACTTTCCTCAGGGAGTCCCCATCTAGGTATGGGCGAATCTGGGTGATAAGCCTAAAATGGTAAAAGGCCGATCTGGTCACAGCTGCCACCTGGGAGTCCAGGGACAGGTCCGGATCCAGGACGACGCCCAGACTCCTCACTCGTTCAGCCAGCTGGAGGGCGGACCCGCCTAGACTGGGAAGAGGGACACAATACCTGTCCGGCCCACCCCCAAAGAACAGAACCTTAGTCTTCCCAGGGTTAAGCCGGAGCCTGTTGGTCCTGGTCCAGTCCAGTACTGCAGCCAGACAGCGATCAAGGGTCTGGACTGCCTCCACTGCAGAGTTGGAGAAGGAGAGATAGAGCTGTGTGGCATCAGCGTACTGATGACAGCAAGCTCCAAAACTCTGGATGACCTCAGCCAGCGGCCTCATGTAGATGTTAAAGAGCATTGGGGAGAAAGCCGACCCCTGAGGCACCCCACATGAGAGTGTCCAGGGGGATGACAGAACACCCCCCCCCAAGCTCACACGCTGAGCACGGCGCTCCAGGAAGGAACAGAGCCATCCAAAGGCCAGACCTCCAATCCCAAACTCAGTGAGCTGGCCCAAGAGGATACCGTGGTCGACGGTATCAAAGGCCGCTGACAGGTCAAGAAGGACCAACAGGGTAGAGCAACCCCTGTCGGCCCTCCTCAACAGGTCAACTTGCAGTGCGACCAGGGCAGTTTCAGTCCCATGCCGCGGCCTAAACCCAGACTGGAAGGGATCCAGAACATGATTCTCCTCCAGGAACGACTGGAGACGCAGGGCGGCGACCCGCTCGATCACCTTGCCCATAAAGGGAACATTGGCTATAGGACGGTAGTTCGACATGTCGTCTACAGCCAGGCCTGGTCTCTTAAGAATGGGCTTAACCACCGTCACCTTCAGACGACTGGGAAAAATCCCATCTCTGAATGAGGCAGTGGCAATCACGAAGCCCATTCCGGCATGCTCCCTCCGGAGGTCTTAATCAGCCAGGAAGGGCAAGGGTTGAACGGAGAAGCTGCTGGCCAGTAGCAGCGGCAGGGGCAGACTTACGGCATATGGGGGGGGGGAGGAAGGGAGAAAGGAAAAAAAAAAGGTACTCTAGTCATTATTAAAGGCATCCCTGAAAAGGAGGGTCTTCAATCCTTTCCTAAAGGACGCCAACGTTGGAGCCTGTCTCAACTCCCTGGGCAAGTTGTTCCACATAGGTGGCACCGCCACCGAGAACGCCCGCCCACGGGTACTTGTCTTGCGGGCCTCCCTCGGGGAGATCGTCTGCAACGAGAGGGCCAGAGATGAACGGGTGGGTCGGGCTCGATCTGATTGTCGGTGAAGCCGCTCCGCCAGATAAACAGGGGCCAAGCCATGGAGGGTTTTGTAAACCAAAACCAGTACCTTGAACCTTATTCGGGAGGCAACGGGCAACCAGTGGAGGCGGACCAGGATGGGAGTGATGCGGTCGAAACGACGCGCACCAACCACCAGCCTGGCCGCCGCGTTCTGGACCCGCTGCAATCTCCGAACAAGGTTCAAGGGGAGCCCCATATAGAGAGCGTTGCAATAATCCAGCCTCGACATGACCAATGCCTGTACCACAGTCTTCAGGGAGCTCCCGTCAAGGTACGGGCGAATCTGAGCGATTAACCTTAGATGATAAAAGGCCGACCTGGTCACGGCTGACACCTGGAGCTCCAGGGTCAGACCCGGATCCAGGACGACGCCCAGATTCCTCACTCTTTGCGCCAGCTGGAGGGCGGACCCACCCAGACTGGGAAGAGGGCCACAGTACCCCTCCGGGCTGCCCCCGAAGAACAGGACCTCGGTCTTTCCAGGGTTGAGACTGAGTCTGTGAGTCCTGGTCCAATCCAAAACTGCGGCCAGGCAGCGATCAAGAGTCTGGACGGCCTCCACTGCACAGGTGGAAAAGGAGAGATAGAGCTGCGTGTCATCAGCGTACTGATGACAGCAGACTCCAAAACTCCGGATGATCTCAGCCAGCGGCTTCATGTAGATGTTAAAGAGCATTGGGGAGAGGGACGACCCCTGAGGCACCCCACAAGAGAGTGTCCAGGGAGCCGACAGCTCACCCCCCAAGCTCACTCGCTGGGTACGACCCTCAAGGAAGGAACGGAGCCAGCCAAAGGCCGATCCCCCGATCCCCACCTCCGAGAGCCGCCCCAGCAGGATACCGTGGTCGACGGTATCAAAAGCCGCTGACAAGTCGAGGAGGACCAGCAGGGTAGAGCAACCCCTGTCGGCCCCCCTCAACAGATCATCGTGCAGAGCGACCAGGGCCGTCTCCGTCCCATGATGCGGCCTGAACCCAGATTGGAAGGGATCCAGGACATGGTTCGTCAACCAGACCGTCCGGAAGGCCCCCAAAGGACTCCGAAAACCGCACTGGGTCCAGGAGCCTTCAGGGGCGGGCCCAGATGGACTGGCACAGCTCCCCGTGGGGCGGGGCAGTGAATGATAGGGAAAAGGTCAGCATGACACGGGCCGGGAACACAAATTCCCGACCCCCAGATCGAAACCCACATCAGTGGAGGCAAAAACCAGGTCCAAGGTATGTCCACCACTGGTGGGACTGATGACAAACTGGGACAGGTTCATAGAGGCCATGGACTCCATGAACTCCAGAGCTACACCAGACAGTCCAGGCCCAGCATGCACACTGAAATCCCCAACCACCAACAGGCGGGGGGGACCTCAAAACTGCTGCCGAGATGAACTTGGAGAGTTCTGGGAGGGAGTGTGCCGGGTCGCGGGGAGCACGGTACACGAGCACAATCCCAAACCTGTCCCTCTGGCCCACCACCAGGTGCAGACACTCCAACCCTGGACACACCAACATCGCAGATCTGCTGACATGAAGAGATTCCCTAAAGGCAGGATTGTAACCCATTTTACTTTGGGACTGCTTTTTGGTGAGATGAGCACGTTCCCTACTACTCTGTAATATCTATATATCTATCTCAGGCATGTCCAAACTTTGGCCCTCCAGATGTTGTGGGCCACAACTCCCACAGTCCTTTGCCATTGGCAGTCTAAGCTTAGAATTCTGGGAGTTGTGGTCCAAAACATCAGGAGAGTTGAAGTTTGGACATGGCTGATCTATCTATCTATCTATCTATCTATCTATCTATCTATCTATCTATCTATCTATCTATCTATCTATCTATACTGTGTGTTTTGTCTCGTTGTGTATTTGTGAATGTGTATGTAAATACAAGCTTTTATGCTAAAGTTAAATTTCTGTCCCAGCTTCAAATCTGTACTTAGTAATTATCTTTCCACGCCAATGCATAGCTCTGCTAATCTTTTGAAACATATAAAACCCAACATACTTCTTAACAATCCCACATTCCAAGTCTGAATCCTTATTAAAAACAATCCCCCCCCAAAAAAATACAGAGATGAGTGTGTTGGTTCCAGGTAACAAGTCGTGTTTGAGTCAACAAAAAAATACCGAAGCCAAGTTGCTGATATGACACATCCTACTTGTCAATGAGTCCTACGACTTGATTCAGCAGCAGCCCCAAACCATGAATTAATTTTAGTAGCCCCCCTCTTTGTTCAAGCAGAGCCTCGAGGTGCAGAGTCATAGGGTTGTGGAGTTGGAAGTGACACCACAGGCCATTGGAACTCCTCTGTAGTTGCAGCCTGCCTTACAATTGCACAATGGCTTAAAAACCCATCACCAGCTTCCGAAGCAGCCCATTCCATCCACCACTGCTTACCACCAGGGAAGCTGGCCCTTCAGTTTCTGTTGCCTTAATGTCCCTTCCTATGTATGCTTCCCCTCCCTATTAACTAGAGCAGTGGTTCTCAACATGTGGGTCCCCAGATGTTCCTGAATAGAGATGGGCACAAATTGAAAAAATGGTAAGGCCTTCCTATCTTCCACTGCCTCCCGGAGTTTGGTCAAATCCATATTGGTTGCATCAATGACACCGTCCAAGCATCTCATTCTCTGCCGTCCTCTTTTCCTTTTGCCTTCAATCTTTCCCAACATCAGGGACTTTTCCAAGGACTCCTCTCTCCTCGTGAGGTGGCCAAAGTACTGGAGCCTCAGCTTCTAAACTTGTCCTTCCAATGAACATTCAGAGTTGATTTCTTTCAGGATGGATAGGTTTGATCTCCTTGCAGTCCAGGGGACTCTCAAGACTCTCTTCCAGCACCACAGCTCAAAAGCATCAATTCTGCGGTGATCAGCCTTCTTTATAGTCCAGCTTTCACTTCCATACATCACTACTGGAAAAGCCATAGCTTTGACTATCCTGACCTTAGTTGGCAAAGTGATGTCTCTGCTCTTTCGGATGCTATCTAGGTTTGCCATTGCTTTCCTCCCAAGAAGCAGGTGTCTTTTTATTTCATTGCTGCAGTCGCCATCTGCAGTGATCAAGGAGCCCAAGAAAATAAACTCTGTCATTGTCTCCATTTCTTCCCCTTCTGTTTGACAGGAGGTGATGGGACCAGTGGCCATGATCTTAGTTTTTTTGATGTTGAGCTTCAGCCCATTTTTTCACTCTCGTCTTTCACCTTCATTAAGAGGTTCGTTAATTCCTCCTCACTTTCTGCTATCAGAGTAGTATCATCTGCGTATCTGAGGATATTTCTTCCGACAATCTTAATTCCGGCTTGTGATTCGTCCAGACCTGCCTTTCGCATGATGTACTCTGCATATAAGTTAAATAGGCGAGGTGACAGTATACAGCCTTGTCGTACTCCTTTCCCAATTTTAAACCAGTCAGTTGTTCCATATCCAGTTCTGACGGTTGCTGCTTGTCGCATAAAAACCCAGTAGGGTTTTGCTCGGTGTATTCTGCAATTACATCGTTCATATCTGTCAATCTTGCAGGTGATGCTAGAAGACATGCATTTGTAAGGTGGGATTTAAGTGCAGCATTTGGTTTCCAAAGGTTTTTCCAGTGTAGCTCCTGGAGCAAACACAGTTTTCTCCACACTTAATTTAAAGAAATGGTTTCATCCTATTGGAATTAAAATAACCTAGTGGTTTTTGACCCCTGTGGTTATTGGCCTACCAAATGTACATTGTTGGCTATATTTCTTGGTGGATGCATGATACAAAAGAACCCAGTCGGCATTACTTAATGTTTGTGATGTTATGCTTGAACTGGCTCTGAGTGACACCCCAATCCCCACGATGGCTCCACTTTGCTGTGCTGGCAGTAGTTGTATGTGGGTGACGGAGTGCAGATTTAGCTTTTACTGCCATGTTTAGCTTTTTTTATTTATCACACTTCATTACACTTTCACTTCCTATAGGATAAATTAAGCACACGGCCCATTTTTTAAATTTTTGTTCCATCAGCCTACCAACCTCACATTACGTCAGGACTTAAGCTTACTTTTCTTGAAAGTCGATAAAACTGTCTGTTGGCCAGTACTTATCAAAATTTGGGTGGGGATTCTGGGAGTTATAGTCGAAGAACGTAACTTTTGTCTGAGAGATTACCCTTCTGGTTGCAAACAGGGTCTTCTGCATCAGAAAAATAAACCCAAAATCTTTCCCCACTGGTGGCAATCCCACCTTATGCCATGGAGAAGGGTTATAGTTACAGCTGAGCGTTTTCTGTGTCATACTAGCTGTAGGATCCTGGGAGTTGTAAAAAAATAAAAATAAATAAATAAACTCTTACGAGCAATTCAACTTAAGAGTGGGGAAGTGTTGGCATTTTAACTGCTGCCTTACAAATTTTACATTTTTTCAAGCCAATCACCTTATTTATTTATTTATTTTTATTTTTTAGATACCGCTGCTCTACGTACGAGTTGTTCGACATGAGCATGCATTCAGAATGGATTAATCTCATAAGCAGAGAAGCAACAGAGAAGGTCCACTAAATATATATATATATATATATATATATATATATATATATATATATATATATATATATATATATATATATATATATATATATATATATATATATATATATATATATATATATATATATATATATATATTTGTTTTCGTAGATTTTCACGGGTATAGGTATGCATGTTAGGGTGGATTCGGGTTTCTTCCCGTGTAGAAATCTGGTTGTTTTGGCGACGTTTCGACGAGGTCTCACTCGTCATCTTCAGGCTGGTGTTCTGGCTTCTTTCTTCTTGAAGCAAAGCGTGATCTCAGTTGAAGTCCTTCTATAAATACTGCTGGGGGTGTGTGGTTTGCTTGCTCTGTTGCTGATTGTAGGTTCGTTTGTTCTTTTGTGATCTGCTGTGTGGCTGAGGCGATCGTTAAGGGCTTAACTGCTGGTGGGTTAGATGGCTGTTTAGAGACATCCTGTGTGGGTGAGGTGCTGGATGTGTGTCTATTAGCCTTTTGTTTCTTAACGACCTTGGTGATGGGCGTTCTGGCAGCATCCTGGGCTTTGGTGGAGTGGGGTCCTGTGTCTTGTGAATTCATTTTGGTCTGGCTGCGTGTCTGTGGTCTCCCAATGTTTTTTTGGCATGTGTAAGTGTGCTCCATGTGGTGGCTGGAGTGGGGAGTAGCGGTAGATGGTGCAGTCGTGGTTTTGTTATTGGATGGTGGTTTCGTTTCATCTGTGGGAAGGGTCTGGGTTTGTGTTTGGTGTGGATGGAAGGTGGTGGCATCTTGTGTCCTTTTGGACCTGGTGTCAGTCTTTGTGACAGAGGCTCGTCTGTTGACCAGGGCTAGTTTCCAGATGTCAGGCAAGCGGGAGGTGTCATCACGTTTATTCATGTTGTTTGGGTGTTTCTCTATTTCAATGGCTTCCATGATTATTCGACTGTTGAAGTGTTCAGTTTTGGAGATGAGTTTGGTTCTTTTAAAATCAATTTCATGACCTGTTGTTTTTATGTGCTGGAAGAGAGAGGAAGATTTTTCTTCTTTTTTGACTGCGTTCTTGTGTTCTGCGATGCGTGCGCTTATTCTCCTGTTTGTCTGTCCGATGTATGTGGCTGGGCAGACTTTGCATGGTATTTCGTAGACTCCTTGGTTTTCTAGCTCAATCTTGTCTTTGGGGTTTCTTAAAATGTTGGCTATTTTTTTGTTCGGTGCAAAAGGCTGTCTTGATATTGTGTTTGTGGAGAATTTTGCTGATTTTGTCTGTGGTGCCTTTGATGTAAGGGAGGAGGGCAGTGCCGTTGTTCTCTTCTGTTTCTTGGTTCTTGGGGGTGTTTTCTTTTTGGATTAGTTTGGTGATGGTGTTTTTTTGGAATCCGTTCGCAATTAAAGCATTCGAGAGAGTGTGTAATTCAGTTTTTAGGTGGTCTTTGTCAGCGAGGCGTTTGGTTCTGGAGATGAGGGTTTTTGCTACGGAGTTGATCTGTGCAGGGTGGTGGTGTGATTGTGCATTTAAGTAGCGGTTTGTATGTGTTTTTTTCCGGTAGATGGTATGTCCTAAGGAGCCGTCGGGTTTTTTGTAGATTAGGACGTCCAGGAAGGGAAGTTGGTTGTTGGCTTCTATTTCCATAGTGAAACCCTCATCTCCAGAACCAAACGCCTCGCTGACAAAGACCACCTAAAAACTGAATTACACACTCTCTCGAATGCTTTAATTGCGAACGGATTCCAAAAAAACACCATCACCAAACACAAACCCAGACCCTTCCCACAGATGAAACGAAACCACCATCCAATAACAAAACCACGACTGCACCATCTACCGCTACTCCCCACTCCAGCCACCACATGGAGCACACTTACACACGCCAAAAAAACATTGGGAGACCACAGACACGCAGCCAGACCAAAATGAATTCACAAGACACAGGACCCCACTCCACCAAAGCCCAGGATGCTGCCAGAACGCCCATCACCAAGGTCGTTAAGAAACAAAAGGCTAATAGACACACATCCAGCACCTCACCCACACAGGATGTCTCTAAACAGCCATCTAACCCACCAGCAGTTAAGCCCTTAACGATCGCCTCAGCCACACAGCAGATCACAAAAGAACAAACGAACCTACAATCAGCAACAGAGCAAGCAAACCACACCCCCCCAGCAGTATTTATAGAAGGACTTCAACTGAGATCACGCTTTGCTTCAAGAAGAAAGAAGCCAGAACACCAGCCTGAAGATGACGAGTGAGACCTCGTCGAAACGTCACCAAAACAACCAGATTTCTACACGGGAAGAAACCCGAATCCACCCTAACATGCATATATATATATATATATATATATTTTAAAAAATCTAGTTCATCTGATCAATGCCTGCTCCTGGTTTTGGTAGAGGTGGAACAATAGATGAGATGTGCTTAGGGGAGGATTACCTGAAAACCATCAAGGCTGTTGTTAGGTCCTCTGAGCACGCACAGAGGTCATCACATGTTCTAAATTTAAAAATCCAAACATTATCAACTCATGGGCTCTGAGCTATCTATCCATGACGGATCAGGAAAGAGATCTTGGTGTGTTGGTGGACAGCTCCATGAAGGTGTCTCCCCAGTGTGTGGCAGCGGTGAAGAAGGCCAATTCCATGCTAGGGATTATCAAAAAGGGGATTGAAAATAAAACAGCCAACATTATAATGCCATTGTACAAAAGGATAGTAAGGCCGCACCTGGAGTATTGTGTACAATTCTGGTCACCCTATCTCAAAAAAGGCATAGTGGAACTGGAAAAGGTGCAGAAGAGAGCGACTAAAATGATTACTGGGCTGGGGGACCTCCCTTATGAGGAATGGGAACAGCAGTCTAAAACATTTTTTTTCCAAGCCAATCACCTTTTTTGTTGTTGCCAGAGTGAGATCCCTAGATTTGCACACTCACTGTTGTTAGCTTTATATGCTGTCCTTTAATAATGTATGGACTTTTTAAGGATAAAGGTGGGAGGAAAATGTATTTATAATAAATAATCAATAAATAAATGAATGTTTCCATTCTACAAAATCAGTGGAATTGCCCTAAATTGTGGCAGAAAATGAGGGAATGGGGGCAGGTGAGCCTATGCTTTTAACCCTACAGCATTCATTGTACAGGTCAGTCTTCTACAACCAGGTATCTGCCAGATGTGTTGTATTATAACTCCCATCTCCCCAAGGGGATGATGAGAGTTGTATCTGAAGGAAGAACAAGTACGCTTTTTTGACCTGCACAGAATTCCTTTCTGTGCTATCAAGCTTACAGGAGAGGCAAGCCATAAATAAACATAATTATGGGCTCACTCTGAGTGTTTTGAGTGTCGTGTCAAAATTACAGCTTCTAGAGCTGAAGGTACCGTGGTGAGTTTTCCTTTAAGAATCTTTTTCGCTGAAGGCAATCCAGGGAAAAGCAGGAGGTGGAGACAGATTACCATGAAAAACAAAACAAAACAAAACAGAGAGAGAGAGAGAGAGAGAGAGAGAGAGAGAGAGAGAGAGAGAGAGAGAGAGAGAGAGATGTGAAAGCAGGATAAGTTACTCCAGAGGAAAAAAATCAGGGCTCTTCCTTAAACTGACGTCAGATCTGTCTTTAATAAAGCCCTCCCGAGAGCCAAAGGGGAAAAATTCAGGACGCGTGTCAAACCAGGCAGCTCGTAAAGGGCTCTTCTGCATTCCCTCAAAGCGGCTGATCATTTTGTTGTATGGGAATTATTATTTTTTGCCTTTTTAAAAAAGATCTGGGTCCAATCAATGTATTTGTCCCTGGCTTCCAGTGATGAGGTGGCTTCTACCTTGGATTCTGACAACTACTGGCATTTTGCAGGTGGGTAAACAAACATCTGTCTATATGTGTATATGCCTTAATTATTTATATTTTTAATATTTCCCCTCTCCTTTGTTTGCTACCTGGTTGGGAAAAAAACGGAATGCAAAGTTATCATTTTGACATGCTTGGGGGTGGGGGTGGGGAAAGCTTGTGGATATCTCATCAGCATAGATGTGGAAAACCGGCTGCAGGGAAGTCACATTTTGGAACACTGCATCCAGATGTGGGGGCACTTGGGAACTCTGGGAGTTGTGGTCCAAAAGAAGTTATTTCCCCACAATGTGAGGGGAAAGGCTCAAGAGGTGGAAGTGGGGGGAAATGTCTCATTCAGAAAGGAAATTCAAGGTGCCTGATCCGGAGTGAAACTGGACTTCCATGCACATTGGTGAAAACACAAGGTGCTCTTCAGCCTTTGGACCACAAGGGAATATATTCGGTTTTGACAGTTCAACTTTACTGTGTGTCACAAGGAGCAAGAAAGATTTAAAGAACACATTTGGTTTTCTCCTGAGATCTTTCTGGACAAACTATCACGCTCATGACAGCCGTGTGTGATACCCAAGAGTGCCTTAAGAGGCATTCCCAGTGTAGTGTAGTGGACAGAGTGACAGACAAAGAGAACAGAGTTCAAATCCCCGCTCAGCTGTAGAAACTCACTGAGGAGCAAACTTGGAGAAACTACTCCTGTCCTTAAATATCAAACTTACCTTGAAAGCCCTATTAAGGTCACTATGAGTGGGTTCTGATTTGACAGGACAGAGAGAAAGAGAGAGAGAGAGAGAGAGAGAGAGAGAGAGAGAGAGAGAAATGCAGCATAAGGAGTGGGAAAAACACACCAGACCTAAGCAAGTGAGTTGGCAGGCTCCCGGCAGGCCACACGTGGCAGTTGCTTGTGGTGCGATGCTATCCAGAAAATGCAAGCCAAGCGGGATGCAATCCAGAGACTGCAAGGAGGGAGATTTTTTTTTTAATTGCAAACTGGATTATCAGTGATGAACGGCAGTGAAAAAGATCCTGACGGAGAATGTGCAGGATAGAGTCAATCAAATGTTTCATGGAGCAGATTGCATGTTATTCAGCACGGATGGGTGTCTGACTCACTGCAAGTAGGCGGCACGGTTGTTCAGATTCCAGGTCAGCAATATAACCAGGGTGAGGCAAGAGGTTTTATGAGCTGCCTTTCACATAAAATCCGAGCAGCGGTGTAAAAAACACCATCTAATATGTGGATGGTGATTTAAAAGGCCATGGCATTATTTCCAGTGTTCTTTTATTTGAAGCCTCCATACTTTCACAGGAGGAGAAGGACAAGCAGGTATTTATTTATTTATTTATTTATTTATTTATTTATTTATTTATTTATTTATTTATTTATTTTATATAGCTTGTATGCCGCCTACTACCCAGAGGTCTCTGAGCAGCTCACAATCAAAACAAACAATTCAGACAATTAAAACATCAAAATGGCAATAAAATTAAAACCAGAAAAACATTTAAATACAATAAATACAATATATTAAAATACTACACTAAAATTGCCATCAGGACTCACAATAATCAGTTGAAAAACTGCTGGAACAGGAAGGTTTTTACCTGGCCCCGGAGTGAGTTAAAGCAATCCACTTCTTTTTAGTTGCAGCCTAACACAGCATAGCATATTTGTCCATTCACTCTGCCACTGGTGGGAATGACAAAACAACAGATGGGTTCTAGACCTTTGTTACTTAATTACACAGTAGCTTCCAGCCTGTAAAATTATTTTTATGTTGTTCTGTTTTCTAAATTGACTCATTTTAGATTGGCCCCTAACAAGGAATATTTGCCCTAATACAGATAATGGGGCAGGAATTTAGCACTAGGGTGAAAGCAGGCCTGAATGGTGAAAGATTTAAGAAACTGAAACTTACAGAAATATAAAACTAGCAATAGTGTGTAGGATTCTATCAGACAGCCTAGATGCCCTAAGAACATCTGATCTTGCCTGATTTTGGAAGCTAAGTAGGGTCGGCCCTGGTTAGTACTTGGATGGGAGACCACTGGGTAAGACCAGGTGCTGTAGGCGCCTGGAGTAGGAACTTGCAAACCACTCCAGTATTCCTGCCAAGAAAACTCCATGGTCATGGGGTCACGAAGAGTGGTCACGACTGTAACAACCCAACACACATCAAAGGCATAGGCAATAAAATTATATTCTAAATTTTCTGTGTATTGCTGCAACAGTCTGGTTCTAAACTAGGTGACAATCCCCATTTTAAAGATTCATATCTCCTTTGCTGAGTACTTGTTCATCTTGTTGTCATAGTTTTGGCTGTGAGTTTATGGCACCCGAGGGTCTTCTCAAGTTACCACAGGAGGCAACACATGATGGATTTAAACATCTCCAGATGTTTCAAATGCAAGGTCACCTGAGACAAGTAAAGAAAATGCACCGTTCTTCAGATGGTGCCCACCCCACCCTTCAGAGAAGACTAAGCAGCCTTAATGAATATGATGGCCCTGAGCTGTTTTATGAGTTGCATGTATTGTAGGCTCACTATAAACCTTTTCCCCCTCATAGAGCAGTGGTAAAACTACAGTGAACAGGACTTTGGCCTTTTTTAAAAATATATTCAATTGGTGTTTTTTTTCCTTTAAATTAACCATTTGGATGATGAAGAGTTCAATGCCTCAGATGGACTTCCTTGGGCAAGGAGTTCCACAGATGCCACACTCTGAGTTAAGTCCATTGTTTTATGGCTGGTGGGCTATCCTGTAATGCCAATGGAAGTAGACAAAATGGAGGAGGGTGGAGTTTCATCTAATTGCATGAATGCATAAATAAATTTCAATGTGTCTGCTGTGTGTATATATATCATTGGCCAGAAACCTATTAATTATGATTGCCAGGCTAAGTCAGTCGGGGTAAAATTTCAGCAGTGGATTCCCTCTTATTAAGAACCAGGCAGATGCATTTGGTATCACACACCAATTGTGTGACTTGGTATGTAACAATAAATGCCTGCACAGAGTACTTATCTAGCAGCAATTTGCCATGGAAACAAATTTCATGTCATTTTAATCATCCAACCGTATTCTGGCCTCATCAAAGTGCAGTTCTATAATGCCTACATTCTCAAGTTAAGGACTACAAATCCTTTCACCCACAATGGGAAATGGCACTCTGTGCAGGGGATTGGTTCCAGGCCTTCCTGTGGATAATGAAAACTGTGAATAAGAGATAATGCTGCTCTTTTGTGACAGTAGCTTGCATCACGCCGGCTGTTTGTGACACTAGCTTGCTTTACAGCTGCTGTTTTAGAACCGTAGCTTGCTTTACGCCTGCTGTTTGTGACAGTAGCTAGCTATGTGCCTGCTGAATTATTTATTTATTTATTTCCTCTGCCAGCCATGGATAACTGAATCAGTGGTTAATGAATCAGTGGATATGGGGGTCCTACTGTATGTCACCTGAAGCCCATGAGACCTGTAACCAATCATTATGACCCTTGCATTTTGGGGGGCGGGGAGCAGCTGAAACAAACAATTGTAAGGCTATGCAACAAAGCAAAAGTAACAGACTTATAATGCTTGGCTGGCTGGCGTATCCCATTAATTATGTGCCTGTTACTTCTCAGCTGTGTGCTGTGCTGTTCCACCTGAATATGTCTGTCTTATAGGCTATTAGCATCCTTCTTAGCAATGGTTGGGAACATAAGAACATAAGAAGAGCCATGCTGGATCAGGCCGAAGGCCCATCTAGTCCAGCTTCCTGTATCTCACAGTGGCCCTACCAAAATGCGTCTGGGGGTGCATGAGACTAGATATCTGTCTCCTGATACCACTCCCTTGCATCTGGCCCTTGAGGTACCCTGGTTTTAAGCCCAGAGATTACAAATCTCCATCATGGTTTGTAACCTGTGATGGACTTTTCCTCCAGGAATCTGTCCAATCCCCTTTTGAAGGCACCCAGGCTAGATGCTATCACCACATCTTGTGGCAGGGAGTTCCACAGGCTAACAATACACTGGGTTAAAAATTATTTTCTTTTGTCTCTTCTCACTCTCCCAACCTTCAGTTTGAGTAGATGTCCCCTAGTTCTGGTATTTTGTGAGAGGGCGAAGAGTGTCACTCTATCCACTTGACTCATGCCCTGCATTATTTTTGTACGTCTCAATCATATTCCCCCTCAGGCACCTTTTTTTCAGACTAAAGAGCCAGGGAAGAATTTAGCCAGGGAAGGAGACATGGTAGCCTTCGTGCCATTGCAGTGTCTGTGGCCTGTGACTTCACAACACCTCACCCTTGTTTTCAGGTTTTGGCCCTGAATCTCAGGAAATGAGACACAGATGACCTGGTGGCCTTTCTGAGAGGATAGCACAGGTCAAACTGATGTCATGAATCACTGCCCTTATCCTGGTAAGAAGCTTGGATGCCTTTGAAGGGGGGCGGTAAACAAATTTAATGGTGGATCCTCCCTCTTAGATGAAACATCTGCATTCAGAACAAGAATTAAAAAGGATTGTTGACTTTTCAGCTTGATTTTCCCAGAGCTGGAAAACAGGATGGTGGGCTAGATATATCTTTCCTTTGATCCACCAAGGCTTCCCTCAGGCTCCTATGCAGATCTGTTGTTATTTAGCAATTAAATGAGCAAGGATGCGGTCTAGCCTTTCCCACTCTGGTGTCTTCCAGATGTGCTAGGCTACAGTATTGCCATGGCTCCTTGGGGTGACCGGAGCATGTGGCAAAAAGGGTTAAAACAAGTATGAATATTTATGTCTCTGTTTTGAATAGCCAATCACCAAGCAGGTGGGAGTGGTTAAGAATGTTATATATGGGAACCTAATGGGCGATGTTCAGTTCAGTTCAGTTTGAGTTCAGTTTAAGTTTAAGTTGAGTCCAGTTGAGGTTCAGTTTGTGTTAGAGCTGAGGGGAGTTCAGTTAAGAGAGCTGAGAGTCAGTTAGATTGCCAGGTGGGAGATTCTGCCACTGAAAAGGGTCTGGTTTATAAAGGAAATATATTAGTATAAGAATTCATGATTGCAATACCATAACATCGGCTTAAGCTATCATAATACTGATCATCTAATTGTAAACCAATAAATGTTTCATGTTTGTTTTAAAACTATATTACTTGGTGTGACTCTCTCTCTCAAATACATACAAGTGTCCAATTAATCTGGTGGTGGCAGCGAGTGAAAACCCAGTGTGTGCAAGGGGCACGTCACAGAGCCCACTGCATATGGAAAATGCTATTGGATTGGAGAAGGATGAGGCAAGCTACTATTAATATCTTCTTGCTAGGAGTTACAAAGTTTAGAAATGTAATATGTCTGGGTGAGTGCAGCTAGGACCACATTTCCTGCACAGAAGACACTAGGAACTGAAAAGCAGTGGTGGCAACAGGTAGCCATACAGACCTTGCCTATGGCATGGAACAAGTTCCCCCTCAGAGCAGAGAAATCCAATTTGGACCAGAAAGGGTTGTGAATCTGCTCATGTTCTTTCAGCCTGAACTATAAAGGAGCTGTCCAAGGTACTGACTCTGTTTCAGAAACACAGTTTTGCATTTTGGTTGGCAAAGAAACCTATTTGGATTAAAACCCAGAGTGGCTTCATAATGTTCGTAAAATACCATGCTAGGTATTATCAAAAAGGAGACTGAAAATAAAACAGCCAACATTATAATGCCATAACCATTGTACAAAACAATAGTAAGGTCACACCTGGAGTATTGTGTACAATTGTGGTCACCGCATCGCAAAAAAGACACAGTGGAACTGGAAAAGGTGCAAAAGAAAGTGATTAAAATGATTACTGGGCTAGGGGACCTCCCTTATGAGGAAAGGCTAAAACATTTGAGGCTCTTTACTCTGGAAAAAGGCACCTGAGGGGGATATGATTGAGACATACAAAATAATGCAGGGCAAAAGTAAAGTGCATAGAGGGACACTTTTCTCCCTCTCACAAAATACCAGAACTAGGGGACATCCACTCAAATTGAGGGTTGGGAGAGTGAGAACAGACATAAGAACATAAGAAGAGCCATGAGACACAGGAAGCTGGACTAGATGGACTTTAGTCTGATCCAGCATGGCTCTTCTTATGTTCTTATGTTCCTATTGGAGTCACCAATCTCCTTGCTCCCATATAGTCGAAGGAATTGCCAGGATGTCATCTGTGCAATAGATAAAAGAGGGGGTATATATCTTTGTTAATTTCATACTTTCAGGTAAGATTGTTTTTTTTAAAAAAGTTTTCTTCAAACTATGTGAAATACCAAAGGGCTGTTTTGCATTTTTCTATGTATATATATTTGCAAATAAATTCACATAGGATTTTTTGGGCATTTTTCATGAAAACCATACTGTTTCTAAAATGCATTTCTCTCTCCCCCCCCCTTATAAATTATAGTGTTTTTGGTTAATGTTGTTGCTCCAGGGAACACACTGATGTTTCACCCCTTATGCAGGAAAGAATAGGCAGTTGACAGCTTTTTCAGCAGAGTCACTCTGATGGGTTGAGGCACCCATTTTCATCAAGGATGAGACAGTTTGCAAATGCTCGTTACCTCTTTAGATGAAAGACTGGAATTGCAAGATTCAAAGCCAACAAACATTTATATAGCGTACAGCAGAAGGCAAGGCAGCTATAGGTGTCCCCTTCCTGTTCCCCCACCCCACCCCAACCCCGGAGCCCTCTATATAGTGCACCCTCTCCAACTAGCTGCTAGGTAGCCTTTCTCTGAAGCCATGGCCAAAGACAACAGCTTGGGAAAGGGTGGTGGTTTGTCTGCTGGTGGAACAGATACGTGGAAATCCTTTGAAAATGTAAACACCAGGTTGGCAAGTCCTGGTCCAGTCTGAGATATATTGGGTAGGCTGAATTATTACCCTCCAGTCATAGCTCGAGCATCTGGCTGTGGAGCCAGAGGTTGGAAGTTAACCTCTCCACTGTGTATCCTTAGAAGAGCCAGCCTGTGTTGCCTTGGGAAAGCTGCACAGTTCCATGATGCCTGCAGAAGAAGGGAAGGATAAAACACTTCTGCGTGTTCTTTACTGGGAAAGCCCCCCGAGAATGGTCACCATTAGGGGTAGGTTAGGCACAAACTGCTTGTTCAACCCATGGCCCCACAGGTGTTCTGTGGTCCCTGTCCACTACCCCCTCCAGAAAGCGCCCACTCAAAGGCAGGACCCGAAGGAGGTGGGCCCGGGGAATCTGGGCACTGCCTTTGAGTGGGTGCCCACGTGGAGGTGTGGGGCATCATGAATGGCGGGTTGAGTGGACAGACCATGGAACACCTGTTAGGCCATCAGCGGAATCAGCGGTTCATGCCCATCTCAAGCCACCACTGATCAAAACTGACTTGAAGGCATACCGTTATTATTAACCCGTGTTGAATGGGGCAAAGGAAACACCTGCTTTATATATGGACGTTTTCTTAAAAATAATCCTGCTCAACACCCCGGAAAGCGGGTGCCGCAGGTGACAACACTGGGCAAGATGGACCAACCTTGGTCAGCTGCCTGCATTCCTAAAAGGTTAAAGCTCCCCAATCCACCCCCCTCCACTCCTGCTCCAAGTCTGTCCTCTCTACCTGCCATTCGTGTTCCTTAAAAAAATCCATTCACCCAACTGCTGATCGCACAAATGACATCAGGTCTAACTTGCTCTGAAGAATAAAGAGACCAGGACTGCCTCATCCCTGATATCTTTCCAGAAACAGGTGAAAACCTTTCTCTTCAGGCTACACAGACTCGTGTTTATAACTACATATAACTTTGTGCTTATATATCTCCTTACACTATACAGTGGTACCTTGTATAAAGGAATTAATTTGTTCCAAGTGAAATTGTGTCAAGCACATTTTCCTTTATACAAATTTCCCATAGAAATGCATTGAAATCAGAGTAATCCCTAATAACGATGATTTTTATGTTGTACGGATTTGCCCCATAGGCGATTCTGTTAAGCAAATTTCCCCTATTTCCAGAATTTTCTTATGTTGTACAGATTTTATGTTGTACAAACTGTTTGTTATATGAGGGTCCACTGTATTATCAATTGTTACTTCTCATCCCTCATAAGTTTTAGATGGTCTGCCATACATGATTACATGGCATTTATACTCTTTCCTTAACTGCTCATGTTCTCTTCTAGCTTCAATGTTGTCTTCTAATGTTGTAAGATACCCCTCAATTCCCTGTTCTTAAATTTGAATATGTCTTAGTTGTACTGGACTCTATATTGTCCCTCATTGCTGTAAGCCACCTTGGGTCCTTTTCCAAGGTGAAAGGTGGGGTAAAATACTAATAAATAAAATAAAATTTGCAAATCATACCAAAGCAGCCTCCATGTTATCCAAAGCAACTGAGTTTTCGATCAGTACACATAATTCACCTTTAGAGAATAACTTAGTGTGCAAATTTTTTTTTTTGAAGACAACTTCCAGAATTCCAGGAGTCGTGTTTCAAAAACCTCAGATGTCCATGTTGTGGGGTACCTTGGGGTGGGCACTTGATATATATACAGTATATATTTAAATGACTCACATTTGACTTGTGACTCAGGGCCCAACCCCCTTTTTCTGGGGGGGGGGAAGCTTGTTTTTGAACTCTGACTTGGGTCTGGGGTCTCATAGGAACATAAGACCATAAGAAGAGCCATGCTGGATCAGGCCAAGGGCCCATCTAGTACAGTTTCCTGTGTCTCACAATGGCCCCACCAGATCCATCTGAGAACACATGAGATAACTAGAGACCTGTCTCCTGATACCACTCCCCCTGTGTGTGGCTTTTTGAGATACCCTCCTTTTAAGCCTGGAGATAACATGTATCCCCATCATAGCTTGTAACCTACAATGGACTTTTCCTCCAGAAATCAGTCCATTACCCTTTTAAATGCATCCCGGCCAGATGCCATCACCATATCCTGTGGCCAGGAGTTCCTCAGACTAACACCATGCTGGGTTAAAAAAATTGCTTTTGTCTGTTCTCACTCTCTGAACCCTCAGTTTGCGTGGATGACCTCTGGTTCTGGTATTTTGTGAGAGGGAGAAGAGCATCCTTCTATCCATGCTACTCATGCCCTGTATTATTTTGTACGTCTCAAGCATATCCCCCCCTCAGATGCCTTTTTTTCTAGACACAGAACTTGATAACAAAGCATCAGACTCAATCTTGGGATATGGTACTGAACCAGACCTGGGTGTCAGACCTAAAGACTTATCAACATCCCTGGTTGACACCACTCACACACATCTCTCTCTCTCTCTCTCTCTCTCTCTCTCTCTCTCTCTCTCTCTCTCACACACACACACACACACACACACACACACACACACATACACACACACACACACACACACACACACACACACACAAACACACACACACACACAATTTCTTTTTGGGTTTCAAAAATAGTTATATTCTGCTTTCCAGGGAAAGAAATCACCCCAAACTACTGTTTAGCATTAAATCCTCCTCCTTCCCTCTCTGCTTGACACACACACACACACACACACACACACACACACACACACACTATAACTGTCATGAAAAGGAAAACCCAAAGGCAGAGAAGATTAATGTGTTCTACTAAAGCAGCTCAGGAATTCAGCTGTGCTAAGATGTGCGTGGCTCTTAGGCAGCTACACTGCATTTCTTGTCTCTTAGGAATGATTTACTCCACCGACCGGAGCATGCCGTTTCTTGTAACCAAAATTCCCGAGAGTGCTCTCACACCTCTTTGCCAGCGGGTCCCTGGTGATCTGGTAGACTAAACAATTTGAACAGACAGTGCACTAGGCATCTCGGTGAGTGGGTGCGGCATGCGGTAAAAAACAGGCAGTTGCATTTTTATTTTTTATTTTTACCAAAGCATATGACAGCTACTTAAGATTTCGTGCAAAAATTTCTTCATTGCTTGGAGGAGCACACCTCCAAGTGATTCCATATCAAGTCACAAGAGCCCTGTAAAATGGGTTTAAGATGAAATACAGGGATTTCCCCAAGATCATCTCTGTATGATATGGGAATTGACTCCCATGTATTTCACCCCTTTTGTCCCTCATCTCCAACAGAGGCAGAACTAGGGAAGATCAAAGGCTAGCATTCTCCTCAGCTCTCTTTCCTCATCCATATCAGAACTGCTGATTTTAGGTATCTGGCTGCACAGCCAGAGTTTGGGAGTTCCCCACTGTCCCTCCCAGACAGAGCCTAGACTCATAAGAACATAAGAACATAAGAGCCCCGCTGGATTAGGCCAAAGGCCCATCTAGTCCAGCTTCCTGTATCTCACAGTGGCCCCACCAAATGCATCTGGGAGTGCACGAGACTAGATATCTGTCTCCTGATACCACTCCCCTGCATCTGGCCCTTGACGTACCCTGGTTTTAAGCCTGGAGATGATACATCTCCATCATGGTTTGTAACCTGTGATGGACTTTTCCGCCAGGAATCTGTCCAATCCCCTTGTAAAGGAATCCAGGCCAGATGCCATCACCACATCCTGTGGCAGGGAGTTCCACAGACTAACAATGTGCTGGATGAAAAAAATATTTTCTTTTGTCTGTTCTTACTCTCCCAGCCCTCAATTTGACTGTATGCCCCCTAGTTCTGGTATTTTGTGAGAGTGAGGTGTCCCTCTATCCACTTGACTCATGCCCTGCATTACTTTGAATGTCTCAATCATATCCCCCCCTCAGGCACCTTTTTTTCAAGACTAAAGAGCCCCAAATATTTTAGCCTTTCCTGATACGTTATTTATTTATTTACTTGCCATTTATACCAATCATTTAGCAAACAGCTACTCTGGGCAGTGACCCTCGGTATCCCTTCCAGCTATGCCATTTTAGGACTATTACTATTCTGAGATGATTAGAATACCTCAAAACAATACAGAATGCAACCAAGTTGCATCTGAGTTTACAACTTGTAGAATTTCCCAATAGGGCCATGCGAGATAGAGGATTTCTCGAATCTGGGCATTCGAGTTCGAAAAGTAACTTTCCCCCTCTTGCAGAGGCATAGCCAAGATTTGGAGCACGTTTTTGTGCCCTTCCTGCCGCCGCCCCCGCATCGCACTCACCCAGCAACAGGGGGCTGAACCCTGTGGGTGTGGGTGGGTGGGTGCGGGCGGGTGGGTGCACATGGGGTGAACGGGCATGTGTGTGTGCGCGCACACACACAAACAGTACCATGCCCGTGCCTTACACCTCTCCCACCAAAGCGAGGAAGAGGAGGAGGAGGAGGGCGCCGCGGCCTCCGCGCTCCTGTCCGCCTGCCTGCTTCGCCACTCGCCTGGTGCACGGTGACGGAGAGGGTGCTGTCGCCAAGCCTTAGGGGAAGGGAGGACTGCAAAAAGCCCTCTACTCATTTACCAAAAAGCAATCATATTTATTTATTTATTTATTTATTTATTTATTTATTTATTTGTATCATTTCTATACCGCGCCATCTTCCGAATCGGAGCTCTGGGCGGTTAACAGGTTAAAAGGGTATACAGAACTACAAAAACAGTTAAGAACAAAACCCCAGGCAAGATACATCGGCGGCAAACCAAAAAAAAGAAAAAAGAAAAAAAAAGATTAAAGTAGGTCGCCATATGCCTCCTCAAAAAGCAGAGTTTTCAAAGCCTTTTTGAAGGCGGGCAGGGACTGTGCAAGGCGCAGCTCACTCGGGAGGTGGTTCCATAAGGATGGGCCCACCACTGAGAAGGTGCGGCTGTGCGTGGCAGACCTCCATGCCTCCCTTGGAGTGGGCACCCTGAGTGAGCGCGCCTGCAACATCCGTGTGAGTCTGGCTGCAGTTGACCTCTGGGAGATACGCTCCGACAGGTATTCAGGACCCAAGCCGTGGAGGGTTTTGAAAACCAAAACCAGGACCTTGAACCTTATCCGGAGGTCCACGGGCAGCCAATGCAGGCGAGCCAAATCCAAGGAAATGTCTGACTTGTATATTAGTGCTATGCTATCCTGAAACATATATTTATATCTCTCTTCTTCTACAAGCTGGGTGATTGCCTTGCATGGAAAGGGGTGTGTCTATAAACATTTATGATGACAGTGATTTGAGCTTATGACCTCCCAAGCGCAAAGCAAGTTTGTTCCCTTGGATTTCAGCCTTTCCTAAAGAACAACCTGGACAGAGCTAAATGGCAACAGTGACTTTCCTGGGATTCAGACAAGGGTTTTTTTTGCCAGCCTTGTCAGGACATGCCAACTGATGAGTGTGGGATATTCTGCACGAATCACATAATCATAGAGTTGGAAGGGCCCTCTAAGGACATCAAGTCCAACCCCCTGCTTAAGATAGGCCATCAAGTCCAACCCGCTGCTCAAGATAGGAATTCAGATCAGCAGACCTGGCAGATGGCTGTCTAATTTCCTTCTGAATGCCTCCAGCTTTGGGAGCACTCACCACTTTCCAAGGTAAATGGTTCGATTGTTGATCTGCTGTAACAGTTAAGAATTTTTTTCCTGATTGCCTAAATCTAGCTTCCTGTATCTTGAGCCCATTATTTCATGTCCTCCACTGTTGACTCTATAGCTCAAGGGAGCAAAGCAGGAAAGTTGTTTTCACCCACTGGGAAGAATTTTTTTTGAAGGTTTATGTCCTTGCCTAACAGATTGACGTAAATGATGATCTGCACCCCAAACCTGCATTCCACCCCAGATGACACCTTTGGGGTCAAGCTGGGATCAAGGGAATTGTAATGTAATGTACCTGAGCAGTACAAGAGTAGAACAATCTGCAGTAGATTGTGAAAATGACCATTACAACCAAAGAATTCAATATGATCTCAAGTCAACGAGGGCGATTTAAGAGCTTAAAACTTTTAGGCGAGGGTGGTTATGAGAGAGTGACTAAATACAGATGGAAGACCAGACAATCAGACATCCATGCTTTATCACCAGGTAGAGACATTCTTCTTGCATGGCACATGTCCAAATCCTCCCTTTCATGAAGTTATGGAAGGTCCTCCTTCTGTTTTCTCCTTTGCGTATCCAAAGAGCTGTCTCACTGAATTTAACGACTTGTGCAAAACTACCAGATTTCTTCTTTAAAATGGAATTTCCCGCTCCTATTCATTCTGCTGTTTCTTCTCAGCATCTTTCCTGGTTGGACTTCATTGATGTCTCAATGCTGCCCCCTGATGTTTAAAGGGCTTTGGGCTCAACGAGTAGACGTTTTACGCTCTAGCAACGATCTTTTAATTTGTACTAAGCTGGCTCCCACAATGCGATGCACTTCCCTATGGGCTCTTGTACTTCTCTTCCTGTTTAAACACAAGCAACGTCTAAGCCTAACTGGCTTCTCGAAGCAGGCTATGTATCCAGATGAGCAGGGAAGTAGTAAAATGAAGTAAGTGTGTGTTTGTTGTCAAATGGTTTCTGAAGCAGCAGGATCAAGGCGTTTGTCATTTCTTAGCCCTAGAGTAGAGATGGGCACGAAATGAATGTTTTTTTTTTCATTCCGTTATCCGTTATCCGTTACGTTACGTAACGGAATGAATAACGGAGCCCAGAGTAATTTGGGCACGAACAGAACAGAACCGGAACAAATTAGTTCGGTTATGTTCGGTTCGTTCATCCAATCTCCTCCGCCTGGGGTGATGGCTGGGCAGCTGTCACCCTGGGCGGAGGAGATCGGGCTGAGCCTCGCAGGGAAGCAGAGACCCCCCTTCTCCCCTCTGCACGCAGAGGGTTGAAGGGGGGTCTGAAAGGGATCTTCCCCGCCCATGCTCTCTCCCCCACTTCCCCCCTCCTGGAGCCAGCACCCAGTAGCCGCTCGGTGCTAGCTTCGGGAGGGGAGAAGATTTAAAAAGCCAGCTCTCTCCTCCCACCTGACGGGGTGGGGGAAGAGCGGGCTTTTTAAATCTCCCTCCAGCTCTCCTGGGCACTGCCGGCGCCATCAAGCTGGCCAGGCGAGCACTCCTGTGGCTGTGGGACTTTTTTCCTGGCCGGCTTGCTGGCGGCTCGGGCAGCGCACGGCTCTGGGAGGGCTCCCTGTGGCCACGGGATCATTCTCCCGGCAGGCTTGCCACCGGCTTGGGTGGTGCACAGCCCTGGGAGGGCTACCCACAGCTGTGTGACGGCTCTTCCAGGAGGATTGCCACCAGCCCCGGTGGTGCCCAGCTCCAGGAGGGCTCCCCATGGCCACAGGAATGCTTTCCCGCCAGGTGCTGAAAAACGACGCCCGAAAAACGGAGCAGGCCCCTTGGGCCCGAAAAACGAAAACGACCCAAAGCGGGCCCCAGGGCCCGAATAACGAGCACGAAACACCATTTGGGCGTTTCGTGCCCATCTCTACCCTAGAGAACTCATGGGGTATTCAACCCACACTTAGAATGCTAAACTGTGGAAATAAATGGTAATAAACAATAAATATAATAATAATTACACACTGTCAATTCATTTCTAATTTATCGTAACTCCTTTCAGGGTTTTCCAGGTAGAGAATACTCTAAATTAGCTTCCCATTTCCCTTTTCTGGGGAACCTCTGACTCTGCAGCCAGATACTGAAAAGGGAAAACCCCGTGGCACAGTGGTTAAATGCCTGTACTGCAGCTAAAACTGTGCTCACGACCTGCGGTTCAATCCCAGGTAGCAGGCCAAAGGTTCACTCAGCCTTCCATCCTTCTGAGGTCAGTAAAATGAGTACCCAGCTTGCTGGGGTGGGGAGGACACTGGGTAGCCTGTATACTGCAATTAAACTGTAAACCACCCAGAGACTACTTGAAGTGGTATGGGGCGGTATATAAGCAGAACATTTTGCTTTGCTTTTGCTTTTGAACCACTGTGCTCTTTTTTTGGGGGGGGGGGTATTTTATATTTCTCAAGGAAGCAGGGTCTTCAAACATGTACCGCTGCCTTTCTATTTAAAAGATCAAAATCGACTGGCATGTCTTTTCACAACAATGCTGTAGCTATAGTAATTTTGGCAACCAGGGCAAATGGCGTGACAAGGTGTCCCCAGACCGATTTTGCAATTAATGATGTGAATATAGTTCAAGTAGTTATTGCAAGAGTGGGCAATTTCGTAGCATTCCCCTTCTCCAGAAGGGATCAGAAGCATTTCCCCAGATGCCTCTTGAATCAAAAGGTATTTAACTTAATATTTGTGTAGCAAACCATCTATAAACAGGCTTACTCTCTGTACTTTCCAGCCCAGGGATTTGGTCTACCAAGAGAAGTTAGACGTTTCCTCTAATCAGATAAGTCCGGTTTAGGAACAATCCAGGTGTGCCAGCATTCCATCTGGACATCACTTCCTCTGCCTCCTCTTGGACAAGAGGCTTGGTCTACTGAGCCCTGGATAGACTTGCCCTTTGCTGCCTCCATGGAGTCTTGCATGCCAGCCACCTTTTCTGTTCTTCCCAGATGTCTGATGTACCAGTCACACAGTTGGCCGAAACTCTTGCCCTACAGCAATGTGCCAGGCTGACAGCCAAGATGCCTGGCTGGGGAAGCCTCTGATGTGGGCAGCTGAGGAAAGGGTGTACCCTCTAAAGCAATGGTTCTCAACCTGTGGGTCCCCAGATGTTCCTGGGCTGCAACACCCAGAAGTCTTCATCACTAGCTCAGCTGGCCAGGATTTCTGGGAGTTGCAATCCAGGAACATCTGGGGACCCACAGGTTGAGAACCACTGGTCTAAAGTTAGTAAAGATGTCCTGCTTTAGTTGCAGCACTGCACACTAACTTTTGGGTAGGGCACCATATTCTACATGCAAGGTCTTAAGCAAGTTCTTACTCATCTCTTGCTCACCTCACATTCTTGCTCTTCTTCCTCTTCAGTTTTTTGGGAGGGGGATGACTATGAACCAGATGATCCACTGGAGTAGGAGATCACCTCATTACTTTGAGGTGGTCAACCCATGCAGCCCCACCCACGCCCCTGTCACAAACTACGAGGAGCTAAGGAATGAAGACATTTCCGTGTTCGTATGGAGAGCAGAAGAACTGCCCTCACACTGATTTGTCTTTGTGCCATTGTCATATAATCGGTACATTGGTGGCGCAGCATGCTCAGCACATGATCTTTGACTGACTGGTTGATGTAGTGAGCAAAATAAATACTCCTCCCCCTCTAAATGTGCTGAAGAGGGTTCTGAATGATAAGGAATGGAACCCAGGATTATCTGAGCTTAGTTTTGAGGAAGTGGACTTGTCCGCAAAAGGTCACACTAAAATATAGCAGTTAGTCTTTCAAGTGCCACAGTGTTTTTGCTTTTTGTCTTGTTTTTATTGTTGTCTTTGCCTGATATGCTAGCAGAGACTAAAACCGGTGATTAGACTTGTTATCATCAGCCATGTCTGTCTCATGGCAGTCCTCATAGGGTCTTTGAGGTATGTCAGATGTTCAATGAGGGCTTTATCATTGCCACCACTCCTCCATGATTTTCCATGTGAACCCAGATCTCTTGAATCCTAGTCTATCATTCAATCTGCAAGACCATATAGGCTCTTAGACTAGGTCCAATGAAATCAGCAGAGCATCAGCAGAAATCCAGCATCACGGCACCAACCTGATGGAACATCTGCTCCTTCTTGGCCCCTCCAGCCTTTCTCACCTCTTTGGAACAGGTTTTGGGAATTCCAAAAATATTATAGGGCATGTGAGAGATTGTTCCCACCACTTTCTGTTACATCCCACAGTCCCACCACTGGAGATCTGGCCCTGGATCCTGACCTTAGTTTAGTCCTGACTCTAAGCACATCCAATCTTGCCTGATTTCAGAAGCTAAGCAGGGTCAGGCCTGGTTAGTACTTGGATGGAAGACCACCAGGGAATACCAGGTGCTGTAGGCACCTGGTGTAGGAACTGGAAAACCACTCCAGTATCCCTGCCAAGAAAACTCCATGGATATGGGGCCATGAAGAGTTGGTCACGACTAATGAAACAACACACACACTGACTAACTGAAGTCCCGTTTATGTCAGTGGGTCCATCTGAGATATGAATGAGCCTGGCCGTCACCCAATGAATAAATGTCATCTGGTTTTTTTGGGGGGGGGCAGCGGGGGCAGGGTTGCTGTTCTTTTAGGTGACACTCCAGGACCCATGAACGCTTCCTTTGGTGGGCTGAAATAAAATGCATTCACAAAACTCCAGGGCTGCCTGAAATTTGATCTCCTTTCCTAGTAACAGCGATGCTTTCCTTCATTTTTCTGATTTTTAAGAAAATGAATTAATAATGGGAACAGCACACACCGCTTCAAATTGGCATTTAGTACTCATTTTCTTCCAAAAGTTGAAGAATTTCCCAACTATTTGAACATTGGCTATATTTTCTCCTTCTCAAAACTCGGACATGTCTTCATTTCGTGGAATAGTGTCTAGATTTTTTTACCGTTCTCTTTGCCTTAAATACAGAAACATGGCCATAATCTGAAGTGTTTCTGGAGATGCAACTCGGTTTCTAGAATATAAAGTCAGGTTGACCGTGTGCTCTCGGTCTACTCTCGCTTCCATATACACACCCTGTTTCCTTATTCTGCATAGGTTTGGTCTGATACTGCACTTGGGAAGATTTTTTTATAATAAATTGCAAGACCCAGGAATTCTTCCTTTGCTACTTAAGATTGACAAGGGAAGGGCACAGAAACTTAAAAGGCCCTTTCCAAATGTTCCTAAAAACACCCCTAAAATGTGGTTTTAAAAGTAATCACTTTTTAATTGTTCCAAGTTAACATAGATGTTATTCATTACACAGTGAGACTTGAAATGGTAGCAGTGATTTTCCATCTTTAAATCATTCCCTCCCCCCCCATTCTAAAGGGGGAAAAAAAGCAAAGTGGGCTGCTTATATATCACCCCATAGTCATTTCCCCCCTCTCAGAAAGCTGGGTACTCATTTTACCGACCTTGGAAGGATGGAAGGCTGAGTCAACCTTGAGCTGGTTACCTGGGATTGAATCCTGGTTTGTGAGCTGAGTTTGGTGGCAATACAGCAGTTTAACTAGAGTGCCCCAGGATTATTGCTTACATCTTCCAAAAGATTCCATGAGTGAAGAGGCATACCTGTCAAGTTTGGATTTGAAAATAAGGATAACAGTATCCCTGCCCCTACCACATATTGAATATGATTGATGCTTCAAGCATGCTCAATATCTGTCCCCCAACATGGCGACGCCCATGCCATTCAGAGTATTTAAACAAAATTATACAATCCGGGACATTTCCAGGAAAATGATGTTTCTCGGAAGACAGTGGGAAATGGGATAAAAAACAGGATTTCCTGGCGAATACAGGACACTTGACAGGTATGTGAAGGGGATCCCTGAAAACCCCAGAACTTGGTGGGAGAGAGATAAGAAACTTTTGATTCCACTGAAATAGTCATGGCATGGCTGCAGCTGATCATGTCACTCAAGTTCTACGGAGTAATGCATGCCAACAATTACATCTATAATTATTAGTTTCATTACTTATCCAAAAAGTAACCAGTTACGGACAACTAAATTACTCGCTATGAATTGCTTACAAACTTTTGTTAACACATGGGAGAATTTGGAACAGTACCTGAAAGTATGCATTGCAGCCTAAGCAATATCCGTATTTGCAGCAATGAATCAGAATGGTGCTATACTTCCAGTGTGACCATGTCCCAAGATTAATAAGTAGGATCTAAAAGCCACAGTCTTAACCTTTGCCGTAGGTCCACGAGATAAATCTCAGCTAAGCCAGTCTTGTTGCTGAAATTCTAGGGGGATTGGTATCTCTGTTCAGATCACATACTTGGTGTTCTTCATGAGGTGAGGAAAAGGACACTTATAGGAATGTGTGGCTTGATTTCAAGATAGTCTTGCTTGTTGATACAGCTGTGTCTGTGTTCCACCTACACACCTTAACTAAAAACACATCTGTCAAAAAGTGAATTCACATTGGGTAAATATAGGCTGATGGGAGTGGTCTATTTTCTCTCTCTACTGACAATGAAGTATTTTGAAGAGTTATGACACCTTTGTAAGGTCAGTTTATGTAGAGATACACAGAAGCCCCATGGTCCCATGGTCAAACTGGTGTATTGCAACCAAAGTTTGTGGTTGACTTGTGTGGCTTGTGGTTGAGTCAGTCTTCTATCCTTCTGAGGTTGCCAAATTGAGTATTCAGCTGATGCTGGCAATGTGTAGCCAGCATAATTCGATTGTAAAATGCCCAGAGAGTGCTTTAAGCACTATAGGGTAGTATATAAGCAGAACACTTTTTTTTGCTGAGGAAGCAGAAAACACCTCCTTATGGACTACCCAGTAAGTTAAGTTTTGGCCCACACCAAAGTCTGATGTCCCAGGAGACGGCTGTGCTTTTCCAGGTCTCCAGGCAGGAAGAAAAATCTCAGGGCAAGAGCACTGCTGGAGAAGAAGAAACCTCGTTTTCGTTTTTTTGTTTTGCTGATGAGGAGATTTTTAAGATGTGGATGCTTGTTTTATCCATCCTCAACTGGCACTGTGCTGCCTGTCTCAGCACAACTGTATTTGTAACTTTCCCTGTACTTATTGCTCTCCTCAACCTTGACTGTCATGCCTCTGTGACATCACAAGTGGCCTCCTCCCCCCATGGCATCGTGAAGATCCACCTCCCTCATGATATCTGGCAAGAACGAGCCCCTTATTTTGCTAAATTAGTGAGAAACAACATGGCGCTTCCTCCAGTTCCATGGGTACAAGCCAACTGGACTGGCAGTTGAAATATTTTCCAGTACCGGGAGCTTGAAAAAGTTATGTCTTTCTGACTATGGTTCCCAGAATCCCCTGTACTTTGCTGCCATCTTTTAACATCTCCCACTAGAGGTGACCACCTCATTCTGTCTAAAGGGCAGGGCCAGCCCTGCATTCTTCCAAAGCTGAACTGAACCTGGATGTCTCCAATATCAGTCAAACAGTTTAAATACTACATTGCCTCAGGAAATCCTTGAACAGAGTTCTGTATCAAGAAGAGGGCTATGCAAAACCATCAATGGAGAACTACCCTTTGGCTTGTCATAACAAAATTATACCATGCAGAACAGTCAAGTATGAATGGCATGTAGACAGCTTTAGACAGGTAATAAGAGTTTTTATAAAGTCACAGTTTTCTAAGACGCACACCCAGTTACTAGGAAAACCTTATTCTTAATGTAATTGGAGAATTTTGTCCTTGCACCTTGACAGGGAGAGGGCTGCAGCTTACGGCCAATGCAGTGCCCGTAGCTATTTGACAGCCATGTGGCGAAGATGGTAGCCATCCTAATGGCTAATTCAGCTGTGAGTAGATACCAAAACACAAAGCAGACTTAGGGTTTTTGAAAGGACATGGAGTTCATCAGGACAACACGGGCCTCTTGTTTCACCAGCACTTTGGAATGTCTCGCCTGCCTATTAATACCTCGGCAAACCACAGCAACGATATAATCCTCTGCCGCATAATGCCAAAAGTTCAGCAGCAGCCTTGCCTGCAGTGTCTTATGCAAGACACATATCTATCTCCAAAGCAAAAACAAAGTTTCCTTTTTCTCCCACGCTGCTTGCCCAGAGATTGTTCTCCGTGTTCCGAGAACTGGAGAAGCACAGCCATGCCCTGGAGCACCGGCCTGGGTACTCACTGGGTAGTCTGCAGGGATGTGCTTTCTACTTCCTCAGCCTGCACATCTCTGCATTAACAGGTCTTACAAAGGTGTCAATCTCTAGAATACTTCCTTGTCAGTGGGGCAAAAAACAAAACAAAACAGTGCCACCTCCACAACTGTCTTCCGCCACATCTCAAAATGAATTTCAAATGTGTCTTGGAACATCCTACAGGTGGGGGGATGGATAGCAGGAAACAATAAACCTCAGATCTTTAATGCAACATTGCTGAATGAAGAACATCCAAGGTCTCCTCCTCCTCCTCCTCCTCCTCCTCCTCCTCCTCCTCCTCCTCCTCCTCCTCCTTCTTCTTCTTCTTCTTCTTCTTCTTCTTCTTCTTCTTCTTCTTCTTCTTCTTCTTCTTCTTCTTCTTCTTCTTCTTCTTCTTCTTCTTAACAAATTCTTTCTGCCTGACCCAATAGAAAAAGAAGACTATGAAAACTGTGGCTCTTCTGGGCACACATACAAGAATGCTGAGGTTCTAAGGGTGGGTGCCAAGCTAAGCAACATTTATCCAAGAGGGATGGATGTGGTCCCTCGTTTTCTCATTTTAATTCCATATATGTTTGGATCTCTAATGTCTTTTAAAAAAGGAAAAAAAGACTACTGACTTCCCCTCATACTTCCCACAGACATTATCACCATATGATGCAACTGGAAATTGGAATTGCGTGTCAGTTAAAAATAACAATTCTCTTTAATCAGTTTTCTTGGTCCCTGGGGAGCAATCCATTAATTGTTTTTTTAAGCATTTGACTTGGCTTTACCTTGGCTTTGCTTGTTGTTTTTTTAAAGCCAATGTGACCAACTTAAGCTTACATTCCTTTCTGTTTACTAGGTTTAAGGAACAGACCACCCTGAAGTGCTCCTATAGACTACATCTACATTACAGACTAGTTA
This sequence comes from Phrynocephalus guinanensis, assembly GCA_037367245.1. Taxonomy (NCBI): domain Eukaryota; kingdom Metazoa; phylum Chordata; class Lepidosauria; order Squamata; family Agamidae; genus Phrynocephalus; species Phrynocephalus guinanensis. Next base: position 12,229,765 of record CM074739.1, on the reverse strand, counting down.
TAGCAGTTTGATGACACGTTTAACTGCTGACTCTCTGTCCTCTGGGATCTGTAGTTTACTGAGCTACTTAGAATTCTGTGCTGTATTTCAGGATCCAGTACAGTACTAGTGATCTCTGGGAGAGAATTCAAAGCTCAAGTGGAATGAAACTGTTACAAGTGTGTAATGTAGAGACGCTCCTAATTATTTAAGTATATGAGGACCCTCATATCTGTGGGGGATCAGTTCAAGCTCACGCAGGTGCTAAACATGTGGATTACAGTGAATGCTGTTTTAATAACAAAGACTATACATAGCATTTATCGGATGTACAGGATGTGGTGATGGCATCTGTCATAGATGCCTTCAAAGGGGGATTGGTCAAATTCCTGGAGTGAAAGTCCATCACAGGTGACAAACCATGATGGAGATGTGTAATCTCCAGGCTTAAAACCAGGGTACTTCAAGGGCCAGATGCAGGGGAGAGGTATCAGGAGACAGATATCTAGTCTCGTGCACTTCCGGACACTTTTGGTGGGGCCACTGTGAGATACAGGAAGTTGGATTAGATGGGCCTTTGGCCTGATCCAGCATGGCTCTTCCTATGTTCATGTCTCTGTCCTACTCTATTGGCCCGTCCTGGTTACTTCAACTTTAGAAATCCGTATTTCTAGGATATTTCTTTTCATATTTTTAACATTCAGACCATGGATAAGTATATCAGTAGGTTCTGATCCAATCGATAAGGGGGTCCTACTATAATAGCTCTTTTCTTTTATCCATATAGATCAAGTTCAGGATGTGACACTTTCTGGCATATAGCGTGTCACAGCTCTGGAACTCAGTTGTAGTTCAGCAGTGAGTGGTGTTACTGATGCCTTTGTAGGCCAACATCATGCCTATTGTAAGAAAATATTGAGAAATTGTAGTAGCAGATTTCAGTGGTTTGGTGTTGACTTTGTACCTATTAAAAGAAAATGAATAGTCTGGGAGCTGGAACCTGAAGGAAAATTTATACTTCATTGTATAATTCACTCAAAATTAAATACAAGGGCAACACCTATTTTTCAAAGAGATGTAGTGTTAAGGAAGGAAGGAAGGAAGGAAGGAAGGAAGGAAGGAAGCAATTAGTCTCTTGTAGAAGAAACAGGAAGGAAGTAGGGCGTAAGAACAGCAATCTATATATTGAAAAGTTGTTACTTGGAAAGAAGGGGGGAAAACCTTACTCTGCCTGGCTAGTGGCTCTCTTTCTATCACTCCCTACCGTGTGTTGTGTGTGTGTTGTGTCATTACAGTTGTGACCGACTCTTCATGACTCCATGCCCGTGGAGTTTTCTTGGCAGGAATACTGGAGTGGTTTGCCAGTTCCTACTCCAGGCGCCTATAGCACCTGCTATTCCCTGGTGGTCGCCCATCCAAGTACTAACCAGGGCCGACCCTGCTTAGCTTCCGAAATCAGGTGAGATCGGATGTGCTTAGGGCATCTCCCTACTAGTACAGATTATTTGTCACAAACATTGGAGCTCACCTGCTACCACCCATTCTTATTCGGCACTAGCTGTGGTGCTGAGCATTTGAGGATAGTCTGGTACTGAATAAGTAATGAAGAGCCATTAGTTTTACACAAGACCTCCTCCTGGTAGAAACACAACTATTAGAATTCATTTGTTGATGTGGATGGATCCACTTGCTTGGATTTTAGACTCTCATTTCAGGGGACAATCATCTACGAGGACTATCATATTGAGGAACCCATTGCTTCTGGATTTAGTACTGCACCCCTCCTTATAGGGACTGATAATGTGATCCCAAAAGAATTTTGTTATTCTTCCTTTAAAGCCTCATCCAGGTTAGTGACTATGACCCCAAATTTGCTTTGGGGTAGCAACTTCCACTTCAATTACAGGCTGTGTAAAAGAATCCCATGCTTTTATGTACCCTGGATTAACCACCATGTGCTTGAATTGAATGACCCTCGGTTCTTGTATCCCAAGTGATTGAGAAAAAAATTAAGTGTGCTTTATCCCTACACTCAATTTTTCATACTTTTATAATAGCCATCCATATCCACATACGCACCCTAACCCTAACCCTAACCCTGTGCCCTTCTCCCCCAACGTGGTCTGTTTTAAATGTGTTGGACTACAATAACCCCCTGCCTATCGCGGGGGTTAGAGACCCACCCGACCCGCAATGCCTGAAAATCTGTGATATGTGGAAGCGGGTGGGGGGACAGGGGGTGGGGGGCAATCAGATCCCCCTACCGCTGCCGGCGCACGCTGGTCCAACAAGCTTTGGGGTGGGGCACACAAGCGGCGGCAGGGGGGATCTGACCTCCCGCTGCCGCCCGCCGTGCCGCCCCGAGACTTCTCATCTGGGGCCGTCTCCGTTGAAATGCAGTGGCTCAATGCATTTTAATTTCAAATTTTCCCCATTGGAAAACATTGGCTCAATGCATTCCAATGGGGGTGGCGGGGGGCGATCGCATCACCCAGCACCCCCACTCCTCTGAGAAACCTCGGGGCCACCCCCATTCCTCTGAGAAGCCTTGGGGGTGCGGCAGGGGCGATCGCATTGCCCCACTCCGCCGTCCCGTGCTTTTCCGAGAAGCCTCGGGCTGCGTAGGAGGGCAGCGTGGGCGATGTCATCGCCCCCTGCCGCCGCCCCCACTCAGCCTGTGGTTTCTCAGAGGATCACGGGGCGGTGGAGCAGGGCAATGCGACCGCCCCTGCCGCACCCCCGAGGCTTCTCAGAGGAGTGGGGGCGGCCCTGAGGCTTCTCGGAGGAGTGGGGGGGCGCTGGGTGATGCGATCGCCCCCTGCCCCCCAAGTGGCCCCGAGGCCACACCTCCGAGGCTTCTTGGAGGAGTGGGGGCAGCCCTGAGGCTTCTTGGAGGAGTGTGAGAGCGGCAAGGGTTGATGCGATCACCCCCTCTGCCCCTCCAAGTGGCCCCGAGGGTTCTCAGAGGAGTGGGGGGGTGGCCCGGGGCAATGCGATCGCCCCCACCGCCCCCCTGAACGGCTCCGGGGCTTCTCGGAGGAGTGCGGGGGTAGCGCGGGGCAATGCAATCGCCCCCACTGCCCCCAGCGTCCCGAGGCTTCTCGGAGGAGTGGGGGGCACGGGGCGATGTGATCGGCCCCCGTCGCCCCCTACCACCCCCCACATAGCCCGAGGTGCAGGTACTGCGATCCTGTGATATAGTGGGGCCGCAGTACCTGAACTGCGAAATGGCAGGGGATAACTGTAGATTCTACAGTGTAGAAGAAATATTTCTCCTTTTCTTTTCTTAAGAGGAAAAAGTAGTCTCTGGTGATCCAAAGGAACTGAGATAAATTGAGCAGTCTTTTTCAACGTGGCCTTTGCCTCCGTCGTGACCCTCTAAGGACAGGATGAAATGCTTTGATAGAAAGTGCAACCTACTCTAAATTGAGGTCGCGTGCCATTCAGAAAAAAAGGAATTCTTGAATATTCTTGCCCTACAGCTGGAGATGTTGGCTTCCTAAGTTGCAGAAATGAAGCTTGTTCATTATTCCATGTCAAACCCGAATCGTTCATTTGAGTCTTGCGTCTAACCCAAAGCTTTTCAGGGAAAGCAGGCATTCCAGTCAGAAGATTTTTAAGGAAAGAGACAAGGAGAGGAGAGTAAAACACACCTAGGATAACAGGTAGACATGGGCACGACTCGGCGAAATCCTCGTTTCCGTTTCCGTTCCTCGTTTCCGTTACGTAACGAAACGAAGAACGACAATTACTCCGCCAGAACTCGAACTTGAACCGACTAAAGAAAAATTGGGTCTGATTTGTCGTGGTCGTTCCTGGCGGCATCGCAGCAATCGCGCGATGCCAAGCGGCTCAGGAAAAAAGTTTTAAAAATAAAAAAAACCCGATTCCCGGGCCAAAAAAGCAGGTGAAAATATGCCTGCCTGAGGGCACCTACCTGAGGGGTGGTTTCGGGGGTGGTGGTCCCCGGCCTCCCCCCCTCCTCTCCTGGGCTGCGCATCCTCGTCGTCTCACCAATTCGTCAAGCGGCGCGGCACAGAAAAAGTTTTAAAAAAAACCGATTCCCGGCCAAAAAGCAGGCGAAAATATGCCTGTCTGAGTGAGGGCACCTACCAGAGGGGTGGTTTCTGGGGGGGGGTCCCCAGCCTCCCCCCTCTCCTCTCCTGGGCTGCGCATCCTCGTCATCTCGCCAACTCGCCATGCCATGCGGTGCAGGCGGGGGATCCAAAATACGGTGACCGCAAGCAATATTTGTTTATTTTGAAATCGTGGTGGTCCAAAAACACACCAAAGCACCACAGAAACATGCGAAAATAGCTATTTTAAAACTGCCTGAATTTTTACAGTAGCAGCAGTGGGTTTTTCTTGCAAAAAAAATCTCCATTGATTTTATTTTATTTTTATTTTTATTTTTTTACACCTGCGCAATGATGGGCTGGCCATGGGAGCGGACCATGCAAATTTCTGGAGCCATTCCACCAATTGCATGGCCACTTGACCAGGTTTTGACCGAGACTTCTGGGATGTGCCTGTCGGGCATAAAAAGCCCACTCACCGTAGCCCGAACCCGAACCCGAACCCGAACCCTAACCCATACGCCAGTACACTGTCCTTCTTAGTGGGTCAGAGAGGCACCCAGAGGTGCACCCCACGAACTCACCCTAACCTTACCCGTAACAACCCTAAGCCTAGCCCTTGCGGTAACCCCCCTAACCCTAAGCCAAATCTGTACTCGCACTGCACTTACGCAAGTACAGTTCCCTTCTTGGTGAACCACAGAGCGCCCAGACTGAGGAGGAGCCTTCCCCCAGTGTGCGCATGACACTGCAGTTAGCAGTGGGCCAGTGGTCAACAGAGAGAGGCACCCAAAAAAGAGGTGCCTCGAGTCTCAATTTGGTATATCCAATTGGCTATGCATGCCATTTTGTAGCGGGCCAGAGGAGGCACCCACCCCAGAGAGGTGCCTCCAGGAGCCCGCTTTCCCTTCATAGCGTGCCAGAGGAGGCACCCACCCCAGAGAGGTGCCTCCAGGAGCCCGCTCCCCCCGAAACCAGTACTAACGACAGACGAAAAAACGACAAACGAAATGACAAATTTTTGAAAAAAAAAAACCGATTCCCGGCCAAAAAAGCAGGTGAAAATATGCATGCCTGAGTGAGGGCACCTACCAGAGGGGTGGTTTCTGGGGGGGGGGTCCCCGGCCTCCCCCCCTCTCCTCTCCTGGGCTGCGCATCCTCGTCGTCTTGCCAACTCGCTATGCCATGCGGTGTGGGCAGGGGATCCAAAATAGGGCGACCGCAAGCAATATTTGTTTATTTTGAAATCGTGGTGGTCCAAAAACACACCAAAGCACCACAGAAACATGCGAAAATAGCTATTTTAAAACTGCCTGAATTTTTACAGTAGCAGCAGTGGGTTTTTCTTGCAACAAAACGTCTCCATTGATTTTATTTTATTTTATTTTTATTTTTATTTTTTTACACCTGCGCAATGATGGGCTGGCCATGGGAGTGGACCATGCAAATTTCTGGAGCCATTCCACCAATTGCATGGCCACTTGACCAGGTTTTGACCGAGACTTCTGGGAAGTGCCTGTCGGGCATAAAAAGCCCACTAACCGTAGCCCGAACCCAAACCCTAACCCATACGCCAGTACACTGTCCTTCTTAGTGGGTCAGAGAGGCACCCAGAGGTGCACCCCACGAACTCACCCTAACCTTACCCGTAACAACCCTAAGCCTAGCCCTTGCGGTAACCCCCCTAACCCTAAGCCAAATCTGTACTCGCATTGCACTCACGCAAGTACAGTTCCCTTCTTGGTGAACCACAGAGCGCCGAGACTGAGGAGGAGCCTTCCCCCAGTGTGCGCATGACACTGCAGTTAGCAGTGGGCCTGTGGTCAACAGAGAGAGGCACCCAAAAAAGAGGTGCCTCGAGTCTCAATTTGGTATATCCAATTGGCTATGCATGCCATTTTGTAGCGGGCCAGAGGAGGCACCCACCCCAGAGAGGTGCCTCCAGGAGCCCGCTTTCCCTTCATAGCGTGCCAGAGGAGGAACCCACCCCAGAGAAGTGCCTCCAGGAGCCCGCTCCCCCCGAAACCAGTACTAACGACAGATGAAAAAACAACAAACGAAACAACAAATTTTTGAAAAATTTCGCGAAAAATGGAACCGAGCCGAAACGGGCCGGCTCCGACACATGACAACTCGAAAAGGTCATTTTCCCTGGTCGTGCCCATCTCTAATAATAGGGCATCCTAGAGAGTAAATTAAAATAAATAAATACATAAATACATAAATACATAAATACATAAATAAATAAATCCACAGCTAGTGCAGACATCAGTCTGCTGAGCGGATGGCTTGGGTCAAACGCTGATGTCAAAAATGGTGGCCTAGTCTTGATCCTGTGATAATGGGGAGTCTCCATCATGGTTTGCAACCTGTGATGGTTTCCTGGGTTTATTGTTTTGGTTCTGTTTTGCCATTGATGATATTTTGTTGTAGCCCCACAGAGTCGCAGCTTGCTCCTAAAGAGGTAGGATGTCAACCCAGCAAATAAATAACTCAGAGCGAGGTTGCTAGGTCTCAAGCACAGTCTGAAGCTGTGGTCCCTGCTGATTCACTCACCCATACTCTGAAAATATTATACCACTCCATACCACTTAAAGTAGTCTCTGGGCAATTTACAGTTTTAATTACAGTATGCAGGCTACACATTGCCCCCACCCCCCAGCGAGTTGGGTACTCATTTTACCAACCTCAGAAGGATGGAAGGCTGAGTGAACCTTGAGTCTGCTACCTGGGACTGAGCCCCAGGTCATGAACACGGTTTTACCTGCAGTAGAGGCATTTCACCAGTGCACCACAGGGCTCTTTATATAAAAATATGTAAAGAAAAAGGCTCGAAACATATTTTTCTAAAGATGGGGGTTACCAGAACCGGCCATGAGAGGGAGGCAGAGGCAATGCTATGAATGATGTTTGTTATTAATACAGTGTTTGCTATAATATGAATTTTTCAGCGTCTGAGGTGGAGGGGAAGGAGCTGGAGCTGATCTCCCACAGATATGGGGATCCTACTCTAATATGCTACTGCATGTTACATGGGGCATGTTATTGTAGGATAAATCGATGCACCGGCCACTGGATCCTCACGATCCTAATGCCTTTTCCCGCTGTGCTTTCTTTCTTTTTCAAAGGCTGTTTCTCAGAAGCCCGCCACCCCTGCAATCGCCTCCCTCACCACAACCATGTTGCCCCCTGCCACCTCTGCGGTGACCGAGGCTTACACCCGGAAGCAGTACTGTAAGTGGCCGTGCCAGTGCCCCGAGGCGGCCCTGGCATGCCCGACGGGTATCAGCCTACTCACCGATGGCTGTGACTGCTGCAAGATGTGTGCCAAGCAGGTTGGAGAGAACTGCACTGAGGCCGACATTTGTGACGTCCATCGGGGCCTCTACTGCGACTACAGCAGAGACAGACCTAGGTACGAAATAGGAGTGTGTGCACGTAAGTGATGCATCATCATCCATACATTTTTGGTACTATCTAAAGATACCTCAAGCTTCTTCTTGAAACCGTCCACAGCTGCTAATTCTCCTTTTTGTTGGCGGTTCTACAGCCTTGCATGCTGCCTGTGGTATGTTTGGCTGCGAGGGACCTTTTTAGGCTGGGATGACTGTCAACCTACATAGCCAGTCACGAAGCACTAACCAATCGCTCCTTCCGGCCTCTGAAGTCAAAAAAGATCCCTCTTCTCTGTGCTCTCTCTCTCTCTCTCTCTCTCTCTCTCTCTCTCTCTCTCTCTCTCTCTCTCTCTCTCTCTCTCTCTTGGAAGCACTGTGTTTCCTAGTTTGTTTGCTGTTTGGTGTTCCCAAATGTTAGCAATGAAATGTATTTATTCTTTCTACTTCTAATGTCTCAGAATGAGACTATAATTGCCAGTTAATGAGGAAGGAGTAGATTATCAGGGAAACTTGAAACTATTCTCCTCTATGACTCTCTGTACTTAGCCTGTCTCATGAAGGAATTGTAACCCAAAATTTGAAACTCCGCAAGATATTTCACACGGGGACTCTTTGCTTGAAAGCCACTGTTCCTCTTTCTACTTCCTTTCTTCCAATCACATTTCACTTCTTTTTCCCTTTGCAAAATTCATGCAAAGGAGTCATCTCACGAAATGAAAGCAAAACATTTTGCTGTAGAGCAGGCCTGCCCAAACTTCGTCCCTCCTGATGTTTTGGACCACAACTCCCAGAATTCTAAGCTTAGGTTGCCAATGGCAAAGGACTGTGGGAGTTGTGGTCCAAAACATCTGAAGGGCTGAAGTTTGGACTTGCCTGCTGTAGAGCTCATTTCATCTGCAACAAGTTGTTCACACTTTGCAACTGACTTGATCATGATATGCTGCACTCTTTCTCAGTACAGTATGTTTCGGTTGTTTCTCGCAGGATCAGCCAGATGATCCTTGATGCATAATAAACCCTGGCAAACTCCAGGTGCTGATTTGAAACAGAATGTTTTATTTTACTTGAACCTTTGTTCACCCAACACTGTCCCCAATTTTATGCATACTAATCCGGAAGCAATCCCAGTGAATACAGACTTAACTGTAAAGATATTACCATTCAAAAGAGCCCCTGTCAAGGAGGGAATGGGGAATTGAACTCTCCGCATCTGACTTCTCAGCCAGATAACTAAACCACCAAGCTGTCTTTTAAGGTGTATGTTTACGCAGATCAACTTTTGCAAGCAAAGCTTGCAGGAAAAGCTAAACTCAAAAAGGTTAAACCTAGACTGAGAATATGAACCAATCCAACTAAAATACTCATAACAGAAGCTTTCAATATATTGTCTTATATGACACTATGAATCACCATAGGAACAACAAGCACCAGTTCACACGATAGAGCAGTTAACAGCACCCATCAACCACAGAGAAGGATCCTTGCCACCCCTGATTGCATTGAAACTTCTTCATCCCTCCATCACAACGCAATGACTAGCACCTATTCTTCTGCATAGGACAACTTTCCTCTTTCCCACAACTTTAAAGCCCCACAGTCTCACTCACTCTATACCCCAGAGCAGAGAGAGAGCTCCTAGTTCCATGAGCTCCTTGCCCTCTGAAGATGCCGGCCACAGAGTCTAGTGAAACATCAGGAAGAAAAAACTTCCAGGACATGGCCAAGGGGCCCAAAAAACTCCCAACAGCTATCAGGTCCCAGCCATGAAAGCCTTCGAGAATATACCATAATATTCTTTTTTTCCACATAATTGCACAGAAGTGTAGATGGCATTCTTGCCGTTACTTCCATTTCATACAAAACCAATATCCCGTTACAATGGAAGGGATTTTATGATTTATGCAGAGAGTGGTTTGAGATCTAAGGAAGAAGGCCTGAAGCTTACCTGTGGCTGCTCATTAGAATTTTTACTGATCACTAGGCCTAATAGGTCGGATTTCTTACAATCCCCACTAGCGTAACCAGTCACAACTAGAGCAGGTCCATTTGAATCAGTGGGGCCAATGAAGGAGCTGATCCACCAAATGCCCCCTGATTCAGTGGACCTACTCTAGTGCTACTCACTTCCTCTAAGCACTAGGATCTCAACCATTATGAGAACACTTGGGCCAAAAAATGACCACGGTGTCCCTTCCAGCTCTGCAGTTCCATTTTTAGGTTAAGAGTAGAGATGGGCACGCAACGCAAATATAGTGTTTCGCTTCATTTTGTTTCTTTAGTCGTTTCATTTTGTTTTTGTTAGCAATGATTTTTTCCCCCCAAGACTAAATGAAATAAAATGAAACAATTCAGAATTCTATGAGGAGGAGCTTCATTGGACTCTTCAATGGAAGTTCCCCAAATTTGGAGCAGTTTAGGGTTCAGTGTTTCGGACAGTAATGGAAAAGATGGCAGGCTGCAGTGAGATCTATAGACTGGAATAACACACACACAGCCCAAGACCAAGCTATCAAAACCAGCTCAGTGCCAGCCGACGGAGCTCACTGCAGCCCTCCACCTTTTCTGTTACTGTCCGAAACACTGAACCCCAAACTACTCCAAATTTGGGGAGCTTCCAGTGAAGATTCCAAGGAAGCTCCCCCAGTTTGGTTTCTGAACCCCTCAAAAAGCAGTTTGGCTCATTTTAGGCAGAAACGGTTTCTTTCATTTTGTTTCGTAACGAAACGACGAAACAGCATGTCATTTGCGTTTTGTGCCCATCTCTAGTTAAGAGGAATGTATATCCCCTACAATCTACCCATTCCTTTCTCAGAACATGATTTCCCCAGAGGTATGTGCCTCAGCAAACAGATTTGCAGATTAAGCCCAAGTTTGTGATCAGTCACAAACCAACACACGTGCAATGCGAGAGGCAGAGAGGGACATGCTGTAACAGATATGTTTAATCACTAGGGGGAGCATCTCTCTTATGATAAGCATATTGTAATCATTGGACTCAAAGACACAGGGGACAGAAACAGGTCCGTCTATCTCTAGTTCAACTTTGCCTCTCCTTCTTCTGTTCTTTTCCATGTACTGTACAAATTTTTTGATTGTAAGCCCCCAGCATAAATAAAATAAATAAAACAGATTGTTCTGATCAAATATGCAGTTTGATAAACCGAACAATTGTTTATATCTCTGAGTGGTTTTGTCTGTGACTTTCTTTGGTTTTCTGTCCTTTTTGTGAAAAAGGTGTTGCATGCCTTAGGAGCTTTGGTGGTGAAGGTCAGATTAAAGTCTTTCGTATTCATCATTCCAGAAAATCCAAGTTCCCAACTTGTTGGGAATTCAATTCCCCTCTATAACTCCTTCACAGGAGCTGGTCTTGATAATCCATAGGGTCCCTGCCAGCTTTGCAGTTCTAAGATTGCTGTTGTTGGTATCATTCTTAATTTACAATTGATGTAAGAAGTAGTTACAAAGTTACTCTTTCTGTGAAATGAGTTACATTTTCCAGATAATTTCAGCATCTTGCTTTTTTAATAAGGCCTTTTATGGCACTTTTAGAGAGATCTGGATCGGGATATTTGATGTTTTATGCTGCTGATTTGTCAATCCAATGTGGATATATATCAGGGCTGTCCAACTTTGAGCAGACTGCGGTCTACTTTTTTTCTTTCAAATGGCCCTGAGGTCTACTTTGATCTTCCCAAGGGCCCCCAATCTACTTATAGGACTGTGGGGGGGGGGGGGGGCGCGGGGAGGAGGGGACTGTGCCATGGCCCTTAAACTACCCCACTTGGCTGAGACAGTGGGCTGGCAGACTCAGAACTTTGCTTCTGGCCATGGTGGTTCTTCGGGTGGGGGAGGGAGGGGTGGAGAACTTATCCCCTCACATTTTTAATTGGTGGCCAGAGGGCTACTTTTGAACCCTTTGCGGGCTACCGGTAGCCCACGGTCTACCTGTTGGGCAGGCCTGATATATATACAGGGTGTTATCAGAATGCGCCACTTGAGGGAGCCAGGTAGGTATCTGTGACCTGCTGACAATCATTGCGCATGACCTGTTTGCTGATAACATTGACTAATTTTAAAGGCGGTAGAATTTTCGTTACTGTAAGTTGTTTAGGAGGGTTTATTTTATTTAGAGTATTTTTATCCCACCTTTCTCCTTGGAAATGGATCCAAGGTGGCTTACAGTAAATGAGGGACAATATACATGGTCATCTTCCTTGGACCACTTTAGCTGAGGATTTCCTCTTCTGGAATGAGGTTGGACTTGATTACTGTCAAGATCCTTTTCTAGTTCTCCAATTCTGTGACAAATACCCTGTTCCGTGCCTCTACCAGATCAATGGTAAGGATATCACTACCAGTAGCAGATTGCCACCAATTAAAGAGTTTCTTGTTTGACTTCAGATTGTGCAGGAATCTGAAGTCAAACCAGAAACTCTTTAATGACCAACTTCAGATTGTGCAGGAATCTGAAGTCAGTCAAGGACAACAAAGTGAACTTGCAGACCACCTGCAATTGTTTCAGAAACTCTTTAATTGCCAGCAATCTGCATTGTTATGAGAGAAGGTGGGAGCGGTCCTACCAATAGGTAAAGTAACTACCGCAGCTGACAAATGCTGGAGGTCAGCAATGACTTTCCTCTGGATCAGTGGTTCCTAACCTTGGGTAATCCAGGTGTCCATTGACTATAATTCCCAGAAGCCTCCTCCACCACCACCTATGCTGGCAAGGGCTTCTGGGAGTTCAGCCCAAGAATATATGGGGATCCAATGTTCGGGATCACTGCTCTGGATATTCTTCCTGGTGATCCAGCCATTCTCTTCCCTTTGAGGACAAAACTGTTCCCCGGAGCTTGTGATGCAACACCTTGACTATCTTCTTTCTCACATGACTCTGTCTCAAATTCTATGCACTGATGAGCTATACAGACTTAACTTTAAAGAAAATATCCTGCATAAGATAACATTGCAGGCTAAGTTTTGTTAAACGTTTGTTGTCATCATCATCTTAGAATTGCAGAACTGGAAGGGAACCTATGGATCAATGAGTCCAACCCTTGTCAAAGAGGCACAGTGAGGAATCGAACTCTCAACCTCTGGTTTCCGTAGTCAGAGGCATAAGCTGCCGAGCTATCCAGCAGTTCTTTACCATGAGCCAAAAGCTTCTTCCCCTTCCCTCTTCGCTTGGTTTACCCCTTTTCTTGTCCTCTTTCTAGAAATAGTTGGTGTGGGCTGCCTCCTCAATGGGATCCGCTACAAGAATGGCGAGTCGTTCCAACCCAACTGTAAATACAACTGCACTTGCCTTGACGGGGCTGTGGGGTGTATCCCTCTGTGTACCGATTCCAAGCCGCCCCTTGTTTGGTGCCCCAACCCCAGGCATATTAAAGTGACGGGCCAGTGCTGTGAACAGTGGGTCTGTGACCATTCCAAGAAAATCAGGAAGACGTCCCCACGGCATATCTCCTCTGCAGGTAGGGGTTGCGGTGCAGGCAATAGTTTGAGATGGGGAAGGAGGACACCAGAGATGGGAAAACATGCCTAGAAAGTAACATTTCCAGTACTCTATGTCTGTGAAGATTCTCAGTCATCCAGGTGAGGGTATCTGGAACTCGAGTCATGGCAACTGGACTTCTTTTCTTGAGAGTTAGAAATGTTTCGCTACTCATCCAAGCAGCTTCGTCAGTTCGAGGAAAGTTACCTAATGAGCCTATCCAGGCCGTTGTCCACCTAATGAGCCTATTCAGACCAGGGTGATGTGAAATCAAGGTGTACTATAAATGTGAGGCCTTGCCACTAACTTTTCTCAAGAAAAGAAGTCCAGTTGCCATGACTCATCTTCCAGATAACATTTCCAGGCTCCATTGGAAATTGGCTATTTATTTATTTATTTATTTATTTATTTATTTATTTATTTATTTATTTATTTACCACCCATCTTCCGAAGGAACTCCGGGCGGTTTACAACAATAACAATAACAATAACAATAACAATAACAAACAATAACAATAACAACAAACTAGAAGATTTAGGGCCATGCTCCATGGAACCTGGAGTCCCCTATAATTTCCCCCTAGGATTTTGTCTGTCAAAAGGCAGTCTCTGGAGACTCTAGTGAGGAGAGGTAAAGAGAACTAGATGAGTATGCTGCTGTCTCATTGTATGAGCCTTCCTGGCCCTTAGGACCTTCAGAGAAGGGCCTCCTCTTGGGCCCATTGCCATCACAGATGCTTTTGATGGAGAAACACGAGAGGGCCTTTCCCATGGTATTCGTTTATTTTTTATTTTAGGGTATTTTTACCCTGCCTTTCTCCTTGGAAAAGGACCCAAGGCGGCTTACAGTAATGAGGGATAATATGTAGTCCAATACAATTAAGACATGTCCAAGTATTGAGAACATCATCAATTGAGGGACATCTTGTGGCATTCATAGATAACATTCCATTAAAGCTACAAGGTTATGCGTAGTTATAAACACAAAGTCTATGTGAAACCATAGATTCATATAAAATACACATGGTAGTCCATCATTCAGGGAAAGCTTGCCTAAAGAGAAAGGTCTTTGCCTATTTCCAGAAGGACAACAGAGATGAGGCAGTCCTGGCCTCGAGTGGGAGGGAGTTCCAGAGTCTGGGCACAGCAGTCGAGAAGGCCCTTTCATGGGTTCCCACGAGACGCATCTCTGAGGGTGGCGGGATGGAGACAAGGGCCTCTCCTGATGACCTTAACACCCGAGTTGGTTCATACTGTGAGATTCGATCTTTGAGGTAGCTTGGACCCAGTTGTGGAATGCTCTCCCTTGGGAGCTTAAAATAGGCCCCTCCCTTTTGTCCTTCTAGTAACCCTTGAAGACACAACACTTCAAGCAGGCTTTTAATAATGATGACTAAGTCCCTCGATGCTGGGTCATCCCCCTCCATTTTTCTAAAGTTTTAAGTGGATTTTTAAATTATCATTCTGATTTGTTTTTTTTTAAATCTGTAATTTATTGTTATTTAGAAGAAATTATTAGCTAGAGCAAATAATTGCTCCAAATCAGTTTTCACTCTCCCCGTATCTAGTTGCTTTTCGGTCTCTCGTATAACGTATGGCTTGACATGTCACCATTGTTCATAGCAGACTGTTGGTCATAGTTGAGAAAAATTCACAGTTCTCAGAAGTTAGGAATTGCACCACAGAAAGGTAACTCTACCACCCTCTGCTGTTAGCTCATAGTTCTGCTTTCTTACCTCTAATAGCAAGAGTGGTTAGTGAATGGAATGATAGAGTGGATCTCTGGAGACGTGGGTTCGAATCCCAGCTCTTCCATGGAAACCCGCTGGGAAGTGCCAAGAAGTTGTAAAGCCACGTCTTAAATATCTCCAATGTCATTGAAAACCCTACCAGGATGGATGTACATTGCAGGTGACAACACATAACACCAACAACAATAAACTTATTTGGTTAGAGAGGAGGAAAGAGGTCCCACTCAGGCAAAAGGATATATCAGCATGGTTAGGGAAACCTAGCAGGAAATATTTTAAAATTCCAAAAGAGCAAACTTCCTTCAAATCAAGTTGAACATACACTCTCAAGCTGAAGAATGACTAGGGCCCTTCCTCCCCAGAAATAGACCACACTGACAAAAATGTGTGTCTGTTCCTGAGACGGCAGTGGAAGCTCGCCTAATTCCAAGTGTCCCCTTGTTTTACAGTTTATGAAGGAGAAATTGAATCGTGGCAGAAAAATTGCCTCCTTCAGACCTCTTCCTGGAGCCCCTGTTCAAAAACCTGTGGAATGGGCATCTCCACAAGAATCTCCAATGACAATGAACAATGCCATTTGATGAAAGAAAGTCGTCTCTGCAACCTGCGGCCATGTGAAGAGGACATAATCAAGCACATTAAGGTATGGAAGCAGAGCCAGACCCAGGCCTTGTTTCACAGAGGCAAAAAGTGAGGCGAGGACTTCATTTGCAATGTCTTGTCTAGAAAGAAAGTGGATTGGCGGTTGAATTGGGTGTCTTCCCCCCCCCTCCAACACAGAGGTTGAAAGAGAGTGTGGAAAGGGAAGAGTTAAAGCTCGCTTTTTCATGGTAACTTGAAAATCATGCTCAATATGTTGTAAAATTAATTTGCTGTGTTAATTAGTAATAACACAATACTCTGAAGTTTTGAAAACTGGTGAAAATTATCCCCCACCCCCCAAAAATAGCCCCATCAATTCTCGTAAGAAGAGCCATGCTGGATCAGGCCAAAGGCTCATCTAGTCCAGCTTCCTGTATCTCACAGTGGCCCCACCAGATGCGTTTGGGAGCGCATGACACTAGATATCTGTCTCCTGATACCACTCCCCTGCATCTGGCCCTTGAAGTACCCCGGTGTTAAGCCTGGAGATGATACATCTCCATCATGGTTTGTAACCTGTGACGGACTTTTCCTCCAGGAATCGGTCCAATCCCCTTTTGAAGGCATCCAGGCTAGATGCCATCACCACATCCTGTGGCAGGGAGTTCCACAGACTGGATAAAATATTTTCTTTTGTCTGTTCTCACTCTCCCAACCCCCATTTCTCCAGAATAACAGACAATAATACGGGTGTCCCAACTGTACATATTATTGATGTACTTATGTTTAAAAGGCAGACTTTAAAACTGTGGTTAAATATTGTAATGGATTGGAGGTAAGTAATTGATTTTCAGCAAACTCATCTAGTGTGTACATATGAACAAATTCACCAAGCTGGGACTCACAATTGAATTGCTTCCAGTTAAGACGGCAGCATTTTTATTTGCAGTCATACGTCAGTCGTGTAACTTGCCAAGTGATAGAAAAGAGAAGGGGGGAATACCAACCCTGATTTCTTCACAAGTGACAATATGTTGCTGACATTTCCACACCAATGGATTTTTATTGCAGCTTCACTTTTCAGTTGGATTCTAGCCAATAATTGCAAGTACTGTGACAGCTCTATATACTCTAGACCAGTGTTGGTGAACCTACGGCACGGGTGCCAAAGGTGGCACTCAGAGCCCTTTCTGTAGGTACCCGACATTGCCCTTCACAGCCACCTGTATTCAGGTTAAATTGCTGTATTGGCGCTTTGCGAAAAATTAGTGGGCTTTGAATCACAGTTCGGGCACTCAATTTCTAAAAGGTTTGCCATCACTGCATCTGAGGGGACCAAAGATCTCCGGGGGCAAGTAATGATGGGGGGCTCAGGTGGAATGGGGAGATGCTGCTGTTGCCCCACAACACAGAGTGTCTTTAAAAAAAGGGTCATCATTTGTTGCATTGTGTTTCCAAAGTCCTTTACTGCGATGGGCAAAAAAAAATTATTTATTTATTTATTTATTTATTTATTTATTTATTTATTTATTTATTACATTTATATACCGCCCCATCTTCCGAAACGGAACTCTGGGCAGTGTACACTAAAAACAAACAACAACAACAAACAAACATAAAAACAGGGGCAAACTACCAATAAAAGTAGGGGGGGGTACAATACCCTCCGCAAAGGATGGCAATGGCATGGGCGGCAACAAAAAACAAAGAAAAAGCAAAAAAACAAAAACAAAAATTAAGTAGAAAGGTTGCCAAATGCCTCCTTGAAGAGATGTGTTTTCAAGGCTTTTTTAAAGGTGGGCAGGGACGCTGCAAGGCGCAATTCACTAGGTAGCTGATTCCACAGCATAGGGCCCACCACAGAGAAGGCGTGGTTGCGCATAAGCGATTTCCGTGCCTCTCTGGGTGTGGCCACCCTAAGTGAGTGCACCTGCGCCATCCTCGTGGGCCTGGTCCCAGTTAACCTCTGAGAGATACGCTCCGACAGGTACTCTGGTTCCAAGCCATGGAGGGCTTTGAAAATCAAAACCAAGACCTTGAACCTTATCCAGAGGGCAACGGGTAGCCAATGCAGGCGAGCCAGAACTGGGGTGATGTGCTCAAATCTACGAGCACCCACCACCAGTCTGGCCGCCCCATTCTGCACCCGTTGAAGCCTCCGGACAAGGGTCAAGGGCAACCCCACGTAGAGGGCATTGCAATAGTCGATCCTCGAAATCACGAGGGCCTGCACAACTGTCCTCAGGGAAGACTCATCAAGGTACTGTCGGATCTGGGCGATCCTGTGGAGGTGGATAAAAGCAGCCCTGGAAACTGCTGTCACCTGGGCTTCCAGGGAGAGGGCTGAATCCAGGACCATGCCCAGATTCCTGGCCCTGTCTGTAGGCTGGAGGGAGACACCCCCCCAGTCTAGGGAAGGGGCCATTGTACCCAGACGAGGGCACCCCGAATAACAGAACCTCCGTCTTCTCCGGGTTCAGCTTGAGCCGGTTGGTCCTGGTCCATTCCAGGACCGCCTCCCGGCACAGGTCGAGGGAGCGTACTGCCTCCTCTGCAGCAGAAGAAAAGGAAAGATAGAGCTGTGTGTCATCAGTGTACTGATGACAACAAACTCCAGATCTCCTGATGACCTCTGCCAGCAGCCTCATATAAACGTTGAAAAGCATAGGTGAGATTGCCGACCCCTGGGGCACCCCGCAAGGGAGAGTCCAAGGAGCCGACAAGTCATCACCCAGCTGAACCCGCTGAGACCGGCCGCCAAGAAAGGAACGGAGCCAGGACAATGCAAGGCCCCCAATTCCCGCCTCAACAAGCCAGACCAGCAGGTTACCGTGGTTGATGGTATCAAAGGCGGCTGACAGATGAAGGAGCACCAACAGGGAGGAACACCCCCTGTCAGCCTCCCTGAGGAGGTCATCCTGCAGAGCGACCAGGGCAGCATCATACTTGAAAAATTCCACTCAGAGTGCCCCCAAAATGCCCTCAATGTGTAACTAGGAACCTTTCTTGTTATATCCCCCTTACTCTTGTAGGAATGGAATTCTGCTTGTTATGTATTGCTTGAAATTTAACTACCATACGTCTGTTAATCAAAACCTGAACAAGTAATTCATTGCATTTCACCTGTTACTTCCAAGCTCTGATAATAGAATTTGTAGCCATGGCGGGAAGGGTCTGGGGACTGTAGTAACATTCCAGGTTCTAGGTATATTATGTGACACCTAGCACCCATTTCATGCCCCTTGTTTAGAATACATATGGGCCAGGCTTAATATTAATAATGTGTTCCGTCACATTCATTCCAATGTATGGTGACCCTGTCTAGGTAGGGTGTAGCCGGAAGTGGTGTTTACCATTCCCTTTTTCTTTGGTTGTCCTGAGATTGTGCAGCTTGCTCAAGGCTACACAGGCTGGCTGTTCCTCTGGTATGCAAGGGGAGGAATCATGACTCCCAGCCTCTGGCTCCATAGTCAGAGATAAATATCTCCTGTGAGCTTACCAAGCACCATGCCACACATGCCTGCAAGGGCCTTTCCGGGCCTTCTGGAGGCCCCCAAAGGGCCTCCTTGCGAACTGAAAGTGACTTCTGGTAAACCGGAAGTGACTTCCATACCGCTGCAAATCATTTCTGAGGCCTCTGACAGGCCTAGAAAGGCCCTTGGAGGACTCAGAAATGATTTTCTGCAATCTGGAAGTGACTTCCGGTAAACTGGAAGTGGCTTCCGGTTCACAGAGAAACAATTTTCAGGCCTCTAGAAGGCCCGGAAAGACCCTCGCAGGCCTGTTCAGGGCAGCACCAGTCCTGGGGTAAGTACTGGAGGCCTGAAACAGACCTTCCCCCTTACCCGGGGGGGGGGGCTTTTTCCATATACTGTGGTCCCGCAATATAGTGGGACCGCAGTATATGAACCACAAACGGGCGGTGGACCACTGTATATATGAAGGATGTTGCCCAAGGGCATTGATTCATTGCAGACTTTTCTTTTTTGTGTTTCGAATGCTTCTTGTAGCCTGGGAAGAAATGCTTAGCTGTGTACAGGAGGGATGAGGCGCTGAACTACACGCTTTCTGGATGTGCCAGCAAGGCGGCCTACCGGCCCAAATACTGCGGCCTCTGTGTGGACGACCGCTGTTGCACACCCTACAAGTCAAAGACCATCGAGGTGAGCTTCCAGTGTCCCGACGGGACCGAATTCTCCAGGAAAATCATGTGGATCAACGCCTGCTTCTGCCACCTGACCTGCAAGAACCCCAATGACATCTTTGCCGACTTGGCTCATTATCACGATTACTCTGAGGTGGCTAACTGAGAGGATCGGGCCCAATCCTGGGAAGAGTAAAAGGGAGAGCAGGAGGAGGCCAGCCTGCCTTTTCTGAATCTTACACATTATTACTCTGATTTTACAGAGGATCAGCAATAAAAAAATCAGAATATTTTTATTCATCAAAGCACGCAAGAAAGAAACAGCCTGAGTCTTTTTGTTATTAGTTCAAAGGAGGGTGGGAATCTGCCTGCTATCTGCTTTTAATCCTGCTATTTTAAGATAATCTTTAACTTTCTGCTAATGCTTCTTCTTGCATTTTCTTTGGCACAGACACAATTAGCTAGCACTGCCCAGTGTTAGAATCAATGGGATTAGAAGGTTGATTGTCACGTAATCTCATTGAAAGGAATGACCTTGCAGTGAGCACATGCTGGAGGAGGTCTGGTCACGTGCCCCAGTTTCTTTCACAGCTTCTGAGGTAGACCATTGATACTTGTAAAATCAGTTCAGTTCAGTTGATTTAGAGGCCCGTCCCTATCAGCCCCAAAGAGCACAATCAACAGCCGGGAATTATGGGATCTGCAGTCCAAAACATATAGGGAGCTTCGTGTCCCCTCAGATATCCACGTAAGTACATAAGCCATTGTCCGTGGACTGAGCAATCTGTAATGCTCCATTTACCTCAACAGAGGAAGAGCTGTGAAGTATTTTTGATTTGTCGGGGGATTGTTGAAAACCCTGACTGATAAGTAGCAGATAAACTGTGCCTGAGCCTCCCATCTCTGTTGAGAGAGGGGTTTCTGATACTCTCATGAATGGCTTCCCTGACCCCTCACAAAAAACCACCTATCTTCTCTGAAAGATGAGGTAAGTGCTTCTTCTTTGAAACAGAGCTGAGGGACTGTGTTCACACCTCTGTACTTCACAACCCCACCAGCAAGGCCATGGCTAACGACTAGAGATGGGCACGAAATGAGTGATTTTTCGTTTTTGTTTTTGTTTTTTCATTTCGTTACGCAATGAAAATGAAACGGATTTTTTTAAAAACAAAATGAAAACGAAATGACCAAATTTGCCGTGTTTTTCGTTTTCGTTGCAGCAGATGCATTGAACTAAAAAGAATGTTAACGAAACAGCAATTTTTCATTTTCGTTTTTTCATTTCGTTACCTAACGAAACAAAAATGATTTTTTTTGCAAAAAAGTCACGAAAACGAAAACGAACCGAAACGGACCCCTAAACGACCAAACAACAAACGAAACACCATTTTTTTGAGTCGTGCCCATCTCTACTAACGACTCATACATTTTGGTGTTGGGAAGGTAGTAAAGTTGGGACTTTCATGCACCCTAGGGCCATTGTCTGCCTAATGAGCCTATTGAGTCTATTGTCTCCCGAATGAGCCTATTCAGACCATTGTTCATCTGATGAGCCTATTCCAGACCAGGGTGACAGGAGATCAAAGTGAACTATACGACGGAGGACTTGCAACTAGCTTTCCTCAGACTGACGAAGCTGTTTGGATGAGCAGCGAAACATTTCAATCTCTCAAGAGAAGAAGTCCAGTTGCCATGACTTAGCAACCAGATATATGGAAGCAGTGCACCCAAAGCAGAGAGCACCCAGCATTCATTTGCAGATGCTCAAGGAATCTAGGCTTCAACATTTGGAGCTTTGTATGTGGCCGTTTCTGACTCAGGACGTGGCCCTGGCTGCTCCACGCCTGGCAGGAGAAATGGCCCCACAATTAGCTCATACGACACAAGCCAGGCAAACCACATTGCCTATTCATCAAGTCCTGAACGTTTCTATTGTGCAGGAGCACATGACTCTGGTGCCGGGCCATGCGCAGCCGACATCCCATAAACAACGGCTCCTTTGAGGATTCTTTGCTCCAAACAATGCACCCACGGGGAGGTGGTACAAGCAGGACCAGAAGAAAGAAACCTTAGATAATTTCCCTGGGGTGAAATCAGGAGGGGAAGCCTCCCACAATGCAAGGCTGAAGAAAGGTGGTTTCCAAAAGGTATTGGACGTAGCCATCAAGGACCATTTATGCCTGCCATCCCTTGGTTCTGTGGTTCCCTCTAGCCAGCAGGAGAGGGGTGTGTGGCTTGTATTTTTCAAACAATCACTACTAGAATTTCCAGAGCTTTCAGGTGGGTTCCAGGACTCAAAACAAAACAAAACAAAACAAAACAAACAAAAAACAAATCCACACACCTCTACCAAAGACATTTTGGAAATCATAAGAAGGACTGGCTGTAAAGCTTGGCACTAGGGAACACTGCTGTTTAGGATCCCTGGCTACTTAATTCCAGACCTAAAGGAAATTACTTTCTGGAAGTATCATAGCATTGTCATAAAATCGTGAAGTTGGAAGGGGCCTGGAAGGCCGTCAAGTCCAACCTCCTCAATCCATGAAGGAAATAGAAATCAAAACATCTGTAGCAGGTGATTGTCTAAATCTCCCTCTAGCGTTGGAGTGCTCACCACCTCTGGAGGTCAATGGTTCCATTGCTGTACTGCTCTAACAGTTAGGACATTTTCCCTGCTATTCAGCGGAAAGCTGGGCTCTCTTAACATGAACTCATTGTTGCGTGTCCTGCACTCTGGGGTGATTGAGAACAGAGCCTGCCCCTCTTCTGTACTATAGCACTTCAAATATTTGAAAAGTGATATTATAGCATCCCCTAGTCCAGTGGTGTCCAAACTCCAGCCCTCCAGATATTTTGGACCACAACTCCCAGTCCTTTGTCATTGGCAATCTAGGCTTGGAATTCTGGGAGTTGCGGTCCAAAACATCCATACGGCTGAAATTTGGACAGCCCTGCCTTAGTCTTTTCCCCCCTCTAACATAAACATACCTATTTCTTTCCGTCTTTCCTTCTAGGGCTTGGTTTTCAGCCCCCTGGTCATCCTTGTCACCTTCCTCTGAACTTGTTCCAAGTTGTCAGCATCATTTTTGCATTGCATCCCCCCCCCCACACAGTATCAGCCAGTGGGTGGAGGAATCTCCAAACTGTGTTTTCAAACTCTATGCTGTGCTACATTTCACCCTCCTGCCATCACACCCAACCAACTATCACTTTGCACTGGGCATGCCCAGTCTTCATTTGGCTGTTTTCATTTATTTATTGGTGGGGAGGGGGCTCTTCCTCTTTTTGTCTCCCTGCCCCTGAATAAATTCTGTCTTCCTGCAAACGTCAGGGTTCCTCCAAGCCTACGGATTCCTCCACCTTGTGCTGTTTGGTCTGCACGTGCATCTATATCTTGAAATATCCAACTAGAAAACGGGGATTTTTTAATCATGCAAAAAGTAGTTGGCTAGAGAGAAAATTAGGGTTCAGGGCGTGAGTCATGTGTCTAATTTTTTTCTTCTTTGACCATCCTCATCTCTGAGTTAAACTGTGAGTTAAGTAACTGATTGAATTTAACACAGATCTGGGAAGTATTACATACTTTGAACAGCGTTTCTCTCACAGGCTAGTGGATTTTGGGAACTGTAGTGCCCAAAGGTCTGGATAGTCAGAACTATGGTTTTTCCAGCAGTGATGTATGGAAATGAGAGATGGACCATAACGAATGATTGCTGCAAAATTGACGCTTTTGAGCTGTGGCGCTGGAGGAGAGTCTTGAGAGACCCCTAGACTGTAAGATCAAACATATCCATCCTGAAAGAAATCAACCCCGAATGTTCACTAGAAGGACAGATATTGAAGCTGAAGCTCCAGCACTTTGGCCACCTCATGAGGAGAGAGGACTCCTTGGAAAGATCCCCGATGCTTGGAAAGATTGAAGGCAAAAGGAAGAGGGGATAGCAAAGAATGTGATGGTTGGATGGTGACATTGATGCAACCAACATGGATTTGACCAAACTCTGGGAGACAGTGGAAGATAGGAAGGCCTGGTGTGCTCTGGTCCATGGGGTCACGAATAGTCAGACACGACTGAACGACTGAACAAGTGCCCAAGGAGCCTTCCTCTCTGTGTCAAATCCACCAGAATGTCATCTGTGAGGCAGCCTGATGAAAATCAGGTCCAATGCGTGAGGCTTTTCTGGCTACACCACTGAAAACTGCTGCCGACTCCCTGCCATTTACCCGAGGACGGGAGTTCCTGCTGGTGGCAATGGCCTTTGCCATCTGATGGCAGAGAGTTGGGGTGGAGGATGTCATTCAGAGGTCAGCAAGGTTTAAAACGCCTTTCCGGGGCTGCTTTGGTTCCAATCTTGATCCTTGATTGCTAGATGTGAAACCATCGGGGTTTGCCAAGTTCTTTTCGCCACAGGAGCTGTGCGAGCGGCCTTGTCAAGGAGGATTTGGTTTCTTCCTGCCTGTCTTAAAGCTAAGCAGCTTAGGGTACCACCAGACAGGAAGATGTCCCTCTTGGATCCACTTCTGGGAAAAGGCTCAGAAATAGCATTGGCTGGATGTTCCCAATGCAAGGGTCGCTCACCTACGGTTGTTTTGAGCAGGGACTGGGGATTATTTAGCTTCCTTCTTGGATGGACACTACTAATTGCAGCCACTCTGCTAGCTGTTCCTCTCCGTTATTAAGAGACCGAGCTCCGTCAAAGCAGTGAATAAATCAAGCGCATAGAGAAAGACACACTTTTTAAAATTTGACATCCCTAGATCATACTGAGGGAGACACAGTACTCAACTACACCCTCTGACACCTCGGGGTTTTGCTCCATTTGTAAAACAGGTGTACTGGAAATATTTCGTGTTGCCTGCATGATGCAAATGCTGATTCAAATCCATCCTGTGCTGTTTTAAACTTGCAAAGTGGCTTCCCCCACCTCTCCTGCTGGGGGGAGGGGGGTTCTACTTTTTTCTTGGCCAAAGGTTATGAAAGAGAGCAGAGAGGATGGTGTGTGTGTGTGTGTGTGTTTGCAAGAGAGAAAGAGAGAGAGAGAGAGGTGGAGAGAATAGAAGCTAAAAAGGAAGGAGGTATAAAACAGACCATCCCATCACTCAATGGTTTTGCCTCCTTTATTGCTTGTGAAGGGACTGCAAGGGATCTGAGTGGGGTTCATTAAGTGCAGGAGGGGATCAACAGGATCAAGAGGATGGAGGAGAGAGGGATGTGTGTGAAACATTAGTATAAATGGGGTGGAGGCACCATGTAATGGAGACAAACTCAGGTTGGAGGACGGAAAGCCAGGAGGAGCGGAGTAGGGCTGGGAGCTGCCGATCTGCTTTGTGTTTGTGTATTCAAGCTTTCTTGAGCCAGCTCTGCTGGATCCTGACATTCTCTTTAGAGCACTCGTGGGATTCCTCTAGGAGTGTTGTGCCCTCCTGAATTCTCACTGACCAAGAATGCACAAACCACCAGGAGAAATGGGGAAGTCCTTAGAGATGGGCACGAACCACTGGTTCAGCGGTTCAGCATAGGTCGTTTCCTGGCCAAACAGCTGATGCATGGTTCAGCTCCCTCCCCCTCTCCAATGCTCCCTCAGCAGCTACACCCTGCCCTGCCTCCTCCGGTGGGTGTTGGAGAGGGGCAGGGAGCTGAACCACACAGATCAGCTGTTTGGCCAGGAAATGAACCATGCTGAACCACCAAACGGGTGGTTCGTGCCCATCTCCAGATGACCCACAATGCCTAGATTCTTATGCAACGGGCTCCTTCCACAATCATTGAGGTTTGTGCTCAACCCTACATGGGACTATAGTTGCTTGACATCTGCAGTTGTCTTGAAGTGGAAGAATTAAACCCATTCTGAATAAAGCAAATGCAGTGGTACCTTGGATAACGCCTGCCCCGGATAACAAATTTTTCTGATAATGACTGCAAATTTCTGGGTATAGGACTGCCTCTGATAACGAATTTCCCCTATGGGCTGCCTTGGATAACGAATCGCAATTTCTAGGTATAGGCCTGGCTCAGATTACGAATTTTCTCTATGGGTTGCCTTGGATAATGAATTTTCCTATGGGCTGCCTTGGATAACGAATTTTCCCTATGGACTGCCTCGGATAACGAATTTCCAGCATGCATCAGTAAAAAAGAGTTATCCTGGGTGGCATTGCATCTGTACCTTTAAAGTGCACTTTATAAAGAGTTTTGAGCAAAAAAAAAACCAGGTGTCTGTGCCTTTTTCCTAGGCTCCGGAACGGATTAATCGGTTTTCCATTCATTCCTATGGGAAACCACGTTTCGGATAACGACTAACCTCGGAGAAAGAATTAAAGTCATTATCCGAGGTACCACTGTACTTGCTTCAGATCAATAAATGAGGGCAGGACAAAGAACAAATACAAACCACTGCAAAGTTACAAATTTATATATATATTTGAAATAAATACAAACAATTCATTAATAAAAACTTTCCCCAAAGGTTTACACCCTCTCAATTACAATCCGCTGTTCCTCCTTTCCAAACACCCAGGATAACTGTGAAGCTGTCAATTTAAGAGGCAGTTAAGCTAGACTAGAGATCAGTTCTCTTGAACTACCCAAAATATTCAGGTATCGAGATGCTTGATGCTTTGAATGCTTGATCTTCAAAATTCATCAGCTAGTGATATAAGCAACAGAAACCCAGCCGGGGGTGGGGGGGGGAATCTTTAAAAACTACCATTCCCATCTATGCTGGAAATCTTTAGAGTTGCCCAGAGATCCCTCACCCTACAGTTCTGCAGACGTCAGAAGACTTTAAATTTGCAAATCAATATATCTTTACGTTTACAAGTCATCAAAGCAAATCTCCATTTGCTGCTTTTGCATCTTCCATCTCTCATAAACATTGCGGAATCAACCTATTCGGCATCAGTTAAGCGTGAACTCCCTAGGCCAGGCTTTGAACAGCATGTGCCAACTGACTACAGCATAAATGTTTAACAGTGGAAATCAAGTGTCAACCTTCCATGACAACTTAACTGTTAAGATTCAGTCGGAGGACCCAACGTTGGTGACTAATGCCAAAAAGCATCAAACAAGCCAAGGGGGGGGCACCCACCAGTAGGGGGAGCTGTTTTCCCTCTCCTAACTGCTCAAAATAGTGCAACTACTACACCACCAACTAGTTCTGCTGCCTTTGAATGTCCTTTGAAATGCAAAACCAAAGACTGAACTCTAACATCCTTTGGACGAAAAAGTTTGAAAATGACCTTTCATCGGGGCAAGCAGTTTTACCTTTTAAAAGGGGGAGGCTCCTATCTAGCTCTCAAATAATGTGAAACAGAGGCTCACATTTTGTTCGCCTGGAAGTTGCACCAAGTTCCCTATTTTTGTTATAACATAGGAAGCTAATTACAAGCCTCGACACAGCGGGCCAGGTGATTAATATGTACAGATTTAAGCGACTCCCGTTTCAAGCAGGGCTGTGGTAGTTCTCCTTAAAAACCTCCTGTTTTTTCCAAATATTTTTTCCAAAGCAAAGCACTGAAATAAAAATAGGAATCTTTTTTTTTAAAAGGAAAATTTAGGGTGGGAAACGGGATATGCGCTTTGAAGACTTCGCTTCTGAGAAAGATCATAAGCAGTTTAAATGTTTTGGTATTGGTGTTTTTGCAAGCACTGTTAGCTCTATCAAAGGGACATGTTTTATCTAGAATTAGTCTCTATTAAGGGGAACAGAGCAACTGAGATGCCTGCTTTATTGGTCCCGGCCGAACTCTGCATAGGGGGGACTGAGCAGTGTGTTACTGAAAACATTTTAGATTTAATATTGTAGTAGACAAGTAGGTGGCTGTTACATCTGGATCCCGACTCAGGCCTGTTTCGCGCTTAACAAGACACCTCCATCGACTTGGGGCTGGTTTGCTCCGTGCTGTTGGCCGAATTAGGAGTGAGCTCGATGCGGGTGTCTGTGTGAGTACGATTCCTGACCGCTTCCGTGGTGTGGGACCTGCTCCTGGCACCCTCGCCGGTGTGGGAGCGGCTCCGGGATCCTTCTCCGGTGTGGGAGCGGCTCCTGTTGCCTTCAAGGGATGCCACGCTGGAACCCGACGCTGTGCGAGACCTCATGAGTCTGGTCATGCTTGCAGAAGGCACTGAAAAAAAGAGAGAGAGAGAGAGAGAGAGAGAGAGAGAGGGAGGGAGAACATGGATGAGTTTGGGAAATCATCTTCGGAAAAATATGTAAGTTGCATATATGACTGACCACAGGTATTCGTTATGCAACTTCAATAATCCCAATTCAGACTCGGTTTTCATTCATACTGGCTTTATGTGCTGTGCCCAAAATACGGTTGAGAATGGCTGAGTCTAGTCTCGGCTCTTGAAGAGGAAAACTCCCCACTGAGAAGTCTAAATTCAGAGCTCTCCTCTCCCTGCAACTGATCCTACCTCCTGGTAAATGGCAGGGTCAGGAAGAGCCAAAAAGGCATGGCTGAAACGGTCAACGCACTGCTCTGGTCTGACCCCTTTGCATAATTAAATCACAGAGCAGCTAACATATTGTTCCACCTGTCAGATCTGCCTTGACGTGGATTCCTGCATTGAGCAAGAAGCTGGCATTGCTGGCTTTCCAGACACCTTCCAACTCCACTCCTCTATGATTCCAACTATTTTCTTGCATTTCCCACAACAGCCATTCCCAAAGACTGGGGACAAGCAGAGACTTTCCATTTCTTCCTCAAGAAACCCAAACGGACAGAGACCTTGTCCAACTACCCCGTTATTTCTATCGGGGCACATCGATGCTGATACCCGCTTGCAAGCTGCGCACTTGCAACTATGAAATTTAAAAGCAAAAAAAAGAGTGTTACACTCGTATGCATCTTATTTGTGGCACGCCGGCCCTTTATTGCAGACAAGATATATACTTACTGTATCCCATTCCCTGGATAAAGTACTTGAAAGCTTCAGCCAGTTTTGCAGGCTGCGGAAAGAAAGAGGAAGGTTTGGAAATGACAGGCCATAGCTTTCATCAGGAGGCTGCTTACAGCCACACACAATTCATTTGGGCAGCCATATTAGTTACCCCAGTACTGGGATAACCTGCCTGGTATTTATAACAAAAAAAAAGCTATCAGCAAGGAGGATAGTCAAAAGAATAGAAATGAGGTCAGCAGAGTGTAGGGTCTCTCAAGGATGACTCTGGTACTCGCAAAGGTGCATGGGAGAGGTTATTTCATTGGAGGCTGCCTCTATATCAGTGGTTCCCAACCTGGTGGTCGTGACCCCTTGGGGGGGTCGAACTATCATTTCACAGGGGTCGCCATGAGCCAGTGAAGAAAAAGGCACAAATGGCTTGGGTCTGGAGGAGGAGGGGGAGGAAGAGTGAGTTTCCACTTGATAGGTTGGAGGGGATGTCAGTCAATGGCACCGCAGGCTGCGATTGGCTGAGGGTGCCTGTAGAGGGAAGTTCTCCTATGGCATTTGCGGCAGTGGCCTGCCAAAGGGGGCTTGTGGCCTCTTCCAAGCAGGGCAAGGGGTCACCACAACACGAGGAACTCTATTAGAGGGTTGTGGAATTAGGAAGGTTGAGAACCACTGCCTTAATGGTTTAAGACCTTGTTTTTTGTCTGAACATCTACCCCAGAAAACAGATGCACATTTTAAAGACTCCTTCCATGCCACAGTGTTAGGAGTGGCCAGAGAGGCCCAAAAGACAATGAGAAACCAGGGCTTCTCTGGGGTGGCACTGTGACGTCACCCCTTCCAGAGACTGGGTTTTCAAGGCACAACTGGGTTTATTTCGACATCCCACTGCTGTGCCACCAAATTGTGACGACACCTCCCTTTTACACACTGAATTGTGATGGAAATGGTAATGCTGCCACCTTTTATTTACTGGGTAATGCTGCCACCTTTTAAAATCGTCGCCTCATGAATTGGGACCGACTCAGAGATATATAATATAAAATGAATGACGAATTTTATTGAGAAAATAATAACTATAACAATATCTGAGGATGGTATGCATTGCCTTTAACATATAATAGATTTCATCAGCTCTTCCAGCCCCCCTGTCTTCAATAACTAGTAAACAGTATAGCCCTCACTGCCTGACAGAACTCTCACAGAGCAGTGCTCTCTCCCAGCACTCACTCTCAAAACCTTCAACTTAACTCAACTCAACTGCCTCAACTGACTAGGCTCCACCCTTTTTATATCATACCATTCCCCGCCCTCCTGCTGGGATTGGCTGATGATTTGTATATTCATTACTCCTGTTTCCAGGGTTTTGTCACAAACACCTACTCTGTGGACCAAGCTTCCATCGGAAGTGTTCCAGATACTCCTCCTCCTGCCCTTTAGGGAACTACTGCAGACAGAACTTTCTAAAGTGGCCTTCAAGAAATGTCCCCCACTGCCGTGAACTGTAGATGGCGTACATTATCTAGATTTAAATGCTGTTTAAACGAATCTGTCATCTCCATATTGCTTGGGTAGATATGTGGATGGTGTTTTTTTGGGGGGTGGGGGGGTCCCCTGGTACAATTTGTAAACCACCCAGAGAAGTAGCCATCACTAAGGAGGGAAGCATGGTGTAGAGGTCTCTTGTTTCTTAGTTTCTGTCCAATCCCCATGTGGCCCCAACAAGGTCTTTCTAGACAAAGCTATACATAATACCTCCTCCGCATCTTACCCCTCTCTCCCAATAAAAGATGAACAGAAACATCTAATGAGTTATCTTACCTGAGAAACTTGAGGAAGACCACCACAATCAGCCATCTGTAGGGGGAATATAATATAATATAATATAATATAATATAATATAATATAATATAATATAATATAATATATAATAATATAATATAATATAATATAATATAATATATCAAAGTCAAGTCAAGTCAAGTCAATGTGATGTAATGTAAGCTTAGACCTGAGACTGGGAGCATCTTTTCATATACAGTGGACCCTCATATAACAAACGGTTTGTATAACATAAAATCTGTACAACATAAAAAATTCCAGAGATAGGGGAAATTTGCTTAACAGAATCACCTATGGGGCGAATCTGTACAACATAAAAAGGTCACGATTAGGGATTACTCTGTTTTCAATGCATTCCTATGGGAAAGTTGTATAAAGGAAAATTTGCTTAATATAATTTTCATCTGGAACGAATTAATTCCTTTATATAAGGTACCACTGTACAGTATGTCTAAAAGCTAGTCACTCAAGAATCCTTATTTTGTTACATCCAAGTTTCTCCCCAAGGCTTTGGGCTGAACAGCACTTGGATGCTGTGCAAATGCCCTTGTGCCCTGCATTTCCTCGACTGGCCGTGTGCACCTATGGCTCTCCTGCGGAAAACAAAGCCCACAATGTTCCGAATTCCTTCTGGCATCACAAGTTCTCATTGCGAAACAGAGGCTGCGTCCTCCTTACACCAGACCCACACACAGTGACTTGGGGGGGGGGGTTCTGAAGCCAAGCCAACGTCCCCACCAAGGAAACAAAGCAAGAGAAAAAGAAAAACGGAGTCAGCGTGCTAAGACAGAGTTTTCAGATCGTTATACCTATTTGCTTTTGTTGTTTTGGGATGTCAAGCCACCTCTGCACCACAATATCCTTTTTATATATGCATAAAGGGACAATTTGTGGATCACACATTGACATGTGGCAACCCTGTCAATGTGTTATCTCCAAATTGTCCCTTTACGCCTATATAGAGGGGTGTTATATTGCGGTACAGATCTGTAATTGTGCCTTTACAACTATATAGAGGGGTGTTATAATGTGGTACAGATTTGTAATTTTCCACTGATTCCATATATGTATACCAGAGACAGCCAGGACTTTGTTACAAACAGTGTCCTCTTGGGGTTTAGATTCCAACATGCCACACTACCAGGACAGCTAAAGGATTTAACATTAATCTGTAATCTCAGGGCAAGGAGAGGAGGGTCTCATCTGAACGAGAGCAAACTATGTATTTGCTCTTCACCAAGGGCACTCCCTTTGAATTACAACAGCGATGAACCTTATCTTGCAGCACCCATAATAACCAGTCCTCGTGATAGCCAGTGGGTTTTGAGGTAACCACCTGGATCACGGTCAACAAGTAATTCACCTTGTTCTGAAGCAGATTCCCTCCAACTCTGCTTCTGCCTCTTTAAGAGACTCCTTAAGTTGTCGGCTGTCTGTATCTGTCTTGTTTTTAAATACTTGTGGACTGTGGGTGTTGGTTTTTCCCCCCCAGATGTTTCTCGAAGCTTGCCAACTAAGCCTCTGTTTGAGAACCCCACCATTTCCTCTACTTTGCATGATCTCCTCCACCCCAGGTGCGATTTAAATATTATTAGTGCACCTTACATGTTTCTTTATTTGGGCGCAGCTGTGTCAGTGGGTACTGCTCGTTCTCATCACAGCTAGGTACCCACTAGTCTCCTGACAGGACCACTGAGGCAGTGCCAGAGGCCTTGATACAACCCAGGCCACCTTACTTCTTGCTTTGCACCTGAGGGAGTCAGGTGCAGTCCCTCAAAGGGTGTGAGGCAGCCAACAGAGAGAGGGGCAAGGAAGAGACAAGTTGACTGCACACAACATGTGCAAAGACAGAACCTCTGGTGAAAAAAAAGCTCTTTGGAAGCTTTATTAGTGCTCATGACTTCTTCACTTCAGTACTAAATTTACCTCAGCCACTGGAGGTTGAGGGTCCTGCCTTAAGCCAGGGTGTAGAATCCATTCTAATGTGTGTGGTCTTCAGTTACTGGAAATTATCTTCTATGACCCAGATTTTTACCTTCTTTTAAACAGTTTCACATTTATGACAGTTGGAACGGGTATAAATTTTATATACATGTTTTTATATGTGCACAACTTTTACAACTGCCAGCCGACTTCCTGCCTCTAAGAAGATTCCTTGCCTGGCGTACATCATCTAGCCAAGAACTTTAAGAATAACCTCCTGGCGAAGCACATCTTTTGCCATGTTTGAACTTTTGGGACTTGCTTTGAAGAAGAGAGTGCTGCACTCGAAAGCTTGCGATTTTTTTTTTATTAGTGGCCTATAAAGGTATCCTGTAGCCTAGTTTTGCATTTGTGTTTTGCAATGGCCATGTGGGTCAACCCCCTTTTTTGCATTAAAGGCAAGACGTTAACAGATCAGGTGTACGTCGTCACATTAGATGGTGAGAAAGATGGGAGATGAACTGTTGCCCTTTGTTGTATGACCTCTCTGAGCCAATTCTTAGCAGGATTAAAACCCATTACGGAATGAGCTTCTAAATGCAGGACCGGTGGCATTATCTTTTGACCTCTAATCACGCTTACTGCCCTAATGCACATACAAGAATGTAGGTCAACTGCTCTGAATACAGTGGACAACGATGGAGCAGCCTCATAACTAGCCTTCATACCCATGTTAGCCACTAACAAGGGCCTTGCCATCAAACACAACTGCCGTGTCCATATATAAACAAAACAACTCAGTGCTTCCTCAAGCTTTACACATTTGTACTGGTGCTGGAGGAGAGTCTTGAGAGTCCCCTGGACTGCAAGGAGATCAAACCTATCCATCCTGAAAGAAATCAACCCCGAATGTTCCCTGGAAGGACAGATTTTGAAGCTGAGGCTCCAGTACTTTGGCCACCTCATGAGGAGAGAGGACTCCTTGGAAAAGTCCCTGATGTTGGGAAAGATTGAAGGCAAAAGGAAAAGAGGACGGCAGAGAATGGGATGGTTGGATGGTGTCATCGATGCAACCAATATGGATTTGACAAAACTCCGGGAGGCAGTGGAAGATAGGAAGTCCTGGCGAGCTCTGGTCCATGGGGTCACGAAGAGTCAGACACGACTGAACGACTGAACAACAACACTGGCTGTTGATAAAAACAGATATATTCTGCTTTTTAACATGCTTAGTACCTTTAAGAGGGTGGTCTTTGTTGGATCAAGTTTAGCGTTGCAGTCGACCTGTTTGGAAAGGAGATGGGAGAGAAAGGAGTGACATTTCCTTTTATGCTGAGTAACAACAGACCACTGGTGCAAATTTCAAGGGGTCTCTGAGATGAGGTTAAGCCTGCAAACAATGGCCAAACCATGTATGATGCCATCTGTGCTTCCCAATGAAACATGGGTGGGTGGGAGTAAGAAGAGGTAAAGTATAGGTTTACCTCTCCCCCAAGCTGAATCCTCCCCTGCTATTTCTATTGGAAGAGAATGGACGGGTGTCTTGTCCCTTCAGCTACAGAAATATCTGCAGCGAACCTTAGCTGTTCTTAATGCCTCAACTTTAATTATGGGGATCCTACTGGACTTAACAGTATTTTCCCATATACAGTGGACCTCCGTATAATGGTTTGTATAACATAAAATCTATACAACATGAAAAATTCCGGAGATAGGGGAAATTTGCTTAACAGAATTGCCTATGGGGCGAATCCGTGCAACATAAAAATGGTCGCGATTAGGGATCACTCTGTTTTCAATGCATTCCTATGGGAAATTTATGTAAAGGAAATTAACATAATTTCATTTGGAATGAATTAATTCCTTTATACAAGCTACCACTGCCTCAATTTGTTGTCTCAAATAGTTAGACAAAAAAATTGAGGGTTGTGTTATACATGGAAGTAGGCCGAGGCAACCGTGTACTTGTGAAACGAATTTTGGGCTGGGAAAGTGGGGGTCATCTTGCAGACGGAAAGATATGGTAGTTTTCAGGGATCAACCCTGGGTAGGCTGCTACTGCCCTAGTTCTGCTTTTCTACTTGCAACAGCAGACGTATAAGCCATTCACGTGAAACTGCCAAGGACAGCAGCATAAGGCAATCTGAGTATTAGGTCACACAGAAGGGAACATGCCACAAAACAATTCGGATGGAGCAGGGAAAATGCATCTCACTCTCGTACAATTGTGACAATTTTGTCCATGCCTGCATACGTACCACAGCATCAACAGCAGGAGAGCTGTCTCCAACCACCAGTAGCGCAGGGCACCTAAAAGGAAACAATTGATATTGCAGTCATTTCTATCATTAAGACTTTGTGGCTTCTCCCTTTTAAGAAAGTGGTTAAAACAGAAGGCTGTTAGCACAAAAGGCATTAGGCTGTCAGTTATGCAGAACAGTGTTGTGAAATTCTGCTGGTTGCTTGAAGCACTTGGGACATTTGAATAGCTCTACTCAACTTCACAAGACTTCCATGCAGTGACACATCAGAGTTGTAACATACATTTGTCTGCAACATGCTCCTTTAACATTAAATTGTATGGATTACAGCATTATGCTGATTAGTTTAAGATACCTGTTTTGCAATAGGGAAAACACCTAGGATGTTACCTGCAGTACATGCTTATCAAAGTTCTTATACTACATGTTTAACCATCACAGTGTCAAGATGTGAAATTCTGAATACATAATGTTAAAATTATTAAGGGGGGGTATAGAAAAAGCAGCTCTGAAAATATACTCCATATTTTAAAAAAAGGTTGGAACAGCTGTTTACTAAAAGTCACTGCAAAATAATTAGGTAGCTCCAAAGTTCAGAAGCTAGGTCACTGTACAATAACATTGCCATGCCTCACAGTTTAGTATGGAAGTAAAGAAAGGTTTGAATTGAAAGGGAATTGAAATGAGTTGTTTACAATAAGCAGAATGCTGAATTGTGTTGACATGACTAGGGGGGGTGATGTTTCAGATCCTGTGATTTGCTTTCCTTTGTTTTATTAGACCCTTGTAGTTACTGAAACTGTAAGATCAGAACATAGAAAAGGAAAGAGATTTTTTATTATAAATATGTCCCTGGTAGAGATGGGCACGACTTGAAAAAAATTTTTTTCGAGTTGTAGTTAGTCGGGCCGGTTCCGTTTCGGCTCGTTTCCGTTTTTCGCGAAAATTTGCAAAAATTAGTTGGTTTGTTTTTTCGTTGTCGTTAGTACTGGTTTGGGGAGGGGGTAGCGGGCTCCTGGAGGGAGCTGCAGGAGTCAGCCAGAGCCACAAGTGACGGACTGGCAGACTCTTTGCACCCGCTGTGTCTCACGTACTTGCATGTAGTGCAATGCAAGTAGATCTGGCTTAGGGTTAAGACGGCTTAGCGCAACGGCTAGGGTTAGGCTAGTTACGGGTGAGGTTACGGTGAGTATTGGGGTGCATCTAGGTGCCTCTCTGACCCACTTAGAAGGACAGTGTACTGGCGTATGGGTTAGGCTTAGGGTTCGGGTTTGGGCTACGATTAGTGGGCTGTTTATGCCCGATTGGCACATCCCAGAAGTCTCTGTGGTCAACCTGGCCAAGTGGCCATGCGATTGGTGGAAAATTTGCATGGTCTACTCCCATCATTGCAAATGTGCAGGTGTAAAAAAATAAAATAAAATAAAATCAACGGATACTTTTTTTTGCAAGAAAAACCCACTGCTGCTACTGTAAAAATTCAAGCATTTAAAATAGCTAATTTTCACATGTTTCTGTGGTGCTTTGGTGGGGTTTTGGGCAACGATTTCAAAAAAAATATTGCAGTCGCCATTTTGGATCCCCCGCACTGCATGGCAAATGGATGCGCCCTCCCAGCCTGGTACCAGCAGCGCAGCAGTAGCAATAGCCAAGGAGAGGGGGGCGGGGAAACCCCCCCCCCAAATAAAACACCCTTCTGGCCTGGTAGGTGCCCTCAGACAGTTTTCGCCTACTTTTAGGGCCGGGAATCGGGTTTTTTTTTAACTTTTAAAAACTTTTTTTCTGTGCCGCTTGGCATTGCGCGATGCAAGTAACGAGCACGACAAATCAGACCAAATTGTTCGTTCGTCGGTTCGAGCTCGAATTCTGGTGGAGTAATTCCCGTTTCCGTTTCCGTAGAGTAACGGATACGAGTAACGGAAACGGAAACGGGAATACCGCTAATGCGTGCCCATCTCTAGTCCCTGGTGTAAAAGAACCTACTGTGTAGTATAGGTGTTGCAAAAAAGAATGTTTACACTTTGAAGGGAAAGTGAAACATCTGAGAGAAATATAAATATAGTGAGACAGGACACACACACACACACACACACACACAGAGAGAGAGAGAGAGAGAGAGAGAGAGAGAGAGAGAGAGAGAGAGAGAGAGAGAGAGAGAATGCCAGGGATCAGAAATCATGTACTAGCAGCAAAAGCAACATGGATTTTCCTCTATGGATTCAAACTGGGTATTTATAACACTTTTTACTTTAAAATAATGTGTTTTAGAAATGTATTCTCTATCTTTTGCTTTTCCATGTGCCATTAAGCCTACAAGCTCTTGCATTTTTAGAATGAAAGCAAAACACTGGCTTTGGTATTTTATTACTTTTATATGTCCATCTATTTTAAGATCTGACTTAATTATTTGCCTGCAACTTAGGTTTGATTTTCATATGTTTCTAACCACATGTGCCTACAGGCTTTGCATAGCTGTTAAGATTTTTAGATATATATTTTTCAACAAATTTGAAGAATTTGTATGCACACGGGACACAGAAGTAAAACAAATAAATAAATCTTGTAGAATTAGACAAGCTGATGTTGCCTGGAATAATTGTGACAATCAAAAGAATTATACTTCCAAACCCAGATGAATGTTGATATGACCGGGGGGGGGGGGGGGAAATTATTTGATTTCATTACGGAGTTAACCCTTAACTGGGAGGAACAGCAGCTGTGGCAACCACAGGGCTGTAGAGCTCTTAAGCATCAGACTCTCTAACCCGACATTGGCTTGACGGTATGGAATTCTGGCATTTATGCTGACTCGCTCCATTCTGCTTGAAGGCTCCTGGTTATTCCTCTGGACAAAGACACCAGTGATCTAGTAACTCAAGCAACTACAAATCCAAAGGTTACATGGGGCATTAAAAACAACAACAACACAACAGAATTATTTCTGCATTAAATGATCTACCGGATGTCCTAGTAGGACAAGTCACTATGCTTACAACTGTGTCACTCAGCAACCTGAACAGCCCGTGTGTAAACCAGTTAACCGCTTAGTTAACCTTTTAAGCACTTAAGCCCCATGCTCTCCTGGCCTGTTCAGCTGCCAGAAGGTCAGCGACTAAGATCTTACTATGTCACCTTCTTCATCAACAAGATTAAACAGTCACTTGATCTGACCAGGAACGAGGCGTTTGCTCACGTTCAGAATGTTCAAGGAAGTACATTAAGTAGGAGGAAGTATGCGAGACAGTATAGGGAAGAAGTTGGCCAGAGACTGGAAAGGAAGAAGGGCACGGAGCAACAATAAACCTTTGGCTGGTCATGCTCCAGTTGTGTCCCATAGGATGCTGGCTGACAGCCCGGGATAGCCCAGGTGCCCTTGGACTGCAACTCCCAGAACCCTTTCACCACCACCTGTGCTGGCTGGTGTTTCTGGGAATTGCAGTCCAGGAACCCCTGGGTTCCTCCTGGCAGGGGGACATGGGTGGGCTGACTCCGCTCCAAGACCTGCTGTGACTGTGCCTCTAATGCAGTGGTTCTCAACCTGTGGATCCCCAGATGTTCCTGGAGTGCAACTCCCAGAAGTCTTCATCACTAGCTGAGCTGGCCAGGATTTCTGAGAGTTGCAATCTAGGAACATCTGGGGAGCCACAGGTTGAGACCCACTGCTCTAATGGCTAAATAAGCTCATTCCCATTCCTGTTTTGGCATCCCCGTTTTGGCATCCCCGTTTTACTGAAACACAATTGCTTTTTGGAAGCAAAGGTAGGCGAAGAGCGAGTGCCTCTGTGTCACAGAAGATTTTAACTTTTGGCTAGAGGAAACCGAAGATGCGATCTCAGACACCACTGGAGGGATTTCATTCTGCAAAACATTCGTTCCAAGAGTGCCAAAAATGAGCTAAACCTCAAGACAAAACCCGTTCTAATCAAACACACACACTTAACAGCATGGCACCTCTCTCCATACTTGACTCTAGCACTGAAATATTAATTCTCAAGTGAGGAACACATATGGGAACACGTCAACTGCTTACACCAGCCTGAAATGCAGTACAGTTTTCATTCAGGGTAGTTAAAGAATGATGGGAGTTACTGTCAAAAGTATCTTGAGATACTTTTGACAGTAACTCCCAACATTCTTCATTAGCTACCCTGGATGAAAACTGTAGTGCAGCGATATTTGGAGGCTGGTCATCACCTCCCCCCACCCCCGTCTCAATACAAATGGTGTTAAGTACTCCACTTTTTTTGGGGGGGGGGGTGGAGAGAACCAAATAGGCTTCCATTAAAAGCATAACATTCCCATTGCATCCTAAAATATTGCCATTCATAGAAAAGAACCTGAGGACAATTCATTCTTCGCCTTGTCCAGCTCACAGGGGTGATCTGGATTGTGACCAATACTCACTGTAGAGTCACAACACTTGTTCCAGGTACAGGTCGCTCAATGTCTAGATCTCTTCGGCTATAAAAACAAGAAGGGCACAATTAAGCACATATGCTTTCGTGCAGGTTATGAACACAAACTCCTTAAAAAGGCAAGCCATCAGGCCTCAGAGGAGGCAACATGTGAGTTCAGAGTAGATCAAAGATACTTGCCAGTTTCAAACTCTACATTCCTCTTATGTTTAAGAAATTAGAGATGGCCACGAACTGTTTGTTTGCCACGTGTGCTTCTTGTCCAGAAAGGTGATATGGTTTGGCCCCTGCCCTTCCGGTGGATGTCTACCTAGAGGCAGAACCCCACCCTGCCTCCCCCAGGCACCGATTCCAGTGGCCACATACAAAAGGGGAAGGGTACCGTTCCACGTATCAGCTGTTCAGCCAAGAAATGAACCACGCCAAACCAGAGGTTCGTGCCCATCTCTATTTCAGATTGCTGAAAAGCCTGCAAACACAAGTCACAAGCTTGAAAGGATAACCCAGCATAAGAAATGGAAAGTCTCCATGTTTCATTTTATATATCAAAATTCTGAAGCTCTCCTAGGGCTCCAAAATCTTGACTACTGCAGGTTATCAGTCATTATTAACACAGCAGCATTAATTTCACGAAGGAAAGGCTACATTCAGAAGTAAGCATATGTAAATAAAACAATGATAAACAAATAAACCGTCTGAAGTTATCATTATCTCACAACTGCAGAACTGGAGGCATAATGGGGAATCGAACTCCCAAACGTTGGCTCTAGAGCCAGAGACTGAAACCTGACTAAGCTATCTAGCAGTTCTTCTTTGACTGGACATGCGGGAAAACAGGGCATCATGTTACCTGTTGTAAGCATTGACAAAGAGATGCAGATTGTTTTGATTCATATCGTTGATGATGTGCTGGCGATAGGTATGGATCAAATCGTGGCTGCCGTGAAGCTCATCCTAAATTTAAGATAGGTTCTCATTAAATATCTCACGCAGAGCTGAAAGGATACAATGTCCGGCAGCACTAACACTAGCTTTCCCCCCTATTATACGTTATGACATTTTCCACATTCAAGACCTATTGAATCAGACATAACATCCAAACATGACACGAACACATTCAGTTTAGAACTTTTTTCACAATATAAAATTTGAATGATTTTTTTCCAGCCCATATTTTCTACAACAGAAATGCTACACAAGACAGAAGTAATATCTGACGGAGCGTATCATTCTAAGGTCAACGTCGGCCTGGCCCACCAGAACATCACAGTCCCTTGCGCTCCGTATCCTCCCTTCCTCCCGGGAGGCATGTAAAACCTCCAACAAAACCGCATTTTCTCTGTGGCAGGTCCCACATTGTGGAACCACCTTCCGAGTGGAATCAGGACTGCAGAGTCCCTCTCGACATTTAAGAAGCTGCTAAAAACCTGGCTCTATACGTCTGTGTTCAGCAACCAAGTAGGTTGACATTCTATGAGTAGGCATCACTAGTTTGTATGTCCGTTTGTTTTCGCCATCTTGCCTCAGTTTTTATCTCAAATTTTTAGCTTTTTAAATGTGGGTTCTACTCTTGGCTGTTGATTTTCTTATATGTCATTTTGTGGAACCGATTATGATTATTTTTTGAATTGTTGTATCTTATACTTGTTAACCGCCCTGAGTTCCCATTCGGGAAAATCGGTTGGTATATAAATATAAAAATAAATAAATAAAAACATGTCAAATGACACCACACCTTCAGTCTGCATTTAACTTCCTGTTGGGTGCAGGAATCCAAATCAAATCAGACTTGACAAAGGGTTAACCAATGTACTCCTTATCTCCAGTGTTGGAGTGCTCGCCACCTCTCAAGGTAATTGGTTCAACTGTCACACTGCTCTAACGGTTAAGAATTTGTCCCCTGACACTCAGCTTAACTCTAGCTTCCTGTAGCTTGAGCTCATTATTATGGATTCTAAACTCTGGGATGATGGAGAACAGATCCTGACCCTCCTCTATACGACAGCCTTTCAAGTGTTTGAAGAGTGAAGTATTATCTCCTGCTATCTTCTCTTCTGATGCCTAGTTATTCCACAGTCTTCCCTCGTAGGGCTTTAGCTTCTAGTCCCCTGATCACCCTTGTTGCCTTCTTTTGAACTTGCTCCACCTTGGTTGGCTTGAGTCTTAAAGTGCGGCATCCAAAGCAGGACACAGGGCTCAAGAAAAGGCCTACTCGGAGCTGAATTGTGTAGTTCAAGTTAATTCCTATCACAATGATCCCAAATGTCTTGTCATAGGGGAGTTTCCACCACAATTCATAGAAAGCAAAAGATACTCACTTTGCTAAAAAGATGAGAGATGACCATATCAGGCAAAGCATGAGCCCAACCAGAAATCTGCAAAAAGAAATTCAGCATCAAGTATCAGTACAATTTGGATACTTTCCTGGTTCTCAAGAGATCCCTGTAGCTGGGAGTA
Source organism: Phrynocephalus guinanensis (assembly GCA_037367245.1). Classification (NCBI taxonomy): domain Eukaryota; kingdom Metazoa; phylum Chordata; class Lepidosauria; order Squamata; family Agamidae; genus Phrynocephalus; species Phrynocephalus guinanensis. Next base: position 12,188,553 of record CM074739.1, on the reverse strand, counting down.
GGCTCTTGAACTCATGACATGACCCCAAGCCATGTTAACTCACTCAGTTATTGCCCCCCCTAAACACACCATGCCATAAAAGTCTAAACTTTTAAGTACCAAATGATGCCATATGACATAGCCCATACATTAGGTTCAATGCTACTGAGAGTCCATTAGATTGACTCAGATGATACTGCGGGGTACATGACAACAGGCCTCGGGATTTGATTTCTTTTGCAAAGCGTAAAATTCTCCAGGAATTTCTTTAGGCCGAATGCTGGGAGTTGTAGCTTTCGGTACTTAAACGTATGTCCTTGTTGCTCTTATTTTAATTTCAAAATGAAAGAGAGTTGACACAGAAAACCCATGTGCTCCAATTGAGGATGGGGTAAAAGTTTAGTTGTTGTTCAGTCGTTCAGTCGTGTCCGACTCTTTATGACCCCATGGATCAGAGCTCTCCAGGCCTTTCTATCTTCCACTGCCTCCCGGAGTTTGCTCAAATCCATATTGGTTGCATCGATGACACCGTCCAACCATCTCATTCTCTGCCGTCCTCTTCTCCTTTTGCCTTCAATCTTTCCCAACATTAGGGACTTTTCCAAGGACTCCTCTCTCCTCATGAGGTGGCCAAAGTACTGGAGCCTCAGCTTCAAAATCTGTCCTTCCAGTGAACATTCGGGGTTGATTTCTTTCAGGATGGATAGGTTTGATCTCCTTGCAGTCCAGGGGACTCTCTTAAGTATAGCCAATTGGGACCTACAACCTGGTCTCACATTTGTACTTATGTTTCTGTCACCACACTACTGTTTAGAATGGTTTGGAAGAAATGTTAGAACAGGCAGTGTCCTTTAAGAAGAGGTGGGGCGTTTTAAGACCTCCAGAAACAACTCCATTACCCGTGCCGCTCCCTACTTGAATGGCCCCTCTGCTGCTCTTTCAATTGGCTTTTAGAATGTAATTGCAGCTTGATTATTTTACAATGGTTTTACTGTGGTTTTATGCTTTTTACAATGTAATTCTCTGACCTGTTTTGGGGGCATGTTTTGGTTCCGATCAGCAGAAAAACAGCAGACAAATAATAAAGCATTGCCCGTTTTATTATTTGGGGGGGGGGGAAGAGAATAGTTTTGAGGATACCAGCTTAATTTGCCTGACATCAAATGCAACATCCGTGTTATTCATGCTCATGCATTCAGATGTCTACTATTCCTCAGTGGCACAGACTACAGACTGCTTGACAGTTTGAAAGAATCCATAACAAGGCTTTTTAGCGTGTAGATTAGGCTGCAATGCTTGAGCGTTTGTCTTATATCTGGTTGGTGTCCCTGGAAGGGGAACATACCCGGTAGTTCCACAATCCTTTTTTTGTGTAATACCGTTGTTCCTGATGCAAGACTAGCCTGTCGGCGATACATTTCTGGGCCACTAATAAAAAATAAAAAATAATTGCAAGCTCCCGTGGACAATCTCCACTTCCAAAAATCTAAACATGGTAAAAGATGTGGCTTGCCCGGAAATCATTGTTAGATGTAAAGTTTTTGGCAAGATGATTTTCGCCAGGCACTTCTGTCTTAGAAGAGGCAGAAGTCAAGGATTGGGTTTCGGGCCCCAGGACTTGCTTTGAAGAAATGGATATTGTCCACAAAAGCTTGCAATGATTTTTTTATTAGTGGCCTATAAAGGTATTGACTATAGGCTAGCCTTGAATTTATATTTTGTAATGGCCACACAGCTCCCCCTTTTTTATTTCACTGTTCTTGAAGCATCCATCCATCCATCCATCCATCCATCCATCCGTCATTCCCATTAGTGCCAAGGCACTAATCTGGGCGGTTAACACAAATACAATACAAAACCAAAAATAAAGACACTAAAACCAATTAGCAATTAACTAGTAAAACAATATGGCACAGACCAGTCATACAGGAACCAAGGAACATGGGGGGAAAGAGATGGGTGGATCAGCTAGGGTTGGTTTGGAAAGACTCCTGCAAGAGCCATGCCTGTAGTTCCCTGCTAAATATCAACAGGGAGGAGGCGAGGTGAAGGTCCTCTTGTAAACTGGTTCTGCAAGGTTGGAGCCACCACAGAAAAGCCCTACCTCTTGTAGAAGAATTATAGGCTTCCCTTCGAGTGGCCCGCGCAGAAGACCCTCAGCTAAGACGATACTGTGTGTCTCCGAGAGGACATTGGGTCCAAACAAGTGGTCTGTGTACAAAAACCACTTATTTCTTTGCACAAACAAGTTGAATCAACTTGGTGCGACTACCGTCAAACACCAAAAAGAGCTGGCAATGTGGTGTACAGGGGCCTTTGGTCTTCATCTTTGCTCTTTCAGATGTTTTAAACTACGGCTCCCACAATCACTTATTACTGATTATTCAGACATGTCCAAACTTCTGCCCTCCAGATATTTTGGACCACAACTCCCAGAATTCCAAGCTTGTATTTCCAATGGCAAAGGACTGTGGGAGTTGTGGTCCAAAACTTCTGGAGGGCTGAAGTTTGGACATGCCTGGATTATGTTGACCGTGACTTCCAGGAACTGAACTCTCAGTCACCTGAAATCAAGAAACATGACGCGTGGCTCAGAAACATGACGCGTGGTGGCTGATACCAAACACATCCAAGCTCTACTTCAAGAATGAATTCTTTTTAACCTATTCTAAAATAAAAGTTTTGCAAAAGTTTACCTTGGTTGCTGCCCAGTCCATCCATCCTTCAGCACACGGGTTGACGTTAATAAGAACAAGTCCTTCCACCATATCAGGATGGTTCAGCTGCAGGTTGGAGAAATATGAGTGAACAATATTCAGACATGTTGGAGGAGTCAATGTGACATGGAAGATCCTGTTTATTAAGACATGCTTTCCTTTACTTTAATTTAGAAACATCAGTTGTTAAGATGATGGAATATTAATAAACTTATCATTATCAAGAGAGGCTTTACAAGGCTTGGGAAGGATACAGAACTCTTTAATAATAATTTATTTATTTATTAAATTTATATACCACTCCATCTAGCTACACGGCTACTCTGGGTGGTTAACAAGCAAATAGCAATCATGTGCAGCCAAGTCAATTCTAACTTGTGCTGACACTTTTCCCAGGTTTTCCAGGTTGAGAATATTTAGACATGATTTACCATTCCCTTCTTCTGTGCCCTAAGGCTGTACAACTTTCCCAAGGCCAGACAGATTGGCTCTTCTCACAGTGAACACTGTGGGGAATCAGGACCAATGGCCATATACCTGAACCACCAGGGAGTTCTGCAGCCAGCTTACAGAACTCTCTAGTATCCACTGATTAGGAAAACTTGCAGGACGTTGAATTTTCTCCTGCTATGTTCCAATGGCACGAGTCATTTTCCAAGGAGAAAGGTGGGGTAAAAATACTCTTGTGCGTTTCGTCGTTACGGTCGTGACCGACTCTTTGTGACTCCATGTCCATGGAGTTTTCTTGGCAGGGATACTGGAGTGGTTTGCCAGTTCCTACTCCAGGCACCTACAGCACCTGGTATTCTCTGGTGGTCGCCCATCCAAGTACTAACCAGGGCCGATCCTGCTTAGCTTCTGAAATCAGGCGAGATCGGATGTTCTTATGTCTAGTATAAATGAAGGGGCACATTCTACTTACTTACTTTGATTACATATCACACCCACAATTTGATGAGAAAACTGTTGCTTTAATCGATTAATTACTCTGATTTATAGACCAACCATCAGACTGCAAGGCCACTCTGGGTGGTTCACAACATAGCAAATAACAGAGGTAGGCCAATATTAGTGAACAGACTGAAAATGTCTACACAAAATTGGTCTACGTTTGTTTAAAATTCAGAATGCTCCAAGAAAGTAGGAAAAGTTTTAAATAGCAAACAGTTAAATAGTTTAAATAAAGTATTAAACCATAACAGAACAAAATTTTACATCTAGCCATGCAAAAACCAATTCATATTTGGCATGCCAGCAACGGCAGAACTACAGGAAGTGGCATATAGATGAGTCCCCCTATGTGGGAATAGGTGCGGTATATAAATGTGAAAATAAATAAATAAAATAAATTCTACAGGTTTGAGATTTTCAGAAAGATCATGAACACTTACAGCAAATCTTGTTAAGATGTAGGCACCAGCTCCAGTTCCCATCCCAATCACACTCTTCAGACTAAAGAAACAGGAATGGAGAATTAAACATTTCCCCCCACTTAAAGAGTCACATCTGTTAAGTTGCAGACAAGACTAGTGCGACTTCCTCGACTGTTCAGACTCCAGTAGGGCAAGGCCAAAGGCTGAAGGGCCACCCATCATGCCCCGTTATCAACCAACATCCACAATCCAAACCAAAGAGAGTAAAAACTGCACAAAGTGTGGGGTTAGAAGCTTATTTTCTAGATAGGCTTGATGTAAGTAATTGATGGACAGGCTGCGGTGATGTAGAAAAACAGCTGCAATGAAGAATTTTATCCTATAGGACAGTGTTGGCGAACCTATGGCATGGGTGCTAAAGATAGCCCTCGGAGCCCTAAGAACATAAGAACATAAGAAGAGCCATGCTGGATCAGGCCAAAGGCCCATCTAGTCCAGCTTCCTGTATCTCACAGTGGCCCCACCAAATGCACCTGGGAGCGCACAAGACTAGATATCCGTCTCCTGATACCACTCCCCTGCATCTGGTCCTTGAAGTACCCCGGTTTTAAGCCTGGAGATGACACATCTCCATCATGATTTGTAACCTGGGATGGACTTTTCCTCCAGGAATCTGTCCAATCCTCTTTTGAAGGCATCCAGGCCAGATGCCATCACCACCTCCTGTGGCAGGGAGTTCCACAGACTAATAACGCGCTGGGTGAAAAAAAATATTTTCTTTTGTCTGTTCTCCCTTTCTGTGCGCACCTGACATCGCCCCTTCAGAATCACCTGTACTCAGGTTAAATTGCTGTATTAGTGGGGTTTGAATCACAGTTTGGGCACACCCGGTCTCTAAAAGGTTTGCCATCACTGTTATAGGACATGAGCCCCACATTTGTGTGATTTTCAGAGAAGAAGCTATGCTAGGAGTTCGTCACACCGTGCACCACAAAAGCAGAACAAATATAAAACGAAAAGTCTTGATGAAATTCAGAGCTCCATCAGGTCTGCGCATGGGCAGCCGACTCGTTTACTTCCCATTTCAAATGAAGCCTTGCCCACTCCCACGAGCATCACAAGAGGCTCCTGTGTAGTAGGACAGGAAATTCGAATGATCGTTGGCGGCCTGGCAAAACCACAAATTTCATGTTCTTGCACCAGGCACTCATTCTGAACTGCTCATACAGGCATGGAAGACAAGACTTGCAACACAGTACAGTGAAGCTCACCGAGGAAGAAAAAATGTGCCATTTTGATGTACAGTGATCCCCCACCTATTGCGGGGGTTAGGGACCTGACCCGCGATAATTGAAACTCCGTGATATGCGGATGCAGTTCGAGTCAGGCCTGGGGGGGGGGCCTAGCTGGGGGTGCTTGTACTTACCCCCAGCCTGGCCCTACCCTGAATGGGCCTGTGAGAGCCTTCCTGGGACTTCTGGAGGCCCCAAAAGGGCCTCCCTGTGAACTGGAAGTGACTTGCGGTAAACCGGAAATCATTTCTGAGGCCTCCGACAGGCCTAAAAAGGCTCTCTGATGCCTCAGAAATGATTTTCAGTGATCCGGAAGTCACTTCCGGTTCACAGGGAGGCCCTTTTTGGGGCCTCCAAAAGGCTCAGGAAGGGGCAGCTCCAGTCATGGGGTAAGTATGGGAGGTTTGAAACAGGACTTACCCCCCTTACTCTGGGGGGCCTTTTTTCATATACTGTGGTTCCGCGATATAGTGGGACAGCAGTATATAAACCGTGAAAGGGCGGGGGACCACTGTACTATTTCTGATCAGGGCAATTATATATTTAAAGAAGAAAAAACAAAAAAGAGCCATCGAATGAATGAATGAATGAATGAATGAATGAATGAATGAATGAATGGTTAATGCCAGGGTCACCCCAAAAAGACACATTAAATATAAGATGACCAGTCATGTTTACAACATCCGGTGGCACTCCATCTGTATTGAGACAGCTAAGCCCCACACCCAACATTGCTCAGTGATCTTTGCACCCAGAGTTATGTGAGATCTTCACGGAGCCAAACTATAATTAAGAGATCCAATGGACTCCACTTTAAATCAGTGTCTGAGAAGTCAACAAGTTTGAAACACAATCAAGTCCAACGGGGTGGTCAGGTGGGCGTGAACTACAATGCTGCTGAGCAATGAAACTAGGGGGGGGAAGCTTGCTGAAATTATATGAGAATTCTTAAGCAATGAGAAAACTTTCGCTTACCCGAACTGTTTAAGGATTCCGGGCAACATTTCTGACAGCTGATCCATGGAAGGGTACATGTACCTACAACAGCAATGATTGAGAAATCCTGATTTAGCCTTGCATTGGTAACCAATCGTTGTTCCTTCTAAACACACAGTATAAAAACCAGAGCCCATCTAACCCAGATTTTATTGCTGCTGGTGGTGGCAAACAAGCCAAAAAACCTTTATCTAGACCAGAAGTACATCCTATAATTAATGGTTCTCATCCTGTGGGTCCCCATATGTTTCTGGACTGCAACTCCAAGAAGTCTTCATCGCTAGCTGTGCTGGCCAGGATGACTGCAACTGAGCTGGCCGTTGCAGTCCAGGAACATCTGGGGACCCACAGGCTGAGAACCACTGCTATAGGTGTATGTTTCTCAGAAAAGCCAATGTAGGAAGGCAGGGCTCGTTTACATATTAGACAGACATGAATGCCCCCCCCTCCAGAGGAGGTGAGGTTGGGACGATGGAGGACCTGCAGAACAGATGTGCACCAGGAAGGCCAAACCAATGGTTTGTCCCCATCTTGGTTCTTACCACGTAATGGCTGAAATCCTGTTGAGCGGCTATGCTAAAGGCATAATTCCAAAGGCTGCCATAGAGAGGAGGGGCAGGATCTGTTCTCAGTCAACCCAGAGTGCAGGATGTGCAACAATGGGCTCAAGTGACAGGAAGGCAGAATTTGGGTGAACATCTGGGAAAACTTCCCAGCTGTTAGAGCAGCACGACAACGGAACCTGTGACCTCAAGAGATGGTAAGTGCTCCAACACTTAGAAGAATGGAATACAACCCACCGGGCAGATATCCTTTGAACTGTAATCCTGCCTTGAACAGGGAGTTGGACTCAGGTATTGTCTGCTGTATGCTGAGTCATACAACCCATTTGCAACAGGTTAAGGTCTATGCAGGTTTCTTAAGTGGAGGAGACTTGCCTCCAAACGCTATACCGTTTGGTAGCAGAGCACAAGATACCAAGCAATGGGCTAAGCAGCTCTGAAAGAGGACACATTATTTCAAAACCAAGAGCTCAGATAGCCTCTCAAAGACAGAGCTAACTATGTTTCACATACAGTAACCCTGCCATACCTATTGTGGGGGTTAGGAACCCCACCCGACCCGCGATAATTGAAAATCTGTGATATGCGGATGCAGGTCAGGTCAGGACTGGGTGTGTGTGTCTGGGGCTCCCTACATTTACCTAAGGCCTTGTGCTGCCCGTAATGGGCCTCCAATCGCCTTCCCGGGCCTGTCGGAGGCCCTGGAAGTGCTTTCTGGTGATCTGGAAGTTACTTCCGATTCGCTGGAAAGCACTTCCGGGGCCTCCAAGTTCCATATCTATTTCACGTTGGCAGAATTCCATTAAGAATCTACCAAATATTAACTTGTAAGTGTGATTTATGATTTTTGTTCCTTAACATGGTGCTCTGAGATCGTGCCACAGAACCAAGAAATCCTACCTTTGGAACAGACAAAACGAAAACAAACTTTTTCCCCCCAGACTCATACTCTCCTAAATATCCAACTGGTATTGACTGTGCCTTTTCTTAGGTGCTAAAAATACAAATGGCAAATATAAATATTCTCTCTCTCTCTCTCTCTCTCTCTCTCTCTCTCTCTCTCTCTCGTTTTAACTTAAGATACCCAGTGTGGTGTAGTGAACAGATGGCTGGGCTAGGACTCAGGAGAAACGTGGGTTCAAATCCCCAGTGGAATGTGGAATTGCTAAAGCTACTCCTGAAATATCCCACTTACATTTAAAGTCCTGTTCGCATCACTGTTGATAGGACATAACAACAATTTATTGACATAAGTGACTCGGGAGAGAGGAAAAAAAGGAAAAGATATCAAACATTATACAATAGACGGAACTTGAGAGAATCAACATACCCAGGTGGAAAAGAGGCTGCGCCATCGTGCTGCCCGGGGGCATCCACGTGACAAACTGCAAAATGCTGAGTGATCTCCTGCATGTCTTCAAAGTTGAAGAGAGGGTTGAAGCAGGTTTTGTCTTCAGAGAAAGTGATCCCAGGGCAAGAAGGGTAGAAACATTAATTAATGCTTGCGTCACTATGAGATAGAATTCCTCCAGGCATAAGATTTAGAATGACAAGAGCTGAATATTGCATTTCTCATGTAAAGGCAAACGAGGCAGCCTGTTCTTGAGGCCTTAAAAACTTTATAAACACACTGTCTAAAGTGATGTCTGTGAAGATTCTCAGGCATCCAGGTGAGGTTATCTGGAAGTTGGGTCATGGCAACTGGACTTCTTTTCTTGTGAGAGCAAAAGGTTTAACGTCCTCAGACTGACGAAACTGCTTGGATGAGCAGCAAAATATTTTGATCTCACAAGAAAAGAAGTCCAATTGCCATGACTCAACTTCCAGACTGTCTACAGACGACAATACATTTTCCCTTGGGTGGGGGGAGGGGAATCCTCAATTTACCTGAAATTAAAAAAAAAAAGGCATTTTAAAGGGGGAAACCCCAAAAGATTGCTGCTCACTGGATCTTGGCACTGCAGGATATTTTACTTTTGTTTCTTTCAACTGCCCCTCCCTTTTGTCAAAAATACATCTTTATTGACAGATAAATATAGTCTTCACTAGACTGCGTAGATTTACTCAAAGAGCCTAAACTTCGACCATGCAAAAATGTTTTTAGAGCTCTTTCATCCAAGGGAGGATAGACAGTTATCTGGGATGTTGCAATTGTGGATTTCCTGAATCAACCAGGCAATGAACTAGACAATTTCTTCCATTTCTATCATCCCGTGAATAACACAGAAATTGTGTAATCACAGAATAATGAGGTTTGGAAGGCCACCGAGTCCAACCCCCTGCTCAATGAAGGAATCCCAATCAAAGCAGATGTGACAGATGGTTGACCAATTTTCACTTGAACGCCTCCAGCTCTGGCAAACTCGCCATCTCTCAAGGAAACTGGTTCCATTGTCATCTTGCTCTAATGCTCCCAAGGCTTTCCCTGATATTCAGCCGAAATCTGACTTCCGGTAACTGGAGCCCACTATTATGTGTCCTACACTCTGGGGCAGCCAAGAATACTTGATAGGGGAATCTTTCAAGTATTTGAAATGTTCTAGCACAGGCCTGCCCAACAGGTAGACCGGAGGCTACCAGTAGCCCGCGAAGGGTTCAAAAGTAGCCTGCCAGCCATCAATAAAAATGTGGGGGGATAAGTTCTCCACCCCTCCCTCCCCCAACCCAAGGACCACCACTGCCCCTGCACAGTTCTGGGTCTGCCAGCCCACTGTCTCAGCCGAGCAGGGCAACTCAAGGGCCATTGTGTGGTCCCGTGCTCCCCCCCCCCCCCCCGCTGGCCAGGTGATCAGCACCTCAGCCTGTTCAAAGCTGGACAGCCCTGGCTTAGACAAACTTCTTCCTGATAATGAAATAGGAATCCCTTATAATATGTTGAAGTTTTACATGCATATAAAAAAATGACCAGTGCAAGTATGCTATACATTGTCTTATTTTCAATGCATTCCTATGGGAAACCGCTGCTCTACGTACAAAGATTTTTACTTATGAGTTAGACAGCCCTGTTCTAGCGTATCTCCCATGAGTCTTCTTTTCTCAAGCCTAAAAATGCTATGTTCTTTCCGTCTTTCCTCATAAATACTGGAATGGTGGACAGCAACCCTGAAGAAGCTTGAAAACCCTTGATCTTGGGTGCCAAGTGCTCAGCTATTCTTAGGAAGTTTATGTAGCCCTACAGAAAAGGTCGCTTTGCAGACTGAAATATGTTGGTCTTCAATGAGAACATTTTTGGAACTTGGACTTAAATCTAGCTACAATCAAAGAAGATCTACTGCTGAACTTCTGGAACAGTGTGTCAACCCCACTGATTCAACAGGTGTCCTTTGGCTGAGACTAGCAACAGGATTGAGGTCGTGGCCGATTTTTGGAGCGACTGGTAATTGTCTTCCAGTTTGTCTCTTTGGATAATTTATTGGACACTGCTGCCAGAAGCGGACTTAAATTCTTAGAATATAGAACATAAGCTCAAATACATGTCTGTGAAGATTCTCAGTCATCCAGATAAGCTCAAATACAGTTTACTTCTTTTTGTACACATCAACTACTGCATGCTGATCTAACATCTTATTTAGCTTTAGGATTCATGCAGTCAAACATAAATTGGCTTAGGAAAAGAAGAGGTATGAAACCCGATGAGATTGCAACATATACCTGGTGTTCCACTGTGTTTGCCACTCAAGAGTCAATTATTTCTCTCTATATCAACTAGAAGAATTCTCCCCTTCATTGAACTAACCAGCTGCTCTATCAACCCAAGTTCACTAGCTTATGAAGCAGAAAATAAATCCGTTGAAGCTGAGGCCATCAGCTCTACATTGCACAAAGGTGTATGAGAAGGGCCTAACACATCCACTGGAGGATGCATATTATTCCATTTATTACACTTACGATTCAGTCCAATGTCATGGTATGTTAGGATGGCGGGCCTGTTTCCTCGCAGAGTCCCACACATGGTCACATGGACAGAGCCATGTACCGTCTCCACATCTTGTTCCTGGAAGAGAGACAGCCGTCCGTTGTTAAAGCTTTCCCTTCAACCACTGACAAAAAGGCTTCCATCACAAGTTTATCTAAATTCCTCATAATCATCAGATACTGCAATGGCCTTTTCCCAAGATGTTTGTGTTGCATGTTGTGCTGTTACAGTCATGACCGACTCTTCATGACTCCATGTCCATGGAGTTTTCTTGGCAAGAATACTGGAGTGGCTTGCCAGTTCCTACTCCAGGCGCCTACAGCACCTGGTAGTCTCTGGTGGTCTCCCATCCAAGTACTAACCAGGGCCGATCCTGCTTAGCTTCTGAAATCAGGCGAGATCGGATGTGCTTAGGGCATCTAGGCAGCTTAGCTCTGCTGAAGTTTATAACAGGAATGTACATTAATAAGTAAAACCTTGATTTCCCCCCTCCCCCCCCCCTTAGCTGGCTCTACTTATATTGGCAAATGGTATGAAATTCTGCAAAAGGTCAGAACAGGACAACGTGCTGTAGTTTTCCGTTCCATACAATTCCTGGCTTATGTCTGTGAAGATTCTCAGTATTGTTGTGGAAGAGCGACTGGCCACGCTGCTTGAATGAGTAATGAAACATTTTGATCTCACAAGAAAAGAAGACCAGTTGCCATGACTCAACTTCCAGAGAATTCCTGGCTTACATAGTACAGTAACAACTCTTATAAGATAAAATGATGGAATCCTCCTCTCTCTCACCTAAGTTCTGCAAGGAAATGGAAGCTCGAAAGAATACTATGAAGTGAAGACCACCAGTGTCACAATTTCACTATGCCGACAATATTAAGCAACTACGATTTTACATGTTTTAATTCAGGATGAGGGGAATAGTTGGAAGGGTACTGTTGTAGATGCATGAGGAAGGCTCTCAAATTTTTAGGGCTTAAACACCAAAGAGTATATTTTCTCCTCTTAAATCAACGTCCTCTAGGAAATACAACCTTTTCTATGTTTCATGCCTGACAAAATCAACATGCAAAGAAAATCATGTTATAGAAAAGAATAGAACAGTGTTGGCAAACCTACGGCACGGGTGCCAAAGGTGTCACTTGGAGCTCTTTTTGTGGGCACCCGACATCTCCCCTTCGCAGTTAACTGTATTCAGGTTAAATTGCTATATTGGCACTTTGCGAATAATTAGTGGGTTTCAAATCGCCATTTGGGCACTTGGTCTCTAAAAGTTTCGCTATCACTGGAATAGAATTACGCTTTATTTTCATTGTATAAGTACAACAAAATTTAAAAATGTGCCATTCAGCCTGCACATCACTCACTCCCAGTATAGAATTCCAAAACATAAAACCTACCCTTTAAAAAAAAGCATCCATACACATAACTCCTACATTCTCTCACCCAACATGGCTTGGGCCCATTATGAGATTCCTAAGACATCAAACTAAACACACATACACACACAACCATACACCTCCTTACCAGACAGCGTTCATACCCCATATATAAGAACTACAAATTAAAAACAAACCATGCACACACACAAAACCCTGCTTCTTTTACAGTTCCCACACAACATACATGTTACACATTCAACACTGGTATTTCCCATTCGCTTTAATTTTAGCTGAATTTAAAAAAGTTACTGATGTTGGGTAAAAACTATTTCTAAATCTATTTGTCCTTGTTCTGAAAGTTCCCAGTCACCAAACAAAAGTAAGATGTTTTGCCTAATGCATCCTAGGCAAGGTCTTGTTAAAATACAGTATACAGTTTTTCCTGTTCAAGGCATCCTGGTCTAGATACAGGATCAGACTCATTTACAGACGGATTATGTTTCTTTCCTTTTCTCATTCCCCCTCTTCTCAGAACCTTCAATTTATTCTCTCATTTCTAGATCATTTGTTGTTGTTGTTTTTGTTGTTGTTGTTGTTGTTGTTGTTACTACAGTCATGACCGACCCTGCGTGACCCAATGTACATGGAGTTTTTTCTTTGCAGGAATACTGGAGTGGCTAGCCAGTTCCTACTCTAGGTGCCTACACAGTGCCTGGTATTCCCTGGTGGTTGCCCATGCAAGTACTAGCCAGGCGTGACCCTGCTTAGCTTCCAAGATCAGGTAAGATCAGATGTGCTTAGGGCATTTAGGCAGCTTACCTAGATCATTTGGCATGGTTAATAAAAGTCTCCATGGTAATTTCTGTGGTTACTTCACACAGTTTTCTGGTGCACAATAAACTTTGTTTTACTTTTTCATCGCTATACTTTTTATTGGCTGCTTGACCGTTTGCAAAACCTTGCCCTAATACAGATGACTATTTTGATTCATAGTCATATAGGAGCAGACATTTGAGAACTTCCAATCAAAACACTAGCAAAATGAAATCTTCCTCCATTTGTATCTGATCAGTACCTAGAAGACCAGTTGAGAATCTAGGATGTGTTTCTCTGGAGAAAAGATGGATATTAAAATCTACAGAAATTATGCATCCACTAAGTATACAATGCTGTTCACATCACAGGGGTATTACTGCAGTATCTCTGGATCTACCACAGAATTTAAGCCACTATAAATATTAGCTTTCTTTCATTCCTATTCCTGGAACAGAGAACAGCTTGTTAAAATAATTGCCTGGAAATTAGAAGAGGCATGTTTATAAAGATGCCTGCAATGTGTATTACTGTCGTATAAGAGTAACAGTGTATCAAATATTATGAGAAGGCTAATCCATTCACACAAGAAATACTGTGTGAAATGCCTTTGGTTGATTGCAACTATTTTCAAGTAACCTATCTGCTCCTGTTACTAATATTAACTTTGCTGGTCCTGTCAAGATCTTGGGCTTCTCTAGAAATTCTAGCATCTTAATCACTGCTTTTGTTCCGAGAACCAGCCACATATATCTTCCAAATTCAACATAACACCTCCAAGCCTCCGGTAGCTTGATGATCAGAGAATCGTATAATCGACATCTATTGCTTAAAAGATACTCACATTAAAATCCAATATATGTGCACACACACACCCAAGCATATTTCAAAACATGGTAAGAACATAGGAGAATAACGGAGGAAATTACCAGCTGCAAAACTGGGGTGCATTTATACATTTCTCTCTCTGTCTCTCTCTCTGTCTCTCTCTGTGTATATATGTGTATTGTGTATATTATATATACAGTGATGCCCTGACTTAAGAGCAGCTCGACTTAAGAGCAGAAAACTGTTGCCTTACAAATTTTAGATATGGTCTGCTCGACTTACTTTTTTTTTTCATTTTTTTGATTTGTTAACTTATTGTTTCAATTTTTAGATAGGTACCCAGACTTAAGAGTAGTTCGACTTAAGAGCATGCATTTGGAACGGATTAAATTTGTAAATTGAGGTACCTATGTGTGTTGTATCACACAACACATTTAACAAAGATATATATATATATATATATATATATATATATATATATAAAGTTTAAAGCTTAAATATCTTTGTTAAATGTGTTGTGTGATACAGTATCTATCTATCTATCTATCTATCTATCTATCTATCTATCTATCTATCTAAACACCCACCCACCCCCAGATTTAACAAAGACATTTAAGCTCGAAACTTGAAGTTTCCCAAATGCTAAGCTAGAAGCAAAACACAGACATCTTGCATTGCTTTTTTGCTTATTCCAGTACTTACAGCATTATGCAATAAATAGGCAGTATCTTCCACATCCAGCACCATTTTTAGACAGTGCAGCTTGATCTTGATCTCAAGGAGCCCACCGCGAAAGAGAAAGACCAGATTTTTTGTTTGTGGACTCGTTTGTGTTAAGCTGGGTTTTATAGCCAAGCTGTCGTACTGCCTCAGCTCAGAAATCCCAGAATACCTCAGCAGGAAAACAACCCTTGTCTAAACTGGTTCAGAAGGACGTCATTTCTTAAGTAGGATTTAGGACAACTTTGACCGTAGAGGCCTACACACACAGACACACACACACACACACACACACACAGAGAGACACACACACACACACACACACACACACACACTTGGACACCAGCCAAAGGGGAGCAGGGTAGAGAGAAAACCTCATTTGAGTTTTGAGGCCCAGAAATCTGCTCGCATGGAGCAGCACACTCACAGACTAGAAATGTAAAATTTCCAGAAATTCCGAAGCTCAGGAAAAAAACAACTGGTTTTTTTTCTGGAAAAAAAATGGAATTTTTTCAGAAAAATTGAAAACAAATGCTACATTAGCACTCCCCTCCCCTTTACAGCTTGAAAGTCATTCTGTTACTTTAGGAACATAAAATATGACTATGGACAATTTGACTTGACATAAAATTATCACAACTAGAAAATTAAAATATATTGTATCCAAACAATTACAAAGAGAATTTACTTTTTAAATAATATTTATTTGTAATTGTAATTAACAAATGGAGTAACAATCGCCTAAACTGTTTACTAGCTTATGTGGAAAAAAACAGCCCTGTACAAAACATTGTTTAAAAATCAGAATTAACAATTATTCATATTTCCTCTTCACAGTATTAAAATAAAATAAAAACTTTGTTCTCATAAAAAGAATTGAAGAGGGAGGGAATGTATAGAAGGGAGTGGGTGTAAGTTTCAATGATATTTTTTTTGAAATAATTTGGAAAATATTTGAACACCCTGTCTTAAAATATTTTATTCATCATGTTAAAATAAAGCATTCCATAATCATTTTTTCTTTTTCTTTTTCTTTTTCAATTTTTCAGGAAAAAAGGCTTCAGGGGAAAAAACAACGGGAAAAACCTGTCCCGTCCTCCCAAATTTTTCCACCACCACCCCCCGGGCCTAAACATCTCTATCAAAGACCCAGTTGTAAGTGCCAACATTCAAACAATCATCTCATGCATGGACTGGATGCAGTTCTGCAACTGGCTGATAGCAACATTACAGGTTCCCTTTTCTAAATTTTGCGCATCGATGTCTACGTACAAGAACATGCGCATGGACATCCACCCACCCACCCACACAGCTCACTGGATCCCAAGGAATGACCCACAGTTGCTTCAACTTGTAGGATGTTTTGTACACAACTCATTACGTACCAAACTCGAGGAATTAGGATATACCGGTACTTGAGACTATTATTAGCTGCAAGCCACTCTAAGCCTTAAAGCACATTCTACAAAAACAAGCACCGTTCCTTGAACTTACTGTCCATGTACACCTTCACACACAGCCCTAATTTCAGAGCAGCAACAGCTGCAAATACAACAGCGACAAGGCAGGGAACCTACTGAGCATGAAAAAAAATATGTATAGGAAAAAAGATCAAGCTTCTAATTTCTAATGCATAAGCCAATAGAGCCATTATCAGAGCTTTAGAAGTACCCTGTTTCCCTGAAAATAGACCTACCCCCAAAATAAGCCCTAGCAGGATTTCTATGCATTTGTTAAATATAAGCCCTACCCCAATAATACGACCTAGTGATGGGTGTGGCTCTGCCTATATACACACACAGAGACACACACACACACAGACACACATTGCCCCTCCCTTTCCATCCATGGTCCTTCCTCCCTTTTGCTTGGGCCACCAAAGTTACCGTACTTCGTAGCATGTTTGCTTCCAGTTCCTGTTTCCCTGAAAATAAGCCCTACCCAAAAATAAGCCCTAGTGTATCTTCTTGGGGAAAAATAAATATAAGACAGTGTCTTATTTTCGGGGAAACACGGTACGTGTCAAGGTGGAACCCAACGGTTCTGCCTAGTCCATACTGCAGGCTGAAAAGCGGGAACCACACAAAGGAGCAGCCACAGAAAGTAACTAGTAGTATCTGCTTACTAGTAGGATCTGCTAGGGACCATGTTTGAAGAAACGAGGAATATGTACTCTCGAAGGCTTTCACATCCGCGATCTAATGGCTGCTGTGGTTTTTCCGGGCTGTTTGGCTGTGTTCTGTGACCATAAAGTGCAGCATCCAGATCAGAATCCAAGAACATGATCTCCAGAACATGGCCAAACAACCCGGGGGGGGGGGGAAACACAACCACCAAAAAAAGTAATAAATGAACCTTGCCTAGATGGAGGTTTTAAAGCAGAGGCTAAATGGCCATCTGTCGGAAATACTGTGATGAGGGCTCCTGCATGGCAGGGGATCGGACTGGATGGCCCTTGAGGTCTCCTCCAACTCTATGATTCTATGAGCCCTCCATGTTTAGTGAAGATTCTATGATTCTATATGAAAGAAAAGTTTATGAATTTTTAAGAAAATACATACAGTAATGGAAATGCAGCCAGGAGCCACAGCCAAATATCACCTCCCAGGGCTTATCTGTATTGTTTTTGTGGTATGTCCTCCCTTTCACCCTTATGAAGAACAGCCAAAATCACTGTGCCACAACATGGAATCTGCCTTGCTTTTAATGCAGTCACTGATCCCTAGCTCTCTTATTCTGCTGCATAAAACACGGTTGTCCAGTGTGTAGATCCTACCTGTGGCCTATTTCCTAAGTACCATCTTTTTATTGATCACATCTTTCAAAATCTTGTTGTCCGACTGCTGCTTTTTGCATGGGGAAGAGTTGAGTCCCACAAGGATTCCACTCCCAAAGAAAAACAGGATAGCACGATGTACACCACTAAATAAGATGAGCTCCCCAGCCGCAAAACTTGCCTGCTGTGTCACTCAACGGACCTGAAGATTTACTGTTGAGATTTCAGGGTTATTTCCCCACCACCACCACCACCACCACCACCACCACAGAGAAATAGCACAGTGACAACAGATGGCGGTGCGCCCTAATCAACCTCAGTGTTACAGTAAGCGCCTCTTTACTGGCCGATTTGTATTAAAACACAGTCTTGGAGCGAGGGGGGATGGGTGAAATCCAAGGTACAGTAATCCGATCGAAGGATAAAGACAAATGTGCCATCTGCTCACGCATCACTCACTTTTAAAAGGCACTTGCTGAGTAGGTTAAGCACATGCATGGGGTGCTGCTACAGAACTGGGGTTGGTAGACCCACAGGTCTCAGGAGCTCCGTCACATCCTGCACCCGACAACCCACTGAAGGAATGACAAAAGGACCGGTCTGTGGGTCAGCTAGAAATAAACAACTATTTCAACAGTCCTAAGAACATAAGCACATAAGAAGAGCCATGCTGGATCAGGCCAAAGGCCCATCTAGTCCAGCTTCCTGTATCTCACAGTGGCCCCACCAGATGCGTCTGGAAGCGCATGAGACTAGATATCTGTCTCCTGATGCCACTCCCCTGCATCTGACCCTTGAAGTACCCGGGTTTTAAGCCTGGAGATTACACATCTCCATCACCTGTGATGGACTTTTCCTCCAGGAATCTGTCCAATCCCCTTTTGAAGGCATCCAGGGCAGATGCCAACACCACATCCTGTGGCGGGGAGTTCCACAGACTAACAACGTGCTGGGTGAAAAAGTGTTTTCTTTTGTCTGTTCTTACTCTCCCAGCCCTCAATTTGAGTGTATGTCCCCTAGTTCTGGTATTTTGTGAGAGGGAGAAGAGTGTCCCTCTATTCACTTTACTCATGCCCTGCATTACTTTGTACGTCTCAATCATATCCCCCCCCATGCGCCTTTTTTTCAAGACTAAAGAGCCCCAAAGAGCTTCCCTCTATCCAGAACAGACGCACTAAATGTTTCAGAGCTGTGGTTCCCCAGATGTTCTTGGACTTAAAAACTCCCAGCAGCCTTTGCCGCTAGCTGTGCTGGCCAGGATATCTGGGAGTCTAAGAACATATGGAGACAGAAGGCTAGAAACCACTATTCTACAGCTTTGTCCTTTAATTGACAGGAAACAGGTAGACCGTATATGGCCAATAAGACACAAGCTGCTATCCCATGGCCAGAAAATCCGGATCAAAGTAAAATGCAGATTCCCCCCCGGAACGGTCACGCGGTTGAAAACGCTGTTCCTGTGTCCCCACGGGCCCAGTTTAAAGAACTGCATCTTTTGTGTTCCCATGAGCGGGAACCGCAACACAGCAGAACAAAAAAGGTTTTGATGCAGATTTTCCGAGTCCCCACAGACTGGTTGAAAATCCGCATTGGAACTGAGACAAGCTTTGTACCACCTCGAGACCAGGTACTTGCAAAAACTTGCTGGGTCATGCTTAAGTGGGCGTGGTCACCTTTTCCCCCCTTTAAAGTCCGCTGGTCATGGGGACACAATTTTATTAACTGCATCTTCAAGCAGTTTGAAGTGGTTTTTAGTGGCTGTGGGATAGCAGCCACAATGGGGTAATATATTCCACCGAGCAAGTGCCTCTTCCTTTGATGAGAAAGGGCAGCATTATTAACTCCATCATTAAATTCTTGTCCCCAACTTGACTGTGGCACCACCATGATTGGCATGTGTGAAGAAGCCCTTACAGATCCAATACCCAAATAATGGTTATCATGTGGCCTTATGGCCACTCAAACACAAAAGGTCTGAGCTTATTGAAGTGCTCTGTGGCAGGATCCTGTACTCCGTGTCCCATCATAATGAAGATCCTTGGGGGAAAGCAAATACATGGAGTAGCCATCCTTTTAGAGGTGCCTCCAAACTGTATCCCAGGAGTTTCCCCTACTCCCAATATGGAGAGTTTTAGAACTCTGACCCCACTCTTGAAAGAAAAGGAAAAAACACCTCTCCCAACCAATACTTCATATACTTATCAGATAAATTTATACCTTGCCTCTTCTCCAGTGAGCTCTAAGAAGTATACAGTAGGACTCCAGTATCCGCTGGGGATTGGTTCCAGACCTACTCATGGATAATGAAATCCGTGGACAAGAGAGAATGCCAAAACCTCCTCCCAAAACTGCTATTTCATGACAGTAGCTTGCTTTCTGGCAGCAATTTTGAGACAGTAGCTTGCTTTCTGACTGCTGTTTGTGACAGTAGCTTGCTTTACATTGCTGTTTTATGAGAGCAGTTTGCTTTACAGCTGCTGTCTGTGACAGTAGTTTGCTTTGTGGCTGCTGAATTATGTATTTAATTGTTTTCCGGCAAACCATGGATAACTGAATCAGTGGATAATGAATCAGTGGATATAGGGGTCCTACTGTACATAATCTCCTCTCGACTTTACCCTTACAGTAACCATACGCAGTAGGTCAAGCTGACAAACAGGGGACTGCTCCAGCTTCAGTCTGCATGTTTCCTGGATCACTCGAGTCTTGAATCTCGTTTTCCTGAAGTTCTAGATAAACACCTTACTCTTCCTGGCAAATATGAATGCGTAACTAACAGGACTGACAAAACATGATGCACAAAACAGTGATAATGCGACATTCTAAGATCAAAGCCAGCATGCCAGATTCATGCCATAAAATACCAATGAAGCACTTTTAAAAATACAGCCCCTGAAACATGGGCTGACATTGCTCCGATATCTTACCTTAAACCGTGGTCCCAGAACCCTTCACCACTAGCTAAACTGGCCAGGATTTCTGGCACTTGTAGTTCAATAACATCTGGGACCCAGTATGCTTGAGCAACTACACACACATTACACAGTCACCCTCTCCAAAGCCATAATAAGAGAATGCCTGTACAATATTTTGTTCTGCACTGATAATATTTTTAGCCACTGCAATCTGCAGCTCCTGCTGCACTCTTCTAATTTATTCATAAATTCTTTTCTATTAAGACAACCAGCGTCTGTTTCAGGAAAGAAAACGGGGCCACTGTTATCTGGAAGTTGAGTCATGGCAACTGGACTTCTTTTTCTTTAGAGGTAGAACATAAACATAAGAACATAAGAACATAAGAAGAGCCATGCTGGATCAGGCCAAAGGCCCATCTAGTGCAGCTTCCTCTATCTCACAGCGGCCCCACCAGATGCGTTTGGGAGCGCATGAGTCTATATATCTGTCTCCTGATACCACTCCCCTGCATCTGGCCCTTGAGGTACCCTGGTTTTAAGCCTGGATATTACACATCTCCATCATGGTTTGTAACCTGTGATGGACTTTTCCTCCAGGAATCTGTCCAATCCCCTTTTGAAGGCATCCAGGCCAGATGCCATCACCACATCCTGTGGCAGGGAGTTCCATAGACTCACAACGCGCTGGGTGAAAAAATATTTTCTTTTGTCTGTTCTCACTCTCCAACCCTCAATTTGAGTGTATGTCTCCTAGTTCTGGTATTTTGTGAGAGGGAGAAGAGCTTTCCTCTATCCACTTTACTCATGCCCTGCATTATTTGTACGTCTCAATCATATCCCCCCTCAGGCGACTTTTTTCCAGACTAAAGAGCCCCAAATGTTTTAGCCTTTCCTCATAAGGGAGGTGCCCCAGCCCAGTAATCATTTTAGTCGCTCTCTTCTGCACCTTTTCCAGTTCCACTATGTCTTTCTTGAGATGCGGTGACCAGAATTGTACACAGTTTTGCTGTTTTGCTGTTCATCCAAACAGTTCATCCAAGCGTTTTGCTGTACATCCAAAGTTTCACCAGTCTCGG
Organism: Phrynocephalus guinanensis; assembly: GCA_037367245.1. Lineage (NCBI taxonomy): Eukaryota > Metazoa > Chordata > Lepidosauria > Squamata > Agamidae > Phrynocephalus > Phrynocephalus guinanensis. Next base: position 12,167,207 of record CM074739.1, on the reverse strand, counting down.
TGATGAGACTGCTTCTCTGAGGAAGCTGCTTGGATGAGCAGCGAAACGTTTCTCTCTCTCTCTCTCTCTCTCTCAAGAAAAAGAAGTCCAGTTGCCATGACTCAACTTCCAGATAAACTCACCTGGATGACTGAGAATCTTCACAGACACAGGGGCTATTGTTACTTTGGAGAGCAGTGGACACCACACATAAACACCATGCACCGGTTGGCAGAAAGCCAAGGACTTCACCCCAGCCAAAGCCTCCAGTTGGAAGCCTCTGCTGTAATCCTGCCTACATTTTAGTAGGTCAATCAGAGCACCGACAAATCTATGTTACGAGGCTACTATCTCAGTTCCAATCTATTTTTAATTTAGGGACACACACATTTTTCCGCAGAAGCATCTGCCTGTTCTGTGAAACAAACACCTACCCAAAAGAGGGAGGAAAAACCCAGCTTGCTTTCAATACATCATTTGTTGCGTAGCATTTGCGTTATGTACATTTTAATTATATTAATACAGTGGTACTTTGTATAAAGGAATTAATTTGTTCCAGATGAAATTATGTTAAGCAAATTTTCCTTTATAAAAATTTCCCATAGGAATGCATTGAAAACGGAGTAATCCCATTTTTATGTTGTACAGATTCGCCCTATAGGCAATTATGTTAAGCACATTTCCCCTATCTCTGGAATTTTTTATGTTGTACAGATTTTATGTTATTCAAACTGTTTTTTATACAAGGGTCCACTGTAATTAGATGCTATCGAGTCATTTCTGATCATCTCAGGCAGGACATTTGAGGGTGCCATCGCTGAAGGAGGCCCGTAAATCTTTGACGAGAAATCGGGCTTTCTCAGTGGCGGCCCCTCGACTCTGGAACCAACTTCCTCCTGAGATCTGTCTGACACCTTCCCTCCCAGTCTTTAAGAAGCATCGAAAGACGTGGCTATTTAAAAAGGCTTTCCGCCGGATATTAACCTGTTCTAATAATGATTGCTATTGTGTATTTATTTTGTTTTTACCTGTAGCCCATCTTGCTCCTGTTCTATGTTTTTGTTATATATTGTTTACTAGTTATTGTTGGACGTCCATCTGCAGGAGCTGGTTATATACTTGTGCTTATCTATTATATTGTATTTTACTGTTTACTGGTTATATATTTCTGCTTATCTACTGTTTATGGTTTTGATTTCTGTTCAGTTTGTAAACCGCCCAGAGTAGCCATGTAGCTAGATGGAGCGGTAAATAAATAAATAAATATGGTGTTCTAGTATTCAGAAGTGGTTTGCCATTCCCTACTTGTGCTTGCCCGAGGGAGCTGGCCCAAGGCAACATAGGCTGGCTTTACTCCCAGGAGGCACAGTGGGGAATCCAGCGTCTAACAACTGCCTCCACAGCTGGATTTCTAACTCACTAGGCTGCCCAGCCAGCATTCGGAGAGTGAAGCACTTGCGATAGTAGCATGCTGTGGGCAAGACGATTCATATGTTTAATCCAGAAGTATAACACGAAAGCCAGATTTCTTTTTCTGATAGCTATAGCATTTTGCACGATCAGTTTACTCTCTTAACTATCACAGAATCATAGAGTTGGAAGAGACCTCAAGGGCCATCCAGTCCAACCACCTGCTATGCAGGAACCCCCATCACAGTATTTCCGAAGGTGGCCATCCAGCCTCTGCTTAAAAACCTCCAAAGAAGGAGAGTCCACCACACTTTGTGGCAGCATATTCCACTGTCGGACACCTCTAACTGTCATGAAGTTCTTCCCGATGTTCAAATGGAATCTCTTTTCCTGTAGTTTGAAACCATTGCCCCGAGTCCTAGTCTCTAAAGCCATTGAAAACAAACCTGTTCCCTCTTCAATATGACACCCTTTCAAATATTTAAACATAGCTATCATATGTCCCCTCAGCCTTCTTTTTGAAAGGCTGAACATTCCCAGTTCCCTAAGCCATTCCTCAGAAGACATTTCTTCCAGACCTTCAACCATCCTGGCCGCCCTCCTCTGGACACGAGTAGCGAGGCTCTACTCAGGTCACCTCGCAATGAACTGGTTGTTGACATATCCAAGGAACATTCTATTTAACAGTGATTTTCTCTATCAACTGTCCTGAGACAGGTCTATTAGACCTCAAACCTAGTTGGCATTCAATTATATAAGGCACAAGATGGCTGCCTATAACTTGAGTGAGCCTCCTCGGATGAGAAAGGAGTGGGTGGGAGGGAAATTAAGTATCTGAGAAATTGATAGGAAGGGATCTTTTCCTTGTGTGCTATCATTTCCATAGCTAAATAGTGTTTCTGTTGTGTTTTTGAAACAGATGGAATTCTTAATTTAAAGCAAAGTGTTCTGCTTATATACTGCCCCATACCACTTTAAGTAGTCTCTAGGCGGTTTACAATTTTAATTACAGTGTGCAGGCTACACATTGCCCCCCCAGCAAGCTGGGTACTCATTTTACCGACCTCGGAAGGATGGAAGACTGAGTGAACCTTGAGCCTGCTACCTGGGATTGAACCCCAGGTCGTGAGCACAGTTTTACCTGCAGTACAGGCATTTAACCACTGCGCCACGAGGCTCTTTTTAGACAATCCTTAGAAGTTTATTTGGTCATGCTAGCCTTTACCCGCAGAACCAACCAACCAACCAACCAACCAACGTAAGAACACCAAGACCTAAGCACACTGAGTTTGGCGCATAAGCAACACACCATAAGCTCGACTAGCATGATATGAGCACGAGCCATGCTCAAAATAAGCTATCTAGCACTCTTGATGTTCTCCCACACTCAGAATAATGGGCCAAACAGACACTAGCTTCTCATTTGAGTGCCCTATTTGATAGAATGTGTCAGTAACTCGGAACAAATGTTTTTGCAGTGTTTCTTTTTGTCCATGAATATCTTACAGCAGTGGTGGCGAAGCTTCGGCACTCCAGATGTTTTGGACCACAACTCCCAGAAATCCGAGCCTAGATTGCCAATGACAGAGAACTGAGGGAGTTGTGGTCCAAAGCATCTGGAGTACAAGGTCTGCCACCATTGTCTTACAGGGACACCACAGAACCCTTGCTCTCCTGGGGGTGGGGAAACAAACAGCCCGGAAAATAAAGGGATAGAATATCCCTCAGTATCTGTTAGTACACAAAGAAAGCTCAACATCGCCTGTTATGTTTTTTGTTACCATTCCAGTTCTTATCACTACAAGACAGACAAATGCTATGGACATTTGTTTATTCTATTCACATTGCTATTTCTGTTCAAAACCCTGAGTGTGCTGAGTGTGAAGATGTCTTTGGCTCAAGGCAGGAGGTCAACTCTCACCTGCCAGCATCTGCAGATGGACATCTAAACACAGAGACAATATTCATGTGTTGGAGAAATCTAAGTAGATCTAAGTTATCTAAGTAGAAGGCTGCTAGGTTCATCCCTGCAATTCACTTCCTGGCTTTTGCCTTGGAAGGCCCTCGCATCGGAGGAAGGAGTGAGTTGTCTGGTGTCAGCAGCCGTGACACTGTGTTTGTGCACGTCAACAAGTCAATCCCGACTTGGGGCACCCCCTCCCAGGCTTTCCTAGGTAGAAAGGCACAGAAGTAATTGGCCATTCCCTTCTTCTGGGAATGTCCTGGGACTGTGCAGCTTGCCTAAGGCCACATCGGCTGGTTCTTCTCACAGGAGACACAGTGAAGACCTGAATTCTTAATCTCTAGTTCCACGGCCAGATACTTAAATGTGAACTATCCAGCTAGCTAGTAATGGCGTAATTGCTGACTTTTTGTTCCAATAATCGTGTTGTTGGAACGGAAGACATTAAAGGTGATGTTCCCCTCCCACAGCCTAAAGAGCAAACACTGAAGGTTTCGTGTAATGTATTTTTGTTTGACAACTCTGTTCCTGGACTGCTGCTATAAAAGCATAAAGTGTTCCTTGGCTTGGGATGGACAGGTGACCTCACACCAGTGACCACCTTGCCAGCACAAACGGACCAAGATGCCTGCTATCAACGGGTTCCAGCACACCTTTACGGTCCTTCTTAGATATGTCAAGTCTACAGTCTGACCGATCCAGAAGTAGGATCAAGCCGAATGCAGACAGAAACCGGACTCAAGACGAAGTTGCAAATCGGCAAGTGTATGTTAAACAGCACAGTTTTGGCTTTGCTTCTGCCAAAGAGTAGCACGTCACGGATCTTGTGCCTGAGACTACTACAACTATGCTTCAAAAGCCTTCCTGGAGTTCCTAAACAATCATATGAAATAAAGACAACAGTTGCATCGCTTGATGATTCCATGTTTTGGACCTCTCTCTCAGATCACCAACATAAACAATATACAAAAGATGACTTCTCTGAAACTAATCTAACATTTACTTCCTTTGGTATGGACACAGGTACAGCTACACAATGTGTTAAAATGAAGAGTTCTGACTCAATAATACATGTTGGGAATGGTCTATGGCAGTGGTGGCACTCCAGATGTTTCAGACCACAACTCCCAGAATTCCAAGCCTGTATTATCAATGACAAAGGACTGTGGGAGTTGTGGTCCAAAACATCTGGATTGCTAAAGATTAACTACCACTGGTCTATGCCAACCTTGCTGCCCCTCCACATGTGCAGATTATCAAGACAAGAAGGGGAAGTCTTGAACCTGGGATTATGGTTAGGTTTATCCATCCAGGGTTTGTCATTGGCTAGAGACCATGGCTTGCTACAGCATATGTAAAATGCCCTCTTATTTGGACATCATGTCAAGCTCTCCCTGGTTTGTTTACTAACTTATAAAAAAACAGGAATGCACAACATGCATTGCAGCTCACTTTGTATAGAGTTTAGAAAAAAAGTATAGTTAATTTTAATAAAAATTCTGCATTATTTGTAAGGTTTTTGGGGAGATGGTTTAACAGCTGAGTCAATGTAAGAGGAATCATATGATAAAAAAACATGAGGAATTAGAGAATAAGCGGCTCATTTTCTGCAATTTCACTCAGTACTGCAATGGCATTTTCCCCTAGGCTCACTATAAGGCTTACCATGTAGAGGATATTCTTAATTCTACAGTATTCTGTTCCTATGCAATGAAAAATAGATTAACCCTACAGATGTATGTCTGTTTCTAATAATTCTGACGTCTAACGTATCAAGATGGAGACAGGCCTACCTGAACATCAAAATCAGGGATGAGATGTATGATTCCCTGGAAAAAGTAAACAACAATTAGAAGATCAAAGAAAATCCATCTTTAAAGTTTTGACTCAGCTGTCCAATCCAAATGTGACAGATATGTCACATCATCTTTGTGGATCAAAAGTTAATTAAGCTTTTCAAAAGTTGCTCCCTGAGAATGTGGACTGGATCAGGCTTATGAAACAACCTTGTGTGAGCTCATGATTGATTGGCACACAGTATGGTCAACCTCTTTTTAGATTCCCCTTTGTCATCTTTTTCTACCAGAGTTCTCAGAAGATGACAGTGGAAACTAGAGATGGGCTCGACTCAAAAAATGGTGTTTCGTTTGTCGTTTGGTCGTTTAGGGGTCCGTTTCGGTTCGTTTTCGTGACTTTTTTGCAAAAAATTTCATTTTCGTTTTGTTAGGTAACAAAACGAAAAAATGAAAATGAAAACAAAAATTGCTGTTCCGTTAGCATTCTTTTTAGTTCAATGCATCTGCTGCAATGAAAACGAAAAACATGGCAAATTTGGTCGTTTCGTTTTCGTTTTGTTTTTTAAAAATTTCGTTTCGTTTTCATTGCGTAACGAAATGAAAAAACGAAAACGAAAAATCGCTCATTTCGTGCCCATCTCTAGTGGAAACCATGATGCCCTCATCTAAGTAAGTTAAAGTGGCATGGCCGCTAAGGCAATTTCCGTTCTTACAGGCCCACAAAGTCTCCCTTTTGGGAAGAATGATTTCCAACTCTCTGAAGCCCTGGCCATTGGGCTAAAAGCGTCTGGGAGCTGTAGCTCAAAGGGCATTTCCCCCAACCAGATTTGGCAACCAATGACCTAAACCAGTGGTTCTCAACCTGTGGGTCCCCAGATGTTCCTGGACTGCAACTCCCAGAAGCCTTCACCACTCGCTGTGCTGGAAGGAGTTTATGGGAGTTGCAGTCCAGGAACATCTGGGGACCCACAGGTTGAGAACCACTGACCTAAACAATCTAGTGTAAGCTTCCAACTTTTGGCTGTAAATATTTCCTCAGAAAAAAGGGGCATATCCAACTCAGGGGAAGCGATTCTATTGAGTCTATAAATTATTGTGCAGACTTTTGATTCTTCTGCTTCCAAGATGGTTGACAAACAAACAAACAAAAAAACAATAATCAATACTTTCAATAAGATAAAAATATTAGCAAATATGGATGGGCATTTTGTTTCGGAACCAGTAGGTTACGAAACGAACCACGTGAGCCCAGGTGGTCCTCGGAACCGGCTGATACACGCAGATCCAATTGCTTTACCTTTCACTGTCTTGTGGAGGGTTAAAATCCAACGAGGAAGCATACTGCGATGTCATCTTTCCTGCTTCGTGCTGCTGGCCAATCAGAGAGGGGGGCGGGATGATGCCTGTCCCTACACAGCTCCTGATTGGCCACCACCACATATCTAGCACAGATGATGTCACAGCATGCTTCCTTGTTGTATTTTAACCCTGCGCGAAAACTGTTTGTCCTCCATCACAGCCATTAAGCTTACCTCTTCATGATCCACTAAAGGTTTCTCCTCTGTCATGTGAGCCTCAGGGTTATCTCCCGACATTGTCAGTAGCTGGTACCTAAAATGAACAAGACTATTAGCTCAAGGACACCTAGTATTTGTTATGAACAAAATTACATTTCGAACATCTTGAACTTATAACACTTCTCAAAGTAAGAGGTACATGGCTGCTCACAGCACTATAAAGGTTGACTGTGATATATGGGGCATATGAACTCGACAGGTGGTGCCCAACCTTGGGTCCCCAGATGTTCTTGGGCTTTAATTCCCAGAATCCTTTACTAGCACATCTAAAGTGAAGGCTTCTGGGGAATTGCAGTCCAAGAACATCTGGATACCCACATTTGGGAACCACTGGACTAGACAAGGTGATAGAAAACTCCATGGGGCAGAAGAGGCTCAGTTCCAGCATTTACTCTTATGAATGCTTCAACTTCCAAAAGATGAAGGTGTGCCTGTGTTATTATAAAACTCTGAATGGTTAGCTCGTGCGCAACCACTACCAATGAATCTGATTAGTGAGAATTGCTGTGGAAAGAAAGTGTCATAACCAGTTTAACTAGCATATCAATCAGCAGTGCCACTGCTACTCATTTCCTATAACCAAGGACTAGGGACAGACATGAGCCCAGGTGGTGCTAGGAACCCTCTAATAGACATGCAGCCAATTGTTTTACTTTCCTCTGTGCAGGCATGGAGATGAGCTGCAATGAGGAAGCACACTGCAACTTCATCTTTGCTCCTCCATGGTGTTGGCTAATCAGACTGGGAGGCGGGATGATGCCTGTCCCTGCACAGTGTCTGATTGGCCAGCACCATGGATGAGCAAAGATGACGTTGCAGCGTAAAACAATTGGATGTGTGTGCATCAGAGGGTTCCGAACGCCATCTGGTCTTGCCAACCCCTACCAAGGATACAAGAGGAAACACTAGACACAGGTACCATCAAGGTATCTGTTAACTCTGATGGGTAAAGTGAAGGAAGTTAAGGAATCTGACAGAAGGATGAGAGAAATTCTACTGTCCCACCTTGAGGAAGCAGAGGATATATTTGTGAGGTAGGAACTCATTTCAACCCGTAACAAAGCCTTCCACAATTGAGGATTCTTCCAGACAATACTGAAGTATAATTTCCATTATCTCAGACCACTCACTAAGCTGGCTCTGGGTGACAGAAAGGGTACATATCCCATAATACTCCACTCTGGGATTTCCACCGGACAGACAAATCACATAGCCACCTAAATGTGGCTCACCTAAGAGAAAGGCCTGAAGATGCCTTCTGTTCCTGCCTAAGTGGTACCTGTGAGTTTCCTTTCTGAACAGGAAGTCAGGCCTTCAGAGACTTCCAGGTTAGGCCATTCTTCCAGGTGAGCCAAATTTAGTGTCTGTAGGGCAGGCATGTTCAAACTTTGGCCCTTCTGATGTTTTGGACCACGACTCCCAGAATTCCAAGCCTGTATTGCCAATGACAAAGGACTGTGGGACTTGTGGTCCAAAACATCTGGAGGGCCTTAGTTTGGACATGCCTGCTGTAGGTATATATGGATCAGACAGGACTCCCAGAATGGAGAATTATAGGATCTATAGCCCCCAAATCCAAACATGACTAAACACCCCAGTCATTGCACAATCGCCAGCACTTAGGCAGACACCCTCCGGTATGTCAACACTTATACCATCTAGCAACACAAGCCTGCACAGCATTTCTCTTGTTCTGAATCAGAGAGATACATGCACGCCTATTAATCAAACCTGCAACATCAACAGCCTCATCTGTTCAAAAAATATATATATGAAAAAACCCAGCCTAGGACAAAATCCCAGAACATCATGGCTCACTAGTTTTCTACCAGCACTCGGGGGCATTAGCAAACTATTTATTTCAAGTAACAAGGCATAAAAACAATGACGCAAACGGCAGGAGAGCAGAGGTGAAGAAAGGGGCCCTGCCGTTTCTCAGCAGGGGGTGGCTCACCAAATAGGCCAGCAGTCCAACGCTGTGAGGCGTAATGAAGTTTATACACAGTGGCTTAGGGTGAGCCCCGACGTCCGAGTTGTCCTAACCTTTCAACAATGCCGTGGTATCATTAGGAAATCAAACGTTAAGTGCCAAACAAGATTTTGCCACTTAAGCCTTTTAAGACGGCAATTGGATTTGGCCCCTTTGCTTTGGAATTTTCTGTGGATTAACCTGGGCCGTTCCTCCAAGGCGAGTTAAAACTCAATGAAAGCCAAAAACCATCAAAATGAAAGCCCAGGCTTTCTCGGCATCAAGTATGAAGGAGGTGCTGAAGAAATATCCTTGGCCGTGACAAGTTGACTCCTTCCCCAAAGCTGACCGCCATGGAACGGGCAGTCAAGAGGTTCATCCAATGTCTAAGGCTGCCTATCAAGATCCCACCTCTAGGGGGTGTCCAGAGAATAAGGACAAACTCCACTTGCCCTCACGCTCCATTCAGAGAAACCACAGTGTTCCCTCAGGGCTGTTCCTTGCATTATTCATTTAAGTCCTGTTAATGCTTCGGTAAGCTCCTGCCACAACAAAGTAACAGGAGCCTGTACACAACATTAGTCCCCAAGGACCTTGAAGGATTATTTTGTAGCAAACGGCAAAACTAGAAACAATTAAGGAAAACAGGTCTCGTCAGCAGCGCTTAATTCTCAAGACATTTCGCCATCTGTGTCAAAGTATGTGCTGGTAACTCCCATTCTTATGCGCCAGCTGGATGGCCCAGTAGTTTGGATATCTGGCTGGGAGTTTTTTGATTCCTCACCATGCCTCCTTGACAAAGGCTGGGCGTGATGATCCATATGGGGTCCCATCCAGCTCTGATGTTCTAAGAGGATGATGATGATTAAATGGCCTGCCAATGGATTTCATTTCAACACCAGTGATGGGCACTGCACCCTCTAAGGCAGTTCATTTGGGAGGTGTAGGGCAGGTTGGGGAGTAGCACAGCTTTCCTCCAAGACAGGGAAAAGGCTGGAGTACTCAACAGAGATGGGCACGAAACGAACTTTTAGTTCATTTCGTTATTCGTTTTGTTATGTAACGAAACGAATAATGAAGCCCAAAGTAATTTTACAACAATTTTACAACAAACTGAACTGAACCGGAAAAAAAATGGTTCGGTTTGGTTCGTTTCGTTCTAGACAGTGCCCCATTCTCACCTCGGCATGCGGAGGTGGGACCGGAGCTCTCTGTAAAGGGATGTCTCCGGCGGTGAATGGTCTACAGAGGGCCCCAGCCTTGGCTCTGCATGCGGAGGCGAGAACGAGAAAAATGAAACAAAACGATAAACGAAACAATTTTTTTTTATAAAAATTCATTTCTAAAAAATGAAACGAAGCGAGATGGGCCACGAAACGGAACGGAATGAAACAACATTTTTCTGTTTCGTGCCCATCTCTAGTACTCAAGTAAGGATGGGACTCTTTATAACTCCACTCCCAGTATTTTCCGAGAATCCCCCATGAATTCACCTCCAAGCTAAAGCTCCCTTGGGCGCAATGTGGTGGGTCCATGGGCATAACTCTGTGGAAGCAGGCAGCGTATATTAACCCGCCTTCACCAGGACAGCATATCTTGGCCACCATCCAGTCTGACTTTCTTGTACGGACTTTGATGATGTTGAGTGGTTTAGGGATTTGACTGTGGAGCCATAGGTTGGGAGTTTGATTCCCTACTGTGCATCTTGAGAGTCAAGCTCTATGGCCTGGGGCAAGCTGTTCCATTCCACCACCACCCCACACCCACCCACCCAAGAAGGGAATGCAGAACCATTTCTGAATCGCTCTCTCCCTGGAAAATCTTGAAAAGGGTCACCATAAGTCAGACTAGACTTCATGGCACATCATCATCATCTTAAAGACCTGGCTCTTTACGGAAAGCTTTGGTGATCGCTGAGTGTACGACTGTGAGTTTGTTGGTTGTTCTGTTGGCCCTGGCCTTTCCATGCCAGATTTTCTGTTATTGTTTTACAGTTGTTGCTGTTTTTATAATTTCATTTGTTTTGTTTATCATGGGGTTGTGTTTCGAGCAAGTTGCTTTTGTAATTTGTTGTACACCGCCGAGAGTTCCTGTGTGGAAATGGTGCGGTTAACAAACAAACAAACAAACAAACAAACAAACAAACAAACAAATAAATAAATAAATAAATAAATAAATAAATAAATAAATAAATAAATAAATAAATAAAATGCCTTGCAGAATTCACACCATAGGACCAATAAGACAGGCTTATGACAACCTTTGCCACCTGTCATCAATATCCTCAGGATTCAGCCACCTCCTACAAGCCATTGTGCGAAGAGTTTAAGCAGACAAAAACAACTGGGATGAAAACATCCTAAGAGATTTCTTGCATTTTGCCCTTGGAATTTTATTTTTTGTCCCCACCAATCTTATGCAGCAGGGGGGTGTCAGCAGGTTGGTTCCACTTCTGAGGGCAGTGGTGGCCCTGGGATTTGCAGTGCATTAAATAAGTACACAATGCATTGCTGTCAACCCATTGGAATTATCATGCGGTCAGAAGAAAAAAGAAGCCACAGAACTCACTCAAGGCAAGGTTTTTTTTCATTGTTTGCTTTAACCCAATGCTAAGGTCTCAGCAGTCTTCCCATGCCTCACCAGAACAAATCTTCAGTTAAATAGCAGAAGATCCATAGGCCACTAACAAGGGATATTCCTTACCCCTTAGGTTCCAGTTGAAACCAGCATTGAAGGGGTAAAGTAGCAGACTGAGACTACAACAAGCTACATCCAGTCAAAAGAGACTCAGATGAACTGCTGTGGTCCTGTAGACATCTCAGCCCAAATCTCCCAGCAGGCCAGCCAGTACAGCCAATGGTACAGGATTATGGAAGTTACAAATGAAAACACCCATCCCGTACAGAGTAGCTAAGACTTGGTCAAAAGGCCCAGCGTGGTGCTACAAGTACAACATCATCAGACCTCAGGTAGTTTTTGAAACTAGAGGTGGAAAGTTCACTGTGCAGTATTTCCCATGGGATCCAGTGGTGGTCTAAGCAACCTGGCCAATGGCAAACACCTATAGGAGTTGTGGGCCACAGTTCCCAACTAGAGATGGGCTTTTCATTTTGGAAGTGGTCAGGTTCCGAAATGAACTGTGGGAGCCCAGGTGGTGTTTGGAACAGGAGGAACATGATCATCCAATCCCTTTCCTTGTGCTTGGCTTACACGGGGTGAAACTCCAACAAGGAAGAACCCTCTGAACCCTTCAATGTGTAATCTTTCCTTCTCCCTGGCACTGGCCAATCAGGAGCTGTGCAGAGAAATGCATCATCCCGCCACCCTGTCTGATTGGCCAGCACCAGGGAGAAGGAAAGATGTCGCATCAGAGACTTCAAAGGCTTCTTCCTTGTTAGAGTTTCACCCTGCGTAAGCCCAGCGAAAGGTAAGGGATTGGGTGATTGCCTTTCTCTGGTTCCAAACGCCACATGGGCCCCCATGGTTTGTTTCAGAACCTGACCACTTCCAAAAACGAAAAGCCCATCTCTATTCCCAATTATGCACCACATCAACATTTTCCTCACAGGATGGAAACTTTCGCTTTGCTTTCCTGCGCCATCCAAAAACTGGTTTATACCAACATTAAGACTCAGACATTCAATTCAAAAATAACTTCTGCTATAAAAAGGCAGCAACACATTATAGCCTGCCCTGCCTCTGTAGTTGTCCATGCTGGCACAAGTACTGCTGAGCGAGAAAACAAGATTTTTGTCCTGCCCCTACCCCCACCACTTCATGCCTTCTGTCAATGGAGGGATAAAAAGGTCTCTCAACAGAAAAGTCTGCTGACGTACTCTGAGCAGGTTCCGAGCAACTTTGGCCTCATTAAATGCAATTCTTGCCGGTTTAGTTAACGATTAATGCCACATTGCCACATTGGTTAGAAATGACAAACCTTAATTATCCCGCAAATTCTTTCCAAACAGGTCACTTCAGTCTGCCAAACTGGTAAGGAAAAAGATGGAGAATCACAGAAGAATCATAGAATCATGAAGTTGGAAGAGAGCCTACAAGGTCCAAACTGAAGTCCCAAATACATGGCCGGCCTGGAACTGCAGCATTGTTAAAAGATTATACTATACAGCAGGCCTGCACAACACGTCGACCGTGGGTGACTGGTAGCCCGCGGGGTGCTAAGAAGTCACCCGCCAGGTCCTGACCTGCCTCCCGACTTAGGGACGCTCCTCCTCCAATGCCGCCAGTGCCGCAGAGCTTGGTGGGTGGGTGACTGGACAGCTAAGCCCGTTGTTCCATCAACCATACATTTGATTTTTTAAATTCAAACAACCACAAAAGCAAAACTGCCATTCAGATTTTTCTCATGAAAACACACACACGCACGCACACGTGCACACACGCACACGCACATGCACATGCGCACGCGCATGCACACGCACACACACACACACACACACACACAGAGAGAGAGAGAGAGAGAGAGAGAGGCTACATACACAGTGACTTAACATCTGTTCTAATTTCTCCTAAACTGATTCAGTTTTCAAAAATAGTCAAATTAAGTACTGGAAGAAGTCATTTCCGACAACCCACAGCAAGACTGTTGAGTTGTGGTTTCTGTTTAAAGCAAGTAACATTATTTGGACTCCAGCTGAGGAGTGTGAGAGGCCCCAGGAAAGTAATTACAAGAATTGCATAGATATAGGCTGGGAGACAGCTGGCTGGTGAATACTACCTGTGAAAGGGATCTGGGAGTCTTGGTGGACCACAAATTGAGCATGAGTCAGCAGTGTGATGCTGCAGCCAAGAAACCCAATGCGATCCTTGGTTGCATCAACAGAAGCACAGTGTCTAGATCAAGGGAAGTGATAGTACCACTCTATTCTGCTCTGGTCAGACTCCACCTGGAGTACTGTGTCCAGTTCTGTGCGCCTCAATTTAAAAAGGATGTTGACAACCACAAGCGGGTCCAGAGGAGGGCGACCAGGATGGTTGAAGGCCTGGAATAAATGTTTTACGAGGAACGGCTTAGGGAGTTTGGAATGTTTAGCCTTTCAAAAAAATAAAAAAGGCTGAAAGGGGATATGATTGCTGCTGTTGTTCAGTCATTCAGTCGTATCCGACTCTTTGTGACTCCGTGGACCAGAGCTCGCCAGGCCTTCCTGTCCTCCACTGCCTCCCAGAGTTTGATTAAGTCCATATTTGTTGCATCGATAACACCGTCCAACCATCTCATTCTCTGCTGTCCCCTTTTCCTTCTGCCTTCAATCTTTTTCAACATCAGGGAATTTTCCAAGGAGTCCTTTCTCCTCATGAGATGGCCAAAGTACTGGAGCCTCAGCTTCAAAATCTGTCCTGGGGATATGATAGCTATGTTAAATATTTGAAAGGGTGTCATATCGAAGAGAGAATAGGTTTGTTTTCCATGGCTTCAGAGACTAGGACTCTGGGAAATGGTTTGAAACAACAGGAAAAGAGATTCCACTTGAACATTAGAAAGAACTCCCTGACAATTAGAGCTCTTCGGCAGTGAAATATGCTGCCACAGAGGGTGGTGGAGTCTCCTTCTTTGGAGATTTTTAAGCAGAGGCTGGATCACCATCTGTCAGGATTAATGTGATGGGGGTTCCTGCATGGCAGGAGGTTGGACTGGATGGCCCTTGAGGTCTCTTCCAACTCTATGATTCCATTGTAAGTATGGCAGAGTTTTGTTTTTATTGTTATAAAAGGGCTTTAAGGGGATCTTTAAAGATTGCTGCAGCCTTCTGCCAGGAGCCACTGGGCAATTTTGGCTCACTAAGTCTTTTATATAGATTTCAGATTCCTTCCTGTTGCCATTTCTACAGATGGCCGAAAACCACATTATTGAACAGTCAACAATTTACTTCATCCCAATGCCTGTTATTGCAGAGGGTGTGAAGGAGAAGTTCAGAAACAGGGGAACGAAAGGAAAAATCTACTGTTATGACAAGTCAAAAATATGGCTGAAATGTTCCCAGCTTCAGCCAAACACAACTCCCTTCTGGTCCAAACACACCGTACTTAAGCCGAAGGCAAGACCTAACCAATTCTGTGGACCTTGTATAGAAGAAGAAAATTGTGAGCCCAGAACTTTAACCATCACTCATAGTCAGAGTTTATAAAAATCAATATATATATATATATATATATTTGAAAAATTGAACTGCTTTAAATAATGGCTTAAATGAAATCATTTTTTTACAAAAAATTGAATCGTCTAAAAATACATAGACTGAAAACTCACATACTTTGCCGTCTCTGGGTAGTGTGTTTGCAATTTGCTTGCATTTATGCAAAGTGTATGTTTGCACTCTGTTGCATTTATTAATATCTAACTCTCCTGTCACTGCTTTTGTAAATGATCATTTCCTACTTTCCTGTTTATCAGTCAGCCGTGTCCTTTAGAAGTTAAATTACAAGGAACATCTTGTTTTGTTTTACAAGGCTCAAACTTAGCTTATCTTGGTTATCTAAAATGTTTTGAGCTATTCATTCAAGGATGGCTGCAAAAAGGTTTGATTTCTTTATGCCACTTTCACCCTGCTTGCAGAGATCAAAACACAAATGATACATTTAAAGAGCTGGCTGTTTTTTTAGTGTCACATAAAATATTGTTGTGCTTTATTGTGGCATCAAAGGAATAGCCCTAGAGGAGAGACTTCTACTCAACAGGTTGGATGCAGACTTTGAATACAATGAGACTTACTCATAATTAAGTTGTCTTATTTATTCCATTGGGTCCAGTATAAACATGACTTAGCCTGCATACAACTCAGAATCACTGCTTACAGCCAGTATGTTCAGGCCCTTTATCTATGAAACAATACAAAAACATCTCACAGAGGCAACAACAGGACAAAAAGATGTTTACACTATAACAAAGGAAACTATTATCTCTGAGAAACCACTTCTGGTACCCAGACAAATGTAAATCCAGGATAAACTGTAAAACATCTGTGGAATACGTTTTTACAAGTCATAACAGATTTTAGTATACAGTGAACCCTTGTATAACAAAAAGCTTGTATAACATAAAATTTGTACAACATAAAAAATTCCGGAGATAGGGGAAATTTGCTTAACATAATCGCCTATGGGGAAAATCCGTACAACATAAAAATGGGGTTACTCCATTTTCAATGCATTCCAATGGGAATTTGCATAAAGGAAAATTTGCTTAACATAATTTCATATGGAACGAATTAATTCCTTTATACAAGGTACCACTGTACTGATGGAAGGGAATATAAAACCACTCATGATATATTCAGCCATAATGACAAAAAATAAATAAAAAGATTTGCGCAATTAGAAACTGTGGAATCAAATCAGTGGAACCAGATGAAGACACCGAAATCCATTTGAAGAGACCATCCCAATTATCAAAATGGAGTCTGCGCCCTAGCTGATTAAAAGAGGAAAATCCTTGAAGTCTGAGTGTAGGTATCACATCAACAGCTTCCCCCACCACCCTGATTTTGTAGAGGGCCTTGTTCTGTGTTGTGTCTGGCTTTAACTTCAGATTTCTCAAACACACGTCCCCCTCAGTTGCCTCTCTCCAACACTCAAGATGAGCTGTTCTTTTTCTGCTCTCTATTCCAGTAAGTGTGAATCCATAGAAAAAAAGAGATGTAGCAGATACTCTATCCCAAACACTATGAAATAATGCACGCTTTATCTCCGGCTCAGCCGAGATTGGCATTATTGTGCTGAAATGTAAAAATCCTCTTAGTGATTGTCCATGTTTGTCGCTTACAGACCTTTTACTTTCCAAAGACTTCTGCATTGTCTTCCCCTTTTAAATAAACATAACCTAGATGGTACCCTCCATCTAGGTTATGTTTATTTAAAAGGAGAAGACCCAATTTGCCAAGCATCTGTAGAAGCAGACAGGCTTTTATCAGCACATGTCCGAACTTGTGAAGAACAAAGGTCAACAAACCAGGACTATGGACTTTGGTCAGTCACATTTTTATACAGAGTCCAAGAGACTCAGAACACATTGGACTTGTGTACATTAATAAACCTAAACAAACCCTGGCCATCACTTGTGACATTTATAAACAGAGAGTTGTTATGAGCTATAAAGTTGCTTCTGATGCATAACAACCATTATGACTGAACAATTTCCAAAAAGTCCTTAACTGATATGATCAGCTCTTGCAGAATGAAACCTGTGGCTGCCTTTACGGAGTCAGTCCATCCTGGATTTAGTCTTCCACGTTTCCTGCTGTCTTCCTCTTCTCTTTTTCCAAGGAATCCTGCCTTCTCATGATGTGCCCAAAACAGGGTAGCCTCAGTTTCCAAGATTTTTGCCTCCAGAGATAGTTCAGGCTTGATTTCATCTAGGACTCACTTGCTTGATACTCCGGGGTGTCTTCAAAGCGTTCCTCCAGCACTTTTTCAAGTAAATGCCCCACCCCTGTAAGATTTCTTAACTATCCAGCTTTCACACCTGTAGATGGTGAATGGAACTACAAAAGTACTGAAGATCTTGGTCTTGAACATCAGTGACATATCCTTTTGAGTAGCCTTGTGTCTTCAGGAAGGAGGGTCATACCTCTTGTGTGCCCGTTTCCCCATCTGTATACCCCCTTCATGCCAGGAGAGAGGCCCAGAAGTGTCTGTTTATATATTAGAGGGATCTACCAAAATTAAATGATTTTATTTTCACTTTTTTCTCTGGGAACTATTAGTCTGTGGAACTCCCTGCCACAGGTTATGGTGATGGCATCTGGCCTGGATGCCTTCAAAAGGGGGCTGAACAGATTCCTGGAGGAAAAGTCCATCACAGGTTACAAACCTTGATGGAGAGATGTGTAATCTCCAGGCTTAAAACCGGGGTACTTCAAGGGCCAGATGCAGGGGAGTGGTATCAGGAGACAGGTATCTAGTCTCACGCGCTCCCAGACGCATCTGGTGGGGCCACTGTGAGATACAGGAAGCTGGACTAGATGGGCCTTTGGCCTGATCCAGCATGGCTCTTCTTATGTTCTTATGTTTACTATGTCTTACCAAGCATACAATCTAAAGCAAGCGTCATTAGCTCTGTGAATAGTAGACTCGACTTTACAGGAGCGTTGATCACATTTATATCCTGCTATCATCTCATGAGCTCAGGGTGGTATAAAAGGGTATGAGCTATCACAAGACCGAGAGAGAGAGATGCAGCATTTGGGGGGGGGGGGAGGAATAATAACCCTGTGTGGGAGACCAGATCCACACAGCAATTGACCCGAAGGTACAATATAAACACAGCAATGGATCAAGTATGTTGGTCTGTTCAGGTTCCTCTAGCAACAATCTAACGCACAAACCCTCCTGCGGCTCTTTGCCAGGTTGCTGTTGTCTGGATGTCATGTGATGCTGATAATAATCATTAGGATGTGCCATCAAGTACGTTCTGATTTATGGCAACCCTTTTCAGGTCTTTCCATGTAGAGAAAACTCAGAACTGGTTTACCATCCCCATCTCCTGGGGGCATTCTGGGGTTGTGCAGCTTGCCCAAGGTCACACAGGTTGGCCGTACTTGCAGGTAGCACAGAGGAGAATCAAACTCCTAGCCCCTAGCTCCACAGCAAGAAATCTAAGCCACTAAGCTCCACAGCCACATAAAAGGATTATGATAGGTATAGCTGCTCTTTCGCTTGATATGTATAGGACTGGAACCTGGACTCACCTAGTGTGTGCAGGTCTCAACCATCATGTATAAGTGCCTGCACATGAGAATATTCACTTCTGTATCATGGAGTATAAAAGATTTAGAGGTTCCCATTCCAGTACTCATCAGTTCCCAGATAATATCTCTCATGTAGGGGTAAGACAAAGAGCTACCCTTTAGACCTGTGGTTTCCAACCTCGGGTCTCCAGATATTCTTAGATGACAACTCTTAGAAATCTTGGCCAGCCCCGCTGGTGGTGAAGGTTTCTGGGAATTTTGGACTAAGAACATCTGAGGACCCAAGATTGGAAAGCACTGTGACAGCAGACTCCATCAGACGCACACAACCCAACTAACAGGGGTACACTTTGTCCACCTTTCTTCTGGTGTTATCACCATAAAAATGATGCTGGCTGGCAGACCAAAGGATTCCAGATCCCCTAGGGCTGTGTGACAGCTGTAGAACAAGAAGCAAGTTCAGAATTAATTTCTTTTCAGGATACGTGAAGGATACTCTAAGGCAGGGGTGTCCAAACTTCAGCCCTCCAGATGTTTTAGACCACAACTCCCAGAATTCCAAGCCTGTATTGCCAATGACAAAGGACTGTGGGAGTCGTGGTCCAAAGCATCTGAAGTGCTGAAGTTTGGACACCACTGCTCTGAGGACATGAGCAGTTCAGAACTGGAGGTTGCATACAAACTGTTTCAAACAGACCTCTCCCTGCCCCTCACTTCCAATTTAAACTGCCAACTTTAGGAAGGGAAGAAGCTTTTCGTTGTCAACACTATTAATCAACTGGAAGTCCGAAACCCTTGTTGATCTACCATCTGCCCATCCCTGATTTAGCCCAGTAGCCCAATAGAGAAGCTTCGTTTTTCTAATATATTCTACCCATCATGCAACAGGGAAAATGCTTCCCCTATGAATTCTGTAGTGAATGATGCATCGCTAGCCATTGATTCCCAAAGCAGATTAACCCAGATTTTAGTTGAGCAGTGCTGGCTCATAACACACAGTAAGAGGAAAAAACCTCCATTCCTCTAAGCATTATATGGATTTTAGTTCTGTTAGGCGGAGATTTCTCAGCAGGCAATCTTACACTTCTGCAACGTGCCAGCTGGCCACATTCTGTTTTCTACAGAAAGAGACAGGCCACCATTTACCTATACAGGGGTTCCTTGTATAAAGGAATTAATTCGTTCCAAATGAAATTCTGTTAAACAAATTTTCCTTTATACAAATTTCCCATAGGAATGCATTGAAAACAGAGTAATCCCTAATTGCGACCATTTTTATCTGGTATGGATTCGTGCCATAGGCGATTCTGTTAAGCAAATTTCCCCTACCTCTAGAATTTTTTATGTTGTACAGATTTTATATTATACAAACCTTTTGTTATACGAGGGTCCACTTACTTTAGCGCTTACTTGCTAAAGTACGACATCAGTTGGACTTTAAACTACATTTCTGCCTTTATGACTGTGGGGCTCTTGGAAGTTAAACTCAGGCTTGGAATCAGGTGAGTGAAATGCAGGTGTCTGAAAATGTGCATCGGTGAGCAGCAATTCCTAGAACTGGAGAAAGGCACATCTCTAGGGGACAGGTTCCCTATTCCGGGTTGAAGGAAAGGGCACCGTGAAGTTAAGATTTGGGGAAACCATTTTACAGCTTGAAAAGTGTCAGAATCCTTCTAACTATCAGAAGCTGCTGCTATATGTCTGAAGAAGTGGATGTGTAGTCCACGAAATGTGACATGAAAATATGAACGTTAGTCTTTAATTTGCCACATGTTTTGTGTCTTTTGTTTTGTTTGGTTTTAATTTGATTTTTGCCTGAAGCTACTAGAAACAGAGCCATCACCAAACCCCATAGATTCATATACACACAGAGAGACATGAAAGTGGGTATGCTCAATGAGTTTCCTCGCGTGCCTCCTCTGTTCCAAGGGCGCCATGCCTTGAGGAAGCCAAAAGCAGAACAGGAGGATAACACATCCTCCAGGTAACTGTTGAACTGCATGTCCTACCATCTTCAACATTAGCTACATTTTATTTTCTTTCTTTCTTTTTGAGCATTTTTGCCTTTCTCCTTGGAAAAGGACCCTCTACATCAGGGGTCCTCAAAGTTTTCAACCAGCGGGCCGGTCCACCACCACCCAGACACCACTGGGGGCCGGATCCCAGTCCAAAAGCAGCTGCGGAGGCTGGCTTGCTCACAAAACAGGGGGTAGGTGGGGGGGGCTGCCATTGGTCCCAGGGGCCGGATTCAGGACCTTGGGGGGGCGCATCCAGCCCCGGGGCCTTAGGTTGAGGACCCCTGCTCTACATGGAAAAAGTGTGTGCGACATATAGATTTCTCAGAGAGGCCAAACAGGCTTGAAACAAGACTCACGCGATCACCTCAAGAGAAGAGGCCCAGAACGTTTACCTTTATCCAAGTTGAAGAGTGAACCCACAAAAGCTTAAACAAGCAGCAGCAAGCAACGAGACCAAAGCTGAGAGTTGTTCCGGGGCAATGCTTACCCTGAAGCCAAAATTGGGACAGTCTAGCCATATATTGGACAAAGGAATCTGCCACGCTGATCAAATCCCTGATGGCACTGAAAACAGCAACCAACACTCCTCGACTGTCAAGAAATGAGAACAAGCAAGGGCCCATGTCTCCTAGGAAGCACTGGCTTGCACCTTGCTTTGCTAACAATGGCTCCAACAGCACCCTTGTGACACCTACATCAGCAGATATGCCTTAGGAGAAGACTTGCAAGAGTCATTTTCATGCAGAGCAGGTGAGGTTCAAAGGGACTGATTGCCTAAAACAGGTTTTCATCTAGAGACGGTGAGGTTCAAAGGGAGCTGATCACCTAAAACTCTGCTTCCAGAGTTTTGAGCTGGGGCTTCCTACCACCTATGGAGCTCTTAGGCACAACCACTTAAATCCAATCTGACCCTAGCTGGAGTAGAACCACTGATTCAACTGCTGAATGGCAAGTAAAGCAAAGTGGTCTGCTTATATACCACACCATACCACTTCAAGTAGCCTCTGGGAGCTTTACACTTTAATTACAGCACGTAGGCTACACATTGCCGCCCCCCCCCCCCGCAGCAACCTGGGGACTCATTTTACCAACCTCGAAGGGATGGAAGGCTGAGTCAACCTTGAGCCTGCTACCTGGGATTGAACCCCAGGTTGTGAGCACAGTTTTACCTGCAGTACAGGCAGTTAACCACTGCGCCTCGAGGCTTAGGTTTTACTTACTTCCCATCAGTTCAATAGAACTGTTCTTAGAGGGAACTAACCAGCATGAATGAAAGTCAGAGATTTTTAAAAAATAAAATAAAATAAAATAAAGCTACACACATTTTTTAAAATAATAATAATAATAATAATAATTATTATTATTATTATTATAATTATTATTATTATTATTATTATTATCATCATTTATTTATTTATTTATTTATTTATTTGTTATATTTATATCCCGCTTATCTACTAGGTACTCTAAGCGGCTTACACAAAGGCTGCAAAACCAGCAAAATACAATAAAATAATCAGACAAACAAACCTATAAACACCCTAGAGACTGTTAAAACCAGATAACACCTCAACTAACGCGCTGGAAGGGGCTCTACGGATCACCAAGCCCACCCTTCTCAAGGAGACACAATAGGGAATTTACCTCTCAGTCTCCAGCTTCATAGACAGAGGATCTAAACCAGTGAGGTATCCAGCAGATAGAACAGCTCTTATATTCCCAATGGCTAAAAAAATAATAATATCAAAATAAAGTAAAGTTTCTGCATGACAGATACAATCTAAAATGTTTTCATTGTTCAAAGATTTTGTTGGCGCACAGGAACTGTAAACTGCACAGATGTGATTTAAAAGACTGTACAAATACAGTGGACTCTCATACAACAAGTGGTTTGTTTAACAGACAATCCACTTAAAGGAAAAATTTTCCAGAGATAGGGGAATTGCGTATGGGGCAAATCTGTACAACAGAAAAACAGTCGTGATTAGGGATTAATCTGTTTTCAATGTATTCCTATGGGAAATTTGCACAAAGGAAAATTTGCTTAACAGAATTTCATTTGGAACGAATTAATACGTTTATATAAGGTACCACTGTATATTGTTTCTCTAAGTTTTGAAAAAGTATTTGACTCGCACAGACAGATGATCTTTAGTGATATCACGAAAAATTGCATTCTTAAACACTTGCAAACCTCCCTATTATTTTCCCACAGCTTTCCGCAGACAAAACTAAGCCACTCCAGAAGTACATTCTGTATGTATAGACATAAGCAGCTGCCTAAATGCCCTGTCCACATCCGACCTCACCCGATCTTGGAAGCTAAGCAGGGTCGGCCCTGACTAGTAGTTGGATGGGCAACCACCAGAGAATACCAGGTGCTGTAGGTGCCTGGAGTAGGAACTGGCAAGCCACTCCAGTATTCCTGCCAAGAAAACTCCATAGATATGGGGTCACAAAGAGTCGGTCATGACTGTAACAATGCAACTACTACTACTACTACTACTACTACTACGGAAGGTAGCAAGTGTTTTAACACTGAAGGCATTTAAGAGAAAACTGGACAACCATCTGTTGGATCTGTTTTGGATTCTAGAATTGAGCAGAGGGTAAACTTGATGACCTTATAGGGCCCTTTCAACTCTATGACTTTGAAAGGAACAGAGTAGATTCAGATTTAATTATGTGATTTTTGGCTTCCGACCATGGAAAGTGGGAAGGAAAAATTACTGGAGATTGATTCAATCTAGGCAAGACAACTGTGGAAAACAGGTACTGTATCTTGAAATATCTCTAGTAAGTTGAGGTGCACTTTTTTGGGGGGGGGGGGAATTATATGAATAAATGAAACCTTTCCTGGATGGGAATTTAAATCAATAGCTATTGGGATGACTGGCTGGATTTACACTTGTGACACATTGATACTCTGTTAAGTCAACAAAATACAGCAGAGTTTGTCAGACATGCAACATGGCTTATGTATTCTAGTATTTTAAACAGCAACGGTGTACTCCAAGCTTAGTCACTTGCTACTTAAGAGCTAAATAAACATAGTTGTGATTTCTTGAATTACAGATTTATTGAGCCAAATCCTCTACACCAGGAACCACTAGAGGTCAAGGAGTAATGTGTGCAAGGCCTCAGACGGCCACACTCTTCAAAATGTTTTTGTCACAAAATGTTTTTATTGAAAAGCCTTGTTGCTTCCAGCAGTGCCTATGTGGAGCAATTTTTTCTTTGCTTGCTCTTCAGCTGTTCTAGGACTAGAAAACACTTTTTCAAATGTCCTATAGTTCTGAAACGAGACCCACCCAATACAAAATACCTCAGAAGATACAACAGTGAGATGTGTTCCCTCCTGCTTTGAGGTGCCTTCTTCAGCATCACTTTTTCCAAACGATGGAACCATGAATCCAACCCCCTTGTCAAGGCAAGAATCAAAGCAGAACTGACAGATGGTTGGCCAGTTTTCTCTTGAAGGCCTCCAGTATTGGAGCCCTTGCCACCTCCTGAGGTGAATGGTTCCCTGGTGGTACTGCACTAACAGGGTTTTTTTCCATGACATTCAGCCAAAATTTGGATCCCTGCAACTTGAGCCCATTATTCTGTATCCTCCTCTCTGGGAAGATGGAGAATAGACGCCGTCCCTCCTATGTATGACCACCTTTCAAGTACTTAGAAATGCTATTATATGTCCCCTCAGTCCTCTGTGCTTATAACTAAACATGCCCAGTTCTTTCAGACTTTCCTCAAAGGGTCTGGTTTCCAGCTGCCTGATCAGCCTTCTCCTGCCTAGTCCTTTGAGTGTTTCCTCATAAGGTTTGATCAAGGGTTGGTGGGTGGGTGAAGAAGGTGGCCTGCTACCAGTGGGCTACTCTTTGCTCCTACTTGCCCTTCTCTAAAGAACTCTATGGAGGCTTCGTTTTCAGATCCATGCTCTTTTGCCACAGCCTTTTCTGAAGAAATCGCTGAATCCACCAAACTGCCGTGACTAATTCAGCCAGAAAGAACACCACCCAAGCAGGGACTGCGGTTCAGGAACTGTCAGCAGAGTTTACCACAAGCCTGGCAGAGATCCACCACTCTGGTTGTTTACGACTTTGCCACATGGCCGCTCACCCGATTCCGCTCATGCTCTTCTGTGCACTCTCTGTCCAATACGCAGGCAAGTGTATACACCCATCGGATCCGTGTTTAAAGCTTACGACTCAGAAACAATGCGTGAAATTTGGGTATTCTGCCTCCCATCATCCTCAGTCACCATGGTCCCACAGGCTCAGTGTTGTGGTATTTGAGGGCAAGAAGCTTTTAAAATATCTTAATTGTTTGTTTCCTCACTCTTCTAAAACACTCACTTCCTGAAGTTTTCGGAGGAACTGAATCAACACTGCAGACAGCAAAGGGGACCATGCAGATGCCTCGTTTGTGTCGCCTTTAATTACGCATGTATTTTCTACTTCAGTGAAATAAGCTACATTCAGAAGAAAGGCTTCCTAATGAAAAGACGATTTTACAGTTAAGCAAGTTTTAACTGGAGGCCTCGCTGGACCAGACAAAGGCCTATTCAGTTAGGCATGTTGCTGTATGCAACAATCAGATGCCTCAGAAACCATTATCAATGCCAAAAAGCAAACAACGAACAAATAACAATAATATTAGAAGCTTTTCTTGTTTCTCCCCAGTATTTGATATGTACAGAACTCTACTGCATTTATATTATTACAGCTCAATGCTCAATATTCTTGGTTTTGTCAACATTTTTATATCCCAACTTCCTATTTCAGACAAATCCTTACAAAGGCTGACCTGATTAAGGCGGTTACTTCACGTCCATTTTGTCTCTGTTAGTGTTGCGCTTAGGAGGGGTACAAAAAATGTTACTTCACATCCCTCGCGCAACTACTGAAATTTGTCTCGACCACGCCCCCGGAACGGGTGCTGTACTTGGTGCTGGGGTAGGGGTTTCCCTGGTCACTCTTTGTTCCGCTTTCTGTTCCGAGACAAGACACTGTGTAGTAATGACTGTCACACAACAAAACATTCGTCTCTCTCAGAAAACTGTGTCTGGGTGTTTTTTTTTAATTATTTTGACTTTTCAGAAGCAAAATATCAAAAAAGAATTTTAACCCACCCACCCACCCACCCCAAAAAAGGAGGAAAGGAAGTTAGACATATTCAGTGTTTGTCACGGTACAAGACCGTGAGGTAACACTTGTCACGAGACAAGTTATCACGACCATGGGAACACTGAAACAGGGTCAAAACCACATGATCACAACCAACGCTGTCATGGTACAAACCTAGTCATGGAACAAAGTAGGACATGAAGTAACCACCTAAGAGGCACTTTCAAAGGAGCATTCTTGACACCTACCTGAGGGGAAAACAGGAGAATGACTTTCTCTTAGTATGCTCCCAGCTTGCGCAAGGCACTGCTGCCAAGTTATTATTAATTTTCTACTTCAGCACTTCAGGAGAGGTGTGATAACACATCTCTTCAAACTTCCCTTTTAAAAAGGTGTTTTCAATGAAAACTTCCATTGATTATAATTGTGTTGTGCAAAACTGTATTGTACTACTGTTCGCTTGCTTTTCAGTTTGCTTTAAAATGGTTGGTTTTGACCAATCTTTAATAACATTTGTAGAGTAATAATGCTTGTAATGATGCATGTAACATAGAGTTTTGGATGAGGACTCAGGAGATGTATTCCATGAAGACCTAACATGTCTTGGAACCCTGACAGGGCCACATCAATCAGAATCGATTAGCCAGCACATAATAAGCACAAAGATGCTAACGACACTAACTACACTAACTAAAGACACTAACTACAGTAACCCCCCAGCGATCGCAGGGGTTAGGGACCCACCCCACCCGCGATGCACGAAAATTCGCGATATACAGAAGCGGGGGGCAATTGTGTGGTGCACCACGGCTGCAGGGGGATCTTACCTCCTGCCACTGCCGCTCGCCCGCACGGCCCCGAGGCTTCTCTGGGGTGCATGGGAGGGCCGCACGGAGCGACCGGATCGCTCCCCACCACCCCCCACATGGCTACGCGGCCTCCCAGAAGGGGCAGAGGGGACACGGAGAGTGACCGGATCGCTCCCGGCGCCCCCCCCAGCTCGGAGGCCTCCCAGAAGGGGCGGGGGCGCGGAGAGCGATCCGATCACTCCCGGTGGGACCCCTGCCCGGCTCGGAGGCCTCCCAGAGGGGCCTGGGGGGCGGCGGAGAGCGATCGGCCCGAGGCTTCTCCGGGGTGCATGGGAGGGCCGTGCGGAGTGACCCCACCGCCCCCGTCCCCACGGTTCCAGTACTGTGGTCCCGTGATGTAGTGGGACCGGAATACCGGAACCGCGAAATGGCGGGGGGTCACTGTATAAATAGAAAAGTGGAATAGAAAGCTCGTGAATGGCCCAGAATATCTCCCAATGTCCTTCCAACTTTAAAATTCTATTAATATGCAAAAGGAGAAAAGAGCAGTCAAATCAAACAAATTATTCCAGAAAAAAATGAGAGACACATTCCAAAGTCAGATGGTGGCACAACTGGTCCTGTGGCAAGTCACCCACTTTACTTTTGAAACTGACTTGGCATGAATTAAGGCCTCAACATAAATCCTTAGAATCATAGAGTTGGAAGAGACCTCAAGGGCCATCTAGTCCAACCCCCTGCCATGGAGGAAACCCCATCACAATATTTCCGACAGATGGCCATCCAGCCTCTGTTTAAAAACCTCCAAAGAAGGAGACTCAACCACCCTCCACGGCAGCATATTCCACTGCCGTTTGTGCAGGATTAGGATTTTTGCCGGAAGGGAGGAAAAATCCCACTGCCTCATGATTATTGTACAGATCTGTCCCATGCCAATGATACAGCAGCTTTTGAAGATGTACACCTGTAGAAAAAACTTGTGCAATGCATTTCAAGTTATAAAAATAATAATCAGAACACAGGTATGAATTTATTTTCCTGCAAGATATTTATAGAAAGGAAAGCCAGGAGTTTTTTTTTTTAATATAAGAAAGATCTAACCAGTAAAGATTCAACATATCAAAGTCCTACAAAAACACACTCATTTATAGTTTTGACGGAGGTCTAGGCATTCAAACATATTCCCACAGCAGGCAACCACAAACCAACAAGGCGAGAAGCAGAAGAGCCCAGGATAACTAAGATTCGACCTCTCGTTTAGTCGCAGAAAGCATAACTTGGTCGAGAGAAATTTTAGTGTCTCCCACCCCCAGCAGCTGTCTTCCCTGCTGCGACAACACCAGCATCATTGGGCTACGTTCCAAAGGATTCCAGCTGTTTCTACTGTACTCCCCCACACACATACACCCCCAAGAAATGTAAAGGACCAGCTGGTGTATTTGCTGTCCAAACAGGAACCCACTCCCTATAGTTCCTCTGCTTCCAACCTGAGGAAATTATTTGCTTTCCCTTTCACATGGCATTGACCATTATGGAGCTCCTTACAGATTTTACTAAGCTGAAGTGAGACGGAAAGCACTGTGAGGACTCTGACAGCAGGCAGAATCATTAATCTACCTGCTACCGCACTTCAAACAGCAACCGCTTTTTGTTTTGAATTGCCTTCTGCCCTCCCCTGGTCACGTCTGCACTTTGCTAAACCGCTATTTGTTCTGATTTTGTCCGTCATTTCCCCATCATCTGCTTCTATTTCGGAATTTTTTTTTTTTAGGGTAAAGTTATGCCATTGTTCTTCCATTCTAAGTAATGTACCTAATTTTCCACTTTTCCTATGGCAGGATAAGGCATACAGAGGGGGAAACCCGGAAAAAATGGTGCATGGTGTATGCAGTTTCAGCCAAATCGCTTCAAACAGCGGTCTAGAAATCGGTTTAAAAAAAAACACCACCCCTGGTGGCCGTCGCAAGAAAAACGGACACAGTGGCCAAAAAGGGGCGTGGCCAAGGGGGCTCCGCAGAAAAAGTGACTGGAAATGCGGTAGGTGATTTTTAAGGCGATTTGACTTTAAGCAAAAGGCAATTCAAAACCTAAGTGCGGTAGGGCTCTAAAGACTCGAAAAATGCAGGTTCTAGTCTTGCCACACGCCTTAATCTGACCTACCTCTTGGCGTTGTGGTGATGAAAAAAGTAGTGAAGAGGAAAGCCCTAGACATGATGAGAGCGGATACAGGATATAGTGTTTACAAACAAAGGGAGAACAAGTGGCATGCCATGTGCTGCCCAGAAGGAAGGCATGACACCTTTTCTGCGTTTAATATTAACTGCTAATACACATACCTCATATAAGTAGGCAAAAGCATTGCCTTTTTCCAGAGTGCAGCACTTGGAAACCAACAGGTGGCTGCAAATGCTTTCATTCTCTGAAAACAGCAACTTTAGATTTCAGAAAATCTTCTCAGGCAAGTTGACTGCAACCCCCTCCCCCATACTTGCCAGTACATTAATCACATCCAGTCTTTCCATCAATATGGGACACTGATCACCCTCATGCAAGGACCCCTTTTGCCACCAAGAATTCTATTTAATCTACCCTTTGCCACAGAGATCACTGCTTCAGATTATTACTCCTCATTCCTGCACACCAAGGGGGGGGGGAATCAAACCAGAAGCCCTAACAAATCCCCAAATTGGCAGTAATCCAAGTAGATACCCCCCTTCCCCCCCCAAAACAAACAAACAAACATCCTAGCGCTAGCTGCAGCAGAAACAGAATCTTGCTTAATTAAACAAAAACAAGAGTAAATATAGTTTGTGCAATTTTTTTAAAAAAAATAAAGCTTTGCAGCACTTCAACAGGCTTATTGTGCCATAATCTGTGGCGATTAGAGCACACTTCCACTGCTTATGTCTTAATGCTTGACTATTTTTACATTGTTTTTCTTGCATTGATTATGCAAGTTGATTTGAAAGAAGTTGCATTTGTAGAGGAAAGCAAGGTACAAATCCAATCAGGATCAACAAAGGATGTGGTCACTGAAGTCTTTGCTAGTACACACTGTTCGTCTTGGATTTGCCATCAGTTTCCACACATGCTGTAGCTGCTACAAAATAACATATGTACTGCCAGCTACACCAGCTGGAATTTAAAACTAGGAGCATGTATTTAATTTTCTTCCTCTTATCTGAAAGAATGGCAAAACCTTGAGTTGCAGATCTGAAAGGTTGAGGTTCTAGTTCACCACTTGTCTGCGTACAATCTGCTGGTTAAAAGGAGGCAAGGGAACTGGGAACCCAGGCACATCATTTCCTGAGAAAAGGACTCAGTATTTCATAAAATGTACGCAATCCATGCAAATGGTTCTACAGGCGCATACACCTCAATACGCACCCTTAAGAC
Source organism: Phrynocephalus guinanensis (assembly GCA_037367245.1). NCBI lineage: Eukaryota > Metazoa > Chordata > Lepidosauria > Squamata > Agamidae > Phrynocephalus > Phrynocephalus guinanensis. The sequence continues at coordinate 12,137,463 of CM074739.1, read as the reverse complement.
TAAAACAAAACAAAAGAGGAAAGCATACAGAGATTAATTTAAATGTGCCCTGTCCCCAAACAAGGGATCAATTATTCGAGATGCAAGTAAAACAAAGAGACTAAATTGGACACTTTCATACTGGGATTTAGGAGATGTTGGGGAGAGAAGGGGGGGAAATGAGAATCAATGCAGGCCAGCACTGCAAGTTGTGAGATGATGGGATGCCAGGGGAGAGAAGCTGGAAAACAAAGCCCAGGAAATTTAGGGAAGAAACAGTATGGTTTGGAGACCATAACCAGATTTCATCTCTTCCCTTTCCCATAAAGAGCAGGAGCTGGCAGCCTGGAGGAAGTGGGCAAGGGGTACGAGCTAATTAAGTGTATCTAGATGCCCTCCTTTCCGGGAACTCAAGACAAGGTGCTTCTTGTATCACCCTTCACAACAACCCGACGAGGTAGGCAAGGAGGGAGCCGAGTCAGAGGAGGAAGCACCGACCATCCCAAAGCCTAGAGGCGGCATCCCTTCCCGAGTTCCTGCCACCACCACTCCGCGGCGAGGGGGCGGGGCGGCGGCTACAAAGCCCATCGTCCCCACCCGGCCGCCTGGGAGTGATGGGAGTTGTAGTCCAGCGCATCCGGAGAGCAGGATGCTCGGAGGAGCGGGCTGTTTTCGTTCCTACTTTTTATTTCGGAAAGAGGGAGAGAGAAAGGAGAGAAGGGAGAGGAGAGAAACTTCCTTACCTGGGCAAGGAGCCCCCCTTCAAGATGCGCACAGGTGGCTCTTAGACGCCTTCCCCAGGACCTGGGGGGGGGGGCAATCGGAGAACGAGAGACCCTCTGGCGTCCCAAGTACACGGGCGGTTGTGACGGCAACCCCTCCTCCTCCTCACCACCACGGTTGCCTCGCCAACGGAGCGCCGGACACACACATACACAACAAACACCCCTAACAACTCCTCGCTCGGTCGCTGCCCGGGCGGGGACTGCCCTGGGGACTTTTATAGGCGGCGAGGCTGCGGAGGCCACGCCCCCTCCAGGGGAAGCCTCGCCCACGCCCCTCCTGAAGTGGAACGGCCCCTCCCCACGCTGCCACGCCACGCCCCCACCAGGCCAAGCCTCCAACCGGCGCGCGGCGGGCTCCCCTTGGGCGCTCCTTTAGCCCCGCCCACTTTTCCCCCCTCCCCTCAAACCCACCCACCCCAGACTTGGGGAACGGGGTCCGCCGGCGCGCCTTTTAGGGGATCTGCGCGGTAGAAGCGGCGCAACTCTGGATCGCCGCGCCTTTTTCGTGGCGGAGAAACAAAACAAAATTAATAGCGATCCTTCTCTTGCCTGCGTCGTTCTCTGAGTACAAGGGTAGGGCTAGGAATACTTCTAGAATGACGAAAGAAATCGTGCCTTTGGCTCGCTGTCGCGGATCGGGACCCACTTCCTCGGTTCTGCACGCTTTGAGTGCAAAGCGTCTTTAAAAACAAATTGGCGGCAAATGAGAGTTTGCCAACCAGGGCTGTCTCTAAAATGTGAATTTCGGAAAGATGCCTGGGGGCTTGGAGGTGTGTCAAAAGTTTCGTGGGTGATTCAGTCCCTCGGTCCTCGCAATCACTCGGGCGCAGAGGGAAACAACGAACGCTTTTCCAAGGCGGCTAGCTTACTCTGGAGTAAACGCGCCGAGGAATTGCGTCGTTATAGGGCTACTCCTGCACCCGCCGCGATCCTTGGGGAGCAGGAGCAGAAAAACTTAAGAGTTCAAGTCGGGGAAACTCTGGAGTAAATAATGATAATAATAAAAAAATAGTCTGTGCGTGCAAAGCCGGAAGGGACCATGAAGGAACTTCATGACAGAGCTGCTCGGCAGTGGAATATGCTGCCACGGAGGGTGTTGCGTCTCCTTCTTTGGAGATTTTTAAGCAGAGACTGGATGGCCATCTGTCAGGAGCACTGTGATGGAGGTTCCTTCACGGCAGGGGGTTGGACTAGATGGCCCTTGAGGTCTCTTCCAACTCTATGATTCTATGATCCCCCCCCCCCGCCAAGTTTTGTGAAGATTGGATTTCCCCAAACCAGTTGCTAAAGGGCACTTTGCTTAGTGGGGGAGGGGTGGCAATTTGCAGGTGTATAACACAGATGCCTAAAAAAAACAATCTCCATCACACTTATAGGGATTGTATAGGACAGTTAATGGATGCTTCTCTCAACAGAGGTAGGGGACAGGTACAATCAGTCTTGGGAAGGAGGCAGATGGGGAATGGAACTCCCAACCACTGGACAACAGCCTAACACACTGAGCTATCCAGGAAAGAGGTGTCAGCAATCTGGATTGTCTCTCCAAGTTTGGAGGTTTAATGGGGAGATAGGATTTACTAAGTAGCGTTTTCTCCAATCAGACTGCACACAAGGCTAGCTGGTTTGAAAGCGCATATGGATTCCACACTGCATAACCAATGATGCCCTCAACCACGGGGCAAGAAAACCATATTCCCCCACCCCAGAGAAGCTTACTCTGACTCTCCTCTACAATTCAAATTGGGTGGGGTTGCTAATTTTCCGAGAGGATAGGATGAAAATCCAAAAGGACCTTGACAGATTAGAATGCTGGGCCAGAGCTAATGGGATGGGATTCAACAGAGGGAAATTTAGGGTGGTGCATCTAGGTGAAAAGAATGACTTGCATATATATAGGATGGGAGACACCTGGCTGGAGAATAGCACCTGTGAAAGGGATCTGGGAGTCTTGGTGGAGCACAAATTGAGCATGAGTCAGCAGTGTGATGCGGCAGCCAAGGAAGCCAATGTGATTCTTGGTTGCATCAACAGAACCATTGAGTTTAGATCAAGGAAAGTGATAGTTGTAGTAGCATAGTACCACTCTATTCTGTTCTGGCCAGATCCCACCTGGAGTACTGTGTCCAGTTCTGTGCACCTTAGTTTAAAAAGGAAGTTGACAATCTTGAACGGTGCAGAGGAGGATGACCAGGATGATTGTGGATCTGGAAGAAATGTCTTACGAGGATCATCTTAGGAAGCTGGGAATGTTTAGCCAGCTTCCTGGCTAAGGGTGAGAGGGGATATGATAGCTTTGTTTAAAATACAGTGGACCCTTGTATAACAAAAAGCTTGTATAACATAAACGAACATTTGCTTAACATAATTTCATTGGGAATGAATTAATTCCTTTATACAGGGTACCACTGTATTTGAAAGGATGTCACATTGAAGAACATAACCCGAAATCAACCCCGAACGTTCCCTGGAAGGACAGATTTTGAAGCTGAGGCTCCAGTACTTTGGCCACCTCATGAGGAGAGAGGACTCCTTGGAAAAGTCCCTGATGTCGGGAAAGATTGAAGGCAAAAGGAAAAGAGGACGGCAGAGAATGAAATGGTTGGACGGCGTCATCGATGCAACCAATATGGATTTGACCAAACTCCGGGAGGCAGTGGAAGATAGGAAGGCCTGGCGAGCTCTGGTCCATGGGGTCACAAAGAGTCGGACACGACTGAACGACTGAACAACGACAACACATTGAAGAAGGGACTGGTTTGTTTTCCATGGCTTCAGAGACTAGGACACAGGGCAGTAGTCTCAAACTACAGGAAAAGAGATTCAATTTAAACATTAGGAAGAACTTCATAACAGCTATTCGTCAGTGGAATATGCTGCCACAGAGGGTGGTGGAGTCTCCTTCCTTGGAGGTTTTTAAGCAGAGGCTGGATGGCCATATGTGAGGAGCACTGTAATGGAGGTTCCTGCACGGCAGGGGGTTGGACTAGATGGCCCTTGAGGTCTCTTCCAACTCTATGATTCTATGATTCCTCCCCCCCCCCAAGTTTTGTGAAGATTGGATTTTCCCAAACCAGTTGCTAAATGGCACTTCCCTTAGTGGGGGAGGGGGGCAATTTGCAGGTGTATGACACAGATGCCTAAGAACGCGATCTCCTCCAAACTTGTAGGGACTGTAGAGGACAGTCGTTGGATGCTTCCCTAAATGACCAGGATGTACACATATTAGACAGAGCAGATAGGTGGTTCAAGAAAGGGGTCAGGGAAGCCATTCATGTGTGTATTGAAAACCCCTCTTTCAACAGAGGTGGTGGACATAGGAACAATCTGTCTCCCATTTATCATGCTGCCCTTTTCATCGATCCCCAGACAAATCAGAACCACTTCACACCTCCAACAGCAAAACAGCTGCTAAGGACCAATGCTTAATGGTTGTGGGAAGGGCTGCATAGTTGTGACTTTCACAGACACCAGGTTATTTTCCATCCAAAGAGGCTATTCAGACCAGGATGGGGTGAAACCAAGATGAACTATAAATTGGAAGCCTCCCAACAACCTTCCTCAGACTGAAGAAGCTACTTGGATGAGTAGTGAAACATTTGTGTTTCACTTCTCATTCAAGTGAGTACACATTTGTGTTTCACTACTCATCCAAGTGCCTTCTGACTATCCCTTAAGGCCTTGGGGATAAAATAAATAGAGCTGCTACCCCATTGGGATTCCCAGGAAAAAAACATCTTAACAGCTACATAGACCTCAAAAAATAAGACATTGCTTTTTGGAGCACAAAATGTCAGCCACAATGTTTGCACCTCAGCTGTAAAATATGCCAGTACCATGACTTCCAAGTGTGGGGTGACAGGTAGTATTGTGTATAAACAGAAGTACCAAACTAGAATAATGTTTTTGTTTTGTTTTTACAGCCTGCATGTAATTATGTGCTTTGTTTACATTCAAACAAAGGCATCGTGATTAGCCCCAACACAAGTAACTCTGGAGGTTTCCATTGATCTACAATGCTTCAATGGCTGTGTTTTTATAAAAGAACTTGTTAAAAGCTAGATGACGTGTTTACTCAGCCATGGCACAGGGAAACACGAAACTGTTGTGGGAAGACCTGCTTTCCAGGGCACATCAGAATGTTTCTGAATCTGAGCAGCTTCATGCACTAAGGTTTCAATTTCTGTATGGGAGATGTTTCTCATGGCTATTATGTACCTCTCAGTGCTGAGCCCCACAAGTGGAAACATCACCCACCATTGTTCGGATTCAATCTCAGGCTTACTAAATTTTTGTTCTTTGCTTTCCTTTAAAGTTGGACTGCAATTCCAAGCGAGGAAATTGAGATCAAGACTACGGCACAATATCCAGGATGACTGGGACAGTGTCAAAGGAGGAGAGAGAGAGAGAACTGAACAAACACACTCCTGCCCAGTTACGGTTATACAATGGTCCCCTGCTCTTTGAGTGGTTCATATACTGTGGTCCCGGTATGTCACGGGATGGCAGTACACACTGAAAGGGCTTGAAGGAGGAAAAAAAGGTTTTAAAAGCCCAGTCTTTTTAAACCTCCCCCCTTCCCTAAGCCCCGGGCTCCAGCTGATTGGCGCTGGGGTGGGGAAACAAATGGTATTTCTCCCCCATCCCAGCACCAATCAGCTGGAGCCCAGGGCTTGGGGAAGGGGGGGAAAGGTTTAAAAAGCTGGGCTTTTCACGCGCTGCTTCTGCAGACCCCCCCCCGGGGGCACAGGGGAGTGGCGTGTAATGTTTAAAATGTCTTTAAGCAACGGAGCCAAGTGCTTGGCTCTGTTGCTTAAACACATTTTAAACATTGCCAGCTGCCCACCCACCCCCAGTCCCGACCCGACCTGTATATTGTGGATTTTCAATGATCGCGGGTCAGGTCAGTCCCTAATCCCCGCGTACTATGTACTATGTAGCTGTACTATGTAGCTGCTTGCAAGGCAGAAGGGGATAGATCAGGGTCTGTCTTTAAGAAATGACGTCCACTCATGCTTTCTTGGTAGTTTGATTAATCTGAATGATCCAGGGGCAGGCCCTTGGTAATGAAGGACCTAAGGGCTCTTAGCTATCCATGAGGGATCGGGAAAGAGATCTTGATGTGTTGGTGGACAGCTCAATGAAGATGTCTACCCAGTGTGTGGCAGCGGTGAAGAAGGCCAATTCAATGCTAGGGATTATCAAAAAGGGGATTGAAAATAAAACAGCCAACATTATATTGCCATTATACAAAATGATAGTCAGGCCGCACCTGGAGTATTGTGTACAATTCTGTTCACCGCATCTCAAAAAAGACATAGTGGAACTGGAAAAGTTGCAAAGGAGAGTGAATAAAATGATTACTGGGCTAGGAGACCTCCCTTATGAGGAAAGGCTAAAACATTTGGGGCTCTTTAGTCTGGAAAAAAGGTGCCTGAGGGGGGATATGATTGAGACGTACAAAATAATGCAGGGCATGAGTAAAGTGGATAGAGGGAAGCTCTTTTCCCTCTCACAAAATACCAGAACTAGGGGACATACACTCAAATTGAGGGCTCGGAGAGTGGGAACAAAGGAAAATATTTTTTTTTTACCCAGCGTGTTGTTAGTCTGCGGAACTCCCTGCCACAGGGTGTGGTGATGGCATCTGGCCTGGATGCCTTCAAAAGGGGATTGGAAAGATTCCTGGAGGAAAAGTCCATCACAGGTTACAAACCATGATGGAGATGTGTAATCTCCAGGCTTAAAACCGGGGTACAGTACTTCAAGGGCCAGATGCAGGGGAGTGGTATCAGAAGATATATATCTAGTCTCGTGTACATCCGGACACATTTGGTGGGGCCACTGTGAGATACAGGAAGCTGGACTACATAGGCCTTTGGCCTGATCTAGCATGGCTCTTCTTATGTTCCTCTGTTCTTATGTTCTAATCTGCAGCATGACGGAACTGGCATTCAGAGAGCAAGGTGTGTGGATGTGTGCACATGCGGCCCTCAAGGCCTTTGTGAGCTCCAGATGGCTGTGCAATATAAATGCTGCTCGTGGATCCCAGTGACCAGGGATGTCCCTTTTACACACAAAAGAAAACCAACCTTAATGTTTTTACAGAAACAGACTGCAGGCCTCTATGTTCTGCCCCTGATATGGGTCCTCTGGGTTCATCCACCCCCTGCTCTGCATAACACCCCATTCCGTCATGGAGTGTTAGTTTCATCGGCCTTCTCAACCAATGTGCCATCTTAGAACTGCGTAGCTGGAAGGGTCCAGTCCCACCCACCCCATCAAGGAGACATATGGGAAGGAACTAACTCGCAGCGCCTTGGTCCGCAGCCAGAGACCTAAACCCACTTAGCTAAGGAAGCATTGCCAAATTACTTAGGCCAGCATTGCCACTTTTGTTTATTTTCCTATTTGCTGTTTTTAAAAAGAATATATTATTTTCACAATATGGAGTGAAAACAAATCTACAAAGTATATCTTGAAGTTGAGTCGGGGAAACGACTTCTTTTCTTCAGAGAGTGAAATATTTTGCTGCTCATCCAAGCAGCTTTGTCAGAGTGACCAATCTGCTTGGATGAGCGGTGAAACATTTCAGTCTCTCAAGAAAAGAAGTCCAGTTGCTATGACTCAACTTCCGGATAAACTCACCTGGATGACTGAGAATCTTCACAGACATATTTCTACAAAGTATACAAAACAAGTAACCTTATAATCAGAAACAATTGAACAGTCAAAACAATCAAAACAATCTTACAATCAAAAACAATCAAAAAGAAAAAGAGTGGACCCCACTATAAAATGGGGCAAATGCGAAGAAGAAGAAGAAGAAGAAGAAGAAGAAGAAGAAGAAGAAGAAGAAAATAGAAAACAAATTATCTTAAAAATAAAGTGGACTTGATAAAGGGTAAAACAAGGATAAATATTCATGAGTGTGTTTTGAATAGCCAATCACCAAGCTGTTGGGAGTGGTTATGAATGTTATATATTGGAACCTAATGGTTGATGGGGAGTTAGAGTTTGTGTTAGAGCTGAGTGAGAGGAGGTCAGTTCAGTTCAGTTAAGAGAGCTGAGAGTCAGTTCAGATTGTCAGTTGGTCAGGTGGGAGATCCTGCCACTGAAAAGGGTCTGGTTCATAAATACATTATTATAAGAATTCATGTTTGCAATACAATAACATCGGCTAAAGCTATCATAATACTGATCATCTAATTGTAAGCTAATAAACGTTTCATGTTTTGTTTAAAAAAAATGAACTTTTTTTCTCTGTTTTTGTTTTCTTTTTTTAAGTGTTTTTGTCACTCCTCCAACTTTCTAAAGCGGGAAGGGGCTAGTAATTTTCGAGGGATTCCTAGTCTGGTGTAGTGGATAGAGTTACAGGCCAGGCCAGGACTTGGGAGAACAAGGTTCGAATCCCTGCTGAGCCATGGAAACTCACTGGGGATGAAGTGGAACTGGTAAAACCACTCCTTAACCAACTCACTTCCCTTGAAAGCCCTATTAGGCTCACTGCAGGTCCACCCACCCCACTAATTTTGCACTTAAATAATTCTGCACTTAAATAATGGTTGGGTTATATCCCTAAATCAGTTGTCTTTCAGCAAATGTACATCTCCAAAACAGTAAAAGCTAGGAACACAGATTGCACATAGACTATTGAGTATTGACTTCCTTGCTTAAATATCCGGACTGGTTATGTCTCAAGCAGAGCCCACTCTGTTTATTTGTCCCAAAAGATCAAATGTACCAGTAAGAGCTAGAAACCAAAAATGTGCATAGATACGACCTGTTCTCCTAACTTAAATAACTGGATGGGTTATATCTCGAAATCAGCTCTTCACAAGCAATGTTTGTTTGTTTGTCCTGAAAGGTCAACTTGGTAAGAGGTAGAAACACAAAAGTTTTAATGACTAATAACTGCTGATCCAAGAGATTTGCTGGGATCTTCTGATATGCTGGTATATAAACTGAAAGAATAACAAGGATGGGGGGAGCGAGCAAGAGAGAGAGAGAGAATAGATGAGAGAGAGCCTTTTCACACGACCCCTAAGATCCGCTGGCCACTTAAATTCGGATCAGAGATCTTGGGGGTTCGTTGCTCTTCCTGTGTTCCCACCCCCTCCGCACTCCTGGCTGCTGTCTGCGTGAGGGGAGGGAGAAAGAAAAGAATGCCGGCTCACCTCCATTCTGCCATCTCGCTCTCCTCCCGGCAGCTTTCCAGTCTTAAAGGGGCGGGGGGCAAAAACAACAACAAACAGAAGCGAGGAGAGCCCGGCACTCACTATGTTACATCCGCATCAAGAATTTTTCACCCCTGGAGAGCAGGTACTTGAAAGGTGCGCTGGGACACGCTTAGGTGGGCGTGGTCGCACTTAATTTTTTGTAAACTCCGGAGCTGGTGGGGAAACAATTTTAAGCTCCGGATCTGGGAGCCATTTTCTGCGGATTTTAGGGGTCGTGTGAAAAGGCCCAGAGAGAGAGATCAGAACACATACTTTGGTAGGACCAAGAGAAGAGGGATCTCACTGGGGTGGAAATAGGCTTATGGGTTTTTTAAGATGTGGATTGAGCGTTGAGCTGAACCAATACTGGTGCACGTCCAATGCTCTGGACTCTTAAGTTCCAGCATTCCCAGTTCCATGGGGATCGTGGGAGTTGAAGTCTAGAACATCTGGAGGCCACCACTGTGTAGAAAGCCAAGCCCTGCTATGCCATGTCTGCTTTGTCCCTCTGCCTTGTCACATCAACTCTTCCTCTCAATTCTTCCTCCGAGGAAGGTGACTGGATCAATTGCCCCCTATCCCCCCCCCCCGCAGCAAACATCCATTGTGGATTTTTCAGGGAGGAGGTTGACCTCAATTATCAGAATCAAAGCAATGTCATTATTGATTCATAACTAGGAAGCCAGAAGCTACCCCACAGGCTGTCATTACATCTGGGAGCTTTGTTTTCCCGAGAACTTCTCTCCCCCACCCCGCCTCCTGCTAAGAGCTCACCTGCAGTTACTCACGTATTTGGGGGTGTTCCCGCCTAGAATCTGGCAACAGAACAGCTTCTGGCAAGTTTTGCACACTGCTTTCTGAAAGGATTTATAGGCGGGACGTGTCCTTTGCTTGCTCGCTTCCATGCTGAGGTGGTGCAGAGGATGGAAAATATATATATTTTTAAAGCCAAGTCTTCTAGCTGACTTAAATTTGATCTGCTTAGTTTTTCTGTTTGCAGTTGAAGTGAGGCATGGAGCAGAGGCACCGGACCTGTGCCTGAAATTAAATGCAGTTGTTTTGCCTCTTTGATGACTGGATTACGTTTTTTCACTGCTCAGCATGGTGTTGCACTGGTAACATCCATGTGTACATCAGTAGAGAACAATTAAGGATGTCACTCATTTCCTGCCCCCTTGGGATCCTCACACACAAGGGAATCACATGTCCTTGGCCTGGAACGGACACCTCTCGCTCTTTTTAAAAAACCACAATCAAATGCAAAAAATGCATGCAGAATAATAAAGTTATCACATTTTAATGTAGTTATGAATGCATTCTCTGTCCTACTACCTTTAGAAAAATGGATGAGAGAAGTGAACCGACAGGGGCAAGACCCAAGCAGCAGAGCGTTGGTAAAGATAAGATACGAAGTGTTTGCCTGACTTTTTTGGATTTTTTTCTTCTTCTGAGAGTGGATTGTGGGAAATATAAAAATGCATTCAATGTGAGTATGGATTTTGTATTTCTTATATTAAATGATGGATCAAATTAAGAACATAAGAAGAGCCATGCTAGATCAGGCCAAAGGCCCATCTAGTCCAGCTTCCTGTATCTCACAGTGGCCCCACTAAATGCGTCTGGGAGCAGGCGAAACTAGATATCTGTTTCCTGATACCACTCCCATGCATCTGGTCCTTGTAGTACCCCAGTTTTAAGCCTGGAGATGACACATCTCCATCATGGTTTGTAACCTGTGATGGACTTTTCCTCCAGGAATCTGTCCAATCCCCTTTTGAAGGCATCCACGCCAGATGCCATCACCACATCTTGTGGCAGGGAGTTCCACAGATTAACAACACGCTGGGTGAAAAAATATATTTCTTTTGTCTTCTTACTCTCCCAGCACTCATTTTGATAGGTAGATTGGAGCGGAGAGGGGTGAATGGAGCGAAGTTGAGAAAACTGAATAGTAGTGGATGGATTAACAGGGTAAAGACTCAACTAGGTTGGGATTTGTTACATTATACCTCTTCATATTGACTTAAGAATTATAAAAAAATATTTGGCATGTAAGTCAGTCTATAGGTGTGGGGGTGAGTATGTGATTGTCTGTATGTTTGGCATATAGGCAGGTACAGGTATATATATATATATAAAGGAGAAACAGGAGGGGTTCAAAGTACATTGGGTAATCTCATTAAAAACAGATTTTAAATATGTTTGGAGGGAATTAAGAGTAGATGAGAGGAAATATTCATTTTATTCTCCTATACATAAATCTTATTCTAGAATAGATTATATAATTGTGTCCCAAAATTTAATATCCAGAATAAATACTGTAGGAATGGATGTAATACAAATTTCAGACCATGCTTATGGTAAGTATGGAATTTGTACCAGGGTATGATTATAGAAAGAGGGGTGTGGTGGCTCAGTGGACTAAGGCTCCGAAAACTGTTAACTGCAAAGTCAGCAGCTCAGCGGTTCGAATCCTGGGTGCCACACAGTGGAGCGAGCTCCCACTGTTCACCCCAGCTCCTGCCAACCTAGCAGTTTGAAAGCATGTAATTGCAAGTAGATAAATAGGTACCGCCATAAAAAGCGGGAAGGTAAAAACAGTGTTTCCTTGCAGCCATGCCAGCCACATGGCCATGGACTTGCACAACACTGGCTCTTCCGGCTTGAATACGGAGATGAGCACCGCCCCTAGAGTCAGACACGACTAGCACGCATATTCAGGGGGAACCTTTACCTTTACCTTATGATTATAGAGAAGCAAAAAGACTGAGGATTGATGAAAGGATTGATTATCACAAATCAATAATAGATAAAATTCATAAAAATCTGGAAGAAACATGGAGGATAAATGAAGAGGGAGGAGGAGAAATAAGTACAATTTGGGACACAATGCAGTAGCTAGAGGTTATGCATGGAAGGAGGTTTATAGTTTAAAGCAAAAAGCATATTAAAAAATCCAAGGTTTGGAGAATGATATCCAAAAATTAGAAACTATATTTATTTCAACAAGGTATAATAAAGCATTAACGGAGTTACAAGCTAAAAGGAGAGAATTAGAGGGAATACATTTAGAAAGAGTACAATGAAACTTAATATACTTAAAAAGAGAATATTATGAGCATAATAACAAAAACTCCAAGTTGTTAGCTAGAATGTTGTTTAAAAGTTGTTTAAGGAATTATTCAAAGGTAATTTAACAAACAGTATTAATTACTTGGGGATAAAATTAACATGGGAATTACAAGATATCTTTAAAAATAAATATAAAGAAAGTAAATAACGAGATTATTGAACAAATAAAAGAATATAAAAAACTAAGAATTTCCTGGTTTGGGAAGATATCAGTATGTAAAATGAAAATTATCCCTATTTTGGATGCTACTTTAAAGTGGGATGAAAGTGAGTTAAAAGGGATTCAAGGGAAAATAAATATGCTTTGAAATGGTAATAAAAAGCTAGGATTAATAAGAGTTTATGGTATGTACCACAAAAAGAGGGTGGTTTAGGTTTACCTAATATAAAGCTATATTACATAGCCAATCAGTTAAGACATATTCCAATGATTCCAGATATAACAATACAAAATGATAACTTAATTTGGAGAGACCTTGAAATTAACACAAAAGGAGAATATATTCTTTAAGGAAGATATTAAAGCTCAGATGAGAAGTATAAATACAGCGGACCCTTGTATAACAAACAGCTTTTATAACATAAAATCTGTACAACATAAACAATTCCAGAGATAGGGGAAATTTGTTTAACATAATCACCTATAGGGAGAATCCGTACAACATAAAAATGGGATTACTCCGTTTTCAATGCATTCCTATGGGAATTTTTATAAAGGAAAATTTGCTTAACATAATTTCATTTGGAATGAATTAATTACTTTATACAAGGTACCACTGTAATCCATTTTTGAAAAACATGATGGAATGCTGGAAGAATTTTAGGGAGATTCTAAATCCATTGGTTTCTCCCTTGATTCAAGCAACGGAAATTAAGAGTTTTCCAGAAAATTTAAAAGGGAAATTAAATAAGGTATTGCAAGATAAAAAAAGTGATATATTTATGGGATTGGGTAAAAATGCATAATGGACAAAGAATAAAGGAGAAACTAGGAGCAAATATTTCTTGGTTAAATATTATACAAATGGAAAAATGGACAAAAGAATGGATAACTAAAGTAGGAGATTGCAGGAAAATGACTAGGTTTGAAGAAATTATAGTTAGAAGAAATAAGATAGAAGATAAAGAACAGAGAAAAGGCATAGTAAGATATACAAATTACTAATACAGGAGGAATATAAAAAACAAAGTTAAGAGAGAAATAGCAGGAAGATATTAATAAAGAAATTAACGAGGAAGAATGGGGGGAAATGTGTAATAAAAGAATAGTGAAAAATATGTCAGTGAGAGTAAAAGGAAACTGTTATAAAGTAATTGGAGATGGTATATAACACCAAGTTAAATATAATAAATAAATTTCTCCAATATGCTGGAGATGCAAAAAAGAAAAAAGGACATATTTACACATGTGGTAGGCATGTGAGATAAAGGAAATGAAATGGACACTGGTTTTCAATGAAATACAAGAAATATTATGGGGAATGATTCAAATGTCTCTGCAAATGGTATTGGTGAATCTGGTTATGGATACACGATTGGAGAAAGACGAGGTGGAATTGGTAGTTATAATGATAATGACAGCAAGGTTGCATTTTGCCAAGTACTGGAAATCCAATAACCAAATGACATTGGAGGAATGGTATAGACTGAGACTTATGGAATATGGCCATTAATGATAAATTGACTTGTGAAATTAAAATTAGGAAAGGTTTGAGGAAAGTTTAATGATTTTAATGGAATATGGGATAAACTATTAGTATATGTATTTCAAAAAAGTAAAGGGTATACACCCGAAGATGACTCAATGTATTTCTTGAGGGAAATGGGTTCGTAAGTACCTTAAGAGTTATAACTTTGTTAAGTCCCAAGGGGTGGGTGGGTTGCATGGGGTCATTTTTTGTTATATTTGAATGTGTTTTGTTTAATTTTTTTCCTTTACTGTATGCTGCTTTTTTGCATTTTGTATTGTAGTTCTAAAATTATTTTAAACTTAAAAATTATTTTTTAAAAGGATGTCACTCACTTCCTGCCCTCTTAGGATTCTCATGCACAAGAAAATCACTTGCCCTTGGCCTGGAATGTACACCTCTCTCTCTCTTTTTAAAAAACAATCAGATGTAACCATTGCATGCAGAATAATAAAGGTATCCCATTTTAATTTAGTTATGAATGCATTCTCTGTCCTTCTGTCTTTAGAAAAATGGATGAGAGTCTCTCCATGTAGGATAACAAGGTGTCCTTTTAAAAAAGCACTCTTAAATAACAAGCAAGCTAGCTGGATAGTTCAGTAGGTTAAGTATCTTGAGTTCGATTCCCTGCTGTACTGTGTGTCCTACAAGTAGAACCATCCTATAAAGCTTTGTGTAAGCTGTGCATTCCCAGGGCTACCCCAGAAGAAGGGTTTAAGTCAGGATTGACTTGATGGTACGGGTTTATTATTTTTTTAAAAGCAAGCCATGCCTCGTGAAGGCACTATTTTGTACTAGAGTTGACAGTTTCCAAGCCAACATAAACATTGGCTGATGGATCCTGTGAGTTGTCATTCGAAGAAATAGCTTTGCAAAGCTCTGATCAGAACTCCTGTGGTTAATCTTTTCAGGCAAAATTTTAATGGCATCTTTGCAAGCTGGCTACAGACGAATAGTTAAAAATTAATAACAATGCGGATGTAGAAACTTGGCCTCGTTTAATGATTGACACAGGAGAACCGTGGGTTTGCAGGACTGAAAAGTCAGAAATTTTCATTGGCTAAGATGTCATCTCTCGTCTGTTTCCACTGAGCATAGCTGCAGTCCTCACGGTTTGGTTGTGGAATGGGTTCCATCCCAACAATATAACATTGGGATGGAACTGTCTCTGTTAAATGTGGGGCATTTGGTGCTGGCTTTCTCTCAAATGGATTATTAAGATCCATCAGTTTTACAAACTAAGGAGAAATAAGAAGCTGATATTGATACAACTCATATAGTACACAGAAAAGTAAGTTCAGGGCAAAATAAATTTAGTGGTTGAAAAGTTAGAAGCCTGATTTGAATTCAGGGTGTTATAAATATTTGTAGGTTTTTCTTATCCTCAGCAAAAATAAAGCGGGGGATATCAATACACCCAGCAGAAAAAAAGTTCCACTGCTATAATTTGTTTTTGCTTTTCC
This sequence comes from Phrynocephalus guinanensis, assembly GCA_037367245.1. Lineage (NCBI taxonomy): Eukaryota > Metazoa > Chordata > Lepidosauria > Squamata > Agamidae > Phrynocephalus > Phrynocephalus guinanensis. The sequence goes on along the minus strand of CM074739.1, from coordinate 12,122,200 downwards.
ATGAAAACTGAAAGACAAAAACATCAAAGTAGTATATTTTTGTGCAATACTGTGGGTTGTTTGTTTGTTTGTTTGTTTTTGGTTTTTGGTTTTTTGCACAAATTCTATTTGGCAAAAAAAAAATGCATTTTTAATGAAAGATCCAAGTTTTGGGCCCTCTGTAGCTGCCATCACTGAGTGGATATTATTGGGATGATTAGAGTTGTAGTCCAAGGTTTCGGGACATTGTGTTGCAGAGTTTTGAATATCCAGTAACATTTCTTTTGCTATGCAATAAAAATACAGAGATCAATAGAGGAAAATAGCTACAAGTTCCACAGAGTCCACCCCTTTCTCATTAAATGGCACTTAAACTATGAGACATGTCACTATGAGACATTTATAGAAGTAAGAATAAAACAAAAGGTACCACTTATAAACTGCTTAAAGCACTCTCTGGGAGGTTTTACAAGTAATGATGCAGACTACACATTGATCCCTTAGCAAGCTGGGTAAAGGATGAGTCAACCATGAGCCAACTACCTGGAACTGAACCCCAGGTGGTGAGCACAATTATAGCTGCAGTATAGCAGTTTAACCACTGCACCACAATGTTTTTCCTTGTTTATGTTTACTGCTTTCTTTACTACACACATACTTTTCTTTCATTCTGGAAAAATTGTTGTAAAGCAAAACACTCTTATATCAAAGCAAATTTCCCCATAAGAAATAATGGAAACTCAGATTATTTGTTCTAGGGTCCCATAGACCACATGCTGTACTGTACACACGAAGTGCCAAAACTAACAAAAGAAGTTGGCTAGAAGTCCACATTGACACTACGGTTTAGGAACCAGACTGCAGACTCTGCTCTGCTTTGGACTAACAACTGGATTGTATTCCATGTTTATCATGTGACAATAATAAAATGCAATTTACAGCCATATATACAATTGACTATCTGCCCCATGAGTAGAAAGGATTTGAAAAATAATAAAGAATGTTGAAAACAAAGAAAAATATAAAGAAAAATAAAACAACCCACTAGCTTCCACTCCCCTTTGAAAATGTTCCTGGATGGTGCAAGGGAAACTTCCATTCTTCTCTCCTCTCTCTATTTTGGAGGCTGCCTGAGAGGGAATGATCCAGACAACCATGCACACGAAGGGATTCTGCAGACACAAAGGGATTGGCGGTGAACTTCAGTAGAAGCAGGAAAATGTCTTATCACCCACCGGACGAAGGCCAACGCCATTCAGACAAAGGCATAGCTGTTGGTGCTGGACGCTGTAAATTAGCTGTTTATATTTAGCATGTTGTGAGTAGATCTGCTCCCCCCCCCTCCATTTATCTATGCAAAGCTCCTCCTTGGCTTTAGAAAACTTTCTTCAAATAAGCATCAACCCTCCCCTCTTCTGGAAGTGGTGCTTAGTGATGAGGTGAATATTTTGAAAAGACGTACAGAATAAGTGATTATTTGCACACTACATTATTGCCTTTCTGATTTATTGCTTTTCTTTTGGGAAAATTATCTTATGTTTTTTCTGCTCTTCAGTATGTGGTGACTCTTAAGATGAAACCTTAAAGGAAATTACCATATATACTCAAGTATAAGTCGGCCCAAGTATAAGTCGAGGCCCCTAATTTAACCGCCCAGAAGTGGGGAAACTTATTGATTCAAATATAAGTCTAGGGTGGGAAATGCAGCAGGGCCTGGCAGCTCCTCCTTTGTGAGCTGGGGGAGCGGTGAGTGATGTTTAAAATGACTTTTAGCCACCGAGGCAAGTATTTGTTTCGGTGGCTAAAAGTATTGACCCGAATATAAGTCAAGGGCCCTTTTTTCAGCCCCAAATTAGGGCTGAAAAACTAGACTTATATTCGAGTGTATACAGTACTTTGTACTTTTTGTACTTTCAGTATCTGTTGGAGTTAATGACTCAGTTTTCAGAGCAGTGTTGGAGAAGCTGTTTGTTAAAGAACACTTCGACCTTGAGATAATCTCATGTTGTGAAAACAAAGGCTAAAAGATAGCTATTTCTTGCCTCTAGGACTTTAATTCAGTCATCGCCTTCTATACCCCTACGTTTTGGAAATTAAACAGCAGTAACTATAATTGCAAGAAACTTTAATTTTTTGTTGTGAGCTATAAAAACAAAATGGATTGGGAAAATATTTCAGAAGAATTCACAAATATACTTTTATCTAGACTACAAAGAATAATACATATCTTGGATCCAACCTCTAAAGATACAGAAATTTCCAATCCTGATAAAGTCATAGAAGCAGAGCAGACACCGGACTCCAATTTACAGATGACAACAGCAGGATCTATCCAAGCTAGACCCCAACACGAACTCTTGGATAACATTGGATCCCTGGGAAAAAACTGAAATTAGCTCGAATCAAGATATTATACCAGAACAAAGGGCAGATCTCAACATGAAGATAAATTTGACAAGAATGGTGCAGGCTAAGCCCTTAGAATATGACAAGCACATCTGTTTTACCCAATATGGGTGCCAAAAAGAGGAAAATTTGGGACTTTTTCAGTAGCAGAGTGGTCATCAAGATTACTATCAAGATAACACAACAACCCATGAAGTTAATGGATTTGACAAGGGGAGAGCACCATGAGAAGATTAGGGGCTTGGCAGGAAAAGGGGAAATTGAAAAAAAAAAAGGATTTTGGCTTAGTGAATGTATTACATAAAATGTATTCTGTATTCTGATTGTCTGAGACTACTAGTTAATCGGTATGATATGGGAAATGGGAAATGGAAATGTGAAGACAAACCTGATATATAAATAAATGTTAATCTGTTAGATTTTTTGAAAGAATAGTGGCACATAGGTATAGATAAGAATTTCTATGCATAAATTGAAACATATAGACCAGGAGGTTGTTCTTTTATAATAGCCCATAAAGTATTAACTTGAATTAGAGACGATTGCTGAAATTAGGCATTCATTGGAAGAACAGGTAAATATACTGTGGATGATATATAGAATATATATAGTTAGTCAAATCTATCCTAAATTGCTTAGTATTGAAGTATACAGCGAGATTGAATAGATTGCTGGAATTAGATAGGATATATTATTTGGATTAAAAAGAGATGTAAGTAAAGATAGATAGAATGTGGATGAGATAGTAAGGAAATAAAGTACGAAAGTATGCTCATTTAAGCTGGGAAGGGAGATATGAATTATATTGGGCTCAATTTTGGGAAAGACTGTGATGGAATCGATAACACGACAGGAGACAAACAATACATTTGTTTTGTGTAATTTAATGTAGAAAATAAAATTAAAAATGTAAAAAAGAAAAGAAAAGAAAACTCTGAACAGATTGACCTAATATCCTCTTAGGCATGTGTGCACAGCAGAGGACTGTGTACATCACTGAGGATGAGAATGGCGCCTAATACTCAAAAAAGTTTGCATGCACCACCAAAAATGAGAAGTTGCCAATCTACCTAAAGCTCTGTCTGCTAATGTTGATGTTCAGATGCAAAAATAGAAGCTATTTTTAAAATCTAAACAGAAGCCTAACCCATTTCTCCTGAGTGAGGAAGATTGACGCCAGGTGGCTTCTGGGTCTAATAAATCTGCTCTCCAGGTGTTCAAATGGTGGATGGGCAAATCCAGTGTTCGAAACCTCCCTACATGACCTCCTTTAAACCCTTTCTTGGCCTAGATTTTTTTTAAATTCATGTTGATTATTGTTTTTATATGTTTTCCTTACTTTGCTTCTCCTTTAAAAGAGCCTTGTGGCGCAATGGTTAAATGCCTGTACTGCAGGTAAAACTGTGCTCACGACCTGGGGTTCAATCCCCAGTAGCAGGCTCATGATTGACTCAGCCTGCCATCCTTCCAAGGTCAGGAAAATGAGTACCCAGCTAGCGGGGGGGGGGGCAATGTGTAGCCTACATACTGTAATTAAAAAACTGTAAACCACTCAGAGACCGCTTTAAGTGCTGTGGGGCGGTATATAAGCAGACCACTTTGCTTTTTTTGCTTTGTTGCTAACCTTTCCCTATGGGAAAGTTGGTGTGGTTTATAAGTGTAAATAAATAAATAAATAAATAAATAAATAAATAAATAAAGTGTTTTTAACAAGAAAACTTTCAAGTCCCAACTTCCAAACAGAAGACTGTTCTCTGTAGTGCAGAGGGTTTTTCGTTGGTGGTGTTTTTCTTGTGAGTTGTCATTAAGGTCACACCAGTTTCCGCTCTGTATGATTTTCAAGGCAGTCACGGGATACTGAATCACTCGGGTCGGGCAGGCTTTTAAGATGGTCTTGCACCCAATTGCCTCAGCTTTCAAGGAGTGCCTGCATTTCAGAAACAACGTTGAGACTTGCAAAAAGGCTGATGATGATTCATTCCTCTTACTAGCCGAAAAGGGGGAAACTGTGTTAAACAAAGGCAGGGTACTTAGAGGTCAGGTTGGGTCCGGCCCAGCCAGGAACAGAGAGCAAGTATTTAATTATGTCTCCATAGCTGGAAAAAGGATTGAAAGAAAATAAAGAGGGAATGAGAAGCAGGCTTTAAATAAGAGCCACATAAAAGCAGGTTTTTGTGTATGGAATTCCCCTGGGTGATCTGTATTGGCTTTGGAAATGAAGAAGCAAACCTTAGAAGAATTTAAGAAACAGGTTATATTATTGAGGCATCAAAAGATACCCCGAACAACAACAGCAGCAGCAGCAGCAACAGCAACAGCAACAACAACAACAATAACAACAACAATAACAACAACAACAAACCAGTATTTAACAGATGCTTGGGTCTTTGGTTAAAACTTTTATCTGTTATATAATACCAGTCAATGTTTATATAAAATGGTGCTTGGTACAGTATTTTTAAATACAGTGGAACCATGACTTACGTCATTAAACCATTCCAGTGGTCTAGACTTAAGTCAAACATGACTTAAGTCAAACGAACGTTTCCCATAGAAAGTAATGGGAAAGCAGATTAATCCGTTCCAGATGATGAAAAAGACCCCTGAAAACAGCAATTTAACACAAATTTGACTGGGATAGGAGATTCCTTCTGGGGATGTAAATGAAATGTCTCTTCAAAGAGAGGAGGAGGCAGTGGAATTATAGTCCACAAGTTATATGCCTCCACTTTTTAATGTTCATAGCAACAATGTCTAACATTTAAGTTTTACTGATTTTTAACCTGATGTTCCAAGTTCTGAACAACTCTATGCTTACCATTAGAGTCCCACAACTGTACAGCTCCCCAACTAAAATGCTTCCATTGTGGACCAGACTTCTGCAGCCAGATTTTTTACAAGACTGAGCCGACTGTCTAACCAGCGAGGCCAGCCCTGAGCTCCTGGCCCTTCTTCTCCTCCAGCAGCAGCGGCGGCTTCGGTGAGGCCGAGGACGAGCTCCAGGTGCTCTGAGCTGGCCTCCCCGAAGCCGCTGCTGCCGGAGGAGGGAAAGAAGGCAGGAGCAGTTTGGAGGCGGCAGCCACGATGCTGGGTTGTGGCTGCCGCCCAATTCCGGTGCCTTGCGCTGGGGCTCCGAGATGTAAGTCAAAGCCTGCGACTCAAGTCAAACAGGCCCCTTCTTGCTGCAAGTCAAATATGATGCAAGTCAAGGTTACACTGTAATTCTTCTTCATCCTCCTCCTCCTTTTCCCCATTTTCTAATCTGAGTCACCGGAGTTGTTCCAAAACTTTTAATTACTACTAGTTTATTTAAAATATTTTACTCTACCTTTTCTCCTTTAAAAGAGCCCAATTTCCAGTTTAATTGCCACTAGCAGCCAATTTGCTTCCTGAGATTCAATACTGTAATAATTGATTTTTACACTTCCTAGAGTTGTTCTTTGAATTAAGCTTAGCACTCTGTGTCTGTGTGTGCGCGCGCGTGCCTGTGTGTGCACGCGTGTGTCTATCTATCTATCTATCTATCTATCTATCTATCTATCTATCTATCTATCTATCTATCTATCCTGGAAAGAAATAAAAAGTGTGATGATGATGGTAGGTTGTTCATCTGTTGATTAGTTGTGTTATTAATTTTGGTCTTCTGTTAATGGAAATGTTGCTATGGTTTTGCCTGAAGTCAGAAGGACTGTCAGAGAGATTACACAAAACTGCCAGTGTATGATGAAAGTGATATTTCATTGTAAGACCTGGCTTCGAGTCACCATGATGAAGCTCACCTGACGATCTTTTGCCTATCCTCCAGTCCAGTCTAGCTCATAAAGCGGTTGTGAAGATAAAACAACCATGAAACTAATCTCCATGTTTAGATCTACCTTCTTTATGGAGGTTCAGTGGTAACACTTGTAACACATTTCATGATGGCTAATTCCTTTTATGATATATCAAGGTTCTCTGAAACAGACATTGATGTTTGGAAAGGTAAAAGGCAGCAGGAAAAGAGGAAAACCCCAATACAAGATGGACCGACTCCCTAAAGGAACCCACAGGTTTGGTTTTACAAGAGTTGTGCAGGGTAGTTGAAGATAAGGCATTTTGGGGATCGCTCATTCACTAGGTCGCCATAAATCAGAACAGTGTCTGTGCTTTGGTGGAACCAGTCAGTGCAAATACGTGGCACAGCTTCTCAGATAATGCCACTTCAGGTGACCAGGGCAGGGCCATATGGTTGAATGCCATACCTCCTTTTGACAAAAAGACCTCATCTTTGAATTTAGAAAAGTAGTGAGATGTGGGGAAGAAGACCAAGCTGAAACTTTCTTCCTGGCATATAAGCATCTGCAAGGGAATCAGTAGTAATGGTAGAAGTTGCAATCGCAAGTGGTACTTTTGTTGTTTGCTTGCTTGTTTGTTTGTTTGGGTTTTCTACTGCCCATGTAGCCCGAGGGGTATTTCTCTCTTGCTGTGAATCTATTTGTATTCTGAAACTGTGGTGGCACACTTGTATGCACATGAAGGCAAACACACACACACACACACACACACACACACACACACACACACACACACACAGAGAGAGAGAGAGAGAGAGAGAGAGAGAGAGAGAGAGAGAGAGAGAGAGAGAGCATATTTTTCCATGTGTGACTATATTTTTATATTTTTGTCTAAAATTGCTACATGGTAGTAAGCCAAGGAGAGGACAATGTGGTTGCAAAACAGTAGTGGGGCTTGTCTTATACGTGCGGGCATCTTATAGAAGGAAAATGTGGTACTTCGATAAGCAACCCACTATATGTTTCTCAAAGTATCTGCAAAAGAGAGCTTGTTGGGCCCTCAGATTTCTGAACTATGGTCATTGGTTAATACAGGCTGGATGGCCCTCTCTCAGGATTCCTGTGATGGAGGTTCCTGCATAGCAGGGGGTTGGACTAGATGGCCCTTGAGGTCTCTTCCAACTCTATGATTCTATTCTATGATTCTATGAGTCTAATGGTAACTTACGATTGCGTGGAAGAAAAGAACTCTACTTGAGTGTGAATGCAGAAACTCATGAGGTGGACAACCCAGCACTGTGCGGGGCCAGGGGAAACCTTGTCATTTATTTCAGTTTCTCCTACGCTTTCTACGATCTGTGTTTTATTTCAGGAAGCAAAACAAGCCTGAAAGCCCAGGCCTATGAAGCAACAGGTGCTCCAGATTCCATGCTATTGTGCCTAACGTTTCTTTTTTCATTGATATACTCCAAACCTGAGAAACAAAGGTTTTGAAACTGTAGCCAGAGGCATCATTTTTCTCTCCATAAAGGTATTTGGAACCCAGCTTCCAACCGGGGTTCTGTGATTCATAATAGGATTAGGTGGGGTTGAAAGAGAAAAATGAAGCTTTTGGCATGGATTCTCACAGGTGTTTGAACTATTATTTTATTGCAATCAATTAAACGCCTGTCTTCCAATTCCTCTGAGGAGTTCAAGATTAAAAATTCCCTCCCTCTTTTTTATCTTCACATTTGCTTGAGAGATACTATTGAGGAGTGCAGAGAGAGAGAGAGAGAGAGAGAGAGAGAGAGAGAGAGAGAGAGAGAGAGAGAGAGAGAGAGAGAGAGAATGTGATTAGATAGAGAATGTCAAAGTTAAACGGAGATTTGAACTCAAATCTCTGCAGTCCTGTTGAAACATGGTAAACTACGTTCCGCCAGCTTCGTGTTCTCCATGTAGACCAGATTACAACTCTCATTGTCCTGACCATGACTTGCTGCCTGGATGCAGCATCTTTGAAGATGCTGTATCTCCCCACACGGAAGTCTTCATGTCACACCCCATGCCCCACGCTATATTGTATTTGCACATTTGTACCTTCCTCCAGGAAGTTGTGGACCAGCACATTGTGTTCTCTTTGGCGGTTACTTCACGTCCTTCTTTGTTCCGTGACAGCATTGGTCGCGATCCCATGGTTTTGTCCCTGTTTCAGTGTTCCCATGGTCATGATAACTTGTATCGTGACAAGTGTTACCTCAAGGTCTTGTACTGTGAAAAACACTGAATTTGACTAACTTCGTTTTTCCTTTTTTTGGGGGGGGGCTTTAAAAATTCTTTTTCGATATTTCGCTTCTGAAAAGTCAAAAAACAAACAAACCTGGACACAGTTTTCTGAGAGAAACAAATGTTTTGTTGTGTGACAGTTGTTACTACATGGGGTTTTGTCTTGGAACAGAAAGTGGGAACAAAGAGTGACAAGGGAAAACCCTACACCAGCACCAGGTACAGAATTGTCACGCTTAGTACCCATTCCAGGGTCCTGGTCGAGACAAATTTCAGTAGCTGCGCAATGAACATGAAGTAAAAAAAAAATTTTGTACCACTCCTAAGCACAACACTAACAGAGACAAAATGGAGGTGAAGTAACCACCTTACAGTAACTGTATTTTCTCAACAACCCTTTAAGGTAGGCTAAAAGGAGCAACTTTATCCTCTGGTCTATTCAGTCTGTACGCAGAGCCTACCAGAAGGAAAGCCAGACTAGGTTCAGATGAAGGAGGAGTGGAAACTGGTGGAAGAACCTTCAGTATTTTATGGTATGCAGGTGACATCATCTTAGTAGCAGAAAGCAGCAATGACGTGAAATGATTTTCCCCCAGGAAAATTGAAAGAAAAAAGTGCCAAAGCAGGGATGCAGTTGAGGGTTAAGAAGGCAGAAATCGTGATTACAGAAGAACTACACAAATATAGCCGTGAAATCAGAAGATTGACACTAAGAAAGGCAGCCGCGGAGGAATTAGAAAAGTTCATCAAGTGTAAAAATGAAAACTTGAAATTATCCACACTCTTGTTTTTTCTATCATTATGTACTAGAGATGGGCACGGAACGAACATCTTTTTGTTTCTGTTACCATTTGTTGTTTCCGTTACGCAACGAAATGACAAACGAAAATTGTGATGAAATGAAACGAAACGAACAGAACCACGAAAATTGATGTTGTTACGTTTCGTTTCCGTTAATGGCGATGCGCAATGAAATGAGCTGTTTTAAATGTTAAAAAACGCCCTGGACATCCGTAAAAACGCAGCGATAATTATTTATATTGTCTGATAATACCTACCGGGGGGTTGGGGTCCTTAAAACGTTTGTTTTTGTCTTCTCCCATCGTGATGTATTTTTCTTTTCCCTTTAAAATGGATATCACCACCAGCCACAAAATGGAGGCAAGCCATGTGATGGGATCATGTTCAACCAATAGCATGCCCAGGTTTCAGACTTGGTGGGCAGGTCTGGCAGCCAAAGAGGGCATACAAAGCTCTGGCAGCCCCCGTCCTCCTTGCAGTCTCTGGTGGGAGTTAGGGTGGGATTGCTGTCTCTGCAACTCTAGCTTCAGTCCTGCAGCCTCCCTGTGTGCGTGCATGCTGCGTACCTCTTGGTGAGTACCCTCCCTTGCACCGCAGTACAGTCACTCTGCGGCTGCCTTGCACCCTGGGCAACGCCCACCGCTGCGTTTGCAGCCTCCCTGCATACCTAGTCTATACTGTGTCTCTGCCAGCATCCTTTTTTTAGTGTTTTCCCTCTGGTCTGGGGCGTTGGGGGGATGCCTGCACACGGAAATGCTTTAAAAATCACACAAAAAGGGTAGAAATGACAAACGAAAAAACGAAAAACGGGAACAAATTTTTTCACGATAAACGGAAACGAACCGAAACAGACCTCTCAATGACAAACGAAAAACCGAAATGCCATTTTTCTGTTTTGTGCCCATCTCTATTATGTACGAAGCCTGAACTATACAGGCAAAAATGTTGACATTTAAGTGGTCCTGCTTTAGGGCCCATCATGGGAAGGCAAGATTCTCTGGAAATCCAGGAGTTGAGTGATGGCAGCTGGACTTCTTTTCTTGTGGGGTCAAAATTTGAAATGTCTCGCTACTCATCCAAACAGCCTCTTCATAAGAAAAGAAGTCCAGTTGCCATGACTCAACTCCTGGATAACGTTACCTGGATGACTCACAATCTCCACAGAGAGATTCTCTGGAAAAGACAATACTGCAGTCTTGGGAAAGATGGAAGGCAGGAGGAAAAGAGGAAAACCCAAAGACGAGATGGACTGACTCCCACAAGGAAGCCACAGGCTGGACTTTGCAGAACCTGAGCAGACCAGTTGAGGGTGGGGCATGTTGGAAATCACCAATTCATAGGTGGACATAAGTCAGAGGTGACGTGAAGGCATATAACAAAGAGTCTGGCTTTTTGGTGTTCCTTGTGGCCATCTGTCTGTTGGCTAAAACAAAAGGCGGCTAAACCAGTCTTCTCAGGAGCAGCTGTTACACATTGTGGATGAGCAACATACAATCTTCTCCAATCTGGCATCCACAGGTGTGTGTGTGTGTGTGTGTGTGTGTGTGTGTGAAACCCTGAGGGGTGAGGTGGCTCATCATTGTTGTGGATTAGAGATGGGCACGACTCAAAAAATGGTGTTTCGTTTGTCGTTTGGTCGTTTAGGGGTCCGTTTCGGTTCGTTTTAGTTTTCGTGACTTTTTTTTGCAAAAATGTTCATTTTCGTTTCGTTAGGTAACGAAACGAAAAAACGAAAACGAAAATGAAAAATTGCTGTTTCGTTAGCATTTTTTAGTTCAATGCATCTGCTGCAACGAAAACGAAAAACACGGCAAATTTGGTCGTTTCGTTTTCGTTTTCATTTTGTTTTTAAAAAAATTCATTTCATTTTTGTTGCGTAATGAAACAAAAAACGAAAACGAAAATGAAAAATCGCTCGTTTCGTGCCCATCTCTATTGTGGATAGATCTGACCTGCCATCGTGAGTCAATTCCAGCCTTCATCCGGTCCACAGACAAGTTTCGAGGGGTGTGTGTGCAAAAACAAGAACAAAAAAAAAACCCACAACAACCACCGGTTCATGTTGTGGAAGCCCAAGTGCCAAAAGGAAGCAAAATAATTTGTCTGAAATTCCTTGGAAAGGATCAGGACCAACCACTCCTGAAGGAAAATGAATGAAAGAATGTATTTTTCAGAGAAAAGGTGCCTGAGAGTGAGTGAGTAAGTGTGTGTGTGTGTGTGTGTGTGTGTGTGTGTGTGAGAGAGAGAGAGAGAGAGAGAGAGAGAGAGAGAGACAGACAGACAGACAGACAGACAGACAGATTTGGCATTTCCTGAAAATATTATAAAGATCTGTGTGTATGTGTGTGTGTGTGTGTGTGTGTGTGAATTTATAAGCTGGCTTATAAATGGCTCCTCTATATTAGAGGAGCCATTTCTCTCCTCCCCCTCTCCCCTCACTCTCTCTCTGAAGGGCTGTCAGAGAATGATGCGCTATCTACAGACCTTGGCATTGTATTTCAAGGGTTACTCCATCTGTTCAACTGACAGCTTATAAATAAAGAGCTGTAAGAAAGGGAGACCTTATGCTGGACACTGTTTCTCTGCCTACCTCGCTGGTTTGTTGTGAGGAACAAGTAAGGACTGAGAGCGCCGTGTACTCACTCGAGAGAAATGGGAAATAATAAGCAAAGCAATAAATCTTTTCAAATGTACAGTATGTCATCTACCCGTCTTGCAAAATTGGCCTATGTGCAGTTTTATGTGCAAATCTATTCTTGGTGCATGCTTGCTCGTTTTAAAACCACACTGTTCTCCGTTTTGGGTGGCAGTTAAGGGCTTGCAGTAGCTCAAGTGCTGACAAGGTTTCAAGAACCCTATTCAAGTATAAGGGGCAGGATGCTGAGCTGAAAATGTGGAATGTAGTGGTGGTTGGTGTCCAATGTGGAGTTGGTGGGGTGGAAGGCAGTGACTAGTGGTGGGGTGGAGACAAAGATGACAAGAAGCAAGCTTTGAAGGAGAGGGGGGTTTTCTCTCTACCATTCAGACACTGTGACTCACTCAAATTCATCCATTATGTGTAAAGAAATCAGCAGACAAAAATCTGTAATTTCAAGCAAGTGTAAGTGAATTTTTTAAAAATAATTTCTCTTCCAAATGTCTCAGAGTGAGTTATTGAGACTTCAGGTGTTAGTTAATGAGAAAGGAATGAAGAACTGGAAGCTGTTCAAGTATGGGTCTCTGTAATTATTTTGTATAGCTTTAAAAAAGAGACAAATGTATCAAAAATTCTAAACTCTGCAATACAATATAGGTTGAAAACCTATATACAGTGGTACCTTGTATAAAGGAATCAATTCATTCCAAATGAAATTCTGTTAAGCAAATTTTCCATTGTACAAATTTCCCATAGGAATGCATTGAAAACAGATTAATCACTAATCGCGACTGTTTTTCTGTTGTATGGATTCGCCCCATAGGTGATTCTGTTAAGCGATTTTCCCCTATCTCCAGAAATTGTTTCCTTTAAGCAAATTTTCTGTTAAACAAACTGCTTGTTTTATGAGGGTCCTTGTACTTGATAATTATAGGCACCCACACATGGGCTCTTGCCAGTGAGACGGCAAAGTAGAAAGGAGATTGTCTATGAAATGGACAAGGAAAATAAACCTATTTGTATGCACACACATTTATTTATTTTTTCACATTTGAATCTCCTCTTTCCTCCAGGTATATTAAGAAAGCATACATGGCTCTCCCTGCACACACTTGTTTTTTTTTTTTACAAGAAACCTGTGAGAGAGAGAAGACTGAAATATGATTGAGGGCTTCATAACCTAAGAAGGATTTTACTCCACCCAAATTATTCCAGCATTTTGAGGCCTGCACTCTCTGAAGCTCTGTACATCATGGGACCTGTTCAATACTTACCGTTTAATTTGCAAAACTAACATTGCCTCCATATTTGTGAAAACTCTGTAGTCAAGAAGGTGTTTTTCAGGAGAGGTAGCCGTGTTCGTCTGTGATGGCATATCTGGTAAAATGCAAAAGAATAAAGAAGACCCAAGTGTTGTGGCAGGGATGTAACTGCTGTATTTTAATGTGAGCTTTTGTGGACAAGTCCACTTCTTCAGGCATAATGTGGCTCACAATAAAATATAGCAGTCTTTAAGGAGCCATAGAGGTTCTTTCTTTCTTTCTTTCTTTCTTTCTTTCTTTCTTTCTTTCTTTCTTTCTTTCTTTCTTTCTTTCTTTCTTTCTTTCTTTCTTTCTTTCTTTCTTTCTTTCTTTCTTTCTTTCTTTTCTTTCTTTTTCTTTCTTTCTTTCTTTCTTTCTTTCTTTCTTTCTTTCTTTCTTTCTTTCTTTCTTTTCTTTCTTTCTTTCTTTCTTTCTTTCTTTCTTTCTTTCTTTCTTTCTTTCTTTCTTTCTTTCTTTCTTTCTTTCTTTCTTTCTTTCTTTCTTTCTTGCCTGATAGCAATTTTGCAGGAAGCTAGCTTCTTCCTATTCTCAAATGTCGAACAAGGCCCATAAGCATCAGAACCATTTGTAAAATCTGAGTTCAAAGTTGAGAGGGATAGCTATATAATTTACCGGCTAGCATGTTCTGCCTCAAGGCAGCACACCTGTGGATATGTCAGAAGAACTGCACATTAGTTCCTTGTCTCTCTCATTATTTCTAAACAGTGACTGAAGCAGTTTCTCAGTGTGATTCTAAATGAAAGCATTGCTTCATCTTGCTAGCAATAAAGTTTTCATTTCTCTTCAGTCCAAATCAACGAAACTCTTTCAGGGGATTCAATACATTGATAAAAGAATTCATTTGCTGCTGCAGCCTTTTTAAACAACAGCATGAAAAAGAATCAGAGGCATGGCTTGTCTCTTGTGCCCTAAAACAAAACACATTGCCTGTTTTTATAACTTAGATAGTTACTTCACGTCCTTCCTTGTTCCATGACTAGTTTTGTATGGTGACAGAGTTGGTCATGATCACGTGGTTTTGTTCCTCTTTAGTCCCTGTTTCTGTTTTCTCACTGTCATGATAACTTTTCTCGTGACAATTGTTACTTCACTGTCTTGTTCCGTGACAAATTCTGAATTTGTCTTGCATTCTTAACCCTTTTTTAAAATTTCGTAAATAAAACATTTTCGATATTTCAATTTACTGGTCTTCCGGGATTTACATGTCAATGCTACAGAATTTTCAGCACTTTCTTTAATAAACATTTGTGCTGCATGGTGTTTCCTGTAGGGAAACTAATGTCGAATGCCGCTTCAGCCGCTGTTCACTAGGTGGACACTGGTTGTTGCATGGAAGTTGTTACCACACGATCCCTTGTCTCGGAACAGGAACCGGGAACAAACCGTGACAAGAGAATACCCCAACCCAGCACCAGGTACAGTATTGTCACGCTCTGATCCCGCTCCGTGGGCATGGTTGAGTCAAATTTCAGCTGTTGCGTGACAGATGTGAAGTAAGATTTTTTTTGTACCAGTCCGAAGCGCAACACTTACAGAGACAAAACGGACGTGAAGTAACTGCCTTGAAGAGTCATATCACCCCTCCCTTTAAAAAAAAAACAAACCAGTGATAATAACGGCACAGACGTGCCCCAAACTCCTTCACCAAATTCCTGAAGCAGCTTCCCACTGAGAATTTACAAGAATGGGTCTAAAAAGAAGGACTCTTTAGAGCAAAATAAACCATGAGCCAGAGACCATTCTGAAGTTCAAAACCAGCCAGAATGAACTGCCTGTACAGGAACTTTTCAAGTAATCTGATTCTTTTGCAAAAACAGGTGACATTGTTTTAAATCCAGGTCAGACAACAAATCTACTCAAGACTGAAGGGTCTTGAGGGGAGAAATTATGATGTAGGCTTGATGGTGGGTCTTTCAAGAGTAACCGATCTCTTTTCTGTTGTCATAGTTTGATCAGTCATTTTCCCCCTAAGAATCCAGAGAGGCGGAACAGCTGGATATGTCTGTGAAGATTCTCAGTCATCCAGGTGAGTTTATCTGGAAGTTGAGTCATGGCTACTGGACTTCTTTTTTGAGAGATAGAAACATTTCGCTGTTCATCCAAACAGCTTCATCGGACCGATGAAGCTGTTTGGATGAACAGCGAAACGTTTCTATCTCTCAAAAAAGAAGTCCAGTAGCCATGACTCAACTTCCGAACAGCTGGATAGTTCAGTGTTTTAAGGGTCTGGTTGGGAGTTGGATTCCCCACTGTGCCTCCCTGACAAGGTTTGGATTCAGTGATCCATAGGATCCCTTCCAGCTTTGAACTCCAGGGTATTGAAAAATGAAATTGATCCACCTTGCACTGGGAACAGAAACAAGATCCCAGATATTGATTCACAACCTGCCATCTAACGAATAGGCTGAGGGTGCAACAAGACAGTTGAATTATCCCAACCTGTATTGGTCTAAGAGCTCTGGGGCAGTGGCACCCAACTTTGGGTGTCCAGAAGTTCTTGGAGTACAACTCCCAGAATTCTTGCCAGCAAGCTGCCTCTGGACATTTGTCACCCTTGCCAGCATAGCTAGTGGTGAAGGCATCTGGGAATTGTAGTCCAAGTACCCCTTAGTGACTCAAGGTTGGGAACCATTGGTCGAAATCTTGCGGGACAGGGTCATTTTGAGATGTGGTATGTCAGAACTGCTTGAGAGTTGATTGGTTTAGATATCTAGATCCAAAGCCAGAGGTTGGAAGTTTGATTCCCCACTGCAGTTTGATGATCCATAGGGTCACGCCCAGCTCTGCAGTTCTAAGGCTGCCATTGTTAATTGGGGCAGTCTTTGAATCCACGTGATTTTCACTAAGTCTCATTCTTTCCTTTAATTTCTCCCTCCTTTCTCTCTCAGCACATGCTCGTTCAGAGTGTGAGACTGGGAATTCAAACACAAGGGTCAAAAAGTTTCTGATCATGACCTGGTTGGTGGTGGACCAGCAGCTGCATTGCCTGCTTCATGTGTGTACTCCCCACCCACCCCACACACAATGCTGTTCTTGTATATTTGCGATTACAACACATCTTTAAAAGATACTCCAAATCTCCAGTGGCCTTTCATCCACATGGAAGGAATCCAAAGAAAACTGCCCTTAGACTTTTCATTGTTTGAAAAATGGGGGAAGGCAGAACAATAAGCTAGTGTGATTCAATGCATGAATTTGGACATGAAGGGGATGTAGATATCACAGGGGGTCCTCTTGCAGTGGTTAATCCAGGGATTTGCTCCTTTCCAGAGCTGAACTCGGGGAGTGAAGCTGGTTTAAATGGGAATCATTCTGAAGGTAAAGGTAAAGTCCCGTCCCCCCCCCCCCCGCACATGCTTGCTAGTTGTGTCCAACTCTAGGGACAGTGCTTATCTCCGTATTCAAGCAGAAGATCCAATGTTGTGCAAGTCCTTGGCCACGTGGCTGGCATGGCTGCAAAGAAACACTGTTTTACCTTCCCACTTTTTATGGTGCTACCTATTTATCTACTTGCATTTGCATGGTTTCGAACTGCTAGGTTGGCAGGAGCTGGGGTCATCAGCGGGAGCTCGTTCCGCTGCATGGAACCCGGGATTGAAACTGCCAGCCTACCGACTTTGCAGCCAACAGTTTTCAGAAGCCTTAGTCCACTGAGCCACCATGCCTCTTGTAAACCAGTACAGAGGGGCTGCTATATTATTATTATTATTATTATTATTATTATTATTATTATTATTATTATTATTATTATTATTATTATTATTATTATTAACCACACAGCTAACTACACTGGATTTTGTAATACAAATCACTAGTTGAATGCTTCCCAAGTGTTTAGGACTACGTGATGTATTGGCAAATTATGTGAGCAGATCCCAGTAAGGCAGCTTTCTTCATCTGATGGTAACTTTGTCAACTCCAATTTCTTCTAAATACTTGCTTAGCCGATTACCACTGGGATCACCTCTAATGGTTTATGCCTGAGTTCAATTTTCAGATCCTGATATTGGGTAATTTTTTTCAAGTTGTTTCTCGGTGACTCTACTATCACCTGGTATAGCAACATCAATGGGCTCACTCCCCCACCCCCCAGTAGGCACTAGGCCCTGTCATTTACCCTGAAATACACTAGAGTGCTTGTTGGGCTTTCTGTGTTTGCAGATGTATGGTAAGCCAAGTAGAGAACTATAATAGCTGCACTGAACTTCCAGATTCTGGACGAATTGACTAGACATTGGCTGAGCACTTGAATGTTGGCTGTCTGCATTCTGGAATAGGTAAAATGGCAGCAGAAGTACCCTACATGGAAACAAAGACAGTCCCACAGAATTTGCAGATTCAGACATACACTGTGGAGAAATTGCTGGAACCCCTCATAATTCAGGTCACCACATTGATGAATTGCTCTCAAACCCCTTCAAACAAGAAAAAGGGATGTTCCAAAAGAGCCCGTGTTATCCTCGCTTCTGTGGAAGAAGCTACTTGGAACTTATTAGACAGAGCGGAAGCAACATCAATGATCCACACTTTTTTCTTCTCTTCAATCACAATATCCGAGGTATTATGCTCCAAAACCCTGTCTGTCTGTACTGAGTCAAAGGCTTTTTTATAGTCAATTCAAGTCATATTCTGGGCTTTACAATTCTCTAGGATTATTATTATTATTATTATTATTATTATTATTATTATTATTATTATTATTATTATTATTATTATTATTATTATTATTATTATTTATTATAGTTCCAGAACACTGCATCTTCAGGCCCCTGGAAAAGAGATTGCTTACATATTGGGGGAAGTACAAACAGCTGAGAGGATTATAAATATTAAGAGATAACACACACATGCATACACTCCTGAGATTCTATTTAACACATCATCACAAATCTATGCCACTGGGCCCCAGACATCAAAAAAGAATGGCCAACATGGATTTTCCTCCATAGATTTTCTCCACAAACCACCTGTTCAATCCTTTGTTTATATTAGGTTGTAAGACTTTGTGTGTGTCTTGCCATTCTCCCAATTGCAGAAAAATAGATGGACATTTTCTGTTTGCATGTTCCATAATTTATATTTGTATTTACACACTTCTGTGAATTGCATGTTTTCTCTCCTTGGATAAAGGAGGTGTTTCCACATTTTTCAACCCCATACACCCACGTTTTTAAACACTATGCAGAATGTCATGCATGTGGCACATGCTGCCGTGACGTTCTGAGGCAATGTAATAGTTATCTCACAACGAGTGTATCTCAAGACCGGCAAAACAAAGATCTTGGATGAAAATCTGGAAAACAGCAAAACTGTTTTCTGCTCCAACATGTGCAACATGGTTCATTGGGCAATACAGTCAACAAGCTTAAAGAATAACCACATTTTATAACTTATTAAAAGGTAGGGGGATAGAGATCAAAGTGCCATACAATAAATGTTAATTGCAGTCACACACTGGAAGGTCCAGGGGTGTTTGAAAGGTTTCCAACTCAAAGACACTGCTGTAGTTGACAAAAAAATAGGATTGACCTAGCTAATAATTTGTAATAGATGTTTACTTTGACTCTGGATTATCTTATAAATATTTTAGCTACTTTCATGGCCTGGTTGGATTTCTGACCCTGTTGAAGTCATTTAGGGTTCTGTTATTGACTGTCGTGGGCCAATAATTCATCTCAGTTTCTGCAAGCTTGCATAACTAAAGGGCGACCCCTTAATGTTATCAAGGCTCAAGCTTTTAATGGGAATGACCCTGTGATTAATTATTCTGCAGAGCAGCACACAAACTCTGGGAATGCACCATTGTGACTCCCTCCCATGTAGACATGCTGAAGTTTTCTCGACCTCACCTTTTGACTTTAATCGTAGAGCCATACATTAAACAGCGTATCAGTTAATGGACAGCGATGCAGACTTTGGTTTGTTTTACTGCTACTACTAATTCTGTGCTATCTGCAGCCTTGCAGATAGGCACTGGTCCAGGTGAGCAAAATATAAGTATGCGTAGGGGTTGGTTTGCAAGGTGGAACTCTCCGGAATCAACAACAACAAATGGGGCATTTCTATTGAGGATAGCTTTCACTGATATTCTGTTTTCACAGGTAAGCCATTAGAGTACACACACACAACCGCCAACTAGACTTGGCAAAACAGGACATGAGCTAGATGTGAAGATATAGGAAGAACAAGGGGTGTTTGTCAGTTTCCTTCAGCTGTCTCTCACACAACTTTGTTTTTTTTGAAAAAGAAGGTCTATTCTGCTATCACAAGAGAAGTATTTGTATGAAAAGGTCAAGGCATGACTCCGGTTACATCGAATTACTGTCGTGTTAAACCAAACATAACACTTGTGTTTATGTAACACAGCGACCAAGGATTAATTATGCAGTTCAACTAACATGCTTGTTAAGAAATGCATGGAAGAGGTTCACTGTGAGTATTCTACACAATCACATATCTGATTTGCATGACTAGCATGCATGTGCAGTGTGTGTGTATGTGTGGAACCTCTACCTTTACCTTTTCTAGTGAGGACCAACACCAGTTTTGATGGGAAACAAAATATGGCTATTTTCTGGCTGTTCCTTAATAGAAAGTAAGCAGTGTTGAACTTATAGAAACTAATATGGAATAAACATGTATAGAAAATGGTAGCAGCCAATTGTGTAGGAACCAGAAGGATAAGGATCTATAAAGAAATATCTGTTTATCTAATGGACAAAGGCAAATATTTACTCACCCTGTCTTTGGATGATAAGCAAAGGGTTTTAAATGAATTATATTGACACAGATATGTTGTTGTTTTATCGTTACACTTGTGACCGACTCTTCGTGACCCCATGTCTATGGAGTTTTCTTGGAGTAATACTGGAGAGAGGCTCCTTCTACTAGGGGATTCATTAGAAATACAGAGGGATGGATCTGTGATGCACATGATAACCGCATGGTGACTTGTCTGCCAGGTGCTAAGATTGCAGACATAACCAGACATCTAGATAGCTTGTTAGAGAGAGCTGGGAAGGAGCCAGTGGTCATAGTACACATTGGTACCAACAATGTCGGGAAGGCAAAGTGGTCAGTCCTGGAAGCCAAATTCAGGTGGTTAGGAAGAAGATTGAAGTCCAGGAGTTCCAAAGTAGCATTTTCAGAAGTGCTACCTGTTCCTCGTGCAGGACCTGCCAGGCAGGCAGAGCTCAGAAGCCTTAATGCGTGGATGAGGCGATGGTGTCGAGAGGAGGGCTTCAGATTTGTCAGGAACTGGAGAACATTTTGGGACAAGCCAAACCTGTACAGGAGGGATGGGTTGCACTTGAACCATGATAGCACCAGATTTCTGGCACTCAACATCAAAATGGCTGCAGAACAGCTTTTAAACTGATAACTTGGGGGAAGCTGACAGGAGCTGAGTGGCATCCGGTTCGGAGCACCTCGTCCCCGTGATGACATACAGTGACCCCCCCCCTGCCATTTCACGGTTCTGGTATTGCGGTCCCACTATATTGCGGGACCACAGTACCGGAACCGTGGGGGGGTCGCTCTGTGCGGCCCTCCCACAAACCCCGGAGAAGCCTCGGGGCCGATCGCTCTCCGCCGCCCCCCAGGCCCCTCTGGGAGGCCTCAGAGCCGTGTGGGGGTGGCAGGGAGCAATCCGATCATTCTCCACAGCCCCCCGCCCCTTCTGGGAGGCCTCCGAGCCAGGCAGGTGGGCAGCTGGGAGCAATCCGATCGCTCTCCGCGGCCCCTTCCACCCCTTCTGGGAGGCCTATGAGCCGGGCAGAGGGGCCGCCGGGAGCGATCTGGTCACTCTCCGCGGCCCCTCTGCCCCTTCTGGGAGGCCGCGGAGCCACGTGGGGTGGCGGGGAGCAATCCGGTCACTCCGCGCGGCCCTCCCACACATCCCGGAGAAGCCTTGGGGCTGCGCGGGTGGGCGGCGACGGCGGGAGGTAAGATTCCCCTGCTGCCGTGGTGCGCTGCGCAATCTCCCCCCACCCCCACCCCACCCGCTTCCGCATATCGCAGATTTTTGTGCATCGTGGGTGGGGTGGGTCCCTAACCCCCGCGATCAGCAGGGGGTTACTGTAGTAGGTATTAGCACTGGGAGAATAATTAGATGTGGTAGTTTGTCTACTTGAATAAAAAGCTGTGGGGGGGGGGAAGAATCAATCATATCCCCCCTCAGGCGCCTTTTTTTCCAGACTAAAGAGCCCCAAATGTTTTAGCCTTTCCTCATAAGGGAGGAAGATTAACTCATCATTTAATCAATCAGTTCACATTCAGCCAGCTAGACCAGGTGTCTTGTACTTGTTCCTGAGAAACCTATAGCATACCAATAGCATCATTTTAAGTTGGGTTTGGCCAAGGGCAACCCTCCTAGTGCTGTCGAACTCCAGTTCCCTGTGTTCTTTCCAGTTGGCTTTTCTGGCAGGTATGCAAGGAACCCCGGCCCAGCAACATCTATCAGCCTGCACTTTGCCCAACTAAAAGGCTAGGAAACTGGGCCAAGGTCCCAGGGTATGATATCAATGGCCATGCTGTTATCAGCTTCTCATGGCAATTACTGTACCCAACAGAATTTTTTCCCTTCCAGGGGCATTTCTGATCGTACCATGTTACAACGGTGGGTTAAGAAGAAGCAGAAAGCAAAAAGCCAGAGCAAAAATGTTGAAACCAAAAATATATTTTTAAACTATAAATTTTATACAAAGCAATTTGTATATTCCCTCTAAACTGTCTTCTGTTTGTCCATTTAAGAATCCCCCCAACAGCTTTGGCATTAATCTCAAAGACTTTTATTTATTTATTTATTTACAAAAAAACTTCGCCGCCCCACTACCAGACGGTCTTGGGGCAGCATGCAACAACGTATTAAAACTATAAAACAATAAAACAACATGACTATTAAAACTATAAAAATACAAGATGGCTTAAAACAATTAAGGTACAATACAAATTATAAAACCCTGCTGCTCATGAGTCCAGCTAAACCACTGCCTAATTAAAATGTTGGCTGAACAGGAAGTTCTTTGCCTGGCACCAAAAAGCCAAAAGTGTGTCTTCTTCTTCTTTAATCAGGTTTGTTAGAATCAAAGAGCATTTTAACAATTGTCTTGCTACAGCCATTCCCTTTTTGACCAGTACCTTTTGTTCTAGATTCAACCATAGTTTTATCTCCTGGCATCGGCTGAAGAATTAGGTGATCTGAGGTGGGAAATCAGCATTCTTCTAGATCAGTGTTGGCGAACCTAGGGCACGGGTGCCAAAGGTGGCACTCGGAGCCCTTTCTGTGGGCACCTGACATTGCCCCTTCACAGCCACCTAAATTGCGATATAGGCACTTTGTGAAAAATTAGTGGGTTTTGAATCGCAGTTTGGGCACTCGCTCTCTAAAAGGTTTGCCATCACTGTTCTAGATTATCCTATTAAGAGCTAATTATATAATAGACATGCCCCCTCCCATCTCAACCCACCATACGTATCTATCTATCTATCTATCTATCTATCTATCTATCTATCTATCTATCTATCTATCTATCTGAGAGAGATGAAAGGATGGTGATGTGAAAAAATATGACAAGTGTCTTGCTAGTTTTCAGGAGTTTTCTCCAGATTGGTACTTGTTTCTCACTTTGCTTGATAACTGGGACCTTATTTTCTGCTCAATCTCCTGCTAAATATCTGGATTCATTTTCACCAAACTCCTGTTGTCTTTAACAGCATCCTTTCAGGTTCAAAACGAGAAGATTAAGATTCAGCCTAACCCACACACACTTCTTCCAAGATGGGTATATAAGCAATGTATTGGAGAAATCCCATAGGTTGGATGTCTAGTCTATTCATTCTTAGCAGACCCTGAGCAAACTGTTTTTAAAAAGAAGGAGGGGGGCCATCCTCTTCTAAAAGGAACATCCTCAAGACAGTATGGTGCTATGAGAACAACAGATAGGACATAATATTGAGCTAATGCTGTACACTGGACACAATTTTGGGAGAGAAATGTTAAAACCTACAAATTAAGTGACTTTGAAAGAAAATATATATAAGATGTTTTACAGATTGCATGTGACACCACAAAATCTAGCCAAAATGTATAGAAATGTGTGTGATAGATGCTGCAAAGGTCATTGTAAAGAAGGGACTTTATAGGTGGACGTGCAATATGGCAAAGAGATCATGGAAAATGGTACATGAAGTATTGCAAAAAATAAAATAAAATTAGTCTATATTGTTGCATTTAAACCTGAAATATTTTTGATAAATAATATGTCAGAAATTAAGGAGGTTAAGGCGAAGAGCTTGTTATTGCCTATTACTATGATAGCAAGAATTGTATTTGCTAAGTATTGGAAAGTGACTGAGACACCAATTGGACAAGAACTTCTAGAAAAATTTTGAGGCAGCGGAAATGGTCATAACAGTGGAACTGATGAAAGACAAAGACTTACAGGAGGCAAGAGATCGCTGGAAACCACTTTATAATTTTTATGACAAAATAAATGTTTAACTGAAGTACTGCAACAGTATTACAGAGAGTACAGCTGTTAGTGTTAAAATAAGAGAAACATTGGATAGACCTGTGGAATAAAATAGAAATTTATTGTCATTGTACATATGCACAATATATACCAGTGATGGCGAACCTTTTAGAGACCGAGTGCCCAAACTGCAATTCAAAACCCACTAATTTTTTTTTGCAAAGTGCCAATACAGTAATTTAACCTCTATACAGGTGTCTAGGATGGGGCAATGCTAGGTGCCCACAGAAAGGGCTCCGAGTGCCACCTTTGGCACCCGTGCCATAGGTTCGCCATCACTTTCCTAGGTAAAGCATTCACCACTCCCTTGTTCAGGGGGCATCTTAGCTTGCCTAAGGCCATGCAGGAGCCACAGTGGTGGAATTGAACTCCCACCCTCTGGCTCCACAGCCAAATGCCTGGACCACTGAGCAATCTAGCCAGGTAATTAGATACCTAATTACCCAAATTGTTAGTTAATTAGAAATGACTGCTCAGCCCGAGCAGGATACATTTGTGATCAAAAAAATCATTGTCCAGTTTGTTTAAATTATTTCAGTTCTTGGCTAACACATGGGATGTACAAGTGACTTATACGACTTGCGGAGTTGTTATAAAAATCTTAGAACTGCAGAGCTGGGGGAGACCCCATGGATCATGAAGTTCAGCTTGTGTCAAGGTGGGACCGTGGGGAACTTCTGGGTCCACAGTCAGATGTCTAAGCCCCTGAGCTGTCTTGCAGTACCTTGTTGAAAGGCAAATGAAGCTGCTTCGATTTGTTTAGGAAAGCTCTACTGAACATCTAGCTGCCTCGGAGTAACCTTGTGGGGATTTCTCTTCCTGGTAGGGTCTCCATTTCAAACGCAAGCAGGGAAAAGCCTCCAGATACTGAAAGCCCTAAAGATGGGCCAAAGTGGTGAGGGGAGGTCCTGCCCTGTGGTCCTAGGGGAAGGTTGTTGGGGAGGATGTTGTATGTCTAAAACACTGCCAAATCCAGATTCTGATGCTACGAAATGGTACTTCTTCAGATCTTCAAAGAGCTGCTTTGGGGGATCACAGCTCCCCTTTCTAGGGATTCTGGGAGTTGTATTCTGCAATGAAATTGTTTCTGAGCTCTGCTCCTGGTATTCAAGGCTGGCCCGTTCGAACAGGTGAGATAAACACCCAGCTCAGATTATCACATAGAATCCACAGAGTAAACTCTCTGGTTTTGCCTTAGACGATGTTTAAAGAGGAACCAAATTCCCTGCCCGCCACTTTGGAGATGAGAAAAATCTATGGATGTTTATGGTCCTTCTAACTGTCTCCAGATGGTATCTTATACCATGCAAGCTGGGTACTTATTTTACCAACCATGGAAAGACAGAAGTCTGATTCAACCACAAGCCAGCTACCTGGAATTGAACTCTGGGTCGTGAGTAGAGATGGGCACGAAACGAACATTTTTTTGTTTCCGTTATTCGTTATTCGTTCCATTACGTAACGAAACGACAAACAAAAATTGTGATGAAAATGGAACAAAATGAACAGAACCACGAAAATTGTGTTCGTTACGTTTCGTTTTCGTTAATGGCGGTGTGCAATGAAATGAGCTGTTTTAAATGTTAAAAAACGCCCTGGACATCCATAAAAACACAGCGATAATTATTTATACTGTCTGATAATACCTACCAGAGGGGGTCGGGGTCCTTAAAACTTGCATTTATGCCTTTTCTCAGATCGCTGTATTTTTTTCCTTTAAGGGGAGTTAGGGGATATTGACCCAAAATGGCTCCCAGATACCTAATATTGATTTCTTGGGAATTAAAACACCCTGGACATCCATAAAAATGCAGCAATAATGTGATAATTATTTGAATTATTTGGGGTCCTTAAAACATTTGTTTTTGTCTTCTCCCATCGCGATGTATTTTTCTTTTCCCTTTAAGGATGACAAAATGGATGTCTCCACTCCGGCCACAACATAGAGGCAAGCCATGTGATGGGATCATGTAAATTCCTGGACAACTTCAACCAATAGCATGCCCAGGTGGCAGACTTGGCAGGTCTGGCAGCCACAGAGGGCATAAAAAGCTCTGGCAGCCCCCGTCCTCCTTGCAGTCCCCAGTGGGAGTTAGGGTGGGATTGCTGTCTCTGCGACTCTAGCTTCAGTCCTGCAGCCTCCCTGTGTGCGTGTGTGAGTACCCTCCCCTGCCCCGCAGTGCAGTCACTCTGCGGCTGCCTTGCACCCTGGGCAATGCCCGCCGCTGCCTTTGCAGCCTCCCTGCGTACCTAGTCTATAGTGTGTCTCTGCCAGCATCAATTTTTTTAGTGTTTTCCCTATGGTCTGGGGTGTTGGGGGACGCCCCCGCACGGAAATGCTTTAAAAATCGTGCAAAAAGCGGGTAGAAATGAAAAATAAAAAAACAAAAAACGAAAATGATTTTTTTTCCAAAAATTCATGAAAAACGGAAACGAAATGAAACGGACCTCTCAACGACAAACAACCGAAACACCATTTTTTTTATTTGTGCCCATCTCTAGTCGTGAGCTGTTTTGGCTGCAGTACAGCCATTTAACCACTGCGCCATGAGGCTCCTCAGAAGAAGACCTATAGCCGCTTTTAACGAATTCAGGAACACATGGGGGGTGTTTGGCTGGAAACCCTGGAAGGGGAAAGGGTTAGCTATGTTGCTCCAATCCAGTGCCCCTCCCCCCAGCTTCATTTAACCACAAGAAAAAAAGGCATTAGAAAAACTGAACACAGATATTCTACCTCAATGTACATTCATGGTGGTTTTCTGAATGATCTGCACCACAATCTACCCCAATTGTGTTCCATGGGATTAGCTTTTCAGATGCATTCCTCCCATCTTGGCGTAATGCAAGAAACCAGAGTCAAGGGAGGAGGCATAGAGGTGTCAAAAAACCTACATTCTGACTTAGGATATTAATTCGCCTCGAGTTCTGCGGTAGCCCCAATGCTCTCCGAAATGGGCACATCAATACATAACAGGCTCAGCGCTCTTCTCTCAGGCAGAACTCATTCTATGCCTTTAAAAAAGCAAAGCAAAGCAGCAACTCAAGCACATCCACAGGTAGAACAGTGGGCAGCCTCATGCAACTTGCAACAACTCTTTGTTTTTGGGGGAAAGGTGCACCGGTTGGATTTCTACCTGCCACGCCGTGTTTCAAGTCCCAGGAATGCTGCTGAAGAAAGGGAGCAGAATGGCTATGCATATCCTCCGCAAGGACATAAGGAAAGAGAAGGAAAATAATCCCTCCCCTCAAGCATCTTACAGTTCAAATCCCACTAGGATGAAACGGGCAGAATTGGCAACCAACGCCGGTTAGGGGAGAAAAACACCTTGCCATAATCCACCCATCACGTTCTGCTTTTACCTGGTTGTGGAAGCCGCATGCATTGATGGTCACGGAGTCACGGATGTGGGAGACCCAATTGGTGTCCTGAGCTTTCTTCCTTGGTTTGCGTTGTTTTAAAAATGGCATTGAGTCCCAGAAAGCTACATCTAGTAAATCTGGCTTTTTTTTGGGGGGGGGGAGGAGGACTGGGAACCAAGCAAGGCGTTTTGCGGCAGCTCAAGGGCTGACCTGGATTTAGCTCCACACCAAGGCCGTTTGCCTAACCCTCTCCCTGCCAAGAAGACTCCCTGCTCTATATCTCTCGAACACTGCAATTATCTTTGGGATATAATTCCCCCGACACAATTCTGATTGGGAAACGGAGCTGCTTAGAAAAGGCTTACAAGAGGACATCTGTGCAGGCAGGCAGGATTTTGGGTCAGGATAGGAGACCGAGGAGGTGGCAGCAGGGAAGATGGAATTAAATTGCCATGCAGATGTGAAGCAATGAAAGGAAAGTGGGATATTCTGCTCAGAGAGACTGTTGCTTCAGCCAGAGGGTCCTGAGAAAAAAAGCTTTGCTAGCCACAGGTCATGGGGAGGCCACTGAGGCACTTGTATTTTCCATCGCTCCCCCAATATCATTCTTATTGCTTCAGCATGGTGGGTATTCTGCATTTCCATGGAACTGCCAGGAAACCCCGCCCCCCAAAAGAACATTATGTTGATGGACGAATCCATAGGCTATTTGGATACAAGACATGCTAGCAGTATTCATTGCCATGAAAAAGGTGGGATGCCATCAATACAGTAAGAACCCCCGTATCCACTGCTTCATTAACCACTGATTCAGTTACCACGGTTGGCAGAGGGAAATAAATAAATAAATAAATCAGCAACTGCAAAGCAAGCTACTGTCACACACAGCAGCCGTAAAGCAAGCTAATGTCACAAAATAGCAGTTTCGGGGGGTTGGGTTGTTCTCTCTTATCCACGGTTTTCATTATCCACAGGAAGGCCTGGAACCAATCCCCAGCGGATACCAGGGTCCTACTGTAGTCTTAAAAGTATAGAACACATAAAAGACAGGCTAGAATTTATGTGGGCCATGAAACCTGACAAGCTCCAAGGAATGATGACGACAACAACACCGTCATCGAATCTCATGCAACTTGTTCTTCTGGTTATGTGTAGTCATGTCTCCTCTTAACTTCTGCTAACCCCTACGAATGAGCAGTCTCCAACAATGAGCAGTGCACCAACACTAGAGGCAAGGGAAAGTTAGACACGCACCTCTGAGGTCTGCTTTAATTTCTATTCCTGCCTCCAGGAATTACATGGATTCTGTGATTCTGTGTCTTGTCTTCAACTTCTCAGCTCCTGCAAACTTAAGCCTGCAGTGCCTTTAGCAGGAAGCCAATACACGTCGTGTTTGCCTTCCTCTTTTCCCTCTGCCTCCCACCTTTTCCAGCATTATGGCCTTTTCCCCATTCATCCTGCCTTCTCACGATGTATCTAAAGTAGGACAGCCTAAGTTTCAAAATTTCGGTCTCCAGAGATAGCTCAGACTTGATTTGCTCTAGGAGCCCTTGTTTGTTGTTCCAGCAATCCAGGTTATCTACAAAGCTCTCCTCCAGCACCACATTTCAATCATCATCATCATCATCATCATCATCATCATCATCATCATCATCATCATCATCATCATCATCATCATCATCATCAATAAACAAACAAACAAACAAACAAATCATTTTTTCACTGTCAGCTTTCTTAACTTTCTGTCTTTCCCACCTGTACATAGTAATTGGATACACAAGAGTGTGGATAATCTTGGTCTCCAGTGACCCATCCTTCCACTTGATGCTCTTCTCTACTACAACTAGTACTAGAAAAACACATATTTTGTCTCTGTACTGCTGGCCCAGGGGACGTTCCCAAGGACAAGACCTGAAAATTAGGAGCCAAGTTCTAAACATTTACAAGTGAGATGACCTGTTTGTAAAATCAGCAATGTTTTCATTTCAGGAAGGAAATTTGTAATTATTGACAATAGTTTTAAACTTGAAACTCTACCCCCACCCCCCGGGAAGTTCACATGGCCAAGGAGAGATTTGAATCATGGTATTCAGGGGCGTGGTGGCTCCACGGGCTAGAGTGATGAAATGTTGGCTGCAAAGTTGGCAGCTCGGTGGTTCGAATCCCGGGTGCCATGCAGCAGAGGGAGCTCCCACTGTTAACCCCAGCTCCTGCCAACCTAGCAGTTCGAAAGCATGTAAATGCAAGTAGATAAATAGGTACCACAGTAAAAAGCGGGAAGGTAAACAGTGTTCTGTGCACAGAAATGCATTTAGCCATGCTGTCCACATGGCCATGGACTTGCACAGCACTGGCTCTTTGGCTTGGAAATGGAGATGAGCACCGACCCTAGAGTTGGACATGACTAGCATGTATGTCCAGGGGGGAACCTTTACCTTTACCTTATTCAGAGACCTTATTCATCATTCTGTCCACTACGCCACACTGGGTATCACAGGGCTGGGCTATTGAACCAGCATTACCTGGTAAACTTTATTGCAAAATGGGGACCTGATTCATTCTTAACTGTTGCACAATGCTGGCTCCCTTTTATTCCAGATGTTTTAACCTGTCCCTTCAATAAGATGTCCTGTCAGTTAAAACCTTAAAATACATATAAGACAGGTCCAGACAGGAAACAAGCTCAACGAAGCAGGTTAGAAGCTCCATCGAGAGGAGAATACATCCAAGGCCAAAGTGTTCTGAACATGTCATATACTCCTCCCCACCATAACAAAGTTCTCATAAGTTGTTTACAGTTTCAATAAAATATATCCATAGGGTGTCCTCCATGTTGACAACCCTGAAAGGGTCCAGAGGAGGGCAACCAGGATAGTTAAAGGTCTGGAAGAAACGTCTTTTGAGGAGTGGCTTAGGAAGCTGGGAATATGTAGCCTTTCAAAGAGAAGTTTGAGCCGTGTTTAAATATTTGAAAGGATGCCATATCAAAGAGGGAACAGGCTTGTTTTCCATGGCTTCAGAGACTAGGACTTGGAGCAATGGTTTCAAACTGCAGGAAAAGGTAACACCTGAACATTAGAAAGAACTTCCTGATGGTTAGAGCTGTTCCACAGTGGAATATACTGCCACAAAGGAGGGTGGTGGAGTCTCCTTTGGAGGTTTTTAAGGAGAGGCTGGATGGCCATCTGTCCGGAGTCCTGTGATGGGGGTTCCTGCATGGCAGGGGGTTGGACTGGATGGCCCTTGAGGTCTCTTCCAACTTTATGATTCTATGATTCTTTGTAGCTAGTTCCATAGATCCTGGCCTGGGAACCTTTGGTTGCTTTCTACCTGACATAGTGGTAGAAAATGTTCATAACTATTCCGTAACATCACCCACCCATGATTTCATCTTCAGCACAGCAGAACCTGGACAAAATATTATCTTTTGTTACCACAGTTTGGACAAAATGCCCACGTTCTATTCATCAGCGATTTGGATAGAGGCAATTCTCAAACAGGCCTGAGTTAACAGGTGTTCCCATTGCATTTAAGGCTCCCATCCCTTCTTTTTTTATTTCTGGCACCTACTTGTGTTTCTTTATCAACAGCCTGGCATAAAAGAATTCCAGCACATGTAACAGTTCCGCCTCCTTTTCATGTCTCCAAAGGAAGAGGGGGGAAAGGTTGCCTTTTTGAATTCCAGCTCATTAAACTGCTGGGGAAAGGTGACCCGTTGGCTGGGGAATAAAGAAAATAAAATTAAAAACAAGCAAAAGCAACATAAGGTGCCCACCCTCTTGGCTCGAAAGGAGAGGAACAGGCACTAACTGGTGCCTCTCAGGGAGAACTTTCCCTTGGAAGAATTTGCTCATTATCAAGTTCACAGTGGAGGTGCCAACTCCCAAGATGTGCCTGGAAAACAATTAGGTATGTGAGCTGGCATTCGGAAGGCTTTTCTTTCCCCCGCTAGCAAGAAGGAGACGTGCAGACGGTCACACAAGGCATTCCCTGCCGGCCCGCCCTCTTACTCTGTCATGCTCACATGCACACCCACAAGGCAGGCCACCACCGGTGGTGACTCATGTTTCGAAAGAGGCCGATCAAGCACCTGCAAGGAGCCAAACTTTGGGAGCAGGAGAACTGTTGGCAAAGAACAGCAAGCCGTAAAAGCCACTGGGAATTTGCTCAGTACTTTTATCTACCACATGTATTGCTATTCTTATTATTTATTATTAAATTATTACTTTAAGTTTTTTTATGCCACCCCATTCGTACCGAAGCACTATTCTGGGGGGATTCGCAAACAGCTCAAAAAGAACTACAGTGGACCCTTGTATAACAAACCGTTTGTATAACATAAAATCTGTACAATATAAAAAATCCCGGAGATAGGGGAAATTTGCTTAACATAATCGCCTATGGGGCGAATCCGTACAACATGAAAATGGGATTACTCCATTTTCAATGCATTCCTATGGGATATTTGTATAAAGGAAACTTTGCTTAACATGATTTCATTTGGAATGAATTAATTCCTTTATACAAGGTACCACTGTACTGAGAAATTTGCAGAGAAGGATGATCAGGGGGCTGGAAACCAAGTTGTATGAGAAAAAAGCTGAAAGAACTAGGCATGTTTACTGCTGAGAAAAGAAGACTGAGAGTTGACATGATAGTACTTTTGAAATCCTTGAAAGGCTGTCGTACACAGAAAGGATATGCAACAATGGGCTCAGGAAGCCAGATTTTGATTGGATATCAGGAAAAAAAGTTTTTAATTGTTAGAGCAGCATGGCAAAGGAAAAAATGGCCTCTGGAGGAGGTGAGCACCCCAGGAGAACACTGGACAAACATTTGTCAGATCTGCTTTGATCTGCATTTTTGCCTTGAGCAAGGGCATTCCATGATCTTCATCCTTCTTCTCCTTTACTGTATGACCAGGTTTTAAAGCCAGACGTTGCTGTTTGCTTTTGGGGAGATCTGATAATCTTGGTGGACCACAAATTGAACATGAGTCAGCAGTGTGACACAGTGACCAGGAAAGCCAATGTGATTCTTGGTTGCATCAACAGAAGCATCGTGTCTAGATGAAGGGAAGCGATAGTACCACTCTATTCTGCTGTGGTCCACCTGGAGTACTGTGTCCAGTTTTGTGCACCTCAATTTAAAAAGGATGTTGACAATCTAGAGCGGGTCCAGAAGAGGGCAATAGGGATGATTAAGGGTCTGGAGGAAATGTCTTACGAGGAGTGGCTTAGGGAGCTGGGAATTTTCAGCCTTACAAAAAGAAGGCTGAGGGGGGATATGATAGCTATGTTTAAAAATTAAAATATTTGAAAGGATGTCACATTGAAGAAAGGACTGGGTTGTTTTCCATGGCTTCAGAGACTAGGAGACAGGG
Organism: Phrynocephalus guinanensis; assembly: GCA_037367245.1. Lineage (NCBI taxonomy): Eukaryota > Metazoa > Chordata > Lepidosauria > Squamata > Agamidae > Phrynocephalus > Phrynocephalus guinanensis. The sequence goes on along the minus strand of CM074739.1, from coordinate 12,089,744 downwards.
CAATGGTCACAAACTACAGGAAAAGAGATTCAGTTTAAACATTAGGAAGAACTTCATGACGATTGTCGCTACTGAAGGTGGTAGAATCTCCTTTGGGAGAGGTTTTTAAGCAGAGGCTGGATGGCCATCTGTCGGAAATACTGTGATGGGGGTTCCTGCATGGCAGGGGGTTGGACTAGATGGCCCTTGAGGTCTTTTCCAACTCTATGATTGTATGATTCTATGAGGTTCAATGAGCCTTCTGAACTGATTGGGTAAACTTTATTTTGAAAATCTTGCCGGATTGCCTATGCCAAACAATGGCTTGCAAAGATGGTGAGAAAGGGAGGGGAAAGTGTATACAGTGGAACCTTGACTTACGTCATTAATCCATTCCGGAGGTCTAGATATAAGTCAAACATGCCTTAAGTCAAATGAACTTTTCCCATAGAAAGTAATGGGAAAGTGGATTAATCCATCCCAGATGATGAAAAAAATCCCGAAAACAGCAATTTAACACAAATTTGACTGGGATAGATTCCTTCCGGGGATGTAAATGAAATGTCTCTTCGAAGAGAGGAGGAGGCAGTGGAATTATAGTCCACAAGTTATATGCCTCCACTTTTTAATGTTCATAGCAACAATGTCTAACATTTAAGTTTTACTGATTTTTAACCTGACGTTCCAAGTTCTGAACAACTCTATGCTTACCATTAGAGTCCCACAACTGTACAGCTCCCCAACTAAAATGCTTCCATTGTGGACCAGGCTTCTGCAGCCAGATTTTTTACAAAACTGAGCCGACTTTCTAACCAGCAAGGCCAGCCCTGAGCTCCCGGCCGTTCTTCTCCTCCAGCAGCAGCGGCGGCTTCGGCGAGGCCGAGGACCAGCTCCAGGTGCTCGGAGCTGGCCTCGCCAAAGCTGCCACTACCGCAGGAGAGGAAGAAGGCAGGACCAGTTTGGAGTAGGCAGCCGCGATGCTGTGTTGTGGCTGCCACTCTATTCCAGGGCCTTGCACTGGGGCTCCGAGCTGTAAGTCAGAGCCTGCGGCGCAAGTCCAACAGGCCCCTTCTTGCTGCAAATCAAATATGCCGCAAGTCAAGCAGCATGTAAGTCAGGGGTGCCCAAACTTTTTGTAAGGAGGGCCAGATTTGGTGGCTGATAATGTGTCAGGGGCCGGTTGCTCCCCAACCCTGCCACCCCACTGCAAGCCCCACCCACTGACCCATAAGCCCCACCCGCTGACCCCTTGCAACCCCACCCACAGGAAGGAAGGAGGGAACCAAGGGAGGAAGGGGGGAAGGTTGAAACCAAGAGAGGAAGGAAGGAAGGTGGGGAACAAGCAAGGGAGGGAGGGAGGGAGGTGGAGACCAAGGGAGGGAGGAAGGAAGGAAGGAAGGTGGGGACCAAAGGAAGCACAGGGATCCATGGCCACAGGTTGCCCCTTAGAAGAGGCGATCTGTGTGACCTTGCACCTCCCCAAGCTCCCCAGTGGTGGCAACGGCTCACCTGCCACCCCAAAGCTCCTTGGTGGTGGCAGAGGCCCGCTGGCCTGCCCACCCCACACATTCCCCTGCGGTGCTGGTGGCGGCAGACCGCCCATCTGCCAAAGCTTCCCAGTGGTGCTGGTGGTGCGGCCCGCCCGATCACTGCCCTGCATGTGTGCCCAACCTCACAATGTTCCCGGCATTGCCGGTGGCAGCAGCCCGCCTGCCGAGCTTCACAAGGTTCCCAGCAGTGCCAGTAGTAGTGGCCCGCGCGTGCGCCGCTCTGCACACACGCCTAGCTTCACAAGGTTCCTGGTGATGCCGGTGGTGGCGGCTTGCCTGCGTACCCCCCCCACGCGCGCGCCCAGCCTTACATGGTTACCGGTGGTGCCAGTGGTAGCAGCCTGCATGATGGCTAGCCGTCCAGCCCGTCCAGCCTCACAAGCTTCACGGCGGTGCTGGTGGTGGTGGCCCACCCCCTTGCCCACCCACCCAGCCCCACAAGCTTCTGCTCACTGGCTGGCTGGCCCACCCAGCCCCTCAAGCTTCCCGGTGGTGTCAGTGTTGGCAGAACATTTTTTTTAAAAAAAACATGGGGTAAAGGTAAAGGAGAGGGAGGGAGGGGCGGGCCAGCCAGCCGTGGACCACTCAGAATGGTCTGACGGACCGGATTTGGCCCCCGGGCCGGACTTTGGGTAGGCCTGATGTAAGTCAAGGTTCCACTGTACAGGTTTGGCAACAGGAGGGAGCAAGTCATATGGACAAGGACAGCCAATAGGACTTGCTTCCAAGCAGCAAGGAGGAGCCAATAGGACTTGCTTCCGAGCAGCACTTCAATTTGCAGAAACCAGCAGAGCGACAACATTGAGGGGTTTAGTATCTGATCCCTCTGTGTGGCCAGTGGTTGGGAGTTCGATTCCCCTCTGCCTCCTGGGGAGGAGCTGGACTGGATGATCCATAGGGTTCCTTCCAGCTTCTGTAGTTCAGGATGATTATTACAGTGGTACCCTGACTTAAGAGCAGCTCGACTTAAGAGCAATTTGACTTAAGAGAGGAAAACTGTTTCCGTTTTAACTGTCACCTTACAAATTTTAGATATGGTCTGCTTGACTTACAAATAATTTGTTTCATTTAATTTTTTTTTATCTTATTTTTTCAATTTTTTGGATAGGTACCCCGACTTAAGAGTAGTTCAACTTAAGAGCATGCATTCAGAATAGATTAAATTCGTAAGTTAAGGTACCACTGTATTATTATTAAGAAACACAGCAGCCCGACGGGTTACAAGCAATGGAGCTGCTGCATTCTCCTTCCCTGCTTCCCTGCTGATTCGGGTAGGATGATGGTGAGGATGTTTCTGTCTGTAAAAGAAACAAAACAAAAGGAAACATAAAAGACCAGGGGGGGGGATTGCTGTTGATTGAAAATGGCTCTTGAGTTTCCAGTTCAAAAAATGCCACTTATGACACCACAGCGAGATGCTTTCACAGTGAGCACTCACCGTCTTGTATGTTGGCCTTTCAGTCGGTATAACTGGGGAATGCCAGTAGCAACAGTCAGGGTGGAATCATAGGGCGGGGTTACTCACTTGCAAGTTTCCACAATGTCTCTGATGAAACGCCTGACTTCCATTCACTAAGAATTATTTCCCTGCCTGTTGCAAAAAGGTTTGGGGTTTTGAAAGGGAGGTGGCTGGCCAAGGCCTCAAACAGCGACAAAGCTATGGGAGAAACTCCCAGCACCTAAGAGCAGTCCTTTCATTCTTTATCCATGTGTGAGCATTGTGCTATTTAAAGACATTATGGTCTCTGAAATATGTGACAGACAATAGGCTTGGAGTTTTTAAAATATGTGACAGACAATAGGTTTGCATTTTTTGGTTATGTTCCTCCAGCTGCACAGCAGTAGTGGAGAGACTCACAAAGCAGAATAGCTTCAAATTCCCCACAGCAGCCACCCCTTTTCCTCATCAATGGACACTTAGGCTGCTATCTCACCTGGGTTTTGATCCTGATTTTCTGAAGGTCTGACTTTTACTCTTTGTCCCATCACGTCCCACGTCCAAAGCTGGGTTTTTTATTTTAAAGTGCAGTTCAGCCCCCTTGGCCAGCAGGTGGCGATAGCATTTAAAAAAACGGACCACTTGGCTGGGGGAAATTAAAACTTAGGGCACCGCATGGAGCTTCCTGTTTCTCCGAAGGTGAAAAGAAATTTTAAAAAACAGTGCCGATCGGCCCAGGAACAGCCTGTTGGTGCTATGAGTTAAAAAGAAGAAGAAACCCGGATCTTCTGCGTTGTCCCACAACGTCTGCTTCCTTAAAAGGTGGATTATCAAAGCGAGGCAAAAAAAATTCCCTACCTCTTGGGTGAGTCACAGAAACCTTGATTGAAGGGGCATTACTGGGTTTTCTTTTTTTCTTTTTTTTTCAAAAAGCCCGGTGGCCGTGGGGATGGCATTGTTAGACACAGTTTATCTAGTAATTTAAACTTCTTTTAAAGAGACGTGGGACCGAGCCCTACTAACTCAATAAGTTATACTGAAAAATCAAAAGAGAAAGAATAACAATGATTTCTCTTAAAGTGGGGATTCAAATCTTGTTTCCCAGAGTCCCAGTCTGTCACTTTATACACTACACCATGCAGGGAATTTTGGGACTAGTATACCCCCCAAAATCCTCTGCCCTTCAGTCAGCATGGTCTGTTGTCTAAAAATGTCACTTTCCCAAGGCTTGGGATGGCAAAACTGATAACCCTTGGCCTTGCAGCAGCCTTAATCTTGATCAGACCCACCAGCAGCAATCCATGGCTGTGTTTTCTTTGTAGAAAAATAAATATGACAGTGATAGCTTTCCACTGAAAAGCACAGTGAAAAAGATGAACAGTGAAATATGGACTAAATGTCACCCAGGGAATTTCATGGCCTGAATGGACTAAAAGCTCACTTCTCAACCCAGTAATCGTCATAGAACAGTGGCAGTCATCACTGATCTCATCTTGAGCTTCAAAATGTCAAATTGTGCCAGGCAGAGTCAGCCTTCAAATTTCTGCTTAATCCCAGCAATGGAAAGACGGTTACAGAGTTTTGAAAGTTTGGTTGAATTGTTCTATCTGTGCAGCAGAATTTCAGGGTTTCACCATCCAGAGTAGTTCAAGGTCCCCAGAGTATTCGACCCTTCATTTCTCATTAGCTGATGCTTGCAGTCTCAATACCTCACTCTGAGACATACTTACAGTTGTGAACAGATCAAACAGCAAATTGACAAACATGACTGCTTTCAGCAACAGACATTGATAGACTTGAGAGAGGGAGAAAAAGCACTGAGCAGAGAGGTAGGGCTCTCTATGAATTCAGAGGCAGGGCAGGAATCAGTGGTTAATGCTGGATAGGCTGAAAGCTATCCCAGCCTAGGAAGGTCCCTCCCAGCCATGCTTACCAAAACCCCAACATAGATCAAAAGTTGCTTCACCCCAGACCTTGGAGGACTCATACACCCCATTGAAAACATTCACCCCAAACAGGAGAATATTCTCTCCAGATGTCTCTGAGTGATGCTGTTTGCCATTTTTATGTCGGCTCCCCCTCATTGAACTTGGTTTCACCAGAAAATACAATTTTCATATTAAAAAAAAAAACAAAGCAAAACGGGAAATCACAAAACACGTCATTCCCAGTGCCAAAAACAAAAAAACAAAAAACCTTTTAATTGAGAGGTGGAAGAATGTCTATGTCAGGGACCACATGCAACCCATGAAAGTCACCCAGCCCACACCTCATTCAACCGGTGCAATTTTCTTCCACAAGAGAGAGACCAGCCCGGTGTTGTCCAACTTTGGAAGGAGACAAATGCAACAGTAGCATCTGTCTGAACTCCACAGCCCCCACCTCCTCACTTTGTAAGAGGCTGTCATATGCACTGCTGCATTGACTGGAATTAGCCAGACCATTACTGTGGGTTTTCTAAGCCAACATGACGCATGATCCTCAGGGACTGGACCTTCCTTTCAAACTCCAGTCTCCTCTGTCTCTCTGTCTCTCTGTCTCTCTGTCTCTCTCTCTCTGTCTCGTGTGTGTGTGTGTGTGTGTGTGTGTGTGTGTGTGTGTTCACAGCCAGGATTTGGGCATACCTTTTGGCTCAAGGTAGTCACATTTCTCTTGTGTAGGGTTGGCTTAAAATACAGTGGACCCTTGTATAACAGACGGTTTGTATAACATACAATCTGTACAACATGAAAAGTTCTGGAGATAGGGGAAATTTGCTTGACAGAATCATCTATGGCGAGAATCTGTACAACATAAAAACGGAATTACTCCGTTTTCAATGCATTCCTATGGGAATTTGTATAAAGGAAAATTTGCTTAACATAATTTCATTTGGAACAAATTAATTCCTTTATACAAGGTACCACTGTATTTCACTGAAGGAAAATGGGCAGAAACACCAAGAACCAATGAAATGAGCTTTAAAATGATTTACAGATCATTTGCCAGGCTTCCTTATACCTCCCCCCTCCCAGTTTATTGCTCTAGCATGATCGCCCCTCACACCACATAGTCTTAAGAAAGTGTTTGCACAGAACAGCACAAGTGCTTAGAATACAAGGCCCTTCAAGGGGTACCTGAGGCAGAACATCTCTGGGGGGCAATGTCCCCATTCGAAACAGATGTCACCAGACTAATGTTCTCTCATTAGCCCTGTGTGATTTCACTTGAGTTCCTCACTGCTTGTTGAGCACTGGATAAGCGGACACCGTTCTCATCTCCACTGGCATGTGGAGCCCTAGCACTTATCTCTTGCAGTCCTTCCTTAGCATCCAAGGTTCAGAAAACCATGTTGAACGTTTATGAGTGCTTCCTTCTGACCCACTGTGACTTACCCACCAGGGCAGATGGGATGAGCTGCGGGATGAGAGGCAGAAGGACTTGTGTGAAGTGGAATTTTATTTATAACCTCACATGCTATCTGTTGTTCAAATAACTGGGGGTGGGGGGGAACGTTTCTGGACTGAAGTGATATGGACCGCAGTCTCACCAGCGTTTTCTGTGCATTTTTGCTGCGGCGAACTGGGCAGTAAAAGATCACATCCTAACTGCGAAGGGAAGTAGTTTGGTGCCCCGTCTGACCACGCCCCCGGAAGCGCACTTTCACTGAAGTTTTTTAAAACACCGCTAGGGGTTGGCTTAAAAAACTTCCCTTAAAGATGCGCAGTTCTTTGCTACTCTAGTGAGGTGCGGCCCCAGAAAATACAGAGTAATTAGCTTTGTACCCCTTTTCCTGCCACTTCCTGAAACAGAGACTTAGAAAATTGACCCAGAAAAAACGGGAAAGATGCACAGTAAGCAAGTAGAGATGGGCACAGAGCAGTAAAATACTACCCTGTCAACAGGATACTAACTGCACATCAAACACCACGTTACCGCCCGGAAAAAAAAACTACGCATCAAATTAAGATGCGCAGAAAACTTTAGTGAGACCGCGGCTTAACTCTCCCATTCCAGCCATGGAAATTCAAAGAGACCCCTGCCTCTCTGCTGAGTGTTCTATCCCTCTTTTTCTTTGGCAATTGATTGTTTGTTGTGGGTGACCAGTTTAGTCGGTTGCTAGTATAGGTAGGTGTGCAACAAAGAAAGCAGTGTGCCTACGAATCTGTAATCTCAAGAAACCATATGAAAAATTTTTAATTCTTTCTCCTACCAATGCCTCAGTGTGGGATACTGAGATTTTAAAGTGCCACTTAATGAGGACATAGGGGACTCTGGGGAACTTTTAGCTATTCTCTTCCGTGCGTCTGCATTTCTGTTGTGTACCAACTCTGCAACAGTGAGGTAAAGTGTGTGTGTGAGAGAGAATGTCTCTCTGCCCTCATTTGCCTGTGTGTCAGAGATAAAGACTCTATGGCCCTGGTCACACCAGCGTTCTCTGCTTATATAAATTTCTTGTGTATTTTGGGGGGGGGGCATTCACATGGTTTTTAATGTGCAGTTAGTGTCCTCTCTTCTGCATTGTGTTTTCCTATTCTGGTTCTGTCTCTACCTGTCTACTTCGCATTTTCCCAAAGGAAGCTGTCAAGAAAGGGGAAGAATACTGCGTATTTTCTGTGTCCTGTCGTGGTTACAAAAGCGTAAGTAAGCATTTTCGAGCTAAGTTTCTAAATCCAGCCCCTGGCGGTGGTTATTGAAACTTCACTGAAACTGCTGTTCAAGGGGTGTTGTCAGCCGGGACCGGAATTTACTTCTCTTCGCGGTTAGGACGCAATCTTTTTATGTGCAGTTAGCCTAAGGGAAACTATGGAAAAAAACGCAGGTATGACCATGGCCTATATGTGTATGATACCCACTCACACCCTCCAATTCACGGACTTGGTTTCCTGTACCTTGTTCCACCCAAACAACCACAGTGGACTCCAGCTGTCATGGTTTGTACAGAATCAGACTACAGGGCCACCTGAAGATGCCCAATTCACGGGACCTAAGAGGCCCTCAGCAGCTGATTATTCAGCCACCCTCATGCTGGCAGCAGGGAAAAGATTACCGAGACTGGTGTTGCTAGCAAAGGAGGTCTTCTTCATAGCTGTGCTGGTCGGAGATGATGGGCAATGTCATCCAATTTGCCTGGAGGGCATCCGATTGGAGGCTGCTGTTTTGGCCGCTGGCTAAAGTACACCATATTGTCTCACTAAGCTTGTTCCAGAGAAACCATTGACAGCTTTTCTGTGCAAGGTCACACCTTGTACATAGAAAGCAATGCACAGAGCATTCCATTAGGATAAGCTTGCTTCTTGCAGTTAAAAAGAGGCAAGGAGTGTAAACACTGACCTTTGCCCTTTCTTCCTGGCTGAGATTTCCTCTCCAGGGTGCTAGAAAAACAAAGGCATGCTGGAATGAGCTATTACCTCTCATTACATCCTCATTCATCTCAAAGCATGTTTTCAATAAGATGCAGTTTACAACAAGCTGTAATTTACAACAAAAGGTAGGGGAGTCCTCACCTTGAATTGACCCATGCACCTTTATCTGGGTTCTGTGCTTAAAGACTCAAGGAACCGAAATCTGAACAAACACCCCCCCCCCATGTATTTTTCAAGCAGGCTATTGAAGTTTCTAAGTGTGGAATGATCCTTTAGATCTCCTGCTGAAAAAGAAGTAAGAAGTAAGAACTAAAACTCTTGATATGATAGACACGAATGTCATTCCGAAAGAGCAGCTGTAGAATAATAAGATATCTTCACATTGTATACAGGCACGGGAGTAAACTTATTTCAAGAAACCAGGCCAGGAGATACCAGGGCAACATGGGAAAATGATCTTGGCACCAGCCTGAATTTTGCCCAAAGAGCCAAATGAAAATATAGTGTTTTGTTTCTTTAGCCAGGGAGGCTGGCTCACCATCTGTCGGAAATATTGTGATGGGGTTCCTGCATGGCAGGGGGTTGGACTAGATGACCCTTGAGGTCTCTTCCAACTCTAGGATTCTATGATTCTATGATTCTATGATTCTATGAGCAGCACCATGTAGGAGATACTGGCAAACAAAATAAACTTTTCTGTTTCATTTCCCTTAGAAGGGGCAGTTTGTTATTTGTTTCGTTATGTAATGAAATGAATAATGAATAACAAAATGAACCAAACGTTCATCTTGTGCCCATCTCTAATAGTCAACAATAGTCACCATCATAGCCAATACCATCATCATTTCCAACCACCACCAAGAACATGTGGTACCACATACAGTATATATAGGCTTTAGAACCAATCACCTGTGTACTTTATGATCACATGATCCAGGCTTCTACATTTTCACACCCAAGCTAGGCTTTTGTGTCCTTGGGCACTTGGTTTCCTTTGAAGGCCAACTAAGCATGCCTGCTTCTGTCCACAGCTGGACTTACTTCTCTTAATTGCAAGCTTTAAAAACTCCATCTGATCATTTTATCTTCAATGCTCTGACAAAACTTACCAGAGATAGATGGATGTTTTATCACCAGTGACTAACATGGGTATACTTTGGGATGCCAAGTCAGTTGTTCTCAACGTTGGCATTGTTTGCAGTTTCTCTGCCATAAAATCTGGGTTCCACTCAGATAGAAACACACGTGCCCCAGACCTTTCCAAGACAGATTATTTCTCTATTGATAGGCATTGTGTTACTATAATCATCATTTAGCTGATAATTTATCATTATGGAAAATACTGAGCGTCCAGAATTACAGCTAGCATGCAAAAAAACAATTTATAATTGCAAATTTATAATTTGTGGCAGGTGGGGACTTTTGTGTGTTTACTCAGGTGTAAGGCTCATATAACAGCTGCTTAGGCTGCAAATGAATATTCGGAGGATCAAATCCTGGAGCTTTAAGTGGCCCTTAATCTCTTATCTCCAGTCACTGATTAGCCTCTTATTCTGCTGATAAGAGGAACAGCTTCTCAGAGACCAGGTTTGGTGGTGGTACTGGGGGTAGGGGTGGGGAGATTTTTGGTGGCCACATGAAGCCCATGGACTAAAAGTAGAAGGTGAAATCATGGGGCACACAAACAGAAATCTTAGCGTGGGTGTAGAGGGAGGGAAAGGCCTCATTTTTAAAAATTCAGCCTTTCGCCTTACTCAGATTCTTTCTCGAAGTAAACAAAACTTCTTTCTGGCCAAATAAGGAGTCTCAGTGTGTGTGCTCCCCCCCGCCCCACAGAGAGAGAGAGAGAGAGAGAGAGAGAGAGAGAGAGAGAGAGAAGCATGTGACCGCTACCTCCACCCAAGAATGGCACACCTGAGTGGGTGTGTACACACACACACACACACACACACACACACACACACACACACACACACACAGAGCCAGTAGCATGTGGCATGTGACTTCTACCTCCACCCAAGCATGGCAAATGTGTAGACACATTTTTTTCTGGAGTCCAAACACAAGAGAAGCCTTTGGAAAAGAACCAAAAAAAGGGCTTAGAGAAGGCTAGATTCAGCCCCCTTTCCCCCTCCTTTGAGTGCTCCCACAGGGATATTCCCACCCCACCCCTAGGAAAACTTACAACGTACCTTTTGGGGAGCTATCAAAAATAAGGATAGAAAAGGGCCAGTGGCAGATGAGATAACAGAGCTTAGGAGCACAACTCTCAGAATCCGTAACTAGCTGGGGATTATGTGACATGTAGTCAAAAATTAACCCCCCCCTCAACAGATCATCAAAATTAGCCCTTGTCAAGGAGGCACAGTGGGGAATCGAACCCCTAATCTCTGGTTCTGCTCTGTGTGCTTATGTCTATCTAGGCTAGTTGCTCTAGATTGTGAGAAAGTTTCAGTCAGGTATGGCAACTGGCTTGCCCCAATGGTGACCCTAAAACTCCTCTCAAGGCTGATTTCCCTCTCCCCCCCCAAACCCAAATATGGAGAATTGTGTCTCTAGGTGGCTCTAGTAAGCATGATTCTGCATCCCTCTTCTCAATTCGCCCCACCTGGAAGGTTGTAGAGTGCACCCAATTCTCTTGTTTGCTCGGTCAGTTACAACACAGAGTCAAATGTCAAGGGATCGAGGGTAGAGATGGGCACGAAATGAAAAAAAAAATCATTCTGTTATTCATTATTCGTTAGGTTACGTAACAAAATGAATAACGAAAATTGTGATGAAATTGGAACGAACTGAACAGAACCACAAAAATTAGGTTTGTTACGTTTCGTTTTCATTAATGGCAACACGTAATGAATGAGCTGTTTTTAAATGTTAAAAAATGTCCTGAATATCCGTAAAAACCCAGCGATAATTATTTATTCTGCCTGATAATACCTACCTGGGGGGTTGGGGTCCTTAAAACGTGTATTTATGTCTTTTCTCAGATTGCTGTATTTTTTTTCCTTTAAGGGGAGTTAGGGGACATGGACCCAAAATGGCTCCCAGATGCCTAATATTGATTTCTTGGATATTAAAACGCCCTAGACATCCGTAAAAATGCAGCGATAAGTATTTGAAATTATTACCTACCGGGGGTTGCGGTCCTTAAAATGTTTGTTTTTGTCTTTGTCCCATCGCAATCTATTGTTTCTTTTCCCTTTAAGGATGACACAAAATGGATTCCAGCCACAAGATGGATGCAAGCCATGTGATGGGATCATGTAAATTCTTGGAGAATTTCAACCAATAGCATGTCCAGGTTGCAGACTCGGTAGGTGTGGCAGCCACAGAGGGCATAAAAAGCTTTGGCAGCCCCCATCCTCCTTGCAGTTTGCGGTGGGAGTTAGGGTGAGATTGCTGTCTCTGCGACTCATTACTTTAGGCCATCCAGGCAGGTGTGTGTCTTTGTGTTCCTGCTGGCTGCAGCCTGGCTTTTAGGAGAGAGAAAGAAGAGATTTCTCTTTCAGCCTCCCTGTGTGCATGCGTACCTCTCGGTGAGTACCATTTCCTGCTCCGCAGTGCAGTCACTCTGCGGCTGCCTTATGCCCTGGGCAACGCCGCTGCCTTTTGCAGCCTCCCTGCGTACCTAGTCTGTACTGTTTCTCTGCCAGCATCATTTTTTTTAGTGTTTTCCCACTGGTCTGGGGCGTTGGGGGATGTCCGCGCGCGGAAATGCTTTAAGTCGCTCAAAAAGCGGGTAAAAATGAAAAATGAAAAAACAAAAAAACAAAAGGATTTTTTTTCAAAAAATTCATGAAAAACGAAAACGAACCGAAATGGACCCGCAACGAAAAATGAAAAACTGAAATGTCATTTTTTTTTATTTGTGCCCATCTCTAGTCGAGGGAGGGGAAGGACATAAATTTGCATAAAATTTACAAAACCTAATACAAGTGGCACCTTGTATAAAGGAATTAATTCATTCCCAATGAAATTCTGTTAAGCAAATTTTCCTTTGTACAAGTTTCCCAAAAGAATGCATTGAAAATGGATTAACCCCTAATCGCACCTGTTTTTCTGTTGTACGGATTCACGCCATAGGCAATTCTATTAAGCAATTTCCCCCTATTTTTTTCCTTTAAGTGGATTTTCTGTTGAACAAACCGATTGTTATACGATACGAGGGTCCACTGTACAGTAGGACCCCTGTATCCACTGATTCATTATCTACTGATTCAGTTATCCATGGTTGGCAGAGGAAAAAATAAATAAATAATTCAGCAGCCGCAAAGCAAGCTACTGTCATAAAACAGCAGCTATAAAGCAAGCTACTGTTACAAAACAGCAGCTGTAAAGCAAGTCACTATCATAAAAGAGCAGTTTTGGGGACATTTTTGTGTTCTCTCTTATCCACGGTTTTCATTATCCACGGGTAGGCTTGGAACCAATTCCCAGAGGATACTGGGGTCCTACTGTATTCCTATCTAGACATGTCATTTTGGAGTCAAATTTCAGCACCCAAAATTGAAATGCAAGAAAGATCTTCATATCAAGACGTTTTAAGGATTGAGGGTATGTGCGTGCTATAATAATGGAGAAGATGGGAAATGTGGAAGGTACCAGAAAAAGAGGAAGTCCTAACATGAGATGGATGGTCTCAATAAGGAAGCCATGGCTTTTAGTGTGCATGACCTAAAGCAGTCCTGTATGACTGGAGGTCGTAAAGTCAAAGGACCCCCATAACTTGGAAGCAATCAGAGGCATATACCAACAATAGTCATGGATAAAATGTAAGCTGCCCCCCACCCCCGGCCTTCTTACATGCCGAAAAATCTCCTTGGCAAAGTTTTGTGAGAACAAGAGAGTTGGTGTGGGTAGTTTGGCAGCTTTATCTCAGGAGGCTTTACTGTTCTGTACATTTCTCAGCGCTCGAAAGTCCAAACAAGATGATAACGCAGAATATAAATGTTGATACTCAGCTGTAAATCACCAAGCTGCCCCCGAGCTGAAATAGAAACAAACCAAGTGCAACAGCGAGGAGCCTTCGAATTTTGTACGGCAAGCGAAAACGTGTCAGTCTGAGCCAGTTTTCCTCTTTAAAAATATTTACTCCCTATTTTCTCCCCGTTGGGAAAAGCCAGGCAGTTTTGCTTTTCTTTGATAAAGGTAAAGGTAAAAGTTCCCCCTGCACATACATGCTAGTCATGTCTGACTCTGGGGGAAGCACTCATCTCCATTTTTAAGCCAAAGAGTCAGTGTTGTGCAAGTCCGTGGCTATGTGGCTCGCATAGCTAAATGCATTTCTGCTCACAGAACACAGTTTACCTTTCTGCTTTTTATGGCAGTACCTATTTACCTACTTGCATTTAAATGCTTTCGAGCAGGTAGGTTTGCAGCAGCTGAGGTTAAAAGAGGGAGCAACACTCCACTGTGTGGCACCCGGGATTCATACTGCCAAGCTGCCGACTTTGCAGCCGAGAGTTTCAGCACTCTAGCTTGCTGAGTCACCACCCACCACAAAAGTTTGCTTGAACAAGGCTCCTCCCTTGTAGAACACACGTGTGTGTGTGTGTGTGTGTGTGTGTGTGTGTGTGTGTGTGTTGCGTCATTACAGTCGTGACCAACTCTTTGTGACTCCATGTCCATCGAGTTTTCTTGGCAGGAATACTAGAGTGGTTTGCCAGTTCCAACTCCAGGCTACTACAGCACCTGGTATTCCCTGGTGGTCTCCCATCCAAGTATTAACCAGTGCTGACCCTGCTTAGCTTCCAAAATCAGGCAAGATTGGATGTGCTCAGGGCATCTAGGCAGCTTTTTAGAACATACATACCTGTACAAGAACCCAAACTTTTCTTTAATATCAAAATAGAAAAGTAGGATTCTGGCCCTCCTTAAGGCGAAATGTAGAATGATCAAACCTTGGGGAAAATAGTTTCTTCAAAATTTGCATGTTTTCTTTCTTTCTTTCTTTCTTTCTTTCTTTCTTTCTTTCTTTCTTTCTTTCTTTCTTTTGGAGTTTATACACGACCCCTAAGCTCCGCCGCAAATGGCTGCAAACTCCGGACCTTTAAAATGTTTACCCACCAGCTCCGGAGTTTGCAGACAATTAAGTGTGACCCCGCCCACTTTAGCGCGGCCCAGCGCACTTTTCTTGTACCTGCTTTTTGATGGTGAAAAATATTTGATGCGGAGAGTGCCTGAGCTCTCCTCGCTTCTTTCTGTTGTTTTTCTTTTGCCTCCGCCCCTTAAAGAGGAACCAGGAAGTAAACGGAGGTCGGAGCAACCTCCACCGGCACCGGAGGTAAGAATGCATTCTTTTGTCTCTGTCTAAGGCTTTTTTCCCCTCCCTCCCCTCACACAGACAGAACAAAGAAGTGCGGAGCGGGTGGGGACGGAGGAACAGCAACGAACCCTCAAGATCTCTGGTCCGAATTTTAGGGACTAGTGGATCTTTGGGGTCGTGTAAAAAGGCCCGTTCTTTCTTTCTTTCTTTCTTTCTTTCTTTCTTTCTTTCTTTCTTTCTTTCTTTCTTTCTTTCTTTCTTTCTTTCTTTCTTTCTTTCTTTACTACAACCCCCAGAATGTCCCATGGTGGCCAGAGGATTTTGGGAGGTGCTGTTTCCCAGCTCTGAAAATTTGCAAGGCTTGTGGCAGAAGACACAGAGAAAAAGGAAAGGCAGAGAGCATAAGAAGAGTTTCAATCAGTTTCTTTGTTTGCACTTGGAGCCTGTTTTCCTTGTGGCTTTGGAATTAGTATAATACACGGCAATTGCTGCCAATACTAGTTTAGCTCTTCAGCAGGATTATGTGTGGCTGGATGGGTGGTAGCCTTCCTCAAACTCATGACCTTCCAAAGTGTTGGACTTCAGATTTCACCAGTGGGCCAGGATGGATCATGATTGGCAATCGTGGGAGTTATCATCCAAAACACCTGATGGGTTCTAGAAGGGGTGTGGCTGCAGTGATCATAAACAGGGACTGGAAAAACCAGCTACAGTAGGACCCCTGTATCCACTGATTCATTATCCACTGATTCCATTATGCATGGTTGGCAGAGGAAAAAATTAAATAAATAATTCAGCAGCTGCAAAGCAAACTACTGTCACAAACAGCAGCTGTAAAGCAAGCTACTGCCACAAAACAGCAGTTTTGGGGATTTTTTGGAATGCCTGGAACCAATCCCCAGCAGATACAGGGGTCCTACTGTATTTTCTCTTTCTTTCTTTCTTTCTTTCTTTCTTTCTTTCTTTCTTTCTTTCTTTCTTTCTTTCTTTCTTTCTTTCTTTCTTTCTTTCTTTCTTTCTTTCTTTCTTTCTTTCTTTCTTTCTTTCTTTGTATCAGAGCATCGTACAGTAAGCCCCTGCTTATCGCGGGGGTTAGGGACCCACCGGACCCGCGATGACTGAAATTCTGCGATATGCGGATGCAGGTCGGGTGGGGCCTGGGGGGCGTGGCCACCGCTGCTTCCCGGGCTGCTGGAAGACTTATTAAAAAGCCTTCCAGCAGCCTGTGCAAGTGGAGGTGAATGATCTGATCTGCAACCACCACCTTGCTGCAGGGGCTCTTCCCCAGCCAGTGCCAGTCAGCTGCTTGGCGCTGGCTTGGGGCCAGCATTCCCCCGCAATCTCCATTGAAATGCATTAACTCAATGCATTTCAAAGGAGAAATTTTTCCCCATTGGAATGCATTGGCTCAATGCATTTCCAATGGGGAATAATTTCTCCATTGAAATGCATTGAGCCAACACATTTCAATGGAGATGGCCCGGGACTGGAAGGCATTTAAAAAGTGACATGCTGCTTCTCTTGATCCCCCGTGTGTGTGTGTGGGGGGGGGAGCGGCACGCCACTATAAAAATCCCTTCCAGTCACGGAAGCAAGTCCCCTCTCAGGGGCTCCGGAGAAGCAGCGCTCCACTTTTTCCCTTCCCCACAGCCCAGCTCCAGCTGATTGGCGCTGGGGTGGCGTAATAAAGGTTTTTCTCCTCCACCCCAGCACTAATCAGCTGGATCCCCGGCATGTATTGCAGTCCCGTGATATAGCGGGACCACAGTACATGAACTGTGAAATGGCGGGGGGTTACTGTACCATTGGTTCTTCAAATGGAGGTGTCCTTTGTTAAACTTTGTTAAACTGCAGTATTGCAGCCAAGACTCTGCTCACAGACCTAAGTTTGATCTCAGGCTCACCAAGCTGGCTCAAGGTTGATTCTGCCTTCCATCCTCCCAAGTCTGATAAACTGAATTCCAGCTCATTGGCCGAGGCAATGCATAGCCTGCATAACTGAATTGGAAATAGCCCTGAGGGTGCTCTAAGTGCTGTGGGACAGTATATAAGCAGCAGACTTTGCCTTTTGCATATCCTGTCTGTAATTCAAGGTTGAAAAGAACCAGGTTTAGCACGTATTTGCACACAAGCAAATATATGTATAATATAAACACTGTTATTGTGTGTTTGTAACGCTGGGTTAATACTCTGCAATTCCTCCGCGGCAATACTTTGGAGATGAGCCCAGTGATCTTAATATAGGAAGCAAAGGAATGAGCCTTGGTATGGAAACCGAATGCATTCCCAGCCAAGGGATGCCAGATGTTCAGGATTGCTCTAGAAGGCACTGGGGGATTGACCGCCAACCCCAAGCAACCTTCATCCCAGATCTGTCATGTGCAACGCTAAAATAGCAGACAGTACCCTGGATCTGAAAGAGGCAAGCCTAAAATAGCATGCAATTTCTCAGTCCTGTAATGTCCAAGACAACATCTGGCGACTGGTGAGCTCCAAAGCTTCCTCCCCTTTTGAGGTTTATTTATTTATTTTTGTAACAGGGTGATGTCGCTTTAAAGCAGGGGTGGGCAGCTTCTGAGTGGCAATGGGACAATACCTGTGCATCTTATAGGGTTGTAGCCCTCACACTGACCCTTCCCAAAACAAGCCTGCAGGGATGGAATTAGCCATACACACGGAAAAGGTTGCTGGTGTGTGTGTGGTTATAGTTTGCCATTCATGGACTAAATATGGGGGCTTCAGGAAGACAAATGGGTGTAAGACTGTGGGACCCCCCTTGCTTTAAGGTACGTCTGGGAATATAATCCCACATTCCTCTCTATTTTCTTTTTAATTAATTAAATTTGATTTATCTTTCGCTTCATTAGTATGACTTCTACTCCAGGCAGTTTTACAGGTTAAAACCTAAAACCCCGGCATAACAACAACAACAAAAAAAATTTCAACACTGTGGTGAGTCATGTGTATTGGTCTAAAACTCATACGAAAGGGGGAGGGGATATTGAAATGAACATTAAAGACATCTGGGAGCATCAGTTGTTGAAACCAGCTTTGAATCATTCTGTTTCCAGCAATTTCCAGAATGTGAAGAGGGAAGGAGCCTGGCGTATCTCAGTCGGTAACTTATTTCAGAAGCTAGGAGCCCACACTGAAAAGTTCTGATTCTTGTTATTTTGTTATTAACTCTTTGTTGTGGTACAAAGTTGATGTGGGGTAACAGCCTTTGTCAGAACTTGAGGTAGTTTGATTTTCTGTACCTCACTGGGGAATTCTGAGAGTTTTAATCTCTCCCCCCCCCAAAAAAAAGCACCTTCCCCAAGTAGAGATGGGCACGAAACGAGCGATTTTTCATTTTTGTTTTTTTCGTTTCGTTACGCAATGAAAACGAAATGAATTTTTTTAAAAAAACAAAACGAAAACGAAAACGAAACGACCAATTTTGCCGTGTTTTTCATTTTCGTTGCAACAGATGCATTGAACTAAAAAGAATGCTAACGAAACAGCAATTTTTTGTTTTCGTTTTCGTTTTTCATTTCGTTACCTAACGAAACGAAAACGATTTTTTTTTAAAAAAAAAGTCACAAAAACGAAAACGAACCGAAATGGACCCCTAAACGACCAAACGACAAACGAAACACCATTTTTTTGAGTCGTGCCCATCTCTATCGCCAAGCCCAGCACACAATGTAGCAGTGGCTCCTTTTAAACTTGGCTCTTTAAGGGAGACATTAACGAAACTAGACATTGGTGTTAGGGGTAGTGGAAATGAAGCTTGTTTTAAAGGGGGAACAGTGATTCCTAGATGGTTTCAGAATCATTTTTTTAATTTTTTCTGCTGTTTTTGATGGCTCAAAGGCATTGAGGAACTCCAAAACGGGCAGATGGGCACACGTCCCTCACAGGCTGAGTGTTGATGACCTCTGATTATAGGGACTCAAAGTATCAACTCCCTTTAGTTTCCACAGAGTTCTGTCTGAAGTATTACTCCCTTTGTTCCTTTGTTTCTTGGTTCCAGATTTTGATCCTGAGCGGATGACTGGCCCCCATCTGTGCCCAGATCTCCAGATGCTTCAGATGATGCCATGACTCCTGTCCCATAAGTCACAATACCACGGCTTCCATTTTTGATGTGAGTAAATTGAAGAAAATACGTTGACTGTGACCAACACCTCCCAAGACCCAATATCAAGGGACAGCAGGGCACAAATGGATTTAGAATTATTTTCTTGTAACAAATTGCTTACCTTTGTGAAAGGGCAGTGCAACAAAGCTCCCCTTCTTCATTTAAGACAAATCTTGGGAACTTATATGCTTGGGGAAATGTTGTAGTCAACAATTTGATTCTTCTACCTACCCTTGCAAAAAGCTATCTCCGTCTTTAAAGATGGCTAGGAAAGGAAGTGAAGAAGGAATTAGAAAAGATCGTCACTCGTAAGGATGTTATCAGTGGCCAAGAACAAGATCAGCCTGGCTTGTGCTCTAGAGAAAATCAAGCCTCAACTAATTTTGGAGGCAAAAATGTTGAAACAGGCTGTCCTACTTTGGCATCATGAAAAAGTAGGATTCCTTGTAAAAGACAATAATGCTGGAAGGCAACAGGAAACAGGAATACCAAATACGAGATGGACCGACTCCCTAAAGGAGGCCAGAGGGTTGAGTTTACAGGAGCTGAGCAGTTGAGGAGAAGACATTTTGGAGATTGCTCATTCATAGGACGTCATAAGTTGAAGGCTACTTGACAGCACATAACAATGGCACATGTAACTTCAGTCAGCCTTCGCTTCTGTATCCTTCTCAGTGGTTCCTGAAAGGGCTTGGTTTCCAGGCCATTTATGACTCTCATAGCCTGTCATACAAACTGATAGTTACTGGCTCCCAAATAAGCTATGTTTTTCCTCACCTAGAACTTACAGTCTCAATGACTCACTCAGCGACAATAATAGTATGAAGATCACAGTAACCTGCTGCCATTTTGCGGTTAATATACTGTGGCCCCGCTATATCACGGGACTGCAGTATATGAGAAAAGCCCCCTGGGGTAAGCTGGAAAGGCCTGCTTCAGGCCAGTTACTTCTGGTTCGTGGAAAAGCATTTCTGAGTCCTCCAACGTGCCTAGAAAGGCTCTCAGAGCCCCCCAAAGTGCTTTCAAGTAGAGATGGGCACAAAACAGAAAAATGGAGTTTCGGTTTTTCATTTGTCGTTGAGAGGTCTGTTTCGGTTCGTTTCCGTTTGTCGCGAATTTTTTGAAAAATTTTGTTACAGTTTTTCGTTTTTTCATTTGTCGTTTCTACCCACTTTTTGCACAATTTTTAAAGCATTTCCGTGCGTAGGCATCCTCCAACGCACCAGACCAGAGGGAAAACACTAAAAAAAATGGATGCTGGCAGAGACACAGTCTAGACTAGGTATGCAGGGAGGCTGCAAAGGCAGCGGCGGGCATTGCCCAGGGTGCAAGGCAGCCACAGAGTGGCTGCACTGCGGGGCAAGGGAGGGTACTCACTGAGAGGTACGCGGCACGCACGCACACAGGGAGGCTGCAGGACTGAAGCTAGAGTCGCAGAGACAGCAACCCCACCCTAACTCCCACCAGAGACTGCAAGGAGGATGGGGGCTGCCAGAGCTTTTTATGCCCTCTGTTGCGGCAAGACCTGCCCACCCAGTCTGCAACCTGGGCATGCTATTGGTTGAACATGATCCTATCACATGGCTTGCCTCCATTTTGTGGCTGGTGGTGACATCAATTTTAAAGGGAAAAGAAAAATACATTGCGATGGGAGAAGACAAAAACAAATGTTTTAAGGACCCCAACCCCCCTGGTAGGTATTATCAGACAATATAAATAATTATCGCTGTGTTTTTACGGATGTCCAGGGCGTTTTTTAACATTTAAAACAGCTCATTTCATTGTGCGTCGCCATTAACGGAAACGAAACGTAACGACCACAATTTTCGTGGTTCTGTTCGTTTCGTTTCATTTTCATCACAATTTCCGTTTGTTGTTTCATTACGTAACGGAAACGACAAATGGTAACAGAAACGAAAAATGTTCGTTCCGTGCCCATCTCTACTTTCAAGCAATCTGGAGGTCACTTCCCTTTTCCCGGAAGTCAGTTCCGGTTTGCGGGGAAAAAGTGTTCTGCTTATATACCGCCCCATACCACTACAAGTAGTCTCTGGGCGGTTTACAATTTTGATTACAGTGTGCAGGCTACTCATTGCCCCCCCAGCAAGCTGGGTACTCATTTTACCGACCTCGGAAGGATGGAAGGCTGAGTGAACCTTGAGCCTGCTACCGGGGATTGAACCCAGGTCGTGAGCACAGTTTTACCTGCAGTACAGGCATTTAACCACTGCACCACGAGGCTCTTGGGTCTTCTGGAGCCTCCGATGGGCCCAGGAAGGCCCTCACAGGCCTGTCCGCAGCAGCGCCAAGCCTGGGGTAAGTACAAGAACCCCCAGCTTGGCCCCCCCAGGCTCGACCAGGCACCTGCATATCGCAGATTTCAGTTATCCTGAGTCAGGTCGGGTCCCTAACACCTGCGATAGGTGGGGGGTTACTGTAAAAATATTCTGTTTACTATACTTACAATTGTGAATATATCAACAGTAAACCAAGTAGTGACGTTGCTTTTTAACAACGCTGCTTCAGTGTTCCTTGACAGACTTTTTTTTATCAACCAGCATCAATGGACACTAACAGGCACTCTGAGGAAAAAGAGCTATCAGCAGAGGGGCAGGGCTCTCTTTGAATACTAACACACAGGAGAGAATTGTTGGCTAATACTGGCATTTTGGCTGTCCCTCCCCATCAAACAAGCCAAACAAGCTAGAAGGCAGCATGCAACAGTGCAATAATCTTCACTGTGCACTCCAGAGCAGCTATGCAATATTTGCTTGCAGAGAATAAATTTCTCACTCTTGCCCATTCTCGGGTGGAATTCCAGCCTCACAGAGGCGCTTGTCTGAAATTGCTTTAAAAAAAAAATCTGCAGTTGCGGATAAATGCATTAATTTGATTAAAACACCCTCGGAAGTGGCTTATAACAGGATTGCTCTGGAGAAAGAAAGATCAGCCTCAGCTAAAAAGGAAGTATTACTTCCCTCCAGGTTATTTGTAATGCACCATAATAGGCATTATTATCCCCATTCATGGAGGTGGGGAGCATGTGTGGGTGAAGCTGAAGTCACAAGCTTGGCTTTCCTGGCTGGCTGGCTGAATGCCTCTTTTGAGCCTCGTCAAATGACCACAGTGGGGAACACAAGCGGCTGTTATCCTTCGGGCGGACTGGACCCTGCTTTGTTGCAAACAGCCTGTTGTTGTACGATTCCTGAGAAGACCAAGGCATCGGCTGCTTTAAAGTGGCCTCAGGTTGGCTGCCTTTGAAAGGAACGCTAACGTGCTTCCTTCTCTTTGGTGCCTCAGGCATGGACTTAGGCTGCTTTTACACGACCCCTAAAATCTGAGGCAAAGGGCTCCCAAATGTGGAGCTTAAAATTGTTTTCCCACAGCTGCGGACTTTAAACAAAATAAAGTACAACCACGCCCACCTAAGCGTGCCCCAGTGCACTTTAGAAGTACCTGGTCTCTGGAGGTAAAAAAAATATTCCAGTGCGGATTGTAAAGCTGTGGATGCTGGGCTCTCCTCGCCTTCTGTTTGTTTGTTTTTTGTCCCTGCCGCCCCTTTAAGAGACAGGAATCCCTCCGGGGCTGCTTGGATGGTAGATGGAGATGAGCCTGCATTCTTTTCTCCCTTTTTTACTCCCTCCCCTCGCCGCAGACAGGAGCAATGGAGGTCGGAAGGGTGGGAGCACAGGAGGAGGAACAACACCCCACGATCTCTGGTCCAAATTTAATTTGCCAGCGGATTTTAGAGGTTGTGTAAAAGCGCCCTTAGTTGCCAGACAATGGTTGCCAATCTAGACTCAATGCCCTCCCATTTCATTCTCTTCCGTTGTCTGAGGGCCTTTTCACACGACCCCTAAGATCCGCTGGCCACTTAAATTCGGACCAGAGATCTTAGGGGTTTGTCGCTGTTCCTGCGTTCCCACCCCCTCCGCACTCCTGGCTGCTGGCTGCGTGAGGGGAGGGAGAAAAAAAGGAAGAAAATAATGCCACTCACCTTCGTTCTGCCATCTCACTTTGCTCCCGGCACTGCATTCAGATCTCTTAAAGGGGCGGGGGGCAAAAAAAGAACAAACAGAAGCAAGGAGAGCCCGGCAGTCACTACTGTTATATCCGCATCAGGAATTTTCACCTCCAGAGAGCAGGTACCTGAAAAGTGCGCTGGGACGCGCTTAGGTGGGCGTGGTCGCACTTAATTATCTGTAAACTCCGGAGCTGGTGGGGAAATAATTTTAAGCTCCGGAGCTGGGAACCATTTGCCACGGAGTTTAGGGGTCGTGTGAAAATGCCCTCAGTCTCTGTGAAGCAATGCCTGCGGTACAGCAGGGCTTGCTTGCTCTTTCTGCAACATTGATTGAGAGCTTATTTGGATGACCTCAGCGGGCCAAGAGGTCAAAAATGCAATTGATTGAGAAACTCAGTATCTTGGCCTCTTATCAGTCTTGGCCGGAAAAAAAAACAGCAAGATGTTCTAGTTAAGAGGTCGGAAAGAACTGTGCCTTAACCTCAGAGGTAAAATAGGTTCTGGAATGTTTTAAAAGAAGGCATTTCTCTGTGCAATCCCATGGCATTCAACTGTAGCTATAGGGACCTACTCAAGGTAACTGGAAGTTATCTCAGCCTGGATTGGGCTAAGGGGAGTTACTGGAATGTATGGTCTGAGATTTAGAATGCATTTGGAAGCAATGATTGCGTAGTTTTGGAATAAGACTCTACTAGAGATGGGCACAAATTACAAAAATTACAATGTCTTGAGTTGCAATCTGTCAAAGTCCAATTGAGGTACAAAATCACAAATTTACGAATTGTTTTCATGGACGAATCAATTCATTGCTTCTTCTCACTGCACCAAAAAGCCTCCAATCAAAAGCAACCTCCCCCCCCCCAAAAAAAAACTAAAAGAAAAAGAAAAAAGAAACTTTTAAAAAAATAAGGGCCAACCCCTCCACAAATCAATGAATTAAAAATTGTTAAATATTGTCACTTCGTGTTCATCAGGGGTATCACTTTTAACAAATATGAAGCAATGGATTTTTTTTTAATGAATAGGCAATATATAAGAGAGATTCGTTCTTTGATACTTGCCCATCTGTAGAGAAAACCCTAGTCAAGGTAGGGACAGAGATAGACAATAATGCTTAGTTTTTGAAGTCTGACCTGGACACGGCAGCCCCTGCGAATCCCAGGAGAAATCTGAATCCAGGATCACTTCCAAATTCCCGACTCTTGTCCTTGATTCTCTGCTCTAAGTCCATCCTTAACCACTTCATATGTGGAGAGAACCCAGAAAACAGCACCTCCGAAAGAGAACAAAAATATAATCAGATAGGAGTGCATAACAGCAATGGTGATAATCTCCTTAACACATTCAATAGGTTTATATTTCTTTCTAAATTAAACAGATTTCTTCATTTAAACCAAAATGTGTTTAAAGGTTGCAAAGGAGCTTTTTGCTTTCTCTATGGGACCTTTGTTGTGGCCTTCTGCTGGGATTTAAATAGGTTTAATAAACAGGGTTCTTGGTGGCTTTCACTTCAGGCAAGCTTCCCTTAATAAGTGGTTACCTTATAAGTGATTGCACCAAGAAGGAGACAAATGCACCATGAACGGAGACACAAGAAGACTGCAACCACTAGGTAATTTCTTACCTTTTTATTTGATCCAATTGGCTACAACTAGTGGACTTTGCTAAATTTTATCCCAAGCCCCAAATGAAATACATGGGTCTTCTGAAATAACCGTCCCCCTTCCCTGGCCAAGAAGGGGCCGTTAGCCTTGATGAGCCACATGGAGAGGGGGTGTGAAAGTGTGTATCTGAGCCATGATATGTTGTTTGAAGAACTGGGACAATAAAAACACCACCCTTTGCTTCAGAGGAAGCCTCAGAACATCTGAGCTCCGGACCTCAACTAAGAAACTACCTGGCATATTTTCCATCTTGCCAAGGACTTTACATCTAAGAAGTAACTTCTGGCAACTCCATCTTTTGCCATGTTTTAACTCTTTGGTACAGCTCTGAGGAAGAGGATTTTGCCCTTGAAATATTAGCAGTTTTTTTGTTATTTTTCTAGTAGCAAAGTGTTCTCCTTATATTTATTTATTTTATTTATTTATTAGGCTTATATACCATACCACCCATCTTCCCGGAGGAACTCCGGGCGGTTTACAACATAGAAAAATACTAATAACAACTATAAATAGAGCAATTAGACAGTTTAAAACAAATTAACACAAATAACCAAACTGAACAATGAAGAGTGGCTTTACAGATGGCGGGGGGGGGGGACTTCAGTCACCAAACGCCTCCCGGAAAAGGAGAGTTTTTAATGCGTTCCGGAAGGCTGGCCGGGACTCTGCTAGGCGCACTTCTGCTGGGAGATGGTTCCACATGGTGGGGCCAGCCACAGAGAAGGCTCGGGTACGGGTGGATGTTCTCCGAGCCTCCCTGGGCGTGGCCACACGCAGCATGTGCGCCCGCGACAACCTAGTCGGATGGGTCGATGTTGAACGCTGGTCGATCCGCTCTGTCAGGTAGTCAGGTCCTAGGCCATGGAGGGTTTTGTAAACCAAAACCAGGACCTTGAATCTGATTCGGGCCGCAATGGGCAACCAATGCAGGCGGGCCAGAACTGGGATGATGTGCTCGAACCGACGCACACCCGCCACCAGTCTGGCCGCCGCATTCTGGACCCGCTGCAGTCGCCGAAGGAGAGTCAAGGGCAACCCCATGTAGAGCGCGTTACAATAGTCCAGTGTCGAGATCACCAGCGCTTGCACCACAGTTCTGAGGGAATCCCCATCTAGGTATGGGCGAATCTGGGCAATTCGATGGAGATGAAAAAAGGCAGCCCTGAACACAGCGGCCACCTCGGCCTCCATGGTGAGCGCCGGGTCCAGGACTACGCCCAGATTCCGGACGGAGTCCGAAGGCCGGAGGGAAAAGCCCTCCAAGGTGGGATAAGGGCCTCCAAAGAACATAACCTCGGTCTTATCGGGGTTGAGTTTGAGCCTGTTAGCCCTGGTCCATTCCATGACCGCACCCAGGCACTGATCGAGGGTCTGGACAGCCTCATCTGCAGCGGTGGAAAAGGAGACATAGAGCTGCGTGTCATCAGCGTACTGATGACAGCAGACTCCATGTCTCCTAATGACCTCAGCCAGTGGCCTAATATAGATGTTGAACAGCATGGGAGAGAGGAACGACCCCTGTGGAACCCCACAAGGGAGTATCGACGGGGCAGACAACTCCCCCCCCCATGCTGAACCTGCTGAGGACGGCCCCCGAGGAAGGACCGAAGCCAACTGTAAACAGTGCCCCCGATCCCAGCCTCAGAAAGCCAATCCAGCAGGATACCGTGGTCGATGGTATCGAAGGCCTCTGAAAAGTCCAGGAGGACCAACAGGGAGAAGCACCCCCTGTCGCCCCCCGGAGGAGGTCATAGGAACATAAGCACATAAGAAGAGCCATGCTGGATCAGGCCAAAGGCCCATCTACTCCAGCTTCCTGTATCTCACAGTGGCCCCACCAGATGCTTTTGGAAGTGCATGAGACTAGATAACTGTCTCCTGATACCACTCCCCTGCATCTGGCCCTTGAAGTACCCTGGTTTTAAGCCTGGAGATTACACATCTCCATCATGGTTTGTAACCTGTGATTGACTTTTCCTCCAGGAATCTGTCCAATCCCCTTTTGAAGGCATCCAAGCCAGATGCCATCACCACATCCTGTGGCAGGGAGTTCCATAGACTAACAACGCGCTGGGTGAAAAAATATTTTCTTTTGTCTGTTCTTACTCTCCCAGCCCTCAATTTGAGTGCATGTCCCCTAGTTCTGGTATTTTGGGAGAGGGAAAAAGCTTCCCTCTATCCACTTTACTCATGCCCTGCATTATTTTGTACATCTCAATCATATCCCCCCTCAGGCGCCTTTTTCCCAGACTAAAGATCCCCAAATGTTTTAGCCTTTCCTCATAAGGGAGGTGCCCTAGCCCAGTAATCATTTTAGTCACTCTCTTTTGCACCTTTTCCAGTTCCACTATGTCTTTCTTGAGATGCGGTGACCAGAATTGTACACAGTACTCCAGGTGGGGCCTTACTATTGTTTTGTATAATGGCATTATAATGTTGGCTGTTTTATTTTCAATCCCCTTTTTGATAATCCCTAGCATGGAATTGGCCTTCTTCACCGCTGCCACACATTGGGGAGACACCTTCATGGAGCTGTCCACCAACACACCAAGATCTCTTTCCTGATCCGTCACGGATAACTCAGAGCCCATGAGTTGATAGATGAAGTTTGGATTTTTTGCCCCCAATATGCATTACTTTACATTTGGTTACATTAAAACGCATTTGCCATTTCTCAGCCCATTCTCCCAGTTTGGAGAGATCCTTCTGGAGCTCTTCACAATCTTCTCTGGTTTTTACCACACGGAAAAGTTTTGTGTCATCTGCAAACTTGGCCACCTCACTGCTTATCCCTGTCTCCAGGTCATTTATGAACAGATTGAAAAGCACCGGTCCCAGGACAGAGCCCTGGGGCACACCGCTTTTCACCTCTCTCCATTGTGAAAATTTCCCATTGACACCTACTGTTTGTTTCCGGGATCTCAACCAGTTCTCAATCCATAAGAGGACCTGCCCTCTTATCCCCTGACTGTGCAATTTTCTCAGCAGCCTCTGGTGAAGGAATGTGTCAAAGGCCTTTTGAAAATCCAGATAGACTATATCCACCGGTTCACCCAAATCTACATGCCTGCTGACCTTTTCAAAAAATTCTACAAGATTTGTCAGACAAGACTTACCCTTGCAGAAGCCATGCTGATTTTCTGTCAGCAAAGTTTGTTCTTCTATGTGTTTTAAGATTTTCTCTTGGATGAGGCTTTCCACCATCTTCCCTGGGACAGATGTAAGGCTAACTGGCCGGTAGTTTCCCGGGTCCCCCCCTCCTTCCTTTTTAAAAAATTGGTGTGACATCTGCTATCCTCCAGTCCTCCGGCACTGTGGCCGTTTTAAGAGACAAGTTGCATATTACCGTTAAGAGATCTGCAATTTCATTTCTCAGTTCCCTAATAACCCTTGGGTGGATGCCATCTGGGCCTGGGGACTTGTTAATCTTCAATTTATCAATTAGTCCTAAAACATCCTCTCTTTTAACCTGTATTTGATTTAATTCTTTAGTCAAGAGGGACCGTTCAGGCAGCGGAATCTGCTCAAGGTCTTCTGTCGTGAAGACAGATGCAAAGAACTCATTTAATTTCTCTGCAATTTCCAAGTCCTCCTTAATCTCCCCTTTTCCTCCCTCACCATCCAGAGGGCCAACTGGTTCTCTGGCAGGTTTTCTACTTCTAACATATTTAAAGAAGCTTTTATTATTACCCTTTATATTGCTAGCCATGCGTTCCTCAAAATCTTTCTTTGCCTCTCTTATCATCTTCTTACATTTCTTTTGCCAGAGTTTGTGTTCCTTTTTATTTTCCTCATTTGGGGAGGATTTCCATTTACAGAAAGACCTCTCCTTGCGCTTTAGAGCCTCTCTAACTCCACTCGTTAACCATGCCGGTGCCCTCTTGGACTTAAATGAGCTCTTCTTTCTTTGTGGTATGCACTTGTGCTGGGCCTCTGTTACCATTGTTTTAAACAGGTTCCATGCACTCTGAAGAGATTGGATTCTTCCAACCTTCCCCTTCAATTTCTCTCTAACTAGTTTCCTCATCTGAGAGAAGTTTGCCCTTCGAAAATCAAGGATTTTTATGTCTGATTTGCTTGACACTCTTCCTCCAACATGCATGGCAAAGGAGATTGCAGCATGGTCACTGTTCCCCAGAGGCTCAGTGACATTCACAACCCTGACCAGATCCTGAGTATCAGACAGTATTAGATCCAGAGTTGCCTGTTCTCGGGTGGGCTCCATGACAAGTTGCTCTAAGGCTCAGTCATTCAGCAGGTCGAGAAACCCAGTTTCTCTTTCTTGCACGGAGTTCGCATTGGCCCAGTCGATGTGGGGATGATTGAAGTCCCCCACGATTACTATCCTTTGCTTCTGAGACACCTCCATGATTTGTCTCCTCATTTCAAGGTCCCCCTCAAGTTTTTGATCTGGTGGGCGATAGCATACCCCAACTATCACATCACTCCTTGGACCTGGTAGTTTAACCCACAGTGATTCTATGGTGGAGTCAGACCCTCTGTCAATCTCCATTCTGCTGGATTTTACCCCTTCTTTAACTTAGATGGCCACTCCCCCTCCAACCCGCCCCTCTCTATCCCTTCTATAGAGTTTATAGCCTGGGATTGCTGTATCCCACTGCTTCTCTGCATTCCACCAGGTTTCTGTTATGGCTATTATATCAATGTTATCCCTAGCTGCCAAATGTTCGAGTTCTCCCATTTTTGGTCGGAGGCTTCGAGCATTGGCGTAGAAGCACCTGTACAGTGGGTTCTGCAACAACAGCTGCTGCTTTGTTCTCCCCCCCCCACAGCTATTATTTTCAGTAGATGAACTATCACATTCCATTATTCTCCCAGTACTAATACCTGCTATGTCATCTCTATGTGATTCTCTACCCTTTCCAACCTCATTCCCTGTGGATGAGGTGTTCCGAACCGGATGCCACACAGCTCCTGTCGGCTTTCCCCCAGTTATCAGTTTAAAAGCTGCTCTGCTGCCTTTTTGAGGTTGAGTGCCAGCAATCTGGTCCCATCATGATTCAAGTGCAACCCATCCCTCCTGAACAGGTTTGGCTTGTCCCAAAATGTTCTCCAGTTCCTGACAAATCTAAAGCCCTCCTCTCGACACCATCGCCTCATCCACGCATTGAGGCTTTTGAGCTCTGCCTGCCTGGCGGGTCCTGCACGAGGAACAGGTAGCACTTCTGAAAATGCTACCTTGGAAGTCCTGGACTTCAATCTTCTTCCTAACAACCTGAACTTGGCTTCCAAGACTGACCGCTTGGCCTTCCCGACATCATTGGTACCAACATGTACCATGACCACTGGCTCCTTCCGGTTCTCTCTAACAAGCTATCTAGATTTCTCGTGATGTCTGCAACCTTTGCACCTGGCAGGCAAGTGACCATACAGTTATCATGCTCATCACAAATCCATCCCTCTGTATTTCTAATTATAGAATCCCCTAGCAGAAGGAGCTTCTCTCCTGCAGCCTGTTCTTCTACATGTACCTGATCCTGTATCTCATCAATTGTGATGAGGGAGAGATCCTCTGGTGGAACCAGTTGTTCCTCGGTGTGTGCCTCATGAGGTGTGATGAGGGAAAGAGCCTCAAATTGATTGTGCAATATGAGACTCTCTGAGCGATCTCTTGGCCTTCTACTCCTTTGAGTCACATTCCTCCACACATCTACCTCCTGGGTTGGGGAAGTGATTACATCCTCAAAAGTGTGCTCTGTCTCTTCTTGGACCTGGATAGTCTGTTCTGCTCTGTCCAAGAACCGCTCAAGCTCCTTAATATGTTGCTGGTTCGATATGCGGGCCTCTAGCTCCTGGACCTTCTCTTCTAATAGTGCAACCAGCTTGCATTTGCAGCAAGTGTAGTTCTCGGTGCGATTTGTCAAGATGACAAACATGGCACAAGTGTTATAGGTAACTACAGCTGCTCCCTCAGACTCCATTTTAATGAGTGCAGTATTCTGGGCCTTGAATATTTTTAGTGTTACTAGCTACTACTCTAGAAATAATAATCTAGTACCACTGTTCCTCTTTTTAAGTGAAAAATAAATTCTCACGCGTCGTTAGGCACGCGGGCCGGTTAAACAGCCTTAGCTGAACTGTTCAAACCCAGAAACTTACCAGTGCTGTCTTCTTTTTCTCTCTCTCAGCAGTAGCTCTGCTTGGATTCACACCCAGGCTCAAATGCTGAGGCTCAAATGCTTCTTCAGGGGGAAAACACTTAGTGTAACTCCACCCCCAAGCTCAGTGGAAGGCTTAGTCTGGCACCAGCCCTGCTTCCTAGCAACTTCCTTTGTTTAGCTGATTAATGGCTCTTTGTATTTAAATGAGCAGTTAAGGTTAGCAGAGGCAGAGGTAAAACAGAGGTCAAACAGCCCAAGCTGAACTGTTCAAACCCAGAAACTTACCAGTGCTGTCTTCTTTTTCTCTCTCTCAGCAGTAGCTCTGCTTGGATTCACACCCAGGCTCAAATGCTTGCAGAGCAACCAAGACTGTCTCAGTCCCCCGGCCAGGCCTGAACCCGGACTGGAATGGGTCAAGGATATGTTCTTCCTCCAAGAATGATTGAAGCTGGATCGCGGCCACCCTCTCGATTACCTTGCCCAGGAAGGGAACATTAGCGATCGGGTGGTAGTTGGTCAAATCTCCCGATGCTAGGCCTGGTTTTTTCAGAATGGGCTTTACCACAGTCTCCTTCAGGTGAGAGGGAAAAATCCCTTCCCTGAAGGAGGCTGTGGCGATGACAGAAGCCCATTCAGGCATGCTCCCACCAACTGCTTTCATAAGCCATGATGGGCAAGGGTCGAAGGGGGTGGACGTGGGCCAGCAATGGGCGATAGCCCTGGAGGCCTCGAGCGAGGAAACAGGCCCAAACCCAACCATACAAGGAGACCGAGGGGGTGCAGCAACAGGGGGTGCCAAGGGTGGGCTAGGGTAACAGGAGTCAAAACCGGTACGGATGGCCTCTATTTTTGATCGAAAAAAGGCTGCAAAATTCTCACTACTGAAATCAGTAGGAGGAGGCCTTGCCAGCCCAGGATTAGTGAGGTCGCGAACCACACGGAACAATTCCGCTTGACGGTTCGAGGCCTCACTAATTCTCAGGGAGTGATGAGATCTTTTAGCCTCCCTGATCGCCCACACTTAGCGCCTGGACTGGACAGTGACTGCAGCCTTCTTATTCGCCCTATACCACTTCAAGTAGTCTCTGGGTGGTTTACAGTTTTAATTACAGTATGCAGGCTACACATCCCCCCCCCAGCAAGCTGGGTACACATTTTACCAACCTCGGAAGGATGGAAGGCTGAGTGAACCTTGAGCCTGCTACCGGGGGATT
The DNA here is from genome assembly GCA_037367245.1 of Phrynocephalus guinanensis. Classification (NCBI taxonomy): domain Eukaryota; kingdom Metazoa; phylum Chordata; class Lepidosauria; order Squamata; family Agamidae; genus Phrynocephalus; species Phrynocephalus guinanensis. The sequence goes on along the minus strand of CM074739.1, from coordinate 12,058,020 downwards.
GAACCCCAGGTTGTGAGCACAGTTTTACCTGCAGTACAGACATTTAACCACTGTGCCACAGGGCTCCTTTAGTAGCCTAAGGGTATCACCTGTTCTACTTTTTTTATTTTATTTTGAATGTGTTTTCGGTGTTGCTTTTGTTTACTGTATGGTTTGGTGTAGCATTTGTATACTTGAAGTATCTATCTGGAGCACATGTTGTTTTTCTTCTTGTGATTCAGCGTAACCAACATTTAGGCCCATAGATTCCTGCTTGGGATCGCCTTGCCTGAGAGAGCACGTAGGAAGCAGCAGGGTAACTCTCACCTGACACAATGACATGCTCATGATGTATGCTGATGCAATTAAAAGTAAACCAGGGAACTCTTGTTGGTACAAGTTTTAACATTACGTGCATCACTGGATTATCTCCCTTTACATTTCTTTTTATCCCCTAAGCTTAGCATTGTTTTCCACTTTGTTGCTACTTCTTCAGAAGTCTTAATCCGGAAACAACAAAGTGCTGATTTAATAAGCTCCATTATCTATGCATAGACCCAGGGATTTTTCATTAAGAAGCCATTTAGCTAGTCAGTTCAACTCATCTTCAATGGAAATGTGTGCGATAATCAGTATTTACTGCAGGTCAGCTACCAACAGGCATCGGACCTGTTTGCAGCAAACCGCCTGCTTTGGAGCGCTTCAGGACATTAAAGTGAGTGATGCCACTGGAACATGGTGTGAAATGGAACAACTCATGGAGATATGGCATGATGCATACTGAGTATCAGAGACCAATAAATGGACAAACAGATGTTGGCGTATGGCTGACTCAGCTATTTCAGTGGCAGCAGGTAACTTGACATCCCTATGCCATTCTGGGGGGGGGGGGTTTACACAAGTCTTACTGCTGTTTAAGAACATGTGGAGGGGGACCATGTTTAAACCACAGTAGGGCTTGCACTACATGCAGTGACAAAATTCATTGCAAATCCCACCCCACCATTTTTTTCTGGAGTAAGTAGTTTTGGTATAATGGCAGAGACCTCCCCATCCCTGCACAAAGCCATAACAGGAGGCAGGAAGGAATCCACATATACCCATGGTAGTTGGTGCAAGCATTATAGGTAAAAGCATTTAATAATAATAATAATAATAATAATAATAATAATAATAATAATAATAATAATAATAATAATAATAATAATAATAATAATAATAATAATAATAATAAAAAAGTACAGAAGTACAGTGTGCTGCTTATGTACCACCCCATAGCACTTAAAGCACACTGTGGGTGGTTTACAAGTAATGATGCAGGCTACATATTGCACACACACACACACACACACACACACACACACACACACACACACACACACACACACACACACACACACACACACACACACACACACACACACACACACACACACACACAGAGCAAGCTGGGTACTCGTTTTACCAACCATGAAAAGATGGAAGGCTGAGTGAACCTTGGGCCTGCTGCCTGGAAGTGAACTCCAGGTTGTGAGCACAGCCTTAGCTGTAGGACAACAGTTAAACCATTATACCACGTGGCTCTGAAAAGAACAAATAAAAAGAAAAAGACATGGTGGCATCTTAAAATATGCAAGAGGGCATTTTCCCAATGCAATGCGCTTCCCAAGTAGTAGAGGAAAAGGGAACGGAAAGATAAAAAGGAAACACGTGATTGAAAGAAGCATATATATTTCCACATGCTAATTTATAGGCTAGGTGGAAATTCGGAAATAATGACTCATTGAAACAGAAATGGGATACTTGTAATGAGCAAAAGTGTGATGTCAAAACCTGTGTTTTGGCCGCTGCTTAGATGTTAACTGTGGATGTCAAGGTCAAGGTCTCAGCTCTCTCTTCTTCCAGTTTTCTATCTTTCTACAGTAGGACCATGTTTTCCATTGGATCACTATCCATGCTTTCAGTTGCCTGCTACCTGAAAATGTCTAACACCCTCTTCCTTAAAATATGTGTTTTCAAGGTGTATTATCAGAACAGGCCACTAGAGAGAACATTTGGCACTCCAGATGTTTTGGACCACAACTCCCACAGTCCTTTGTCACTGGCAATCTAGGCTCGGAATTATGGGAGTTGTGGTCCAAAATATCTGGAGTGCCAAAGGTTCACCACCACTGCTATATACACTACAGGGTTTGGATATCTGCAGTTTTCAGGATCCACAGAGGGATGGACTTAGAACCAAACCCCCTATGGATACTTCACTCCTGTTCCTTCTTTGCTTGAGATTAATTCAATGTCACCTTCAAGCATGGAACTGTCCCTGACCACATTTAAATATCAGCAGAAGCCTCTCCCAAGGAGGCCACTTCCCCATTTCAGATGTAAACATTCTTGGCGATAAACAGCAAGAAATAAACAAGAATGTTGAGGCTATCAGAATCCTGACATGGAGAGGTACATCTCCTATTGTATATCCCAGTGGTTCTCAACCTGTGGGTCCCCAGATGTTCCTGGACTGCGTCTCCCAGAAGCCTCCACCATTCATTCTGCTGGAAGGGATTCCTGGGAGTTGCAGTCCAGGAACACCTGGGGCCCCACAGGTTGAGAACCACTGGGATATCCAATGAAGCAAATCCTGTTCCAGTGGTTGTTGAACTTTTTAAAGCAAGTTACTTTTTGAATTACAACTGCAAAAATCCTCTAGCTATAGCAATGCTCATCAGGGGGATTTTGGGACCCAAGCTCCAATACCATAACTTTTCTAAGAGGCAGCTAAAATTGTTCGGAATAACAGAGGATGAACAAAATGTAATTGCTACTGGTAGGTGAAAACAGTGGTGCAAAATCCTGAAAAAGGAAGTAACATGTCATTTATCACCTGTTATATTCCCTGTTCAGCTTCTGTAGTTGCTCATCCGGAAGCCAAATGGAAGGGTTTTCTGAGAAAAAGCAATAGTGGTGTGAAATAATACCCATGTTTCATATAGGTTTTTTTAAACAATTTTCAGCCACCACCACCCCCCACACACACCCAATAAAACAAATAACACAACCACATCTTGGTAAAAACTGCATCTAGGTTAAAAAAATGAATTGCACAGATATAGGATGGAAGACACCTGGTTGGATAATACTACATGTGAAAGGGATCTGGGAATCTTTGACGGTTACATCACGTCCATCCTTGTGCTGAGTTCAAGTTGCTTCCGGGTTGAAATCGGTTGTTGTCACGTGATCTAATTCCAGTTCTGTCCCTGTTTGTTTGTTCTCACAGGCATGATGAATGGAACCGGCAGGACTGGAACCTCACATCCTCGATGCGTGTTGTACTGCCGCTGCGTCCCTGTCCTCCAGCTCCAGCGGCACCATGGCCCTGGCAGACGGCGGCGGCGGACCCGAAGGGACGAGGGTGGGCAGGCGCGCCGGAGGGCAGACGCATGTCCTGCAGCACTTTAGCTTTGCAGCGCCTCCCCGGGAAAAGACGCTGCCTGCCCACCCGCCCGTGCCCTCTCCCGCTCGCTCTCTCCACGGCCGCCGGGCAAGCCCTGCGGTCCTCGCCTCAGCTCCTGGAGGAGGAGGAAGAGGAGGGCGCGGGGGAGGGCAGCCAGCCGCGTTGTGCCTGCAAGCCCTCTCAGGTATTCGGAGGGGTGTCTGCCATGAGGCGAGGGGGGCAGACTAATACCTTTCTTCCCTAAGGCAGCAGTACATTACGGAGGAACCATCAGCATTCCAGCTCCTTTCCCAAGATTCCTAAGTGAAAAGGGGGGGGGGGGAAGGGTACCAGAAACGGAGTAATAAGTCCAACTGTTCAATATATCGATAGTTTGCTGTCAGAACCTCCAAAAAAAATTAACGACATAATAACATAAGATATTATCTCACTGCGGATTAAGAGAAACTGCACGTCCCCTCCTTGCGGAACGAGACGTGAATCGAGGAGATTCCTGAGCTCAAGGAGGGGAATCTCTCACCCCGCTTGGGGTGCAGTTCTGGGGGCGTGGTCGGGACGAACTCGCTTCGTGATGACATGGACGTGAGGTTCCGTTCCTACTTACCGGTCCACAGTGGGAGCGCAAACAGCAACGAGAAGGATGTGAAGTATCGGCCTTGGTGGACCATGAATTCAACATGAATCAGAAGTGTGATGTGGTGGCCAAGAAAGCCAATGCAATTCTTGGTTGCATAAACAGAAGCATAGTTTCTAGAGCAAGGGAAGTGATAGTACCACTCTATTCTGCTCTGGTCAGACCCCACCCGGAGTACTGTGTACAATTATGTGCTCTTCAATTTAAAAAGGATGTTGACAACCTCAAGCAGGTACATAGGAGGGCGGCCACGATAGCAGGGGACATCAATCATTAGAATTCAAGATGGCTATTTCCAGGAACTAGTTTACATTTTAACAATTTTGTGCATGACACAATCTTTTATCCATCTTGGAGATTGAAAATAATTTTGGGCATTATTTGTTCAAGCACAGTTGTCATGCCCAACTGGTGCTTTAAATGACGGGTGAAAGTAGATGTAATCATACTAGGCTGCTTGTTTCCTTACTGAGTTTTTCTAATACGAGGAAAGTTTTTCTGGCCATTGTGCTGTAACACTAGTAAAAGAATGGCTTGTGCTTCTGCTAGGATACAGAGAAGAGAAGGCTTGGTTCATCTCTTTCTCTATATAAAGAAAAACCTTTGTGAAAGCAGAAGGCATGTGATTCCAGAATGGGCCTGCGATGCACTGAACACCAACAATTGATTGAACAGGGGGTAGGATTTGATAGGACCAGGATATGAGGGCAGGGCTGGGTTAAGCACCTTAGAGGCCCTAAGGATTTAAAAGATTTTGGTGCCCCCCACCCAATATATCAGCTACCTAGATGCCCTGAGCACATCCGATCTCGCTTGATTTCGGAAGCTAAGCAGGGTCGGCCATGGTTAGTACTTGGATGGGTGACCACCAGGGAATACCAGGTGCTGTAGGCACCTGGAGTAGGAGCTGGCAAGCCACTCCAGTACTCCTGCCAAGAAAACTCCATGGACATGGAGTCACGAAGAGTCGGTCACGACTGTAACGACACAACACCCACCCACACCCACACACCCAATATATATGTAATTCAAAATATAAACAATAATAAACCATAAAATAAAATTTTATTTATCAGAATTAAACAAAACTAAGTGAAAGGGAAAATTATGCTTATTTTTGTATACTTCTACTTTTTTATATTTGAAAAGTTTTTTCCTACTTTTTGATTGCAAAGTCTTTGATCAGATCCTCAAAACGAATGTTATGTAATAATCTGTATCTATACTTAATAGAGATAAGGCACCCAGCCTGCCTTGTTCCATTGCAGAAGGGGGTCCCCCCCTTCAATTTCATACCCATTGGTGGAGATCTATACTCTTTGAGTGCTCTTGTTATTAGTGTGTGTGTGTGTGTGTGTGTGTGTGTGTGTGTGTGTGTGTGTGTGTGTGTGTGTGTGTGTGTGTGTGTGTGTGTGTGTGTGTGTGTGTGTGTGTTGTGTTTATTACAGTCGTGACTGACTCTCCGTGACCCCATGTCCATGGAGTTTTCTTGGCAGGAATACTGTCAGATATTAGTTAGTGAAATTATATATTAGACAGGTGTATAAATAAATGGTTTGTTTGTTTTTAATTGATTTCTAAAATGGAGTCTGCAAATGTGCAAAGTCACAGTGATTCAGTCTAAAGGGTGTTTTTTCCTATTAGACTGCAGGTAAAAAGAATGGGCTTAAATGGGTTTGGCGGATGCAAGGTGCTGCAATAGCCACGATGCAGTGTGTTACCCGATTGGACAGGCAAATGTATATAAATGCTCTGTTAATCAGTCTTCAATGGGCCTTTGTGACTAAGGCACCCACCATTCTTGTCTCTCTGTGACATGTGCTAATTATATATGTCATGTATGATGAAATGCTGTTATGCCACATGCAACTTATGTAACTTATTTCTGTGTATATATGTAATATAGCTGTTTTGTTTTTATGCAAGCTCTGACTTTGTCTGATCCTGCTTCTGTCTATGTAATCGTTCAAAAAGTATTTGCTTCAACTGGCAGAACAAATGGCAAAATACTCTCACAATATCTGTGTGTAATATTTTTCATTTCATGTGGGGCCCCTTTTTTGCAGATCCCGGTCCAGCAGCAACCATTTGCAGTACTGCACCATATGTCTCATGGTAAATTTAGCCATGGGAAATTTCTGTGGTGTGCCCTCTTCCCTTGATGCCCCTAAGCATGTACTTATGGTGCAGTGGTTAAATGCCTGTACTGCAACTAAAACTGCGCTCACGACCTGGGGTTCAGTCCCCAGGTATCCAGTTCATGGTTGACTCAGCCTTCCTATTAGATGGTAAAAGTAGTACCCAGCTTGCTAGGGGAGCAATGTGTAGCCTGCATAATTAAATTGCAAACTGCTCAGAGAGTGCTTGAAGTGCTATGGAGCAGTATATAAGCAGAACATTTTGCTTTGCTATAGGTTAATCCACCCCCATGAGGGTGTTCTGGCTGTGATATCTGTCACCCCATTGATCGCCAGGGTTGATTTGGCTGATCTGGCTGGCCACGTGGGTGTCCCCTCCCTCCCTCACCACCCCATGTTCGTCCCTCCTGAAGCTGCACACTTGCTTGGTGGACAATGACTACCATCTTAGACAGAAGGAGTGAGCCTTCTTTGGCCAAGGATGTATGATAGCTGGCCTAGATGCCCTAAGCCAGACCTGCCCAAAGTCCGGCCCGGGGGGGGGGGGCAAATCCGGCCCGTCAGGCCAGTCTGAGTGGCCCACGGCTGGCTGGCCCGCCCCTCCCTCCCCCTCCTTTGCCCCATGTTTTTTTAAAAAAAATAATCTTCCGCCAACACTGATACCGGCCCCTGACACATTCTCAGCCACCAAATTTGGCCCTCCTTACAAAAAGTTTGGGCACCCCTGCCCTAAGCACATCCAATCTTGCCTGATTTCGGAAGCTAATCAGGGTCGGCCCTGGTTAGTACTTGGATGGGAGACCACCAGGGAAGACCAGGTGCTGTAGGCGCCTGGAGTAGGAACTGGCAAGCCACTCCAGTATTCTTGCCAAGAAAACTCCATGGACATGGAGTCATGGAGGGTCGATCACGACTGTAACGACACACACACATGAGAGCTGTTCTCCCCTGCTAGAACCTCCAAACAAGCTTTATAGGACCCTTGCATCTGCATCATTCTGTGATTCTATAAAATGCTAGCATACTGAGGAGGTTTAATCATAGTCTTGCTGATGGTATGCTAGACTTTTGCATGTTTTGTTGTTCTTGTTATTGGGGAAAAAGCCCCTTTCCTTGCAAAATGCAATAGTCGGAAATTGATTGTCACTGGACTATTGACACCATCAGGTGGAAGCTAAAGAGAACAAATGTGGTATAATGGATGACAACCAGAATAAAGCCACGGGTGGTTTGCTCCAGAAGAGCAAACTGAGAAAGGATACAGCTCATCTGTGGTTCTATTCAAAGGAGAAGAATTGTTTCCAAGCATATCTATAGTTTTAAGCATAATATCTGGAGGCGAAGAAGAAGAAGAAGAAGAAGAAGAAGAAGAAGAAGAAGAAGAAGAAGAAGAAGAAGAAGAAGAAGAAGAAGAAGAAGAAGAAGAAGAAGAAGAAGAAGAAGAAGAAGAAGAAGAAGAAGAAAGAAGAAGAAGAAGAAGAAGAAGAAGAAAGAAGAAGAAAGAAGAAGAAGAAGAAGAAGAAGAAGAAGAAGAAGAAGAAGAAGAAGAAGAAGAAGAAGAAGAAGAAGAAGAAGAAGAAGAAGAAGAAGAAGAAGAAGAAGAAGAAGAAGAAGAAGAAGAAGAAGAAGAAGAAGAAGAAGAAGAAGAAGAAGAAGAAGAAGCTGTCCCACTTTGGCCATATCCTGAGAAGCTAGGATTCTTAGCAAAGGTGACTAATGCTTGGAAAAGTTGAAGGCATCAGGAAAAGAGGAATTCCAAATGTGAAATGAATTCGGTCCCTAAGGAACTCAGAGGCTTGAGTTTGCAAGAGATGAACAGCTCTGTTGAAGACTGGATATTTATGGATATTACTCATTATAGGGCCATCATACATTAGAAGGAACTTGATGGCACAAAACAACAACAATGTCCTATTTTTTTCATCTTTTCCTTCTTCTCTTTCTTCTTTCTTTTTCCTACTGTTGATATGTAAAAGGCCAAGAAACAGTACAATGAGAATGAGTTCTACAAACAATACAATTCAAATATAATTCATCTGTTGAGTCCCAGAATGGGAAATCAAACACATTACCAAATAGAAGCTCAATCCTTTCCCCACCTTTTAAAAGCAAGTGTGCTACCTGCAAAACAGTGCATGAAAAAAGAAAAACCACACATAAGAATGATTTGTGCTCTGCAAGAGCAGGTGTATTTATTTTCTTCATCCAGAGGTTACTTATTAAAAAAAAGACGAAGAAAAGATAAGGAAAACAGCCCTAGTTTTGCAAGATAGGGGAGCGCATGGCTTAGAACAGCTGATAAGGATCTGAGTTACCGATTAACAAAGCTCTGCTTGTTTCTGCAACCGGGTAAGATGATTAATCTGAAATGGAGTCGAAAACATAGGCCTTTGCCAAAAAGGGTTCAGAAGTTTAAACTAAGACGTTAAGATTCTTAAATGCTTCAGAGGACGTGGCGTATCATGTGCTCCTGGTGGCACACTGCCCTCCATAGGCAGAAACGCTCTCCTGTCTCATAAATAACACTTGCGATTTCAAGGTGGTAAATAGAGGGAAGGCCTGGCATGCCTTTTTTGTTTTCCCACCATTGCTATAGGCGATATCTTTATAGGCCACTAATAAAATAAGAAAAAACATCACTGCAAGCTTTCGAGGGCAACACCCTCTTTTTCAAAGCATGTACCAAAAGTCCAAACATGGCAAAAGGTGTGGTTTGCATCATTCTTCGATGTAAAGTTCTTGGCAAGATGATTTTTGGCAGGCATAAGAACATAAGAAGAGCCATGATGGATTAGGACAAAGGCCCATCTAGTCCAGCTTCCTGTATCTCACAGTGGCCCCACCAAATGCGTCTGGGAGCGCATGAGACTAGATATCTGTCTCCTGATACCACTCCCCTGCATCTGGTCCTTGGAGTACCCCGATTTTAAGCCTGGAGATGATACATCTCCATCATGGTTTGTAACCTGTGATGGACCTTTCCTCCAGGAATCTGTCCAAACCCCTTTTGAAGGCATCCAGGCCATATGCCACCACCACCTCCAGTGGCAGGGAGTTCCACAGACTAACAATGCGCTGGGTGAAAAAATATTTTCTTTTGTCTGTTCTTACTCTCCCAGTCTTCTTAGACAAGGCAGGAGGCAGCAGGGCTGTTGTTAAAGCTGTTAGTGCCCTATAAAGCTATCAGCTTTAGCAGTGGTGGGGGAACCTTCAGCACTCCAGATGTTTGGGACCACAACTCCCAGCATTCCGAGTCTAGATGGCCAATGACAAAGAACTGTGGGAGCTGTGGCCCAAAATATTTCAAGGACCGAGGTTTTGACATCACTGACCTATAGCCTAGGTGCAAAAAAATGAACCCTTGCTTAGGAACTCACTTTTTTAAAAAAAGGACTTTAAAAAAAAGGATCCCCCCCCCAAAAAAAACAGTTAAGCATGGGATTTATTTCATTATTTAAGATAGACCATCACCATCACATTTCTCCAACATCTGTTTCCAACCTTTGGAAGAGGTTTCCATGGGTGAATTTTACAGCAGGCATGTCCAAACTTCGGCCCTCCTAATGTTTTGGGCCACAACTCCCAGAATTCCAAGCCTGTATTTCCAATGGCAAAGGGCTGTGGGAATTGTGGTCCAAAACATCTGGGGGGGGGGGTCAAAGTTTGGACATGCCTGTTCTACAGCACTACAGCACCACCACTCTAATGGCCAGAGATGGTGCTACAGTTCCTTAAACCAGGGGTGTCCTAACTTTTTTCCAAGGAGGGCCAGATTAGGTGAGGTGAAAATGTGTGGGGACCCACTATTCAGCCTGAAGAGGGTAGAAAGGGCATGGACCATGCACATCTGCAACAGCTGCAAATGCTCTAGTTTCACAGTGCTCAAGGGTCTGGCAGCTGTTGCATGGCCCGGGAATTAGCCCACACGGACCCAAGACACACCACTGCTTGCATTTGCTGCCCTCCCTCACAAGGAGGTGGGGAGGATGAAAGGAATAGAAATTTCTGGGGTCCGTTGCCGGCGTGCTAGAGCTTTACAGGATGCAATGAGCAGTCTGAGTCTTTGCAGACAGAAAAGAAGATTTATTGGTTGTCAACCAAGGGAGCCCCCACTCAATACAAGAATCGGGTGGGGAGTCCACCCCAGAAACGAAAGGTGAGATATCTTATAGATTTTTCCAGCACTCTTTTCCCTCCGCCCATCCGAATTTACGTCACATACATTTGTTACATGCATCAAACACTAATTGACATCTTTGGCCATTTATTTTGTATTTCTGACACCAATTAAATGTATTCCTGGGTTCTTAATTGCTGTGGTGTTTGAACTGACTTACACGGGCTGGGAGTGCCTGGGAGGATCAGCTCGTATGCCAAGAGCTCTCACAACAAAGATAAGGTTCTCTTGGCTGGCTCATATGCAATTAACTGTGTTCAAAGCTACAAAAATAATTAGATTGCTGGCTCAGCCAATTTCATAACGGAAGTCCTTTCCTCTTAGTGGCCGGAAACGTTTGACCAGAGTTTGTTTGCATGACAGGATATACATGTAAATACAATTGGAATGATTTCTACTTCTAAATATATAACTTGTGTGGCTTATATTGTGACATGCTGGGGGTTACTAAAATAACTATATATATATGCATGATCTATACCCTTTCACTCCCCCCTGACGTTTTTGGAAATTTACGCCAGTAAATTCTCCAGAGGTTGCCCCCCCCCGTGGCTCCCGTGATAGACTTGTAAGGGACAAATAAACATATCAAAGGTGTATGTACAAAAGCGTGAATATTGCTTGATCTTCCCTTCTTACCATTCCCTTGGGGAGGGGTTTTTCATCATGGCTCAGGGAGTGATTTTTCAGTGTTCCTGACGAGAGTGTAGGCAGTGCTGCCAGGAAAACTTTTCCAGCCCTCTTTTCTTGTCTCAAAGGGCTTATAGGCACAGTTCAAAAAAAATGAATAATCACAATATGATTTGTGGCGTCTCATGGTGGGGGACGCATTTGAATAGGTGAAGGACAAAGAAATACCCCTTAATTCACTAGGGCACTTTCTATAGTGAAATGTAAAGTTAACAGATAAAGTTTTGCAATGTCTGGGATTTAAAAAGACCCTCTGGCCAGACCCGCAGACTGCAAGGGATGGATGCATTCCACGGACCACAGCATTAAAATTTCCCCTGTTGGAGAAATGCAACATGGTCACAGCAGTATAAGGGAACCTCCCAGGGCATGTTGCTCACTGCTCAGAGATTCCAAATTCCCAACTTTTGAAGGGGCTGGCATAAGAATTTTAGATAATACTGTGATAGACTTGGATATCAAGATCCCCGTCCCAAAGTGATAACTAAACATGCTTTAAACAGCAGATTTGTTCAGTACCTTATTTCAGGACAATCATGAAACCCAAATGAATTCGCTTGAAGCAGCATTGCAAATGTGAGATATCTTGCTTGTGTGTTTGGTAGTCAGGCTGAAAACCCTGAATTCTAACAAAGCACCACGCTTTAGGTTCATTTTGCAAATCAAATACTTATAAGGAAAATATGCCCTCCTTGTCCCACCAATTCTCTTGTGTTTGCCCAAGTAAAAATGTGGGCAAGGCTACTTTGCCAGCTTTCTCCCTTTTTGCTGTCAAATGGCTTTAAACCTTGAGATATGATTTTTCATACTGTCATCTTTCATAAAGATACACAAACATTAGTACCTGATTTCATAAAACAAAAATCATGACGTGATTTTCAACCTTATTCAGGTGTGTGGTGTGCATTGAAACTCAAATTATAGCAGGCTGTGCAGAATTACCCAGTTGTTCATGCATACAGGATAGCCCAGATGATAGACATTAGTTTTTGAAAAACCAATCTTTAGCCATAAACCATAATCAATAGTTATAGTCCCATGGTAGAGTCACGGACGGGCTATTGAAATCAAGGCAGAGATGTCTCTGTAGCTGTCAGTTCACACACAAAATCAGCCCTGCAAATATGGGGCAAAAATTAGTTCATCATTGTCTTTGGTGAAGTAAATAATGTAGACAGCTATTCTAGAAAGCCATTGTTTTGTGGTATAAAGTCCCGGAACACCCATGGGTGCCAAAATTTCTCTTATTCAATGTAAATTGCATAGAAAGGCAAGTCATAGTCTCTGGCACTCAATATTTGTGAGTAAAAAAAAATTTTCAGTGGCAAAGCATGAGCATTATATGAATTATGAAAGGCACATTCAGAGAAGCACTTCAGCGAAAAGTTTTACAATGACTATCAATAATAGACAATAATATCATAAACAGTGATTAATAATTAACATCCCCTTTGCAAGGCTTCAAAGGCCGCAGGGCATTTTCCTGCCAGATCAAGCACAGGGTGATGTGAATATGTAAAATTGCTCTGGAGCCTACCGTGCGCAGGGAAAAAAATAAGCGCTCACTTGTCGGATGCTGGGAGGCTGGTGTGTGTGTGGCGACACAAGTTCACAAGTTCTTGGTGGTCCAGTGCACAGTGAAGGTCTGAAAGCAGTGATGGCTCCATCAGATTTAAACCCCACCAAGTTTCTGTCCCGGCGAAAAGGGGTGAAATTGCGGGCGTGAAGTCTGTTGGCCGCAATCCAAAACAAAAGTCAGTGGCCGCTAAGCTCCTTCCGTCTCCCCCCTCAGAGACAGACAGAGAAAAGAAAAAAAAAGAAAAGAAAGCAGGCAGACAGAATTTGGCCCCGCACCCTGAGGTGCAGGGGAGATCAGCAGACGGCAGTGGGGCTCTCCGAAGTGCGAAATGCAAGGCGCCCCCAGGAACAGGTGTGATGACCACAGGTTAGGTGCACTTCGGCATCCTCCGGCCAGGGTGAAGTCATCTAAGGCATGAGGCATTCCACTGCAGTGGGCAGGAGGCGTCACCGGTCAGGCCTCTCTCCCTGTCGGTCGTGGGGTGTGGTCCACGCTGGGTGAAGGGGCTGGCATCGCTGGGCACAGGGGTCCACATCGATCGAATTCGCGGAGCGAAGTCATCTCGAAGATGGCATCAAGGGCATCAAAGGCGGGGAGGGGCGGCTCCAGGAGGGATAGCGGCATAGAGGGCAGGAGAGTCCCCATCGCAGCCTCTACGAACGGCGGCGTCAGCTTTCCAAACCCGACCGACTCCATGCTCCAGAAATAAAGAACGGGTGGGCGTTTTTCCCAGAGCAAAAGCCCTTCCTCCAGTATGTATCTGGGTAAAAAAAAGAACAGACACACGACCACAAACAGACGAACACAGAGCACAAACACACAAAATGGCCCCTCAGCTGTCCTTGTGCTGCAAGGCAGGGTGGTACAGGCTATCTGACAGTCTTGAAAAGAAAAAAAAATGTCGTAAAAGGCAGAATGGGGCTTTCCTCTTCGTAAAACCAGTACGTGAAGTAGGGGGGCCAAAGTCTATGATGAGGACACGTCTTCACATCAGTAGTTATGCACAAGTTCAGCTGGCCCCAATGAGTGCTTGCAAGGTGTAGGTGCTCAGGTGTCCCCAATCAACCACAGATCCCATCCCCAAGTCAAATTGCTCTCCTACACGGAAACAACAAAAAAAGGTGTAGCTGGCAGAATATCCATGAGATGCAAAGTAGGCTCTTAGCATGAACCAATTTGTTCCGGAGGGGAGTTTGGACTGGTAAGCGGAATGATAAAGTCACGGCCGGCCGCACTTCAAAATAAAAGTCAGTGGCTGTTTTAAACCCACTCTCTCCCCCCATAAACAAACAGAGAAAAAAAAGAAAAAAAGAAAAAGAGGCAGGCTGCTTCGGGACCTTCCGAAGTGTCAAACGCACGCTGTCATCTGGGGAAGGATGCCTCAGGACGGAAAGTGTTTCCTCCAGCGTCTTCCCGAGTGGAAAGAGACAGACAGACAGAAACAGACGAACAAACAAACACACACAAAAATGGCCAAGCAATCTGCAGATCATGGCCTTGTTCTCCAGGTGTGATAGTGCTACATGCAGTACACTGTGTGCAGATTTCGATGGCACAGTATAGCGCAGTCTATCTGAGAGTCTCGAGAAGGGGGGAAAAATGTCGCAAAAAGCAAATGTCCTGCAGAATGGGGCATACCTCTTTGTGAAACAAGCATATGAATGGGGGGGTGGCCAAATGTTCGGAAAAATCGTTTGGCCATAGTACACAGCTGCACTTCAGTAGTTGTTCACAAGTTCAGGTCGGCCATGGTCACGCTACTAGGCTCCCTGTGAAATTTGTAACAAATTAATAATGTGCACTACAGAACCATTCTGTCATGTGCACAGAAAAAAAGGAAAAGAAAAAATTGTTAAGTCCATTTTGTTTTTTATTTTTGTTTTTTTTTAAAAAAATCTCATTGTCCTCAGGGGAGCTCTTGAGACCAGGCGTGGGTTAAAAGTTGCAACAACATGCTATGCACATCTTAATGGCTAGGCGAGCCTTTTACCGCCTAGGGCAAAAAGAGAATTCTTTTATTCTCCTGTGTTGACTTAGTTATAAAGAGTCATTGAAGTCGCAAGTCAATTCACTATCCCAGTAGCTTTTGAACTTATCTTCGAAAAGCCTAATTAAGAAAAGTGTGCACTGTGTAGAACAAGGAAGGCTCGTCTTAAGTTCTGGTGTTTAAGCCTGCTTGAAATGTAACGCTTTGGGATTGACTTGTACGTTACTTCAGGCTTGGGAGAGAAAAAAAAAAAGGAAAACTAGGCTGTTTTTCAGCATACCTCAAATTCCTCTGGGAAGGGGAAGGGAGTTGGTATTCTAGCTTGCCCTGCAAAGGGGGGCGAGAGCAGAAAAAGAAAGGAGGGGCCGTGGACCTTTTGAATTCCCCCGCAGGCTGCATTATACAGCCTGAGGCAAGCAGACAATATCCTTTAATTACTCTGTAATGAATTAGGTGTAAAATGCACTAAAACAATGGGGCAATCTACCATTCCTGTGGCTTTCGATCTTGTTGTCTGCTTAAGCCTAATTTGAGAAGTGTGGCTTTTGTAATGAATAAGCCAAGCCACTTAAAGAACAGGATGTTAAACCCTTTGTGATTGCAACGCTTTAAAAAAATATTTGCAAGGCAGCAGGTTACGAAAAGAAGTGAGGAGTGGGGCGTCTCACCCTCCCGCTGACAACGAAAGAGGCTGCCAGTAAAAGTTATTGCATTGCTTGTCCACCCCAAGTCGGGGGGGGGGGAATCTTAGGTGGACGTGTAAAATTTCTCTCTCTTCCTTCACCCTCATATCCATGGGGGGGCAAATAATGCCTAGATGTTACTCAAGTCCTTGTGAAGAACATGAAATCACAGTTAAAAAAAAATCCTGCTTATTCCAAGACACCAGTTTGTTCCAGGGGGGAGAGGGAGACTAAGATCTTCTCCCCACTTTTCCTCTGTCTTTAAAAAAAAAGGTAGACTTGCGCAGTTTTGGCGCTTTTTTAAAACAGTTCAAATGTGGATATCTGTTGGCAGGGAAACGACATTTGTCGTTTGTTCCTGAGAATCTCCCTGTGTTTGAAATTAAATTGCCTTGTTTGTTCTCAAATGTTCTTAACTACTTCTCTACCTATCTCCTCATGTTGTGCATAGCAAACATTAGTTCTGTTTAAGGCTTCTATATCCAAGGAGTTGGGCATTGGCATAATGGGGTGGAAGTACCTCCTGAATGCTTGGATAAGGCAATTCAGGGGTACACACCTCCCGCCTAGCACTTCCTGTTCCCTCCGTTTTCCTTCCTCTCCTCCAGTTTTTTCGATATCATACCTATCCATTCCCATCTCTGTCTTGCTGCTCCCTTCTGCGACACTTCCTCTTCCCATCTGTCTCTTTCTACACTTCTTCAGTCCACTATCCTGCCTTCCTCCCATCATCTTTCGGGTTTATAAAACCAGTTTAAAAGTAAGGGGTGGACGTTTTCACCCTATAAGTCCTACCCAGTCCCGCTAAAATGCATTACTCAGATACCTTATGATGTTTTCCCTGTAAAATGTCCCTTCAGCTGGTAAATTTTGTTGTGTGACCAGCCAGTCACAAAATACGTAGGATGTTGTTTATCCCTGAGTACTCAAAAGTACCCTTCTCACTGCCCATTCTTCCCCTGGTGTTATCAAAATTGCTGGCGGGGTCTTCTAGTTGGCAGAGTATTTAGTCTCTATATTAATTAACTAAGCACGTCCTTGTAAATCCACACACCTCTTGCTAGCAGGTCATAATTGGTCTGCCCTCCTTGAGGGCTAGAATCTTAATTTGAGATGGTAAAGTCCTGCCTTGTCCTAGTTAGAGGGGTTCTTCTTAAAGCTTACTTTCGTTCCATTTAATACTAAAATCATTACTTCTGGTGGCAGAATTCCAATGTTACCACAGCGCACATCAAAAAAAGGGGTGCATAAGTTGCTTTAATTTATCCCCATTAGATTGTTTTAAAGGTCTAACTGTGTGCCTATAGATTCTCTCACAACACCAAACGGAATCGCACTTAATTAATCACACCATGCACACAACACGTGATACTGACGCGGCCTAAGTAGGTCGCCCTGGCTTAGAAATCGCGCGTCCACACTCAGGTCGCCAAGGGGTATGTCATAGTGATCACCCCGGCTCAGGCATACACATCAACCACTGATTCCGTTTGATTCACACAAATCATCCAGAATATTTTTCCCCCAAATAACCTGCCTATGTCCTCTGCCTAGGGAGAAATCTTATTAACTATCTAAATTCAAACGGACGTAGTGTTGCTCCGTTGGTGATGGTGGGGCAAAGATTGCCAGTCTTTGCCGCCCTTTTAGACACAGAGAATGGCCATTTCCCTGCTGTTACGTAGGGTATAGAGGCACAGCCCCTTACCTTGAAAAACACACATACATGAAGCTTCTTTTACACAAAATTCAAAAGTGGAATCATCATCCCACATACCCATACATTAATATATCTTTCCCCAGGACGGCGGAGCAACACTCCCCTCCTGTTTAAAATACTGGGGGCGAACCCTAGGGTTACTGGCTCCTTGCAAAAGAACCGGTCCACCCTTAGAAGATTTCGGGGTTCCTTAACCCCTAATTTCTTCTGGTTCTCGGGATGCTAGGGACGCATTCGTCCCTTCTCGTCTCCATACCCCCGGGGCCGACAATAAGAATCCGCAATCTTCTCCACTCCACAGAGCTGTTAGATTCGAACTCACGCCACCCCACAACCGGTTTTATCTTACCAGATTTCTTCTGCGCAGTCTTTCTCAGTTCTTCCCCCACTTCGGCCGGCTCCGGTTTTGTCTCAAGTACGGTATCTAATTCAGTGCTAACAGAGCGATCCTCCTCACAAGTTGGAGGGTCCGGACTAGGATCAGTCAGTAATCAGCACGAACTTCTTACCGTGACTTGAGTCAGACTCTGCAAGCCTCCTAGCAGCGGCAACTCCCCGGCATCTCCACCAAATGAAAGGAATAGAAATTTCTGGGGTCCATTGCCGGCGTGCTAGAGCTTTACAGGATGCAATGAGCAGTCTGAGTCTTTGCAGACAGAAAAGAAGATTTATTGGTTGTCAACCAAGGGAGCCCCCACTCAATACAAGAATCGGGTAGGGAGTCCACCCCAGAAACGAAAGGTGAGATATCTTATAGATTTTTCCAGCACTCTTTTCCCTCCGCCCATCCGAATTTACGTCACATACATTTGTTACATGCATCAAACACTAATTGACATCTTTGGCCATTTATTTTGTATTTCTGACACCAATTAAATGTATTCCTGGGTTCTTAATTGCTGTGGTGTTTGAACTGACTTACACGGGCTGGGAGTGCCTGGGAGGATCAGCTCGTATGCCAAGAGCTCTCACAACAAAGATAAGGTTCTCTTGGCTGGCTCATATGCAATTAACTGTGTTCAAAGCTACAAAAATAATTAGATTGCTGGCTCAGCCAATTTCATAACGGAAGTCCTTTCCTCTTAGTGGCCGGAAACGTTTGACCAGAGTTTGTTTGCATGACAGGATATACATGTAAATACAATTGGAATGATTTCTACTTCTAAATATATAACTTGTGTGGCTTATATTGTGATATGCTGGGGGTTACTAAAATAGCTATATATATATGCATGATCTATACCCTTTCAAGGACACTTCAGCAATGGAGCCAGGGGCAGGTAGACAGGGCGGGTGGCCGAGGGGATGGACGAGGGCAGGGAGGGCAGGCAAACCATAAAACTGCAAGCTGACATATCCAGCTGACATGGGGAGGGGCTAGCCGGCAGGAATGAGTGACAGGCTGAGCTGGCAGGGAGAAGAGGCTGAGGGCCACTCGAAATTTTTAAATGGGCTGCATTTGGCCCCTGGGCCTAACTTTGGACATGCCTGCCTTAAACCAGCCATCTCAGGAATTTCAGGAATGGATGTATTTGGTCTACTTATATCCTGCCCTGCACCCACTTCTACAGTCATACATTTGTTGCCTCAGTTTTACAGATTGCAGTAGGTGATGGTCCACCGTGCCCTGACTCTGTTCTGCTCTTGGTTTCATTTCTAGATCCTCTAGTTTTCAAGTGGCCTGTTGCTTTTGTACACCTGGAATTTATTCGGGTGTTTTAAGGATGCTTTGGCTTTGGTCCTCTCTTGAAAGACTTAAGTCAGTGTTGGCCAAACTGGCCCTCCACATGTTTTGGACCACATCTCCCAGAATTCCAAGCCTGTACTGCCAATAACAAAGGTCTCTGTGGGAGTTGTGGTTCAAAACATCTGGAGGGTCAAAGTTTGGCTACCACTGACTTAAGTAAATGCACAGGTATGAGTACGTGGTCCATAGGCTGGCCAAAGTCTCAGTGTCTTCTAGCTTGTGAGTCTGACCACCTGGGCTCTGGACCTTTCAGCCCTGCAGACCATGCCATCCACTGGAAAAACCATGAACGGAAGGATGGGGACAAGATGCCTCCTTGGAAATTGGAAGGCAATGAAATGCTTTCCCTCCAGAGACATGATTTTGTAATCAAGCAAAAGACATGCGCCCAATGACCAATCATAAGACCAAAACAAAAACAAACACACATACCACAAAACAAACAAGCACAGAGGCACAGACAGAGACACAGACAAAGACACACACACACACAGAGAGAGAGACACACAGAGAGAGACACACACACAGACAGACAGACAGACACACACACACGTGTGTGTCAATTTGCTACTTGCAGGGCTGAAAAATATCGCCCGAGATATAAAGAAATGTCTTTAACCTCTCCAGGGAGCTCCATTTGGGATGACATGCTAAGTCAATCCTCTCTTTTGACCCTAGGTTTCCTCCTGCATCTGTAGGATATGACAACTCTAATATCCTCTGATATCACCTGGCATCACTGTGGGCGGCATCAAGGGGAAAACAGGAAAAAAGGAAGGAGAGAGCAAATTCCATATCCTGGAATCCATCCTGTTGTTACCAGGTGTGCTGGAAGGATTTTGCTGGTTCTTGTGTGCTCATTAGATGATCCAGAAGCATCACACCAGTGCAAGAGTAAATGTCCCGCTGGCTGGGAATCCTGGAACTTCCCCAAACTCAGACAAGGAAGCCTCTGCTCACCACTGCACTCAATGTCAAGCGCCTGTCTACGAAACCACTTCGAATTCTTCCTTCAGTCTGGTGCAAGGAGTTAGGTTTGACCTCTTTCCCATCACCCAGAATGGCCAAATTTGGAAAACCAGGATGTAATCCTTGTAGACTGTGTTTATTTTGTACTGGTTCAAAGAGAACTACTCACTCTTTTCATATTGTTGGACTACAGAACCCATATTTCCACAATATTCTGCATTCCACCCAAGGCTGCTTAGGGTTTAGGGATGTGCTGTTTTGGGTGGGCTTTATAAACATTTCAGGGGGCATGATGGCTTGGCGTGCTAGAGTACTGAAACTGAAACTGTCAGCTGCAAAGTCAGCAGCTAGGCAGTTAGAATCTCGGGTGCCACGCAGCGGAGCGAGCTCCCGCTGATCAACCCAGCTCCTGCCAACCTAGCAGTTTGGAAGCATGTAAGTGCAAGCAGATAAATAGGTACCACCATAAAAAGTGGGAAGGTAAAGCAAAGCAAAATGTTCTGTTTATATACTGCCCCATACCACTTCAAGTAGTCTCTGGATGGTTTACATTTTTTTTAAATTATAGTATGCAAGCTACACACTCCCCCGACCCCCAGCAAGCTGGGTACTCATTTTACTGACCTCGGAAGGAGGGAAGGCTGAGTCAACCATGAGCCGGCTACCTGGGATTGAACCCCAGGTTGTGAGCACAGTTTTACCTGCAGAACAGGCATTTAACCACTGCGCCATGGGAAAAACAGTGTTCCGTGCACAGAAATGCATTCAGCC
The DNA here is from genome assembly GCA_037367245.1 of Phrynocephalus guinanensis. Taxonomy (NCBI): domain Eukaryota; kingdom Metazoa; phylum Chordata; class Lepidosauria; order Squamata; family Agamidae; genus Phrynocephalus; species Phrynocephalus guinanensis. The sequence goes on along the minus strand of CM074739.1, from coordinate 12,037,495 downwards.
ATGCCAGCCACATGGCCACAGATTTGCACAACACTGGCTCTTGGGCTTAGAAACGGAGATGAGCGCCACCCCTAGAGTCGGACACGACGAGCACGCATGTGCGGGGGGCGGGGGAACCTTTATCTTTTATATACATTTCAATAAACTTAAAATAAAAAAAAACAGAGGTTGCTTAATCAAAAAAGGAGTGGGTCCCCCATTGTTCCCAAGAACTGAAGACACGTTTATGCGGAGGGGTAGGAAAGAATGTGTGTCCCACATAGTTTGTTCCTCCCCCTTCTTTAAATCCATTGTTTAAATCTGTTGGTTCCCTCAGCCTAATGGTAGGACCAGCCTTCGCTATTATACTTGGGCAACCACAACCTTCATGCAGAATTGCTGGGCCAGCAGCAGCCCATTGGCAGAGACCTCAGGGCCAACACTGGGAACAAAAAGATGTGGTCTTTTATTACTACGAGCAGGGGTAACCCCTTTGAAATATTAGTTGAGCCCAAATGAGTGGGATTAAGAAGGAGCAGGGTGGTGAGTAAGAGCATAAAATTAAAGGCTAAAACATTTGGGGCTCTTGAGCCTGGAAAAAAGGCGCCTGAGGGGGGATATGATTGAGACATGCAAAATAATGCAGGGCATGAATAAAGTGGATAGAGGGACGCTCTTCTCCCTCTCACAAAATACCCGAACTAGGGGACATCCACTCAAACTGAGGGTTGGGAGATTGAGGACAAAAGAAAATATTTTTTTTACCCAACGTGGTGTTAGTCTGTGGAACTCCCTGCCAAGGGATGTGGGGATGGCATCTGGCCTTGTTGCCTTCAAAAGGGGATTGGACAGATTCCTGGAGGAAAAGTCCATTGTAGATTACAAACCATGATGGAGATGTGTAATCTCCAGGATTAAAACCGGGGTACTTCAAGGGCCAGATGCAGGGGATTGGTATCAGCAGACAGATATCTAGTCTCTTGTGCTCCCAGGTCCAGGTGCATTTGGTGGGGCCAGTGTGAGATACAGGAAGCTGGACTAGATGGGCCTTTGGCCTCATCCAGCATGGCTCTTCTTATGTTCTTTGAAAGAGCAAGAGAGCTGAAACGGCCAGAGCTACTCGTGCCACTTAAGACTGCCAAGGCCCTTGCCAACGTAGTTGAGGTGCAATTTCTATACAGTGCGCTTGAGTTGGGATGGTGAAGCCACATAGCAGATGTATGTCTATGCTTTTGTATGGATATTTTTCTCTAGGGTTCTGAAGATTCTGCATGTGAAATTGATTCTTCTGTGCTATGGCTACTGAGACCAAATGAATAAGATATGTTGGGTTTTTGATAGCATTTGAATTCTGAAGAACACTGGAAATATTGCAGTTCTGCTAGTAACTTCTTTTTGTTCCTGTTGCTTAGGATTTGGGTATACACAACTGCAACATTCCTGTTGTTATAACTGCTTGTGTTGTCTCTTGTATATCTGTGAATAAGAAGAGACTCAGTGTGTAAAAATTGTGTTTGCAAGCATCATCAATAGATACTAAGTAAACAAACAGCCCCACAGGCCTTAGAAGTGTTAAAAATGCAGCTTTCAATAGCAAGATTGGATTCACCAAGTACAATGGTACCTTGTATAACGGAATTAATTGGTTCCAAATGAAATTATGTTAAGCAAAATTTCCTTTATACAAATTCCCATAGGAATGCATTGAAAATGGAGTAATCCCATTTTTATGTTGTACGGATTTTCCCCATAGGCAATTATGTTAAGCAAATTTCCCCTATCTCCGGAATTTTTTATGTTGTACAGATTTTATGTTATACAAGCTGTATGTTATACAAGGGTCCACTGTAACTCTAGAAAGTATGTGGGAGGATTTCTGATTCCCATATAGGTGTGTTTTCATGAGATCAATAAAATACACATTGTGGAGCCCAGCGAAAGAATCTCCGAACCTGACTTTCTGCCTCAAACCATGAGATCTAGAGAAGGGAATCCAGAACTGGTCACTTAAGATCCAAGACCTGGCAAATGCAACCCCTCCCTTGTCCAAAAAATGCAGCTTTAGTGGGGAAAATCAAGTTTGAGTCCAAGTAGAATGGAGCACTCTTCCAGGTCCATGTGCAATAGCCAATCAAGACACAGAATCGTATTGCCATCTAGTGGAATAAGACAGATAGCTTCCTAGCCTTTCAATCTAGGGGCACTGTGGGGTGGCTGATCGGAAGGTGCCTCATAATGGCGAATACCTTTTTTTTTAAAAAAAGGTAATCCATTTTAAAGGGGACTGAGAAATGTAAGTTTTCTCCACGTCGTGTCTCCCCTGAGCCACATCAGCTCAGTGCATGTTCTTCTGAGTTCTGCATCTTCCCAGGTGAAACTGGGGAACCTCTTCCAATAGTAGGGACAGGGAAAAACAAAACAAAAGCAAAAAATTAAGGAAGACAAAGACGTTTCGGCCCCTTCAGAACCAAGTGCTGCCATCTAATGTGAGCCTTTGTGGAAGAAGTCCACTTTTTCCAGATGTAGGGGCGAGAATACAGAGGCATGGCGGCCCAATATTAACACATGGCTCTAAAATCAAGAGACTGTGTTTGGTTAGTTAGATGAGCTGCAAATTGTGTGAATCACTGTAGGATCTCTTAGTTGCACGGAGACCATTACTTCCAGACCGGTGCAAGGATTTGGAATACTTGACAAGGATTTTGGAGTCCAAATCCTCATTTGGCTATGAAAGCCACTGTATGCCTTGTGCCAGTTAATACTCAGCCTGATTTACCTGTACTTCACAGGCCTGTGGAAAAAGCCAGGTTTGTTTTCCATGGCTTCATGGAACAGGTTTGTTTTCCATGGCTTCAGAGACTAGGACTCGTGGCAATGGTTTCAAACTACAGGAAAAGAGATTCCATTTGAACATTCAGAAGAACTTCATGACAGAGCTGTTTGGCAGTGGAATATGCCAGCGTTTTTCAACCACTGTTCCGCGGCACACTAGTGTGCCGCGAGATGTTGCCTGGTGTGCCGTGGGAAAAATTGAAAAATTCTAAAGAAATTCAACCCAGGGCTGGCGGGCGGCCCACAGCTGGGAGGCGCTATAAATAGCATCCAAGGGCCAGCTTGGCTCCTCCCCCCCAAGGCCCGCAGCGCTGGCGTCACTTCCTCCCCGGCCGGACCTGGCCCCGCTCATTCTCTTAGTGTTTGCCCTGTGCCTGCCGCCGCCACCGCGACTCGCTTGCTTCCCTCTCCCCCCTCCTTTTTTTACCCTGGACCACCACCACCCCTTTCCTGGGAGCTACCAATGGACTGAGCCGCCTGACAGCCCGCCCGCTAACACGAGCCGGCCCGGGATCCCCAGCCCAGAACAAACCACCAGGTGAGGGGAAGGGGAGGAGGGGCGCCCGGCTGCCCCACGAGCAGGGCTACGAGGAGGAGGGGAGGGAGGAGGCCTCCGCCGGGCCTGGGCTGAGGAGGCGGGCAGGCGGGGGGGCTACTGGCACAGCTGGACGGCCGGCCGGCCGGCCTTTAGGGTCCGGGAGGGGAAGAGCCATCTCTGAGGGGCCCTGTGATGGGTTCCTTGAAGTCGTGCCCCTTTCTTTCTGTCTTGGGTCGCCCTCTTCTCTCTCTCTGTCTTTTCTTTCTTTTTTTCCCCACCTCTCTCTTTCCATTCGTACCCTTTCCCCTCTTCATAGAAACGTGCTCATTTCTAGCCTGCATATGTGTATGTCTAGCAGCCTGCCTACTGTAATTAAAAATGTAAACCGCCCAGAGACTCCTTGAAGTGGTTTCTGCCTTCTTTCCTTCCTGCCTTCCTTCATCCTCCTCCCCTCCTGTCGCTGGACTTGCTGAAGGCATCTGCCTTGGCCACAGTGTGGAGAGCAAGATGGGCTTTTGGGTCTTATTTGTGTTCCTGGAGAGTCAGTGCCCCTTCTCAGGTCTCCACTGGACACAGAAGTCCATGCAGGGCAAAATGTCTTTAAATTAAAAAAACAACACAGGTAAGTGGGAACTGGGTGCTAGAGAGCGGGCTGCCTTAATCTGTGGCCCCTCTGTCCTGCTTCTCCCTACACCAGCAATGGCGAACCTTTTAGAGTCTGATATAGGCACAGAGTTAAATTTTTTAACATTTTCTAATGGTGGTGTGCCTCGTGATTTTTTTCATGAAACAAGTGTGCCTTTGCCCAAAAAAGGTTGAAAAACACTGGAATATGCTGCCACGGAGGGTGGTGGAGTCTCCTTCCATGGAGGTTTTTAAGCAGAGGTTGGATGGCCATCTGTCAGAAATACTGTGATGGGGTTCCTGCATGTCAGGGGGTTGGACTGGATGGCCCTTGAGGTCTCTTCCAACTCTATGATTCTATGGAATGGGCACTAGATTCATGCTTAGTAGACAGGCAGAGTTGGGCAATCTCTATCCAGCATAGCAACCCGTTTTCACAAGCAGTGCCTAAGGGGTTATTGCTAGTTGGGATGTGCCGTTCTGTCTTTTAGCATTCTAAAGCAAATTGGTCTGCTTATACACCGCCCCACACCACTTCAAGTACTCTCTGGGTGGTTTACAGTTTTTTAATTACAGTAATGCAGGCTATACATTGCCCCCACCCCCTGCAAGGTGGGAACTCATTTTACCGACCTCGGAAGGATAGAAGGCTGAGTCAACCATGAGCCAGCTACCTGGGATTGAACCCCAGGCTGTGAGCACAGTCTTACCTACAGTACAGGCCTTTCACCGCTGCACCACGAGGCCCTCCGAGTTACTCATTCAGGGAGTTCTACCTGGTAGACCCACACCTGCTGAGTCGTAAATTTGGCTCATCCAAGGAAATGTCTCCCTCAAGGATTCCATGGCCCAGCTCCAGGTTCTCATGAAAAAAGGAAGCTCTCCCTGTCTTTAAGATAGCACAATTTTTAACAGCAACCTAGGCTGGAACTCAGCCGTCGAATCTTTGAGCTAGGCCTTTCTCCAGGTGAGAATAATGTAGGTGCTGGCCATTCCGTTGGAACAGAGAATTCTGGGAATTTGAGTAAAAAAAAATCCAGGTGGCACATTCCCTAATTGCTACCCCTAATGTTGTAAACTGCCCTGAGTAGCTTTTTGGATAAATGGCACATTATAAAAATTCTAATAAATAAATAAAATGAATAAAAACCTTAAGATGCTTTTTCCTCTGGTATGCAAGGTCTAAAGCAAAGGCGGACAATCTCAAGATATTAAGGATCTTCTTACATTCTTTCATAATGGGGGGGCATGCCCATGAATTCCACAAGCAAGGTCTCACTACTCCAGAGCCCTGTGGCACCGTGGTTAAAAATGCTGTACCAGAGCTATAACTGTACTCACAACCTGCGGTTCAATCCCAGATAGCAGGCTCATGGTTGACTCAGCCTTACATCCTTCTGAGGTCAGTAAAATCAGTGTAGCCTGCGTAATTACTTGCAAACCATCCAGAGAGTGCCTTAAGCATGATGGGGTAGTATATAAGCAGCACACTTTCCTTTGCTTTTGTAAGGTAAAAGGTAAAGGTTCCCCCCCACAGGTGTGGCAGTCGTGTCTGACTCTAGGGGCAGTGCTCATCTCCGTATTCAAGCCGAAGAGCCAGTCTTGTGCAAGTCCATGGCCATGCGGCCAGCATGGCTGCAAGGAAACACTGTTTTTACCTTCCCACTTTTTATGGTGGTCTCTATTTATCTACTTGCATTTTGCACGCTTTCAAACTGCTAGGTTGGCAGGGTTAGGGTTATCAGCGGGAGCTCACTCTGCTGCGTGACACCTGGGATTTGAACTGCCGAGCTGCCGACTTTGCAGGCGACAGTTTTTGGAAGCCTTAGACCACTGAGCCACCACGTACTCATGCAATAAAAAGACCAAAAGCTTATTATTGTAATACAAAATTTTTATTTTAAAATCATTTGTATCATAATTGAAAACATGAGCAATAAATAATATGCCGTTGAAAAAGAAGTGTTCCTTCATTTGGAAAGAGTGATCATAAAAACAGTTGTATAAGATTTATTTTTTAAAAAGAAGAAAATTTATTTCTAGAGACGAATGATCCACAAATTTGGCTTTATTCAACATCAGATTTTGGAATAATTTACTTTTTGGGCTACAATTTCCAGAATACCTCAGCTGGGCTGGAGGATGTTGGGAACTGTACAGTATTCCCAAAAAGGACAATTTCCAAGGTCTGCTGAAAACACCCACACTCACACCCACATCCACAGGCACCCACAAATAAATAAGTGATAGAGCATTTGCATGAGAAAGTAAAACAGGTCAAGTCAAGAGTATGAAGCTTAATTTTATATTTCCATTTAATTAAAATAACGAACAAAGCAAAGTAGCATGGGTCTCAGAAGGAAACTAGAAATTTGCATAACGTTGAGTGAGAACATCAGTCTGTCTAACTCAGTAATTGGAAATGATCGGAGACTTCAGCAGGGGCTGTATCTCATGGTTTTGAAATGCATGGGACAAAAATTTAGCAACAATAACAATAATAATGATGATGATGATGATGATGCAGAAAGAGCGTGCATTTGCTCATTTATATTTCCTGCTAGAAGGGTGTGAACCGGCTTCGGCTGATCACACACACACATTGCCTCCTGTCACTCCTCCCGAGACAGACGGAAGCAAAAAGGGAGGGAGCCAACCTGTGTGTCATCTCTTGAGTCAACATGTGTACAGACGCTAGTTCCCCTCTCCCTTTCTCTGTCCTCTCCCAACATATTCTAGTCTTACAAGACCGCAATGTATGCAATAGGAGGGTGAAGTTCAAGGCACCAAAACTGCTGGCAGTGACTGGTAGAATCCTAGACTGAACCAAGAGTGCTTGGAATCCAACACTTGCCTTTCAGGATGCTGAGCTAGGACGCCCTGTATCAGAAGACAGGTATCTAATTGCCCTACAGGCATCTGGTGGGGCCACTGTGAGAGCCAGGAAGCTGTACTAGAGGGCCCTTGGCCTGATCCAGCAGGACTCTTCTTCAAAGAAGCTGCCAAGAACAGTGCCAGCCTAAACATCTGTCTCTTGTTCTTGGTGGTGGTGGTGATTGGGGGGGGGCTGGCTTTGGGTTGCCCGGATTAGAACTCTCTTCCGTTATAACATCTCATGGTTTGCGACCTGTGATGGACTTTTCCTCCAGGAATCTGTCCAATCCCCTTTTGAAGGCATCCAGGCCAGATGCCATCACCCCATCCTGTGGCAGGGAGTTCCACATACTAACAACATGCTGAGTAAAAAAAAAAATATTCTTTTGTCTGTTCTCACTCTCCCAGCCCTTAATTTGAGTGGATGTCCCCTAGTTCTGGTATTTTGTGAGAGGGAGAAGAGTGTCCCTCTATCCACTTTACTCATGCCCTGCATTAATTTGTACATCTCAATCATATTCGCCCCTCAGGTACTTTTTTTTTCCAGACTAAAGAGCCCCAAATGTTTTAGCCTTTCCTCATAAGGGAGGTGCCCCAGTCCAGTAATCATTTTAGTCGCTCTCTTCTGCACATTTTCCAGTTCCACTATGTGCCCTGAGCAGCATCTTTGGATCTCATGACTTACTAAAACCTTCAATACTAGCTGTGCTTGTCAGGATTTCTGGAGCCCATAGTCCAAGAACACCTGGACACCCAAGGGTGGGAAGCAGTGATCTAGAGCCTCTGAGTATGCTAAATGCAGACAACTGCAAACAGCATTCCTGGGAATACAGGCTATAAAGCAGTGCTTCGCAGCCTTACGTCCCAAGTTGTTCTTGGACTACAACTCCCAGAAGCCTTCACCATTAGTTGTGCTGGCCAGAATTTCTGGGAGTTGTAGTCTGAGAACATCTGGTTTCAGAGTTAAAAATGCTGGCTTGTTCTTATACTTTTAATGGGGAGCCTGATCTGCCAGAATTAAAAGGCTAATCCCCGGATCATGTTTATAGTTGAAAAATAAGTCTTCATTTTCTAAATTCTCACCAGTGACACTAAGAAAAGTTGACGGTCTCCTCTTCACTAAGCAAGATTTGGTTTGTTTTTCACATGTTGGGATGTAGGAGGGGAGAATGGGATTTTGCGCTAATTTATTTTGTACAAAAATGCAAGCTTTTCTGTGTAAATTTTGTTTTGTTTTGCTAATGGGGGAAAACACTAATCTTTTTCTTCTCCTGAAGGAAAGAAAAATGTGACCTCTGCTGTCTTTTTTTGGGGGGGGGGGGGAGAGGATGTATTTCAAACAATTTTGAAACTCAAACTTTTCAGGGATGAGAGTGAATAGTTGTGAATATTTGTTGCCCCTTTATTTGACAGGAATAGTGGTTATTAAAGGCACAAGTCTGGAGGCGAGCAAAAAAAGCTGGCACAGAACCTAAAAGATGCCAGACAGTACTGTTGCTGAAACAACATTAAAAGCTGCAAGACAGCTTGTATGATGCCATAAAATATTTGAAGACTTAACTTACTGGCAGCCTAGCCAGTGTCAGCCTCTATGCTGCTGCCTTTTATAGGTAGAGTAGGATGCCCATATCCGAAGGATCACTAACCACTGATTAATGGGCTGAAAATATTAAAAAATGTTTTTTTTAAATCATTTATAATGATGAAGTTACCAGAACTGGACAGTAGAGGACGCCATAGACCATTCTGTTGTACCATTTGCTTTCTAAACAGTGTTTGTTATCATCCACATTTCTCAGCATCCACGGGAGGGGGGGCTTGAATTGATCCTCCAAAGATACGGAGGTCCTACTGTATATGCCAACTTGCTCCTTTTATTTGCTGGGGGTGGGGTGGGTGGGTGGGAAGCAACTGGAGGGGGCTGATGGAGAACATACTTCTAATTTGCACTGCAGCCCAATTTAGAATCTGACTGGGGGTGGGTGGGTGGAATCAAGTTTCAGCAGCCCAGTCTGAACAACACTTTTATCATACTGGGCTGGATCCTGTTCCTAAGCATAGTAAAGCACCCTAGAGAAGGCAGAAGGAATCAATGGGGATAGAGTAAGTCAACTCCTCTGTCAGCTCCATTTAGAAGCCCATTTGAATAAATGGTGGTTTGATGAGTCAACCACAGAGTCAAATCGCCATGGATTCACTGCCTCTTCTAGTGCAATTTATAATGCCAAACAACAGGAATTTGGGCTGCACAAAGAGACATTACTGAAAGAAATCTCTTAGAAGAGGTTTTTCTGGTAGATTTCCAGAAAGTTTTCTTTCTCATCATATCACCACCACCACCACCATCATCATATATTTGTATACTACATTATTGTGTATTTTTTCAAAATGTGACTTCCTCATCTAAATTCCAGGAAGAAAGTTTCTGATGATACACTCCAGTCTCTTGTAGTTCCTTCAACCCTCAGGATAGGCTGCTCATCAGAAGGTTTTACATGAGATAACATGAAAGTGGTTCTGTTTGTGCAACGGTCTTTCCAACATTGCCATGATTAATTCCTCTGGGTTGGCTTTCCCAACCACCATTTCTTCTTGTTGGCCTGCTACAACATTTCCCCAGGTGTTCTGGTCTTCTCTGAGGGACCTTTTGGGTAGTCAAGATCTTCTTTTGAAGCGACAGCTCCTGGAAGACTGTTCATCATTTCATGCCATTTAGATGGGGACTGACAGTATTCTCCCGGGAGTCACCCCCCCCCATTTCCTTCTATTTTAATATATTTTCCATTTGAAACTGTTGATCACAGATGTAAAAATTAAAAAAAGCCCAAATCCCAACTTTATAAAATGTTTGCCTCTCTTTAAAAAAGCAAAGGGGAAAAAAAGGACACTGACATACCAGTTCAGTTTTTTGAGAACATTTCAAGGAGACAGAAAAACGGTATCAATACAGCATGATGTGATGAGCAGAATTGAACTTTGGTCAGTTACTTTCTTCCTATAAAAAGCAGTTGAAGTGGGGGATTCAGTTTTTGAGGGAGCTGGGCTGATAAATCACCCTCTCCTTTCAAGGTCCAGATATTTTATAAAGGCACGTGTCAGTGACAGGTGTGTGTCGCGAGAGAAATATAAAAATAGCTCAGTCAAATCTTCTGCATTATAAGATAATTAGGAGATAAGCAGTAGTCAGAAGGACATTTCAAGAAGGTAAACAATGTTGACTAATTTACTTCATGATCTTCGTTTACATTCCTTCCTGCTTTTCATCCTCGTTTATGGCTATGATGATTAATAATAATAAGCTTCGCAAAAAATAATAATATCTGAAGAGGAAAGAAAGAGTTTTTCCTGTTTTCCAGTTACCAGCAAGTGCAGGCTGGTGCCCAGGTGCCCACCAGAGACAAATTTACAGTTGGAGGGCGTACAAAATGGGCGCCACGAAGCCATGACACAGATGATCTGGAGGGAAGAGCAAGAACAGGGGGAAAAACATTTGAGGTAAATCTTGAAGTATTTCACACCCACTGATCTTGCAAACTTTGCATGTTTTGTTTTTCTCTTTCTTTCTTTCTTTCTTTCTTTCTTTCTTTCTTTCTTTCTTTCTTTCTTTCTTTCTTTCTTTCGTTCTTTCTTTCTCATCTCTTCTGCTTTGTTCCTCCTCAGAGAAAACCCCAGGTATGTATTTGATTGCCTTTAGAAAAAGAGAGGGGGTGAAAAAACCGGCGGCTTTCTTTTTAACTTTCAGGAGGCAAAATTCGAGCGTTGAAATATCACCCAAAAGTCGAACAGAGCAGGGTTGTGTCTTCTTCAGCACCACTTCCAAAGGAGTTCCCCACATCCTTCAACTGTCAGTTAACAACATGAAAAGAAACTGAGGACAATTTGTGGTGCTGAGAGAGGTTGCGGGCCAATTCTGATCCATCCCTTAATGGTGGCTTCATCTAGTGAGGTCTAGTCTGCTCCGAAACCTCATTCCTTTTCGTAAATTCACCTATAACCCCTGCAGCTCGAGACGGCTGCTTGGCCTGCAGCCGGGGTCATCTTCCCTTGAAGAAGCGTATCTTGTCAATTGAGGCCAGAGTCCATGTGATGTTAGATTCAAAGTCTCCATCGTGGACGCCCGTCTGCCGAAAAGCACCAGCTGAGGGGTTGTTTTCCCAATAGTGGTGCCAGTTACCTTTACTGTCTGCCCCGAAGCCGTACACGCTTACCTAGAGAGAGGGGAGGAGAGAAAAGGGTGGGGGGAGAGGATAAATCGTGACTGAATTGCAGCTTTTAAATGCATGTTATCGATCTCAAGTATTTCTTGTGCCCTCACAGATTGAAGTTGCCATGGCGACAAAGCCACAGCATGTTGTTGCTTTTGGATGGGAGGATGCACATGGTTCTAAAACGTCTATTTTTGGTTTGGCCTAGAACCTGTCTCTTGTGTGTTGTGGTGTTACAGTCATGACCGACTCTTCATGACTCCATGTCCATGGAGTTTTCTTGGCAGGAATACTGGAGTGGTTTGCCAGTTCCTACTCCAAACCCGTCTCTTAGCCCTCCCCAAATGAAACACAGCACAACTTTTTTGTTTCATCAGTTTTATGCCAGGCCATTCACTCGTTTTGACTTTTAAGTTTTAATTGTGTTTTAGCTTGGCTTGCACGTTCAGGGCCTCACAGATCCACCCAATGCCATGTTGGCAAAGTAGGGAAGAAACATACGCTTGTGGACTTGCTCAAATAAGAACAAAGGAACGGTCAAGGACATATAAGGAGATTGCAGAAATAATGGGCCTTTGTGTTCAAATCTCTCCAATGGTTGTGATTAATAGTTGTCAATTAAGGAAAGAGGAAAAGGAATTAATTGCTATTAGGAGCTTCGTGGTGCAGTGGTTAAATGCCTGTACTGCAGGTAAAACTGTGCATACGACCTGGGGTTCAATCCCAGGTACATGGCTCAAGGTTCACTCAGCCTTCCATCCTTCCAAGGTTGGTAAAATGAGTACCTAGCTTGCTGGGGGGGGGCAATGTGTAGCCTGCATACTATAATTAAAACTGTAAACCGCCCAGAGACTACTTTAAGTGGTATGGGGCGGTATATAAGCAGAATACTTTGCTTTATTATGGTCACTGTGTGGCACGGTTGATACTGGTGAAGAACTGGAAAAATGATATCCAGTTTAAATGGAAGAACGGTATAAAGACATGTGGAATGTGACCATTAATGATGAATTCAGTTGTGAAACTCAGGAGGTTAGAAAAGGCATATTGGAATGTAATGGTTTTAAGGACACATGGAATTTATTTTTGGCATATGTGTTTCAGAAACACAAAGGGTACTTACATCTGGAGAGGAATCTATGTATTTTTTTTGGAGAGAAATGAGAAAGTATGAAATGTAATTTAAAATATAAATACTAACTAGTCCCGAGAGCGGGCAAGGTTGCAAGGGGTAATAACAGTGGTATTGTTTAGTTTTAGGTTAATTTGTAATGCATGTAATTTATTCGTTGTTGCATCGATATTGCTTGAAAAATAAAATTAAAAATTAAAAACAATCTGTGGAGACAGGAATTTGGGTCCTCTACACTACAGTATCAAAAGTACTTGGCTTAAGACCAAGTCTTGCACAGAATGAATCACATGGTTGCTATCTCTGTGCTGAATAAGGATGGGAATAGATCTCAATCTAGCTTTCTCTAACATTTGGCTATTTATAATTTCCAAGTCCCTCCAATCCAAAATATGGGATATATGAATTTCAGTAAACAAATATTTTTAAAATAGACTGAGTTGTGGGGAGTGATTCCAGCTTTGGGTGTGCTGTGAATTCACCCCATATGTTAGTATGTAATTTATGGGAGTTGTGAAAGATGTAGAACTTATTTGGACAATAGAATTCAGCACTTGTGATACCTTCCGTAAAGTTTGGACTAAAACCCAGGGCAGATTTATAAGATCCTATAACTAAAGCCATTGCATCATATACACTATGATATCTTTGACATATACAATACTGTATATGTTATATGTATAGGTCGAAGATCATAACCTCTTGGAAGAAAAATGCAGCAACCTTGATTCATCATTAACATGACTTATATGGATTCATTTTCAAGATGCAAGTGCTTAAAGCCCTGGGCCTGGCAGGAAATTATTTCCATTTCAAATCCAAGTAAATTTGTGGATATGAAAACATTTTTACTTTAAAAAAATCAGTTAAAAATTGAAACAAAACTCTTCCACATCTGTAGTCCAGACTGAACGGTAACAGTGAACTCACCTCATCACAGACATGAAGGGCGAATATAACTGACAGAAAGCCTGTTGATGGGTATCGTCCGTGGTGTTGCAACCAGCTGTCATACACGTATTTAATAAAGGCAGGGTGATAAATCAGGATCTAATCAGAAAGAAGCAAGTTGTCTTTGGTTGGTTACAAATATTAAACGACTGTGAAAGAGTTATTGCTTTGAAGTGCAGTTTCAAAGAGGGCACCCCGTCCATCACGGGTCATTCAAAGAAGTTAGTTTGTCCAACTTATGGAAGTGATCACAGATGGTAAAGAAACCAAGACATTTGAAAATAGAAACAAATGTTCCCTGGATCTCCAATCACTGAACTCAGATTAAGAACATAAGAACATAAGAAGACCCATGCTGGATCAGGCCAAAGGCCCATCTAGTCCAGCTTCCAGTATCTCACAGCGTCCCCACCAGATGTGTTTGGGAGCGCATGAGACTAGATATCTGTCTCCTGATACCACTCCCCTGCATCTGGCCCTTGAAGTACCCTGGTTTAAAGCCTGGAGGTTACACATCTCCATCATGGTTTGTAACCTGTGATGGACTTTTCCTCCAGGAATCTGTCCAATCCCCCTTTGAAGGCATCCAGGTCAGATGCCATCACCACATTGTGTGGCAGGGAGTTCCATAGACTTACAACGCGCTGGGTGAAAAAATATTTTCTTTTGTCAGTTCTTATTCTCCCAGCCCTCAATTTGAGTGTATGTCCCCTAGTTCTGGTATTTTGGGAGAGGGAGAAGAGCTTCCCTCTATCCACTTTACTCATACCCTGCATTATTTTGTATGTCTCAATCATATCCCCCCTCAATCGCCTTTTTTCCAGACTAAAGAGGCCCAAATGTTTTAGCCTTTCTTCATAAGGGAGGTGCCCCAGCCCAGTAATCATTTTACTCGCTCTCTTCTGCACCTTTTCCAGTTCCACTCTCTACCATCACAGATGGTAAAGAAACCAAGACATTTGAAAATAGAAACAAACGTTCCCTGGATTTCCAATCACTGAACTCAGATTCATTAATACAGTACAACTGGACCCCTGTATTCACGGGATTAGTATTTACTGATTCATTTAACCACAGCCTGAGAACACTGAAAATATTAAAAGAGAAAATCCTAGGTATATATATATTTCTAAAGATGAAGTGCTATGCTATCTATCGTGTTTGCTAGAGAAATATATATATGGCCATGATGTCATGGCCAGAAGTGGGCATGAGTCGGAGCCACGGACCAAGATTAAGTTTTTATGATAGTTCCATTGGGGGGGGGGAGGTATCGTCTATAGTCTTGCATTTATTATAATAGTGTTCATTATAATCTGTGTTTTTCAACATCTGTGGGGAAGGGAGCTTGGAACGAATGCCCCATGCATATGGTCCCCCCCCCAATTTATTTATTTTTTGAATATCTTTGCCCCACCTTTCTCATCAGAAAAAGGACCCAAGGCTGCTTATAGTAATAAAGGACAATATATGCAGCCCAGAATATTTAGGACAATGTTCAAGTTAAGAAAAATGGATTTGAAGAGACATCTTACATCATTAAAATGGCAGCGTTAAAGCTAATAACAATAAGCAAACCATTGAAAGAAAAAAGAATCCATTATGAAAACTGTATCTGAAACATTATTGTGCAGTTGGGGTGTTAAAAATCTGATTTTTTAAAATTTTGGACATACACACACCCTACTCCCTAGTCTAGGAGTGCAAAGGATGTCACAACTTCTTGGCATGTGTAGGCAGATGACTTAAAATGTAAAATAAACTCGAAGGAAGAAAGGAAGACTATTATTCTTAACCATGCTATGCTTGAATGATTTTTTTCTTTTAAAGGGTTTTTGCTATATGCATCCCAGCTTTTAGCATGCCACTGCACGGAGGACTTATCAGAAGCTTCCAGCAGTTAATAAAAAGAATGTCTGTGAAGATTCTCAGTCATCCAGGTGAGTTTATTTGGAAGTTGAGTCATGGCTACTGGACTTCTTTTTTCTTGAGAGATAGAAACGTTTTGCTGCTCATCCAAACAGCTTCATCAGTCTGAATGAAAATGAAAGCATGATCATAGGAGCGTTTCGAATGGTGGGCATGTCAGCTTTTCCATGGAATGCTGGCCCTGGCTGGTAAAGGAAACCGAATGTGCCGGGAGCGATGACCATATTTGAACCACAAACTTTACGAGGAGAGCACCATTGCTGGTTGGTGGAGCACACATTTTGCCCGCAGCTGCTTCAGTCCTAAATCCCTTGGGTTGAAAAGATGAGGCTAGAATGGCCAGGTTATTGCTAGAACTGTTGCATCATCATATGCCGCCTCTAGTAGGTATGGCTGGGAGAGACCTTTTTGGTTGGGAGTGGCTGTCAATCAATCCAGCACAAACTAATCTTTATTTCCCTGCCTCTCATTTCAAGGCGATTCCATCCTGTCTTCTCAGTCTTTTGTCTCTCCTCTCTTTTGTCTGTTGGAGTCAGTCAGTCTGTTGTAAGCACTGAGTCTGTGGAGGCCTGTTGCTGCAAGCAGTCGTGTTTGTTAGTTTTGCTGTGGATCTGTTCAGAACAGTAAGTATAGGAAAAGGTTTTTAGTCTTTCTCCAATAGATGGCTCAGAGGGAGTTACTGAGAGTGCATGTGCCAGATACTGAGGAGAGGGGAAGGGTAAAACTAATTAAGGGAACTTGAAGCTAAAGTGGTTCTACAATTCCCTGTACTTCTGCTGCTTGGCTTTGGGATTTCTAACCAAAAATTCAAAACTGCAACAGTTTTTTCACCCATTTTGGGGGTTCCTTTCTCCTTTCCCAGGGCTTATGGAAGTCAAAAACCTCATCCAATGCAGAGATTTTTGTTAGGTATGCAAGGGAATGGCTTATCACAGCTCCGTCCCTGTGAGTTTCCTCATACTTGAAACCAGTTTCAGGGAGGGTAGCCGTGTTAGTCCTTTCAAGACTTGTAGAAACAAAAATAAAAAAAAATAAAACTAGGTCTCTTGGATTCTAGTCCATGACACTAACTCACCCTTCAAGCATATGTTTGAAAAAAAGTAACTTCATGTAAAATGAAGGGGAAATTGCATGTAATGGAGGAGAAAAGGAACAGAATTACAAGTGGGCGCTTCAAACCACGGTAATTAAATGCAGCTCTTTTGAGCAAACGGCCAGAGATGCAGTTCTCACGGCTGCCATTAGGTGGAGCCACAGCTGCGTCATGGAGTCAACAAGGTACTGGCCCTATTCCTTGCAGTCATGGAATAAATTCAGTTCACAAACTTTCCTTTGTGAACAACAGCTTTAAGAGCTTTAGATTCAAATGGCTGGGATTGATTTAGTTTAGCCTGCCTGAAGTTTTACAGATACAGGATGGGGAAAGGTACCTTTTCTGGACTCCCAACTGCCAGGACATCTTGCTGGTACAGCCGTTCTACTGCTGGCAGGAGAATTCTGGGCATGAGGAGTTCAAAAATGGGACTTTTCCAGTTTTTGCACGGGGCTGTGAAGAGGCAGGAACTCAAGACTCCAGCACGAGTTCTCCGGTGCTTTCGAAGCATCTGCCACCCCACTGCACTGACGGTAGAGCTAGAGACTATCTTAGCAATGGTTTTGCTCAGGGCTTCCTGTGTGGTTTTCCTGCACAACTCTCTTCCAGTAGAGTTGTACAGCTGGAAGAGACCTTTCCCCAAGGGCCACCAAGGCCAACCTCCTGCTGACACCACGACACTGTTCAACTGGGCCCCTGCCAGGCTCACTTTCCACCCTCCTGTGTCATCTCCAAGGTCTACTTATCTGCTTATTAAAAGGTGGCTGGATAGGTCTACAAGTCACATATCTGGTTGCAGAGACAGATATTCAGATACATCTTCTTGGAATGCAGACAGAGACATACATAGGCGCAACATCCAAGCTTATTGCAGCTGCTAGAACTTTTCTTGAATTTACCGTGAAGAGTGCCATTGTTCCTACAGCCTCAGGGCTTTTCCAGTTCGGATCGTGCAGAGTTTTTTGTTGTTGTTGTTCAGTCGTGTCCGACTCTTCGTGACCCCATGGAGCAGAGCTCGCCAGGCCTTCCTATCTTCCACTGCCTCCCGGAGTTTGGTCAAATCCATATTGGTTGCATCAATGACACCGTCCAACCATTTCATTCTCTGCCGTCCTCTTTTCCTTTTGCCTTCAATCTTTCCCAACATCAGGGACTTTTCCAAGGACTCCTCTCTCCTCATGAGGTGGCCAAAGTACTGGAGCCTCAGCTTCAAAATCTGTCCTTCCAGTGAACATTCGGGGTTGATTTCTTTCAGGATGGTGCAGAGTTAGAGGGACCTTAGTGGCACAGCGTGTGCTGCCATCACCTGAGGCAAAGCAAATTCTGCATCCCCTAATTTTTTTGCACTTTGTGTGACCGCCTCTTTGTCCTCTACCATTACACCACTGCTACAGCCTGTCCCCACCCCCTTCTAATGGCCCCCATCATTTCCCTACTTGGACCGGCTGTCTCTTCTTCCAATTCCATTGCTGCAAATGGGGCCATTCAGCACCACATGGTTCCAGATCACCCACTTGCAGCCCCGTAACATGGCCGCTGCCCTTGTTGTCTCTCTCTCCCTGGCCCTGCCACCACTTCCTCTTCCTGCCCCTCTGCTGTGGCCATCTCGAGATACAAGGTGGCCTTCCCATCCAGGAACTGGGATTGATTGGTGCAAGCCTCCACCTATCAGCTGTCAGCAAAGGCAAAGGACAAAGAGGAGGCTAGGTAGGGAGGGGATGGGGCAGCAGAAAGAGGGAAGTGGGTAGGCTGTGGAGGTGGGTTGAATGACTTGTGTGCTTTCTAAAAATGTTGTGTATGGGGCAACTGCCCCCCATGGCACCCTCTGTCATAATATGTGGAATTGACAAAATATATGTAATGTATATTTAACAGAGTGAACAGAGAATTTGTAAAATGGAGTCAGTCAAAGATGCAGTGTCATGATGTTAGCCACAAGTGCAAGGGATTAGAAATCACTAGCAGGTTAAGTGATTTAGCACAGGTGGAATAGTTAATGACATCATGGTGTGTCAGAATGTGATTGGTTAAAATCATGTCTGATGAGGTCTAAATGCATATATAAGAACTGGCTGTAATAATGTTAAATTGGGACTGTTTATGGTGAGAAACAGTACCCCACACTCTGTTGATTTGTATATACAGTGGACCCTTGTATAACAAACAGCATGTATAACATAAAATTTGTACAACATAAAAAATTCCAGAGATAGGGGAAATTTGCTTAACATAATTGCCTATGGGGAAAATCCGTAAAACATAAAAATGGGATCATTCCGTTTTCAATGCATTCCTATGGGAATTTGTATAAAGGAAAATTTGCTTAACACAATTTCGTTTGGAATGAATTAATTCCTTTATACAATGTACCACTGTATGTTATTGCTTGGTGTTATGCTGTTGTTATTTGCTGTATATATTCAATATAAGAGTTTTATTCTAAGTCATGTTTCTTTGTCTCTCCGTTTCTAAGTTCTGATAATACTTATTACAGTGGACCCTTGTATAACAAACAGCTTGTATAACATAAAATTTGTACAACATAAAAATTCTGGAGATAGGGGAAATTTGCTTAACATAATCGCCTATGGGGAGAATCAGTACAACATAAAAATGGGATCACTCCATTTTCAATGCATTTCTATGGGAATTTGTATAAAGGAAAATTTGCTTAACATAATTTCACTGTACAATTATCTACACTTTATCTACATGCTACTGCTGCTAAGCTCATATATTTTTCTCTGCTATACACATGTGTGTATTTCTTTTCAAAATTCCTTATTTATTGTTTGATACCCTCCAATGCTACACCACTGCCTACAGTGAGATGGTCATGCAGAAATCATCTGATTGCTCGTAGCACTAGGAAACAAAAGGCATCATATGGGTTTTCTGTCTTTCTTTTATTGTGGATGTTTTGTTTTTGATGGATTTTAAAAAAAAAACCCAGATGGATGGAATAGTTGGAAAACTGAAGAGGTCACAAGTAAGAGACAACCTGCGAAACTCTGCGAACAAGGTATTTGCAGGATCAGAGCCTTCTATAGAAATAGCCTAAGATTGTAAGCCAGTCAGTCCAAACTTCAGCCTTCCTGATGTTTTGGACCACAACTCCCAGAATTCCAAACTTAGATTGCTAATGGCAAAGGACTGTGGGAGTTGCGGTCCAAAACATCTGGAGGACCAAAGTTTGGACACACCCGTAAGCCTATGAACACCCATGACAGTGCCAACATGCAGAAAACCATGGCTTGCAGTCTTGGTTAGGAGGCATCACATAAACCAATCTGGCTGCAAGGAAAAACTTGTAGTCGGGAGAGAAGTGAAAGCATTAAATTAAGTCTCCAGGACAGTGTTGGAGGGACGGAAAAGGAGGAAGAAGAATGTGAGCAGAAAAATGGTGTATCAACCTCCAGAAATCCCAGACTCAAACCAGATCAAAGCAACAACTCACCTTGTCTTTGTTGGCTTTTATTTTACGGGGAACTGGAATATAAGTGCTGTTAAAGAAAGACACAGTGAAGTTAGTAAAAGCTGAATTGTTACAACAAATGATAATAAACATTCACTGTCATTTCTAAGTTTAGGGTTTTAACACAGATGTACTTTCTAAATGTGAGATGAAATAAAAATGCAGAGCTAGGTAATTTGGAAGAAAAATCAAGGAAATTTAGGAGACAAAATACAATGGAACTCTAACTGCCACCTGAAAGTGAGCAAAACTGGTAGTTGAGTGTCCCTGAGCAATTTGGCTTCAGTGATTGGTTGAGCTTCTCTGATGTCATCAAATGTTTATGCACATTGTTTTAAGGATTCATAATCAGTCTTTTTAATGTGAGAAACTCTCATATTCTTCCTCCACTATAGAATTCTCTTATTTGGTCAAGAGTTGCTTTCTCTGTGCTAAAAGAGAGAAGGGGGAGTAGCCAGAAATATTTAGGAGACAGTCCTTGTGAAATTCACGCATTTTGTTAGGCCAACGGTCGAGTTGAACTTCCTTGCCACAGAAATGTCAGTGACATTCTGGTCTGGATGAAGCTACTGCCAGTTTTTTTTTAAATCCACTGCCAAGGGAAGCTCATGCCTTCTTCAACCCTCTCAGGAATTCTGGAGAAAAATACCAAATGAAACCTTTAATGAGTGCTCCAGTTAAGTTTATCCTTGCCAGGAACCTGGCCTTGATTCTGTTACAGTTCAAGCTGCTTTGCTTTCTTTTGCCATGGTTCCACTTCGTGATATTTACTCAGGTTGTTCTATTATTGTCCTAGTGATTTTACAGGCAGGAATGTCATGGCACAGAATATGGATCCTTCCTTCCTCGCAACCCCAACCCCTCAGGGCAAGGAAACAATATGTCATCAGACAATGAGCCAGGTGGGATTATTGACATTAGAGATTGGGCATGTATTAAACAAACAAACTGCAAAATTCATTCAAAAATGGCTAATCTGTCTATTCGTATTCATACAAATTGAGACACACACACACAGCTTTAACTCACTTTAAATCAAATTATCATTGCAAGGCAGCTTTAAGAAAACACAAAACATGTCAACAATAAAAATCAGATTAAAATTGAAAAAAAAACTGATTTAAATTGTACTCAAATACTTATTATAATGACTGATTTATCTCCATTTTGAACCTAGCACCTCCCTGTCCATTCTCAGGACAGATACCCTGCAGATCTCCTAGAACCATTGAGTTGAACGGGCCTATAAGACCATCAGGTCCACACACACACCCCAACCCACACTCAACGCAGAGCCAGGGTTTCTAGTGTCAAAGGAGAAGAATGGAGTTTGGGCCCACTGCAAGTAATTTCTCCCAAGAAGACAGGTTGCCCCTGCCAGTGGCTATCTTTTCCTAAGCTGCCTCCAACTCCAGTGCAACCCTATTACTTCATTTGTGCACCCTACAGCCATGACAGCCCTCCACTGGATTGGTCAGAGATGTGTAGGAACAGTCTTCAGATTGGGCAGTGTCATCTGATAACATGGCCAAATGGTTCCATGCTCAGAAATATAAACCACTTCTGAGCACCCTACCAAGAAAACCCTGAAAAGGATCACCATGCATCAGAACTGACTTGAAGGTACGTGATTATTGTCAAGGAACAGTGTTGCTCAACACAGTGACTCAGTGATGCTACCATACACAGGGAGGAAAGTGAAGACAAAACCAGAATTATCCAGGTGTTGCTTCACCTGTTGACAGAGCCTCTACCTTTGTTTGTTCTAGTGCCATTGGATTATGTTTCTAGCAATGTTTCCATCCCCGAAACATTCAGCACAGCAGGAGCAAATCTCATTGTTACTCCATGACATCCTCCTCAAATTAGAAAAGCTGAATTTCCAGATGTGGACGTACAGATGAATCTTGAAAAATACCTTGGACTGTCAGAGTCACTATTGTGGCTGTATTACAGCGCATGAATAAAAAGCTAGAAATCCTCACTACCATAAAGAGAAGAAAACTGAAATATTTCGGACACATAAGGCACTATAAGAAATACCATCTGCTGCAGGTTATCCTTCAAGGAAAAGTAGATGGGAAGCGTGGCCTGGGGCGTAGAAGAACATTCAGGCTTAAGAACTTAAGTCAGTGGTCTGCCGTGAGCACAGCTGCCCTATGGAGAATAGCTTTAGATAGAAACCAGTTCAGGCTACTGATTGCCAACGTTCTATGAGGACATGGACTTGAAGAATAATTTCCAAAGAGTTAAAAAGGCCAATCAGTTTCATTCGCTCACTCAGTGAACTGGGTTGCTATGTCAGGATTTATACCTGGGCCTTGTGTTCTAACCCTTGTGCTAGCAACGCTGGTTAACTTAGTGCCTTCGTCGTGAGCTGACGTAGGAGGCCTATGATGGTTAAATAAAGGGCGCTTTTACACAATCCCTAAAATCCGAGACATAGGGCTCCCAGATGCGGAGCTTAAAATTGTTTTCCCACCAGTTGCGCACTTTAAAAAAAATTAAGTACGACCACGCCCACCTAAGTGTGTCCAGCGCATTTTAAAAGTACCAGGCCTTCGGAGGTAAAAAAAATTCTGATGCGGATTGTAAAGCAGCGAGTGCCGGGCTGTCCACGGCTTCTGTTTGGTTTTTTTGCCCCCCCCCCGCCCCTTTAAAAGACTGGAATGCTTCCGGGGCTGCTCCCATTGTCAGAACGGAGGTGAACCTGCATTCTTTTCTCCTTTTTTTTCTCCCTCCCCTCACGCAGACAGGAGCAATGGTGTGCGGAGGGGTGGGAACACAGCAAGAAGAGCAAACCCCCAAGATCTCTGGTCTGAATTTAAGTTGCCAGCGGATCTTAGGGGTCGTGTAAAACTCAGAGGAATCTACAAATAACACTCAGCTCTGTCTTTCCATTGGAGTCCACGGGTCAAACAATGGGAATCCCAAGAGTATAAGAACCCAAATGGTTTACTGTCTTCATGTCTTGCAGGTGGGCTTTCTGAAGACATCTGAAACAGCTTTGATGGGGACCAGTAGATGGGCTGATCTAAGAGGGCTGTTCTCAAATGGCTGTGATCTGGCTACCTCCTTGCTTGTCAAGTTCTTCTGTGTCTTGGAACGTACAGATTGGTAACGTAGGGAACTGTACACTCCCACAAACTTGAGAATCTGGAGCCTTCTGAAGCTTTAACTCTGAAAATCCCCAGTCACATGGAGAACTGTACTTCAAAAAAACCTTGATTATCCAAGCACTGGGAATATATGGCGTATGAGGTGGTAAAAAAGGTAAAGTTAAAGGTTCCCCCCACACATGCATGCTAGTCATGTCCGACTCTAGGGGTGGTGCTCATCTCCATATTCAAGCCGAAGAGCCAGTGTTGTGCAACTCCATGGCCACGTGGCCGGCATGGCTGCAAGGAAACACTGTTTTACCTTCCCGCTTTTTATGGCGGTACCTATTTATCTACTTGCATTTACTTGCTTTCGAACTGCTAGGTTGGCAGGAGCTGGGGTTGTCAGCGGGAGCTCACTCTGCTGCGTGGCACCCGGGATTCGAACTGCTGAGCTGCCGACTCGGCAGCCAACAGTTTTCGGAGCCTTAGTCTGCTATAATTCTCAGCATTCTTCACCACTGGCTATAACCCATCATAAGGCTTATAGGTTCCAGCCCAATCAGACTCCTAGTATAATTCTCCTCATTCCTTGGCTAGAGAGATTTATTGTCCTGGTGATGTACAAACTCTGTAACAAGACTTAAGTTAAAAATAGCCACCCATATCTCCTGACTGTGAAGTTAATAAAAAGACCCAGAATCTATATCAAGTGTTTTCCTGGTAGCTACAGACAGTTGGTTAGTGCCTGACTTCAACAAAAGAGATTATTCTTTTCGCAAGAAGAGAGCTAAGCAGTTTGGATCATGCAACTTTCATTTCATTTTTAATCTGGTGACCTAGCATTGTAGGATTGTCAGCAGACGGAAGAATTGCGGCAGGCTATCCACAGAACAAAAGTAACGGTTTTATGTTTTTTTCTTAATCTGAAAGCCGGAAGATGCATGAGCGCCATGGCCCCATCTTCTCGTGATGGTGATAAATCAGGAGTAAACAGCTAGCTACCTGAAGCCACATCTGGCCAGTAGGAGAACATCAGATGGCCCACAACAAATGCACGAAGCAACTGGTCCGCTGGTTCTAAAAGAAGCCCTTTCACATTCATCCTGGCTTAGATTTACTAGGAATACAGTGGTCGTCCGCCCTTTTGCGGTTCATATACTACAGTCCCGCTATATTGTGGGACCGCAGTTTATGAAAAAAGGCCCCCTAGGGTAAGGGGGAAAGTCCTGTTTCAAGCCTCCCATACTCACCCCAGGACTGGCCCTACCCTGAACAGGCCTGTGAGGGCCTTGCTGGGCCTTCTGGAGGCCCCAAAAGGGCCTCCCTGCAAACCGGAAGTGATTTCCAGATCATTGAAAATCATATCTGAGGCCTCCAACACCCTTTCTAGGCCTGATTTCCGGTTCACCAGAAGTCACTTCTGGTTCGCGGGGAGGCCCTTTTGGGGCCTTCAGAAGGCCCAGGAAGGCTCTCACAGGCCTGTTCAGGGTAGGGCCAGGCTGGGGGTAAGTACAAGAGCCCCCTGCTAGCCCCCCCAGGCCTGACTTGACCTGTATCTGCATATCGCAGATGTTCAATTATCGTGGGTCAGGTCAGGTCCCTAACCCCCACAATAGGCGGGGTGGGTCACTGTATTAGCTTCCAGAAATGCTTCAGGTCAACCAGCGGTTTCTTTTCTAGACCTCCCAATGCTTCTCCACTAGGAGGATGGGACAAGGTGGTTCTAAAGACACAGACAGGGGCAGCTTGAATCCATGTTGCCAAAACCATTTGGATTCCCCACATTCTTTGGCTGAATGGACTCAGTCAGTCAATCAGGCTGCAGCTAGTTCTCAAGAAATCTCAAGCGCTTGACGCTGTCAGGGTACGGAAAGCAGGAAGCCCCAAAATCTTGACCTTGAGTCACTTTGTTGCCATGAAACCTCAGTTCCCTGGAATCAGAAACACAATCACTTGCTGCTGGGAAAGGGCACTTTTTCAGCCTCCTGTTAAAAAGAGCACACCTGTGATAATGGAAATGCAGTGAGGAATGTGGTTCTGTGATCACTGCAGCTCCTGACTGGACAGTGTCTGGGACGCCATGGTGAGGAGTAATGCTTGTACACTTCCTTGGAAATCAAACACCTCAGCCTACAGCACAGTGACTTAATACATTTATACGCTAGTGGGCAGAACTGCAGCTAGCAGGTGTAATTACCATGCTGGATGGTGGATTCTGGGAAGTGTAGTCCAAAAGGTCAACGTGCCAAGCTCTGCTTCTACAGCACTGAAGTCTTGAGGTCCTCTACTCTCCCCTTGCCTGTCTTTTTCTGTTTATCTAACCTTCACAGTCTGCTGACTCTTGCAAACCAAGGCTGCTAAAGGGCTCCTTCTCCCATTTCCACCTGACATTTACTCGGGTGGATCCTTGCCCCTTTCTTTTCATTTACTGAATGTGTAAAAGCAGCTGTGGCTCCGATCAAATCGGATCGTCAAGTGTCTGGCCGCCAGTTGTCTTCCCATCTTTAAATGAGGGCCTCTCAAACCAGGGGTCCCCTGGTGCTGACTGGGCCATTTAAAAGGGGCGTGGTGCCTCAGTGGACTAAGGCTCCGAAAACTGTTGACTTCAAAGTCAGCAGCTCGGCAGTTCGAATCCCGGGTGCCACGCAGTGGAGCGAGCTCCCGCTGTTCACCCCAGCTGCTGCCAACCTAGCAGTTCGAAAGCATGTAAAATGCAAGTAGATAAATAGGTACCGCCGTAAAAGGCGGGAAGGTAAAAACAGTGTTTCCTTGCAGCCATGCCGGCGACATGGCCATGGACTTGCACAACACTGGCTCTTCCGGCTTGAATACGGAGATGAGCACCGCCCCTAGAGTCGGACACGACTAGCACGCATGTGCGCGGGGGGGGGGAACCTTTACCCTTTTACCTTTACCTAGGTTATGACAGCTCGGCAGGAACCCTCTGAAAATGGTCGGGTGGGCAGTTCCGGACTTTTGTGCTGAACTGCCCACCTGACCATTTAAAAAAAGTTTTAAAAGCCTGCGGTTTTCCCCCACCCCATTGGGCCCATTTGGGGGGGTACCGCTGGCTTTTAAGAGTAGTTTCTCATAGGAATGCATTACTTCAATGCATTCCTATGGGGAAACAAAAAATGAAGCGAAACGAAATGAAAATTTCCATTTCGTTTCGTTTTGGGTTGTTTTTTTGAGGGGGACAGTTCATTTTTTGTTTCGTTAGGGAACAATGGGGTGGGGGGAAGCGCAGGATTTTTAAACTTTTTTTTTGCCGTCCGAAGCCCCACACGCCAGCTGATCAGTGTTTGGGGTGGCAAAAAAAAGTTGCACTAACCGGAAAAATGAAAAACGAAATGAATTTTTTAAAAATTTGTTTTGTACAAAATGAACCCCCCCCCCTATTTCGTGCCCATCCCTAGTATAGAGATATGATCGGTTTTCCTTTGTACTCCACCCATGTGTCCTGTTCAAGTTTTCCCTGCCTCCTTTCCTGATGATTCATGGAGAGTAGGGTAAGGAAGAGAGTGAAACACCACCAAAGACAAATTATTTTAAGGATAACAGAACAGGCCCTGGCTTACATATGCAAGTGCATGGACATATCTATTTGTGTTACAGCTCACTTGCATTGAGGGGACAGCACAAACTCTGTCTTCTCCGTTACTTGTTTAATTGTGGGAATATGGAATCCTGTTGTGCCTCAGCAGGCACTGCGCATGAGGAGGAACGGAGGAAGAAGGTAAAAGCAATCCATTCAACACATGTGAGCAGCACACTCTTTAAAGCACAATAGAATAGAGTTAATGAGCTGGAACAGTCCAGAATTGGTAGACGGACAGGACCACTTAACACAGGAGGGGCACTGTATTCCTGAATTCAAGAAAATGCCACTTCAATGCCCCTTTATTCTATTACTCATGCCAACTAAGCCTCCATTTCTTCACTTTGACAGTTACTTCACGTCCCTCTCATCGCGGTTCGCCGTCCCGCTTGGGAACGGTATGGGAAAATGTTACTCCACGTCCGTTGCGTGAGGGCGGAAGTTCGTCCCGACCACGCCCCCTGAACTGGAATTTAAGCGTGATGAGCCATACCTCTCCCTGGCCTCAGGAATCTTGTCTCAGTTCTTGTTTCGAGATGAGAGCCCATGAAGTAAGGCTCATTGCGCAACGTACATGTTCTCCATATAGTGGCAGGAGTGTGAAGTTGCATTTTCCAGTACAATCCCAATGGCGTAAACAATGCATCGCAGAGAGGGAAGAAGGCATAAAACCTCGAACTTTGCTGCTTAATGCATGAAAGGCAAAGTTACCAAGAATCGAAAGATTGAAAAACAGAAGGTCGGACCAAAAAAAGGGGGGAAACGAAGGCGGGGAAGTACAGATATTGTCAGGAAACAAGACGTGAAGTAACAGTCATCATGATACCTTCAATCACGCCCATGGGTAAACGGAAACAGGGACAGAACCGGGACAAGACCACGTGACCGCGAACGACGTTATCATGAAACAAACGTAATCTCGGAGCGAGGAAGGACATGAAATAACCGTCTTAAGGTATCCAGGAAGAATTCTGCAGGAAGTAGACCCCCCCATTACTTCCAATTCATGGTCCACCGTGTGCCATGTTGGGGGGAAAGGCATCAGCCCTTCCAAGCTGTATGACGATGCGAATGATTCTCATTGCAGTCCTTCTCCTTCTGGAAATAGAAATGTGGGGGTTCTTTGGTTCTTTTCCATTGAAATGTGACTGTTAGACTAGCTCACCGTGTTTGGGTCACAGAGCTGGCAGATGGGACAGGGCAGGCTGTGGGCTACATGGAGCTTCCATTCCATTTATATGGTACCCTACATCCTCTATGCCAATTTTTGTGTAGCAAATAATTGGTCAGGAAATATTGTTTTCTGTTCCTGAAAGCCTCCAGAATTCTGAAAAATGGAAATGACTTATTTTTCCCCCTGCAGTGGTGCAAGCCCCACTAGGCCCTGAGTAGAGATGGGCATGAACCAGATCATCCCAGTTTGTCCCAGTTCATAAAGGCAGTAGCAAGGGTGCAGCTGCTCCACTCTCTTGCTTCTTCTGGCTGAATCAGCCACTCACCAGGCCCAGCACAGTGGTCTCCTCTACCCCCCCCCCCATGGACCTTACAGTCCCAGCAACAGCTCAGGCTTCTCTCTCCCACTCTCTTCGCTGATCGTCCACTCAAGAAACAAGGGTGAGGAAGAGAAATCTGTGCTCTTGCTCATGACTGGAAGATTAGCCAAGGAGATGGAAAAAGCAAGCAATCTGAGCCTGGTGAGTGGCTGATCGGCTGTGGAAGTGGGGGTTCGGACCAATAGCATCTGTGCTGCCACCTTATCATATTGAGACAAACCAGTTCTTGCCCATCTCTAGTTACTCATCTCAGTATTTGCTATGATATGAGTTGTTGGCAGATGGCCAGGGATCTGTCAGCGGGATGCCCAGGAGGCATCTGGCTAGACATTGTGAGTAAGAGAATCCTCAGAGTGAAGTGGTGAAGGCTACTGCGAGTTTTAGTCTAAGAACATCTGAAGGCCCAACGCCGGCAGCCACACTGGCCCACAGTATGTGAAGCCGGCATGAAAAGTGAAACAATAAAAGACACTTTGTGATAACCTGACTATGAGGGAAGGTTAACATACAAACCCCCAGACGGCTACTGTCTTTGATGGGTCCCCCTGAGTTCTTGGATCTGCCTGTTCCTCAGATGGACTTACTGGTTGATGGTGCCCGTCGTGAGGGCGCTGATGACCCAGCGCAAGTCCAAGGTTTTAAAAGGGATCAGAATCATGGTGACGTTCTCCCCAAGGTCTCTGTAGCTCTCTGGGTAGACAAAGTGGTGCGTGGTTTTGCTTCCAACGTCCTCCTCAAATCCAACCGTTGGGGCTTTGTTCATCCTTTCAGGTGGATGGAAAGGGTCAGGGGAAAAGAACACGTCAACCTCAGCAACGCTATGTGGATCTGTATCACAGTATGGAAATATTGCTTTATTGCTTTATTGGACTACAACAGCCAGAATTCCCCCAGCAGCCTGGCCCGTGACCATACTAGCAAAGGAATTCTCAAGTTAAGAGAACCCTGCTTTTGGATGAATACCAGGAAACACTTCCTATCTGTTAGAGCTGTACGACAATGGAACCAATGACCCTAAGAGGTGGTGAGTGCTCCAATACTGGAGGCATTCAAGAGAAATTTGGACAATGACCTCTCATATATCCTTTGATTTTTATTCCTGCATGGAGCGGGGGATTGGACTTGATGGCTTTGTAGGCCGCTTCCAACTTCTCTATTCTATGATCCTGCCAACTATAGCCCCCCCCCCAAAAGTCACTTTTCCAAGCTCTTATCTATCTATCTATCTATCTATCTATCTATCTATCTATCTATCTATCTATCTATCTATCTATCTATCTATCTATCTATCTATCTATCTATCTCTAGAGAGTCACCCACCGCCATTTCGTGGTTCAGGTACTGCGGTCCCGCTGTATCACAGGATCGCAGTACCTGCGCTTTGGAGCTGCATGGGGGGGGGGGGCGGGGAGCGATCGTGTCGCTCCCTGCCGCCCCCCCAGACCCCTCTGAAAAGCCTCGGAGCTGCCCCCGTGTCCCTCCGAAAGGCCTCGGAACCGCGCGCGGGGGGCGGGCGGGCGGCGGAGAGCGATCGCGTCGCTCCCCGCCGCCCCTGGCCCCTCCAAAAGGCCTTGGAGCCGCGTGGGGGGCAAAATTACGCAAACATCATAACATTTAGAGGCAACTTGCTCGTAAATTAAGAAATCTATGTAGACCTTACGTGCTGCACGCTGTGTTGTGCAAGTTCCATATACAAGAGGTAATGTCTACCAAGACTTCTTCACTGACAGCAGTTTGCTTCCAAAGGTTGCACTATTTGCACAACTGCACATTGACCCAAGTATTAAAAGTCTTGCAAGAGAGAAAACCACACTTCTTAAAAGCAGTCAGTGATTGATCATAGCCAATGCAAGAGTAGCTTTCAAGAAGTACAATTTATTTCTGAAAATAACTTCCCTACGGCCTTCGATTTAGGAACTTGGAATTGCTTAGCTATGCCCCCCCCAGTAGAATGGGTAGAGCTTGCAAATTGACTAAGCATCTTCCCAAATCACCCTGAACAGTATAAAAAAACTTTTCCCCTTCCCCAAGCTGCGCCAGCTGTTCAGCACTAGGGTGGGGGGGGAGGTTCCCCCACCCCACCCCAGCACTGAGCAGATGCCAGGCAGGGCTTGGGGGGGAGGGGAAATGAAACAAAACATTTTTTTTCATTGCGTGCCCATCCTTAGTTTCCATTTCTCTCCACAGGATGCAACAAGCTGATGAATGACTAAAACAAGGCAAAAATAAGAGGGTAGAGAAAAGCAAAACAAGTGATGACCAGATATCCACTTTGGGTTTTGATTTTTTTTTTACCCTTGGAACTTTGTTGGGGAGGGGACCCTGCAGGCCCTGCATGCAAAGCTTGGATGCTCTGCCTAAGATCAGAGAACACAAATTTGTGGCAAAAAAGAAGGGGGCTTCCCGGAGAGCTTGGAACCTCAAATATGGCCTTCGGGGGTCCACAGGCTGTATGTGGATCACCGTGGTTATCTACAGTCACCCCCCCACCATTTTTGCGGTTCAGGTATGGTGGTCCCACTGTATCGGGGGATTGCAGTACTTTTCCTGGCTCCAGCTGATTAGCGCTGAGGTGGGGGAGAAAAACCTTCATTTCCCCACCCCAGTGCCAATGAGCTGGAGCCCGGGGTATGGGGAAGGGGGAAGAGGTTTAAAAGCCCAGGCTTTTAAAACCTCCCCCCTTCCCCAAGCCCCAGATCCGATCCCCCATCGCTGCCGGCCCGCGTGGGGCGATCGCATCACCCCACACAGCCGGCCTGCGCTCCTCTGAGAAGCCTCGGGGCCGCGCGGCGGGAGGCACGATCACATTGCCCCCCACCCGCGCTGCCTCAGGCTTCTTGGAAGAGTGCGGGCCGGCGGCGTGGGGCGCTGCCCCACAATCTCCATTGAAATGTATTTATCCAATGCATTTCAATGGAGAAAATTTTCCCCATTGGAATGCATTGAGCCGACATACTCCAATGGGGAAAATTTTCTCCATTGAAATGCATTGAGCCAATGCATTATAATGGAGATGGCCCCGGACAAGAAGTCTCGGGGCGGCGCGGGCGGGTGGCGGTGGGCAGTCAGATCCCGCAACGCTGCTGGCGTGCGCCGCCCCAAGACTTCTCGGACTGGCACGCGCCAGTGGCGGCAGGGGGATCTGATCGCCCCCCCAGGCCCCACCCAACCCGCACCCACATATCGCGGATTTTCAGTCATCGTGGGTCGGGTGGGTCCCTAACCCCCGGGGGTTACTGTACTTCTACTTGGACAAGCAAAGGTGCTGAACAACACCAAGCAGCCACTCACCTGAACACAAAGTTGTGGTTATCAATGTCTTGGCCATACTGCGATTGCTTAAGGTTGCCCGAGTTCCCGACCACTGCGCATCGCCTGCATTGTGAACTCCTCCTCTCCAGAAGTTGGTCTCGATCCCCAGGAATGATCTCAAACAATTCCTGGATGGTCTCATTGATACCTTTGGGGCTTCTTTCGCCTTGCAGTTTCTGCAGTGAAGGATGGAAGAGTTACCTCAATGGCACAAAATCTGTCTCTCAAGAACTCTTGAGCTTCACCAAGGCAGAGCAGGTCTTGCACTGATGCCTGGTCTCGATCAAAACCTTAGAGACAAGCTGTAGGATTTGCTCCCTCATCATTGTACATCATTGTACTTGTCAGTCATAAATAACAAGAACCTCCGGAACACAACCGTTCACAGGCTCCTTTTACAGTAGCTTTAATGTTCCCTTTAATTGTTGTAAGATGCCTCTGCTAATTCCCTGCTCTTAAAACTTAAATATGTCTTCAGTGCTCTGGGCTGAATACTGTCCCCCATTATTGTAAGCTGCCTTGGGTCCTTTTCCAAGGAGAAAGATGGGGTAATTTTTTTCAAAATAAATAAATAAGAATAAATAAATAAACTTTATTTTTTATTATATTACTGTATTTTATGTTTATTATATTGTATGCATTATTTTGCACTGTATTGTACTCATTAATTGTTGTTAACCACCAAGAGTGGCCTCGCTGACAGATGGGCAGTATAAAATCCAATTAACAACAACAACAACAATGAGCTCACATGCATTTTGCACAGGCATTTTGCTGTCTTTTTGTTGGCTTTGTTTCAACAATAATTTGTTGCATTATTCTAGGCATCTAGCAATATTCCGAAACTAATCTCAACACCATTTTCTATATAAGCAAATGGGTGCCATTTAATCCCATGATGATATACTGGTAGCACAGTGCAAACTGTAGTACTGCAACCAAAACTCTGCTCATGATCCAAGTTCATACCCAAACAGCCAGCGGGAGGTTCACTCAGCTTTCCATCCTTCCTAGGTTGGTGAACTGGGTACCCAGCTTGCTGGGGTGGTGGTACTAATGTGTAGCCTGCATAATTCAATTATAAACCACCCAGAGATTGCTTTAAGTGCTATGGAGCTGCATATAAGTAACACATTTTAATTCAGCTTTTTATTGGAAGGCCGGGCTAGGTGAAAAACACTTTACTATAAAGCTAGAAATCTTTGTACCCTCTATCCAGGGTGGCCCAATTTCCATCTCTGAACTTTCCTGACTGATATCTGTGAGCCATACATTCCCTTAACTCAGGGTTGTCCAAAGTTTGGCCCTCCAGATGTTTTGGACCACAACTCCCAGAATTCCAAGCCTGTATTTCCAATGGCAAAGGACTGTGGGAGTTGTAGCCCAAAACATCTGGAGGGCCAAAGTTTGGACACCACTGCCTTAACTATTGGATCACATCAAGAACGCTACATTTTTTGATGCCCTTGCATTTGCCTGCAAAGACACAAAAAGGTGCAAGCTAAAATATTCTATTCGCCCACCCTTGGATGTCTAAGTCACTGTGTTTTGTTTGTTTGTTTCTCTCTTCCTTCACAAATAAAATAAAGAAGCAAATATGTGTTCTGCAGCTGTTCTCCCCCCCCCCCCCAAGTCAGTTATAACCAGGAATCAAAAATAAGTCCATTGCTACAGCCAGAGGCACTTAAAAAATCTGGTCATTGCTTTTAATGGTATTGATTTTGTAGGGAGGGAACAGGCTGCCTTCTTGCTGTCAACATGAATTTAATAGGTCCCCTGGATGCCTAGAAAACAACCAGCATTGAATTTCTCAAGGACAGTTTGACACACAAGACCAAGATACTGTGGGGAAACAACACGTCAACTGGGCCATTAAATATCCACCTAGTCAGTTTTGTTATTGTCAAGTTTTCCAGATGATGACTTGCCTTTCACTCAACACATCTTCCCAAGGCATAAGAGTTGCCACATAAGCAAACTCTGGAGGATACACTAAGGGCACTTTTACACAACCCCTAAAATCCGAGGCAAAGGGCAACCAGATGTGGTGCTGAAAATTGTTTTCCCACCAGCTCCGGACTTTAAAAAAAATTAAGTACGACCACGCCCACCTAAGCGCGTCCCAGCACATTTCCCAAGTACCTGGTCTCCGAAGGTGAACATTTTCTGATGCGGATTGCACTGAGCAATGAGTGCCGGGCTCTTCTCACCTTGTATTTGTTTGTTTTTTTGTCCCCCACTCATTTAAAAGACTGCTTCCTGGAGCAGCTCCCGATGGCAGAGCGGAGGTGAGCCTGCATTTTTTCTCCCTCCCCCCCCCAATGCAGACAGGAGCAAGGGAGTGCGGAGGGGTGGGAATACGGGAAGAGCGACAAACCCCCAAGATCTCTGGTCTGAATTTAAGCTGCCAGCGGATCTTAGCGGTCGTGTAAAAGTGCCCTATGTCCTATCTAAATACCCATTGCTGATAAATACGGATGGGAACATGCTGTTGCATCCATGTCCTGCTTATAGGCCTCTTGGTGGCATCTGGGAGTGGGGCATTAGACAAGGAGTAGAGTTTTGATCTGATGCAGCATGGATCTTCCTTTGTTCTTAACTCCCATGCTTAGGTGCTAGGCAAGTGTTATGCTTTAAGAGTCAACATCCAGCAAGCCCTGAAATGCAGAACACTGGACAGTATAAACGCAGGCGGTCCTCTCACATTTGCTTGACACATCACTCCATGATTAAATTTGTCTGCAACAGTATAATTATAGCTGTTGTGAGTTTTTTGGGCTGTTTGGCCGTGTTCTGGAAGTTCTTCTTCCTGGCGTTTTACCCGACTCTGTGGCCGGCATCTTCAGAGGGCAAGGAGCTCAGGGAACTAGGAGTTCTCCCTGTGCTCTACTCCTAGGTCCCTGAGCTCCTTGCCCTCTGAAGATGCCGGCCACAGAGTCTGGTGAAACGTCAGGAAGAAGAACTTAAAGAACACGGCCAAACAGCCCAAAAAACTCACAACATTTATCAGATCTCGGCTGTGAAAGCCTTTGAGAATGCAGTATATAGCTTGTTACACTTGGCTCTTGACTTTCTCCAAATCATCAGGGAAGCCTATGAGGTGCTCCTCTCTTCCTGCTCCATACAGCAATCCTGCAAGGCAGGCCAGGCTGAAAAAATGTGATCAGGCCCCTAGTCACTGAGTGAGTTTTACAGTATTAGAGTACAGATGAGTACCATCTGCTTGTTTGGTGGTTTGTACTGATTTGTTTATTGGCCAAGCAGGTGTTCAGGGTTACAAAGTCCCTTCTCCTCTGATGGGTATCCACTTATAGACAGTGGTCTAGATTTCTTGCTTCGCCTCCTCTGGTTGCTGGCTCTGAGTGGATGCCTAGTTTGAACCACGGAACACCTGTTTGGCCAATCAATGAGCCAGCATGAACTGCCAAACTGAGGGGCCATGCCCACCTCAACTCCAGAGTCCTGGCCTCTCCTGTTTTGGACCACTACTCCCATGGTTCTTAGAAAAGATAAAACATTTATTTACAGTCCTAAGACCCATGGGTCTTCAATCAGCCTGACTCTGCTCTGTGGTACTTACCAGCCACCACTTATAGCTGTCTTCGGGCATGAAGGCACTGTGGGCGGTCAGCAAAGGTTGCATAGTTTGGTTGAACCTCTCGTCAAACCAGGGCGAGACCCCTTGTTCGGAAATGCATGTACTGCAACCGCACGGTCTCCAGGAGTATTTCATCAGTTTTTTGAACTGCTCTGAAATTTGGTACACAAAGTGTTTGGGGTCCCAGGCGACCGTGACAGCGTTGTTTGTGTAGTTGAGCAAGAAGGAGGTGATGGTGATGACGAAAAGTAAGGCAAAGGTGAAGACTTTGAGGCTCCTCTTTCGAATGGCGAGCATTTTGCAAGGTTCTCGCTGGTGCCCAGGGCCAACAATGGAGGACAGCCAAAGCAAACAAGACTGTGTTATTTTGGGGCTAACATATTTGCCTACCAGTAGCTGTCCGAATCACCTTTATCGTTCAAAGGAACAGACGTCATTGCTGGGCCACTCAACAACGAAAGATACAAACATGGACAGTCTACTTCCTTGCTTTATGCCAGCGACAACATGAATAATAATAAGCCAGCTTCAAGTCTCTTCTTCTCTCCTTGAGAGAAACAAAAACAAATAACAGTGATTTTCTGTTTGCCTTCCAAGGAGACGGAGAGGAAATTTATCAGCGGTGTGAAACACACTTTGTTGTTAAGTGAGAAGTGAGCGGTAAAAGAATAAGTCCTGGATAAGGAAAGACCACTTTTTCTTGAGAACTGGATTAATCAGAGGCCCACAA
The DNA here is from genome assembly GCA_037367245.1 of Phrynocephalus guinanensis. Lineage (NCBI taxonomy): Eukaryota > Metazoa > Chordata > Lepidosauria > Squamata > Agamidae > Phrynocephalus > Phrynocephalus guinanensis. Next base: position 12,001,971 of record CM074739.1, on the reverse strand, counting down.
AGAGTTCACATCAAGGGTGGCGCCCAGAACACATGGAAGCCAAGATCTTGTTCACAGAAACGGCTGGAACGTGTGCCTTGTTTACCTGGAATTACAAAGCAGAAGGAAGAATGACACCAGGAAGTTTCATGGGTCTTTTACAAGGCGCTCGTCATTGTTCACGCAAAGGGAAATGAAATATTTCTGAGTTCCCCAATGAAGAGTTCTTACCCTTTCCCCCACTAGGAATATTTACAATACGGTGACACCACAAGAGTTAAATCCATGGCCAGCTGGATATTCTGTTACACAGCTGGGGATAGAACTTTAATCCTTCTAAATATAAGCCTATGTGGTTTTTAGGAAACCTTCCTGATGAATTATGTCATCCATTTATCAGCAGAGAGGTCTGGGGAATCTCATGATGATGGCAGATGTTGTCCAATGCTAGGAGGGCAACAGGATCCAATCAGAATACTGTATTCATAACATGCATTGCAGTCACTGGATTAAATAGGAGAGGGCCCTCAGCTACTTGCCAGGCACTCCACAAAACAGATGATCTCTTTGTTTGTCCCTTGCTGTTGTCGAGATGCCCTGGTAAGCATGAACCAATGTGCCCCTGCAACTGTGGGGATGTCGAAAGACTGGAACATGTACTTCTGTATTGCAGCTTTTACAGGAATCTACGCAAAGAGCTTTTATATCCAGTTCTCCAAAGGCTCCCGGGTAGGCCCAGTAAATTTTATATTAAGTATTTACTAGCTGATAAGAACATAAATATAACTATGGTAATGGCCAGATTTTGTGTGGCAGTCATGGCATCCCGTAAGATGATTTTATCATCAGAATTTTAGATCCCCTAATTTTCCAGTGTATGATAGAATACCCTTCCACATTTTAATATAATATTTAGAATATGTATTTATTATTCTCCTATGCAATTATATGTCTATTAATGTTTTCCATGGCTACACGTTATTAATTTTAATTCATCCAACTATATTTGTATTATTGGTGTTGTCTTTTGAACTTGATTGCCATGTAACATTTTGGTCTATGACCATAAATAAACTATTATTATTATTATTATTATTATTATTATTATTATTATTATTATTATTATTATTATTATTATTATTATTATTATTATTATTATTATTATTATGCGCCAACATTATAATGCCATTGTACAAAACGATAGTAAGGCCACACCTGGAGTATTGTGTACAATTCTGGTCACCGCATCTCAAAAAAGACATAGTGGAATTGGAAAAGGTGCAGAAGAGAGTGACTAAAATGATTACTGGACTGGGGCACCTCCCTTATGAGGAAAGGCTAAAACATTTGGGGCTCTTTAGTCTGGAAAAAAGGCACCTGAGGGGAGATATGATTGAGACGTACAAAATAATGCAGGGCATGAGTCAAGTGGATAGAGGGACACTCTTCTCCCTCTCACAAAATACCAGAACTAGGGGACATACATTCAAAGTGAGAGTGAGGAGAGTGAGAATAGACAAAAGAAAATATTTTTTCACCCTGTGTATTGTTAGTCTGTGGAACTCCCTGCCACAGGAGGTGGTGATGGCATCTGGCCTGGATGCCTTCAAAAGGGGATTGGACAGATTCCTGGAGGAAGAGTCCATCACAGGTTATAAACCATGATGGAGATGTGTCATCTCCAGGCTTAAAACCAGGATACTTCAAGGGCCAGATGCAAGGGAGTGGTATCAGGAGAAAGATATCTACTCTAGTGCACTCCCAGACATATTTGATGGGGCCACTGTGAGATACAGGAAGCTGGGCTAGATGGGCCTTTGGCCTGATCCAGCATGGCTCTTCTTATGTTCTTATGTCTCTCATCAGCTATGGGAAGCTTCCTCCAACCAAATCGCCACATCTCTTAAATGAACCAAGCACCCTTCAGTGTTCGGGTCTTTGACCCCAAATAAATTTATAGTAATAAAAAGGGGTGGGTGAGTGTGGTTGCAAGGCGAATAAACCTAGACAGATTCAAATGCAAGACTAGGCTAAAAGTGATACCTTTATAGGCCACTAATAGAAAGAAAAGCAATCATTGCAAGATTTCGTGGACAGTTATCTACTTCTTTAAAGTAAGTACCAAAAGTTCAAACATGGCAAAAGATGTGCTTTGCCGGGAAATCATTCTTAGATGTAAAGTTCTTGTCGAGATGATTTTCGCCAGGCATGTCTGTTTTAGATGAGGCAGGAGGCAGCAAGTCTGTTGGAAAGTTGTATCTGAAGCTGAGGACTGGGTTTCACAGTCCTTCAAACAAACCTGCCTGGAGGAAATCATCTTCCCAAGAGCTTTACATCTAAGATTAATCTCCTGTCAAACCACATCTCTTGCCATGTTTGGACTTTTCGTACTTGCTTTGAAGAAGTGGAGATTGTCCACGAAAGCTTGCAATGATTTTTAAATTTTCTATTAGAGGCCTGTAACTGTATGGCCTATAGCAGTGATGGTGAACCTTTTAGAGACCGAGTGCCCAAACTGCAATTCAAAACCCACTACTTTTTTTGCAAAGTGCCAATACAGCAATTAAACCTGTATACAGGTGGCTATGAAGGGACAATGTCGAGTGCCCACAGAAAGGGCTCCGAGTGCCACCTTTGGCACCCGTGACATAGGTTCGCCAACATTGGCCTATAGCCTAGTTTTGCATTTGTATTTTGGCATGGCCACATGGCTCCCCCCCCTTTTTTTTTCACTAGACAGATTTGGCATGCCTGCCAAAAGGACTCTGGACTGGTGCCGCTGGGGGAGTATTTGAGCTTCAAAACAGAACAATTCATACATTCTGGGAAATGTTGCTTAAACAATGAAATGTACTGAGTTTTCTACCTCTCAATGCGGTGAAATAAAAGACAGAAAGGGCCTAAACTTTGCATGGAGCAGCACAGAAACCTATATGAGGACATCCAGAGTAATCAGATATATGATAATAATAAACCCCTCCGAAGCCATACTAACGTAAGTGTGTGAGCTGCCTGCTCAGTTCTGATCAGAGTGTAGAACAGGCAGGTCAATGGGAACCAACCTACTCCCTTCCTCAAAATCACAATTTTACTCATTTTTTTTACTAACATGGCCAAGGTTTAAGTTTTCAGAAATGCAAGCTCTAGCAAATTTCTACTCCTCTGGTCCCTTTAGGATTTCCCCTTCCCCCATGTGGGAAAGAGTTTCCTTGATTTAAACCAGCTGTATTCCTTATAAAGAAATGAAAAAAGGCTCACACATGATAGATCAAGGTCTCCTTTGAGCCTGAGCATGAAAAATGTGCAACCCATTTCATGACAGAGATCCAACCAGTAATCTGGTTTGGGCTGCGTCATACCTCACTGACAAAGGGTGAAGGTAAGGGCAGACCATAATTCTCAGAGGGACAGTCCGTTTAGCCCTGCCTGTCCCAACTATGAATGCCTGATACTCCCTACAGAGCTAAAACCTGCACATTTGGGCACAGTTCAGAATTTACCGGGATTCCATCCAAGAAAGAAAGGACTTTGCTAAATCATTGCTGTCGCACTGACAATAGTGCTGGTGATACAGAAACGCAGCCAATGTTTTTTCTATGGTGGCTATTCAGTGTTGCAAAGCTGGGGTGCATGGCACACAGAAAACACTGTATACACCCAGAAGCACCCAAAGGACACTCCTGAAGGCCATGCCTTGCCTCCGGCTGGTGTATCTCCTGCACCTCCAGGGATTTTACAATGGGACCTTTGGTTTTATATAGCCCTTCCCTTTGCATACACCCAATAAAGCCCATAGTGACGGCAAGAGATGGCGAGAATATGCTCAGAACTGAGTCCCCCAGCTTTCGAAAAACCAACACAGTAAAGTGGCCACCTGCTGTTTTATGGACATTTTGTTTATTTCATACACATTGAGTCAACCCAATATTTGAGCGATCCAGTATCTTGCAGATTAGAGCCGTTGGTCTTTCAAAGCAAACACCTTTCGTCCACGTGTCTCTTGTCTCCCTTCTGGCTGAAGGTTAGTCTAGCGATAATGGGGGAAGGCAGGAAGGAGGCAGCGGAAGCAGAGCGGTTTACTGTCTATAAACCCCTCTATAAGCCTCTCCATCAATGGTTGCAAGGCCGTACCCTGTTCTGCATTGGCTGCAGCCTGCGTTGATTGCTTTTTTATGAGACACTGCCACCCGCGGCAATGTGGATTTTCTGCAAAATGTTTGAGTTGGATGAATTTCACAGCCCCTTATTAGGAGAGGGATCCTAGCTCTTAACGGAGCACACAACTTGTAAATCAAAAGTTCCACGTTCAGTCGCAAAGCACAAAAGGGCCCCGCCTGGGACCAGCAGCCAGTGATTGCAGAAAAGCCTAAGCTGTTGAAACACTCCTTCATTATAACAGTAGAAACTAATACATTCAACGAGTAGTTGCTAGGAGTTATAATTTCTGGGGAACACTCCTAGGAAAGTGGGTCTCCCCCCCACAATCATTATACAGTGATACCTAGTATAAAGGAATTAATTCATTCCAAATGAAATTCTGCGAAGCAAATTTTCCTTTATACAAATTTCCCCTAGGAATGCATTGAAAACAAAGTAATCCCTAATCGCGACCATTTTTATGTTGTACAGATTCGCCCCGTAGGCGATTCTGTTAAGCAAATTTCTCCTATCTTCGGAATTCCTTATGCTGTACAGATTTTATTTTATGCAATTTGTTTGTTATATGAGAGTCCACTGTATTAAGAGTTCTGCATTATTCAATGAAGTTGATTTCTATTGAAAACATCCGTTTCAGCAAGACGTTCAGAGCTTGGAGGTGTCCATTTATATTTATATAAAAATGAACATTTTAAGATGATTAAGCTACATATAACAGAACAGGAGTTTGGAGCTTCAGCTTACCACATTTTATCCTACTCATGCTGAGATGTATTTGTTCTGTTAAAACTAACACATCACTGGCTGACATTTGAGTTTTAGTTTTCAGTCCCAGCTAGAGGACTACAGAACTAGATACTGGCTGGATAGGTCAGAGGTCGGGAGCTCAGGTCCTTGCTATGCAGCCCACAAGACAAGCCAGCGTGTTCTTGGCCAAAGTGGCACAGTCCCTGGATGGCCCCAGAAAAGGGGGAGTGGCAAGCCACTTCTATGTATTCTCTACCTAAAAAAACAGGGGTCCTCAACCTAAGGCCCTGGGGCCGGATGCGCCCCCCCCAAGGTCCTGAATCCGGCCCCTGGGACCAATTGCAACCCCCCCACCTACCCCTGTTTTTTGTGAGCAAGCCAGCCTCCGCAGCTGCTTTTGGACTGGGATCCGGCCCCCAGTGGTGTCTGGGTGGTGGTGGACCGGCCCGCTGTTTGAAAACTTTGAGGACCCCTGTAAAAAACCATGGAAAGGGTTGTGATAAGTCAGGATCTATGTGATAGCACATTATCATCATCATCATCATCATCATCATCATCATCATCATCATCATCATCATCATTATTATTATTATTATTATTATTATTATTATTATTATTATTATTATTATTATTATTATTATTATTATTATTATTAACCACACAGCTAACTACGCTGGATTTTGTAATACAAATCACTAGTCGAATGCTTCCCAAGCGTTTAGGACTAATGTGATGTATCGGCGAATTATGTGAGCAGATCCCAGTAAGGCGGCTTTCTGCAGCTGACTGATGGTGACTTTGTCAACTCCAATTTCTTCTAAATACTTGCTTACCACTTCAGGCACTGCACCCAGCATGCCGATTACCACTGGGACCACCTGTACCGGTTTATGCCAGAGTCTCTGAAGCTCAGTTTTCAGATCGTGATATCAGGTAATTTTTTCAAGTTGTTGTTGTTGTTGCTGTCGCTGCTGCTGTTTACAGGAGACACATTGAATGAAGGGGAGTTGTTTAGTGGATGCTCATGCAAGTCCCATTGATTCAATGAGTCTACTATCTACTAACAGTATGATTTAATTCCAGCATCTCCTTCCTTCCCACTGATTCAACCCCAATGCACAAAAGAAAAGTCACTCAGCAACACTTAAGAGCTTTAAACATTTGGGATAGAAATTAATTAGCAAAACATTACACACTGATAAATTAACTGTCAGCAACATTTAAAATAAAAACAGCAGATTAATTACATTGGCATTATTATGTTAATATTAATATTTGTTTAACAGGCTCTCTGTAGAGGGTTTGTGTCATTCACCCTACCCCGAAATGCAGGGGGGGGCACACTTATTCCCCTCTTTAGAAATATGGTTTATAGTTGATATTCTAACCCTGAGAACATAAATTTAATAACATACAACATGCAAAATTAACAATCCGTATTATTTATCTTTATCTAATTTTTTTGCGTGTCTTTAGCTGCCTAGATGCCCTAAGCACATCCTATCTCACCTGATTTCGGAAGCTAAGCAGGGTCAGGCCTGGTGAGTACTTGGATGGGAGACCACCAAGGAATACCAGGTGCTGTAGGTGCCTGGAATAGAAACTGGCAAACCACTCCACTATTCCTGCCAAGAAAACTCAATGGACATGGGGTCACGGAGAGTTGGTCACAACTGCAACACAACACAACACAACACAACACACACACACACACACACACACACACACACACACACACACACACACACACACACACACACACACACACACACACACACACACACACAAAATTTATCTTGGCTTCCGAAAACTACAGCCTAAATTATGGATCGTCAAGGAACCTTAAGGCTGGGAATCACCTATTTATAAAGGGCTGATTAGCAGATATCAGTACCTCCTGAAATGAGTTTAATTTGATGCATGTGTCAATTCAGCTTGCGAAAAATTCATCTTAAGAGGCATAGTTTCCCATTGGGATGCATTGAAAACCAATTAATCTGTTTCAGAGGGGACAGATTACTAGGTTTTCAATGCATTCCTATGGGGAGGTTGTCTAAAACCCCTGTAATCAAGGGACAGTGGAAGGCGCCAAGACTCGGGCAAAGAGGAGGTTGTGGTGGCTTCTATCCTGCCTTTCATTCCCTGTAGCAACCACAGATCGGATGTTACAGATAAGGAAAGACAGGCAGGCTTTTGTATTTCACGCACCCAGAACCCTCTCGGGTGGTGGGCACGCACAATTCAAACGCCTGTCCTGTAAGACAGATTTTTCTCAAGACATGTGGTTCGCCGTCTTATGAAAAATGCCTATCCCTGGAAATGTCATTCATCTTACGAATAAATTGTCTTACAGGGCATTTGTCATAGAATCATAGAATCATAGAGTTCGAAGAGATGTCGAGGGCCATCCATTCCAAACCCCCTGCCATGCAGGAATTCCATCACAATATTTCTGACAGATGCCCATTCAGCCTCTGCTTAAAAACCTCCAAAGAAGGAGACTCCACCACCTTTTGTGGCAGCATATTCCACTGCCGAACAGCTCTAACTGTCATGAAGTTCTTCCTAATGTTCAAATGGAATATCTTTTCCTGTAGTTTGAAACCATTGCCTCAAGTCCTAGTCTCTGAAACCGTGGAAAACAAACTTGTCCCCTCTTCAGTATGACATCTTTTCAGATATTTAAACATGGCAGAACTGAGCATGTTCATGGATACCACACACTGTATATCTCTTAATTCCTGGATTACCTTCACTTCTTCTTATGGAACCATGGGAGCTGTAGTTTGGAGAGCCTGAGAAGAGAGTCCTCATTGTTCTAGCAGCCTGGTGACCTATTTGATGCCAGACATTTACCAACACGGTGGTGAGTCCTTTCTTAATGCTCCCAATTCAGGTCAACTGCATCAACCCACAAATGAGGTGGGGGGTTGGAAATGGCCATAGACTCCCACGGATAATATTTATAAAACAATGTTATCAGAGCAAAGCTGAGGAGCAAAACCCTCTGTCCAAGATAAAGCTGAGATGATTTGCATGGCCCCTTTCTTAGAGCTCTCCATACAGAAGAAAGGAAGCGTCACCCTGTGCTGAAATGGTCGCTTAACTGGCCATACTCTGCGTGCCTGCAAAATATCCTTGTCCGAATGAAATGCAAAAGGAAATCATTGATTTGTGAACATGAAAAAGAATCCTATCAAAACCTCTATGGGTGCAAGGACAGGGTTGTTTTCTTATTCTTGAGGCTTACAACGAAGACAGCTAAATTGCTACATGTTGAATTCCCTTTCTTTCTAGCTGCCCCACAGTTGGCTGCAACTGAAAAGGGTAGTTTCCCCCCAGGAAAAACAACATAGAGAAATAGGATAGGTTTTAGCTATGTTGTTGACCAGTAAATACTGTATGTGTGTTTATAGTCCAGATAGAACAGTGGTTCTCAACCTGTGGGTCCCCAGATGTTCCTGGACTGCAACTCCCAGAAATCCTGGCCAGCTCAGCTAGTGATGAAGACTTCTGGGAGTTGCAGTCCAGGAACATCTGGGGACCCCACAGGTTGAGAACCACTGAACTAGAAGAATACTATGCTCCATGGCAGCCCTTTGGGACACCCTTTGCCCTTCATGCCACCCCAGACTAAGGTGGGGCCACCTCTGATCTTGTCACACAGCTACTATAGAGCACAGCCCAATGAGCTGGAACCTTTGTCTGGATAACAAAACACAATAACTCAGCTGTGAGCCTGTGTCAACACCCTTGGCTCAGACTGTGAAAACAGGAGGGAGGTTTGCTCCACCAAATTTTCTTTAAAAGCAGACTTGGCATTTTTAAACTACTCTTTTTTTTTAAAAAAAATCTCCATTTAATTTGCACTGCCTGGAACTGAACAAAAAACCAACTGGAGTTTGTGCCTGCATCCATTAACGCTGCCCCCCCCCCCGGTCAACCAGCTAAAGTCTCTATGAAAGAACCCCCCCCTTCATCTAGCTAGAACTGAAGTCGCAGATGGGTTAGAAAACTCCACATCTGTCTTGACAAGCTGTCAGTACACCGTTTAGCGTTGTGTCGGCACTTCATTTGCTATACATCTGATTAAATAGAGCACAATGGTCATTGTGTTGCCTGGAAACCCGGTTCTTTTTGATTTGACAACTTAATTAAAATCAAAAGAAGATTTTGTTTGGAACAGATGGGTTTATAGCTCTCTCCTTTCTTCTTGTCTGCCTTCCTGTGACAAAAAACACCAAGATTCAGACTTGCCACCCACAACTACACAGTTGCACTCACCCCCGCCTTACTTTCTTCACTTTTTCCGTGCAGAGAAAGTTCTTCAGCTGATCTTGCCCTATCCTAATCCACCTCTTTCTTAATCAGATTATGCCTGTTTTTATTTTCAAAGAAAAATCTACATTGGGCCTTCTTAAAGTACCCTAATTTTGCCAGAACTGGGTCCATTAGACAGAGTTCTTAGAAAAAGACAGGATGGAAAAGATTCTTCAAGTATCAAAGCAATGGAAAAAGTCAACGTGGATTTGAAAGAGCACACGGGTCGTAATGTTTGAACGGTAGTCCAAATATCTCTCTCTCTCTCTCTCTCTCTCTCTCTCTCTCTCTCTCTCTCTCTCTCACACACACACACACACACACACACACACACACACACACACACACACCGGGGGGGGGAGGGAGGGAGAGGAGCTTTCCAGATATAGTGGTACCTTGTATAAAGGAATTAACTTGTTCCAAATGAAATTATGTTAAGAAATTTTCCTTTATACAAATTCCCATAGGAATGCATTGAAAATGGAGTAATCCCGTTTTTATGTTGTGCGGATTTTCCCCATAGGCGATTATGTTAAGCAAATTTCCCCTATCTCCGAATTTTTTTATGTTGTACAGATTTTATGTTATACAAGCTGTTTGTTATACAAGGGTCCACTGTACCAAAAAGCTATTTTGGGAGCAGCCAATACCACTTTACCAGGGTAGATAATCTAACACAGGGGTGCCCAAACGTTTTGTAAGGAGGGCCAGATTTGATGACTGAGAATGTGTCAGGGGCCAGTTGCTCCCCGACCCTGCCACCCCACTGCAAGCCCCACGCACTGACCCATAAGCCCCACCCACTGACCCCTTGCCACCCCACCCGCAGGAAGGAAGGCGGGGACCAAGGGAGGGAGGGAGGAAGGTGGAAACCAAGAGAGGATGGAAGGAAGCTGGGGAACAAGGAAGGGAGGGAGGGAGGTGGGGAACAAGGGAGGGAGGGAGGAAGGCCTAAATGCCAGCCCCACAAGCTTCTGCTCACTGGCCGACTGGCCCGCCCAGCCCCTCAAGCTTCCCGGCAGTGTCAGTGTTGGCAGAAGATTTTTTAAAAAAAAAAAAACATGGGACGAAGGAGGGGGAGGGAGGGGCGGGCCAGCGTGTCACGGGCCACTCAGAATGGCCTGATGGGCCGGATTTGGCCCCTGGGCCGGACTTTGGGCAAGCCTGATCTAACATGTGTAGAAATAGGTTTGCCTGGGCTGTGAAGGGCAGGACCCCAGTGATACTGGCAAGGCTTGGTCACATTCTCAGTCCCTGGGAACTCTAATTAAAAGGTTCAGGGACCACAGAATGGGGAAAAACCTGTTGACTCAGATCCCACAGAATGGATCCAGAATGGATGCCAGTCAGGGTCCGCAGTACTGGTTTATATGAAGAAACAGCCTAAGACAGCTGGCTGGATAGTTCACGGAGTTTAGAATCTGGCTGCAGAGCCAGACGATAGGATAGTGCTGGCCAACTTTGGCCCTCCAGATCTTTGGGACCACAACTCCCAGAATTCCAAGCCTGTGTTGCCAATGAGAAAGGACTGTGGGAGTTGTGGTCCAAAACATCTGGAGGGCCAAAGTTTGGCCACCACTGTGTTAGTTCTTACTTTGTCTCCCAAGAGAATGGCCAGGCTATGTAGCCTTGGACCAGCTGTGCAGTCCCAGGAGAGACACACACCTCCCACCAGAAGAAAGGAACGAGGAAACACTTCCGTGCTGGAAAAGTATGGAAAAGTTGCCATACATCAGCACTGACTTCACTGCATGCACAAAACAGCTTTCTGAGCCATGTACCTGTGACAAAAAAAGGGCAGTCAGGCTATGGGGTGCCTCAGAGGGTGTCTTACTTTATTCCTTGTGGAGCATTGCACAATTTAAAATTATAGATGGAATCTAAAGTTCAAACAAATTTGAAATGTTCAAATGATTAGACTAGTTTTGGCCAGAAATAGGCTATTTCAATAGCATTACTTTGGCCATTTACTAAACCTTCTTTAGTATACCTGGTGGGGTAAAAATTGCACGCATATAAACGCTGCATTGACAGAATTTCTCCGCATCCACATAAAATTTGTCATGCACTGAAATAGCCCCATTTTACTTGATTATTCTTTGGTCTTCCTACTTCGCTTCACAGTCTATTAATTGAACTCCAGATAGTCCTGCCAGAACCATCTCTTGGTTGGAGACAGTCTTCACCGTTCATCCATTTGGCAAAATGTGTTATTTTCGCGCTCAACAAATTTAGCCTTGTCTCTTCTGGTATAATAGTGTGCTACCAGACACATTTGGTGGGGCCACTGTGAGATACAGGAAGCTGGACTAGACAGGCCCTTGGCCTGATCAAGCATGGCTCTTCTTAAGTTCTTACTTGATATACTGTATTTTTCTGTCTATAAGATGCTGCCTCTTATTAGATACCCCCACTTTTTAGATCCTCTCCCAAAAATAAATAACATTAATAAATCCTCCTTGATGTCTCCACCACCCCCAGTGTTACCTTTAATTTCCCTATTCTAAACACTCTTCTCGGCTTTGGTGACTTTGTTTTTTGCAGGATCAGGCTCTGTTGGGCTTGAACTTTGGGAAAGTTTTCTTCCGTTTTAAACCATCACCTAGGGCAGTGGTGGCAAACCTTCGGCACCACAACTCCAACAGTCCTTTGTCACTGGCTTGGAATTCTGGAAGTTGTCGTCCAAAACATCTGCAGTGGTGAAGGTTTGCCACCACTGGACTACGGGGTTCGTGTCCATGAAGCGGATGGGTTTGGGGCAGCATCACCATATTTCATTCATTATTTGCTTGCACCTCTCAAAATAATTCCAAATAGGCAATGCCAGCCATCTAATAGACTTTTTCAGAGGAGGGTAGGTTTCAGGCAGCCAGTAATAATCCTGCATGATTCATGATTTGGCGTATGCTGATCATACACGCCACAAGCATATTTTGCTGTGGAGCAGCACAGGAGCAAAGGTGTTGTAATTGTTCTAGCTGTGCATCCTAGTTTGACCTGGACAATTTCCTCAGTAAATTATTTCTGGTGGAAACTTTTCATTTGGTGTTTAGATAATATTTTTTTTTTGGTAGGTTAGGGTTTGATCCAGAGTGATGCCCAAATACTTTGCGGTAAATTCATGTTCCAAAATCTCACCTTCCCAGCTAACCCAGAGCTTCCTGTCTGCTTCTTGCAGCTTTAAGTGGAAGGCTCCGGGTGGTGGAGCCTCCTTCTTTGGAGGTTTTTAAGCAGAGGCTGGATGGCCATCTGTCGGAAATACTATGATGGAGGTTCCTCCATGGCAGGGGGTTGGACTGGATGACCCTTGAGGTCTCTTCCAACTCTATGATTCTATGAACTTTTCTCAGACTGAAGAAGCTACTTGGATGAGGAGCAAAACATTTCAAACTCAAAACAAAAGAAGTCCAGTTGCCAGGACTCAACACTCAGACTGGTTCATTCATGTTTCCAGGCTAAGCATGAACAATGGACCATCATGAACCCACATAAAAATGAACTGGTTTGTGGTTTGTTTTTTCCAGTGTGTGCCTGGAAAGAGAAACATTCCTGCTTCTGCCCTCTACCCCCCCCCCACTTCCCACGGTCCCTGTTGCCTTCCTATCTGTTCCTCAGATGCAGCGGGCTTTACTTTTCCTAGAGCCCGGCCTGCTGCTTCTGCACATCAGCCGTGCAAAGGCAGTGCAAATCAGCTGTGCAAAGGCCAGCCTCTACCACAGACTTGTCCAAACTTTGGCCCTCCAGATGTTTTGGACCACAACTCCCACAGTCCTTTGCCACTGGAAATACAGGCTTGGAATTTTGGGAGTTGTGGTCCAAAACATCTGGAGGGCTGAAATTTGGACATGCCTGCTCTACCATCAGTTTCTGGATTTGTACCTACAGTTTTCCTGAATTTCAGGCAAAAATCAAAGAAAAACAAAACTAAACTAAAGACACAAACATGTGGTACCTTAAAGACTAAATTTCATATTTTAATGTAACATTTCGTGCACATGTGTACTTCTTCAGACATATAGCAGCAGAATGAGGTGTGAGATATAATATGGGGGGTTGAGTTCAGCCTGATGAAGTGGGATTCCTACAGTTTGATTTTGTTTTAAGTGTTTCAGTAAAAGGTATCATCCACTCTTACATCTCTTTTAAACATGTCCTGATCTGGTTTGGACTTCCTGGTCTGAGATTCAAACTGCCACACCGGTTGTCCTTTTGTCTTCGGCTGTTTCCAGATTTTAACAAGCCATTCTATGGTGTGCCATTCAGCACAACTGTTCTGTGTGGCTCTTTCGTTGATGAGAAGCAAGACAGACACTACGGCACGACTTCCCACCCTCCATTTTGACCTGCAGCAATGTATGAGGGGCAGGACCTGGCACAGCCTCATTTATCACTACGAAGAGAAGGGAAAGACAGTTAGAACTATGCACTAAAGCATCTGAGATGTTAACCATCAGAGTAAATCAATAGTTATCTCATTTTATCAGTGTACAGACGTTATAAGAGGCTTAGATCTCCTGGCAGGAGACGAGCCCTTTCCTGCTGGTAATTTAAGATGAACACCAGTGAGTTGACACTTCCTTATTCCTCATGTATTCAGCAGCACCGGGGCTGTCGAATCAAATAAATGGACATCTTCTACCCTCTCCCGCTCTGAGCAGGATCTGGAGAAATTCAGGGCGTTTATACACGACCCCTAAACTCCGGGGCAAATGGCTCCCAGCTCCGGAGCTTAAAAATGTTTACCCACCAGCTCCGGAGTTAACAGGAAATTAAGTGCGACCCTGCCCACTTTAGCACGTCCCAGCGCAGCTTTCAGGTACCTGCTCTTTGGAGGTGAAAATTATTTGATCCGGTGTAACGATAGTGAGTGCGGGGCTCTCCTTGCTTCTGTTTGTTGTTTTTTGGCTCCCGCCCCTTTAAGAGAGCTACTTTTACAGAGACGAGAGGCAGAACGAGGTGAGCGGCATGCTTTTCTTTCTCTTTTTTTCTCCCTCCCCTCATGCAGCCAGCAGCCAGGAAGTGTGTGGGGGGGACACAGGAAGAGCGACGAACCCCTAAGATCTCTGGTCCGAATTTAAGTGGCCAGCGGATCTTAGGGATCGTGTAAAAAAGGGCCCTTAGATGGAGCACAGAAGTGCCACAGCCTGAAGGAACAGCAATCAAGTCCTTGCTGCCCTCCGGGTCTGAGGAACTCAGCTGCAGATAGTACCCATAAATGAAAACAATCATGGGGTTCAGTGTAGTTCACCTTCCATGATGGCAGCAGTATATTGCATTTTTAAAAGGAACCACTGAAAGAGGGTCTCCATGCCAGGCCTTCAACCACAGTAGAAATCATTGAACAAGTTAGACTAATGGACCATTGTTATACGACTGCAAGTCCAGGGATTTGTTGGCATTACATCTGCAAAAAATCTCATTCGTCCAGGAGAGTTTATCTGCAAATTGAGTCATGGCAACTGGACTTCTTTTACTTGAGAAAAAGAAAAAGTCTGCGGGCTGGCAGAAGAAGGAGGAAAAAACCCCGATCCGGCCTGTGCGCCAGCAGGAAAAGAAAAAAAAGCCGACCGGCCTGTGCTACAGCTGGTAGGTGGGCCACGTGGTCGGCAGTTTAAAAGTAAAATAAAATAAAAAAAATAAAATAAAATAATAAAAACAACCCAATCTGTCCCATGACCTGACTTGTGGGCCGCTGAACTGGCCCGCAGGCTGGCAGGGGGGAAAATCAAACTGGCCCGTGAGCCCCATGACCTGACCCACGGGCTGCCGAAAAAATTTTTAAAAATTTAAACAATTTTTAAAAACCAGCCTGTGAACACCGGACATGACCCATGGGCCAGCAGAAGAAATTTTGTTTTTTAAAAAAAATCCAGCCCATGCCACAGCTGGTCGGCGGGCCACACATGGTCGGCAGTTTTTAAAAAATTAAATTAAATTAAATTAAAATTAAAATTAAAATTAAAAAATTAAAAATAACCCGATCCGGCCTGTGGGCCACCATGGGACATGACCCACGAGGTGGCAGAAGAACATTTTTTTTAAAAAAGTTAAAAAACAACACCACCAAACTGGCCGACAAGCACCACACATGACTCGCGGATTGCTAAACCAGCCCACGGGCCCACAGAAGAAGAAAAAAGCCAACCGGCCCACGCTACAGCTGGTAGGTGGGCCACGTGGTCAGCAGTTAAAAAAAAAAACTAAACTGAAATAAAATAAAAATAACATGAAAATAAAATAACATGAAAAAAAAAAACTAAAATAACCCGATCCGCCCTGTGGGCCGCCGAACCAGCCTGCGTGCCATCAGGATTAAAAAATAAATTAAAAATAAATAAATAAATAAAAACCCCAACCAGCAGGGTTCAAATAAAAAGAAAGAAAAAAGAAAACAAAGTTGAACTAAAACGAATTATGAAATGAATTTTAAAATAAAAATTCATTTCCTAATTAACTGAACGAAATGCGGTGGGGGAACAAATTATGAAACGAAACGTCATTTTGGCGTTTTGCGCCGATCACTAAACGCAAGCCAAAATTTAATTACAAGCAACAAGTAAACCTTAAACCAGTGAGCCAACAACTCCGAAATGAAATAAAATCTATACAGTGGTACCTTGTATAAAGGAATTAATTCATTCCAAATGAAATTATGTTAAGCAAATTTTCCTTTATACACATTCCCATAGGAATGCATTGAAAACGGAGTAATTCCATTTTTATGTTGTACGGATGCTCCCCATAGGTGATTCTGTTAAACAAATTTCCCCTATCTCCGGAAGTTTTTATGTTGTACAGATTTTATGTTACACAAACTGTTTGTTATGCAAGGGTCCACTGTACTAAGATACTAGATGCTGGCCAGGATTTCTGAGAACTACAATTCAAGAAAATCTGGAGAATTCTGCCAAAAAGAGGGGAATGGAAACACCATAGAAACCATAGGCCAAACTCTGCCCAGCCCTGCTATCTTCCCTAGGGTCACCTTGGCCCTTGGGTTGTTGTTTTTTTCTGCTCTGGCTACAACAGCATTTGTGGGTGATGCCAACCTGGGTTGTCCAGAAAGGAAAACCTGCTCACATCTGGCAGTTCACTAAAGACCCCTAAGCCATTCTTGCCAGCTGTGGCCTCCGCTCTGCTTTGGGGTATTAAAAGAAGATAAAGCACTCCCGAATACAGCATCTGTTAGTACATCTTCAGCCCAAGACCATCTGTTTGCCAGAGTTGCAATCGCTCCTAACCCTCAATACTGCATGTTATTTGCTCCAGAGTTCCCTTGGCATCCATGAGATTAAAAATAAAAGAGAGAGGGGGGGCGGGGAAGCATTAACATGAGCTGTTAGAAAATTCAGATTTTTTTTAAAAAAAATAATGCTGAACATTTTAAGAACATGTTGCTTTAGCAGCAATACCCTTGGACCAATTTTGTGTTGAAGTAAGAAAAATTCTGGTTCATCACATGCATTAAAGAAGCAACAACAGCATGTGAAAATTGTCAGTCTAGTCCAGGCTGAAAAACTTCTGGACCTCTATATGCTTTGGTCTGCATAACTAGAAAGTTGTCAACCTGTTCTGTTTGTTGTGAGCTTTTAATTTCTGAGGAAAACGATCTCTGGTTTTCTCTAGGTGGGTGATTCTGATCTTGCAACTTTGCAACATTAACCTGTATTGCAATATATGCATACATAAAATGAAACACAAGGAGGCCCCTTGCCACTTAGAATTGGTAAGACGATGACATAAACGCAGAAAAAATACTTGTCTAAAGGTCATAGAATCATAGAGTTGGATGAGACCTCAAGGACTATCTAGTCCAGCCCCCTGTCAGGCAGGAACCCCCATCACAGGACTCCTGACAGATGGCCATCCAGCCTTTGCTTAAAAAACCTCCAAAGAAGGAGACTCCACCACCCTCCTTTGTGGCAGCATAATCCATTGCCAAACAGCTCTAACTGTCAGGAAGTTCTTCCAAATGTTTTAATGGAATCTCTTTTCCTGTAGTTTGAGACCATTGCCCCGCATCCTAGTCTCTGAAGCCATGGAAAACAAACCAGTCCCTTCTTCAATATGACATCATTTCAAATATTTAAACATAGCTATCATATCCCCTCTTAGCCTTCTTTTTTTAAGGCTAAACATTCCCAGCTCTCTAAGCTGCTCCTCTGGACCTGCTTAAGGTTGCCAACATCCTTTTTTTTAAATTGAGGTGTGCAAAACTGGACAGAGTACTCCAGGTAGGGCCTGTAAGAATGCCCTAGAATGGCCTTTAAGAATAACTTTTGAAAGTAACTAAATATAGTTACCCCTAAGTAACTCAGGTGTGACTCATTACACTTTTAAACTTTGGAACTACTAGTGCCTTGTTATAAGCAGAACGTGTTACACGTAGTTGATTGAAATTCTGTTGCTTTGCTATTGTGTAGAAAGCCGCCGGCATAACATTCACTCACATCCAGCCAGCAATTAATGAATTGCTACTCCAATTTGCAAGGGTACATGCACATGCTCTTATGGTGCCTAGAATGCATGCCCTAGAATTGAAGTGGGGACTCATTAATTGCCAGCTACAAGCATGTGGCTGTTTCAGTGTTTGCGTTCCACATGCACAACAAAGGAACAGGGTTTCAGCTCGTTTGTTATTTGTAATCAGTAACTTCCACCCTTCACTTCCAACTAGAGATGGGCACGACTCAAAAAAATGGTGTTTCGTTTGTCGTTTGGTCGTTTAGGGGTCCGTTTCGGTTCATTTTCGTTTTTGTGACTTTTTTGCAAAAAAAAATCGTTTTTGTTTCGTTAGGTAACTAAATGAAAAAATGAAAACGAAAACAAAAAATTGCTGTTTCGTTAGCATTCTTTTTAGTTCAATGCATCTGCTGCAACAAAAACGAAAAACACGGCAAATTTGGTCATTTCGTTTTCGTTTTCGTTTTCTTAAAAAATCATTTCGTTTTCGTTGTGTAATGAAACGAAAAAAACAAAACGAAAATGAAAAATCGCTCGTTTCGTGCCCATCTCTACTTCCAACCAAGCTGTACTTAAACAGCCTGGCTGGCATATGTCTCCCCTCCAGATACATATGTTGCCGGTCCAAAGTCAGGTACACAATGCCAATCTCTTCTGAGATATTTATTAGTTTGTATCCTCAAGTGTCTCACCAGTGTTAGACAGATTACCAAGTGACTTAAACTGCACATAAGTACTCTCTGTGATTAGTAGCCCATCAGGAAGAGAAAGGGTCCTTTAAGCCTCCTCCTAAGTTATTCATTTCTCTCCACCTTCTCTTCTGTGAGAAGAGGCTTGCTATCTGATCGCTTCTCATGTTTCTGGGTCCACTAATCTCTTTCCTGTCCTCTTGCCCTATTAAGTTTCACTGGAAAACTCTCCACCAACCCGTGACCCAGATAACTGGCAGTAACTTTCTTGTCCTCTTGAAACAGGGTGGAGTTGCACTTCGTTTTGGAGGCACAGAATCACAAATCATGACAAATCACATCTTTTTTTATTTGTCCCCATCTCTAATTTATGCACCGGCCCTGGGGGCAAAAACTTAAGAAACTGGAATGGCATGAAATGAGGGGTGTCTCATTTGAGAGAAGGAACAAGATGTGAGACATACAGGAACCTGCCAGAGTGACAGATTGCAATGTACCGCAGCCTTCCTCACACTGATTTCAGGGAAGAACTGAATTATTAATTTATTACCACAATGCCTCTGATAATTTGGGAGTTCCAGGTCATTTATAAACACACTGGGAGTATCTCAGTGCTGCCCAATGTTTAGTTTAAGAACAACTCAAAAAGGCATTCAATTTCCAGACCGGAAGAACATCGAGGGTTGTATTATACATCAATAGGTGAGGCAACAGTGCTCTCAAATGCCTTTTCAGTAGGACCCCCGTATCCACTGATTCAGTTATCCACGTTTGGCAGAGGAAAAACTTAAATAATTCAGCAGCCACAAAGCAAGCTGTAAAGCAAGCTGTTGTCACAAACAGCAGCTGTATAGCAAGCTATTGTCACAAGTAGCATCTGTAAAGCAAGCTACTGTCACAAACAGTGGCCATAAAGCAAGATACTCCCTCAAAACAGCCATCATAAAGCAAGCTACTGTCAGGAAACAGTCATTTGGGGGTGAGTGGGCAGGCGTCCTCTCTTATCCATGGTTTTCATTATCCACGGGAAGTCCTGGAACCAATCCCCAGTGGATACAGGGGTCCTACTCTATTTGAAAGGTCATGGACAGAAAGGGAGAAGATGGGTCCCTTGATCCAGGGTCAACCCTGGCTTTAGTTTGGTCTGAATCTACTATTCACCACCATCTTTGAATTTTGGTAGGAGGAACGGAGAACACCTTCTGGAGATTTCCTTGCTTTATTGATCACACTTTTCTCCCAAGCTAAAATAAATTGTCAGCCTACAAGCCACTGCACTCTTGCAGTATGGTGTACTGTGTAGAGCAAAGACTACCCACCTTGAGACAGTGTGGTATACTGGTTAGAGCAAAGACTAGCCACCTTGAGTTCTTTTAAGGGGAAAGGAAGAGTTCAAATATGTTAAAACATATAAGCAAGCAAGCAAATACTAGGAACCTGGATGTATGGGTCAAATTCTCACTTGTCCTTACAACTCACTGGGTAACCCTCAAGCCATTCACACACACTCTCAGCTTCATCTACACCACAGGGTTGATGTGAAGATACAGTGGAAAGGAGAATCATATACACAACCTTCAGCTCACTGCAAGCAAGGCAGAGCATAAATAAATAGCTGGCCGACCGGCTGGCTGGACGGATGTTTGGATGGGGCTGATAATCATCATTAGTTTAATGCTAAAACAGAGAGAAAAATCCTGGGGAGCATAAACTGACTCCCTAAGTAGTCCTTTGACTTCTCCCCAAGCTGTGTTCTTGCTCTACACTGGGAAAGTGCTTAAAGGAACAAGATTAACATACTTTAATGAAAGGAAGGGCTTAGCATTATTATACACACACAGAGAGAGACAGATACACACACACACACACACACACACACACACACACACACACAGAGGGAAGGAGAGAGAGAACCACATTCAAAAGAGATCTGCACACCACAAAGCCCTGTATGTGGCTTCTTGGCCAGAAAACTTTTAGTGCCTCAAAATTCTTAATAGTGAATTAGGTGGAGGCTGGTAGCTGAAAGTCAGAAGAAGGGTTAAAGCCACAGACAATGCAAAAGGAGGTTAGGGATGAAAAGGGCAGAGGGGTGGGTGGTCCGTTGAGATGACAGAGATTTATTTTGCCTTTTAAAAACGTGTGTTGTGAAAACCTTGCCTCTTTCTGTTTGTGCCCTCTCTGTTTTCTCTTCCCTTAAGCTCCCCACCGAGCTCAAAGAGACTTTCAAAGGCCCCGATATTCACATGTGCACAGATTAGTGGAGAAAAACTGCAATTAAAATGTCGTACAGAATGCTTTTTAGGAGAATAATATTAACAAAGTCTTTTTGAACCGACGTGCTGCTTCTGTTTGCAGACGCAGGAGACGAAAAATGGAGTGCCTTGTCAAAAATCAGCCCCATCAAGCTCAGGAAGTGACAATGTGCACCTCACAAATCCTTGACTTAATATACCTGAATCAATCAAGGTGGGAGTTTGCATATCGCTGAAAAGCTACTGCTTTAGAGTACAGCTCCTCGAATCCTGCAACCAGCATTCCACTGAATCAAGCATGTTTGAGAAATCAGTGTTTTTTTTCCTTTCTCCTCCCTCCCCCAGTTTTATTATGCAAAGGAAGAAAAGCATATTGGCCTATCAAAGAAAATATACAGACATAATTCCCAATCAAGAATAATTAAAAAGAAAGTAGTAGGACCCCAGTATCCGCTGGGGAATGGTTTATTTATTTTATTTATATAGCTTCCAAGCCTTCCCATGGATAATGAAAAACGTGGATAAGAGAGAATGCCAAAAATTCCCCAAAACTGCTGTTTTGTGATAGCAACTTGCTTTACAGCTGCTGTTTTGCAACAGTAGTTGCTTTACAGCTGCTGTTTGTGATGGTAGCTTGCTTTACGGCTGCTGTTTTATGATAGTAGCTTACTTTACAGCTGTTCTTTGTGACAGTAGCTTGCTTTGGGGCTGCTGAATTATTCATTTATTTTTCCTCTGCCAACTGTGGAAAACTGAATCAGTGGATAATGAATTAGTGGATACGGGGGTCCTACTGTATGTGCTAGTAGAGAACAGTCCATCCTACTTGAGTGCAATGTGTTTCAACCTCTTCTAACTCATGTTTCCTTCTAGTCATCGTAAATATTTCATGCCTCTCATTCTAGCCCATGTCTGCCTATAACTTTATGTGAAATAGTATAACTTGGATTTGAAGAAAAACTGCTGAAATGTGGGTGCATTTTGCTGCCCCTGAAATTGGGGGTGGGGGTGAGGCTAGGTTTGGGCAGTGAGGGAGTAGCCGATTCGGAGACGGCTAAGAGCACCTGCCACACATGTGCAATGTACTTTACACCCTAGTGTCACCCAGAGACAAAGGAAGTTCAAACAAAGATCCTGGGTTGATAACTGAGCACAACGGTATCATGGTTGAACTGCAGTAGTGCAATCAAACTTCTGCTCATAACCTCACTTCCATCCTAACAGATTGAGGTAACCACCTTAAGTTGCTGAAGCCTCCCAAACTTCTGAGTTTGGTAAAACAAGTACCCAAATCACTTGTGGGGCAAAGTTTGTTTGTATCGTTATGTTACAACACTCCCCCCCCCCGAGTGCTTTACCACTTTGGGACACTATTAGAGATGGGCACGACTTAGCGGTATTCCCGTTTCCGTTTCCGTTACTCGGTTCCGTTACTCTACGGAAACGGTAACGGGAATCACTCCGCCAGACTTCGAGCTCGAACCGACGAACGAACAATTTGGTCTGATTTGTCGTGCTCGTTACTTGCACGCGGCGATCGCGCAATGCCAAGCGGCACAGAAAAAAAGTTTTTAAAAGTTAAAAAAACCCCCGATTCCCGGTCCAAAATGGCGACCACAATATTTTTTTTGAAATCCTTGCCCAAAACCCCACCAAAGCACCACAGAAACATGCGAAAGTAACCTATTTTAAATGCTTGATTTTTTACAGTAGCAGCAGTGGGGTTGTCTTGCCAAAATACGTCTCCGTTGATTTTATTTTATTTTTTCTTAATTTATTTTTTTACACCTGCGCAACGATGGGCTGGCCATGGGACGGGACCATGCAAATTTTTGGAGCCATTCCACCAATCGCATGGACAGGTTTTGACTGACACTTCTGGATGTGCCAGAGGGCATAAAAAGCCGAGGCAGTTCCAGTCCGTCACAGTCTGGGCTTGGATCTTGTGGAGGGTGGTCAGGGCTGGATTGCTGCGCTCAGTCTAGTTTCGATTTCGCGGTCGCGGTCTCGGTCTCGCTAGGCAGGGAGGGAATTGAATTGATATTAATTCGAATCGCAAAACATAATAATTTCTTCTATTCCCTGTGGGGAATAGCAACACAGTGTTTATTCTCTTTTTTGTTTTCTCCATTTTTGAGGAAGAGTTCCGTACGTTTTATATTTGCTTCAAGGTGGAGGGAAGATTTGAGTGGGAGCGGTAGGGGAGGGGAGGTGCTGCGGATTTATTTTGAAAATATATTATTTTATATTACACTACCATACCATTTCTTTTGTATCCCAATTTCCCACCAAGTTCATTTACTTGGCCAAGGTCCTTTTACCCTGCGCCTACAGCTTTTTTGCTGCTGTTGCGATTGGGGTTTTGGAAGGGAATCCAGCAACCCCTATCCTACCCTAGTAGCAGCTTATAGTTTTATTCCATTTATTTTCTATTTTACAGTTTATTAGCAAGTGGCAAGCAACAGCCAAGGTCCAGTAGTACTAGTGCTTAGAAGGGGAGGTTGGAGGCTGTGGATTAAATTATTTTAAAAATATTATACAGTACAGACTGAGTACTAGGCAGAGTCTCCCTCGCCAACCAGTGAGTGCACTCAAATTTCTCAAACACATTTGTTTTGGCAACAAGGCTAGGGCACCTTCCTCTATAGAACATTTTACAATTTCATTTTACTTAACACTATAGATATTCTTTGAATTTCTTTCCCTTGTCCAACACCTCATTCATTTTTTTGCAGTCAGGCACTCAAACAAACATTTGTTGAAGGGCAGGCACCCAGCCACCTCTATAGAACTTTTTCTTCAATTACATCTTTGAAGAAGTTCCACTCATCTTAGTTACTGTGCATTATTTGTGAAAGTTGGGTGCTGCCAGATTTTGCAAACCCCTTGCTTCTATTAGCTTGGTTTTTGTGCAGTTGTTGTATAACATACATCTGTGAAGAAGTTAAGTTACAGTTCTCCTAATTACACTTGCCCTGTGCATTAATTTGTGAAACTTGTTTGCCAGGATTGGCAAACCCCTTGCTCCTATTACCTTGTTTGTTGTGCTGCTGTTGTGAGTCCATCTCACTCATTTACTTGACACCACAGTCTACATACACAATCCAATTACAACTGGGAAGAAATTACAGTTCTCCTAATTACACTTGCCCTGTGCAGGGCATAGAGAGACTTAGTTGGGTGCCAGGATTGGCAAACCCCTAGCTCCTATTTCCTTGTTTGTTGTGCTGCTGTTGTGAGTCCATCTCACTCATTTACTTGCCACCACAGTCTACATACACAATCCAATTACAACTGGGAAGAAGTTACAGTTCTCCTCCTAATTACACTTGCCCTGTGCAGGGCATAGAGAAACTTAGTTGGGTGCCAGGATTGGCAAACCCCTAGCTCCTATTTCCTTGTTTGTTGTGCTGCTGTTGTGAGTCCATCTCACTCATTTACTTGACACCACAGTCTACATACACAATCCAATTACAACTGGGAAGAAGTTACAGTTCTCCTCCTAATTACACTTGCCCTGTGCAGGGCATAGAGAAACTTAGTTGGGTGCCAGGATTGGCAAACCCCTAGCTCCTATTTCCTTGTTTGTTGTGCTGCTGTTGTGAGTCCATCTCACTCATTTACTTGACACCACAGTCTACATACACAATCCAATTACAACTGGGAAGAAATTACAGTTCTCCTCCTAATTACACTTGCCCTGTGCAGGGCATAGAGAGATTTAGTTGGGTGCCAGGATTGGCAAACCCCTAGCTCCTATTTCCTTGTTTGTTGTGCTGCTGTTGTGAGTCCATCTCACTCATTTACTTGACACCACAGTCTACATACACAATCCAATTACAACTGGGAAGAAGTTACAGTTCTCCTCCTAATTACACTTGCCCTGTGCAGGGCATAGAGAAACTTAGTTGGGTGCCAGGATTGGCAAACCCCTAGCTCCTATTTCCTTGTTTGTTGTGCTGCTGTTGTGAGTCCATCTCACTCATTTACTTGACACCACAGTCTACATACACAATCCAATTACAACTGGGAAGAAATTATAGTTCTCCTCCTAATTACACTTGCCCTGTGCAGGGCATTGAGAGACTTAGTTGGGTGCCAGGATTGGCAAACCCCTAGCTCCTATTTCCTTGTTTGTTGTGCTGCTGTTGTGAGTCACTCATTTACTTGCACAGTTCCTTGGTGCTTTTCCTTACTATCACATTATACATTCCCTGGCCTGAGCCACAAGAAGTGAGAAAAATGAGGAGGGGTCGCACAGCTAGAGGGCAGGGGAGGGGGACCCCTACTAAGATAAATAGGGGCACATTTCTGAGGGAAGGGACAGGAAGTAGTGCAGAAAGTGATACTGGTGCAACTCCCTCCTCGAGTAGCAGTGCCAGTGGCACAAGCAGCAATGTGCCATCGTCTGTCACCGAGGGAAGCATGGATGAGGCGTACCAAATCCCATCTTCGTTACCTGACAGCCCCACCCTTGATCAGCAAGAAGACAAGGGCTCTGATTCTGAAATGGCATCAGAATCAGAATCGGGCTCCTTGTATCTAAACCTGCCAGATTCTGAGGACCTGTTGGCAGGGTCAGACTTAAGGCAGGCTCCAGGCAGTGACGGAAGGAGCAGCCCTCTTTCCACCCAGAGTACCACCAGTGAGAGCAGTAGTACTAGTCTACTTTCCCGGCAGGGCAGAGGCCACACCAGCACCACAGCAGCGGCAGCGGCAGGCAATAACAGAGGGGGCGTTACTTTCTGTAAGCCACGAGGGTGTCTCTGGGAGCATTTTGAGAACAGCCCCCAAGACGCAAGGATGGCGGTGTGCAAGATATGCGGGGTGGTCTTGCGCAGGGGGAATGACCCCAAACACCTCTCCTCAAGTGGATTGCGCAGCCATCTGATGAGGAAGCACCCTGGGACTCTGCCTGGAACCCTGTCAGGCCCTTGCTCTTCAGGGAGGAAGAGAGGGGAAGAAGGGTTAGAGATAGAGAAAGAAAAACACAGCTCCGCTAGTGAGAGTGGGAAGAGGCAGGCCACTCTGCAAGAAGTGGGGCTGTTGGGTGGGACTTTTGTCAGCCCGCGAAATAGGGCCAAAGCACAGGAGACCACCACTCGAGTGGTGGGTGAAATGGTGGCCATGAACGGGTTGCCCCTCTCCTTTGTGGAGTCATCAGGCTTCAGGCACCTGATGAAGCACGTGGCACCATGGTACGAGACTCCATCCCGGCGTACCTTCAGCAGGCGGGTGCTTCCCTCCCTTTATGAGTCTGTCAGGGACAGGATCCGGGCCCTGCTGCAGGCGGCTAGAGGGAGGAAGATCCACTTCACTTCCGACCTCTGGACCGGTGGGCACCACGGATACCTCTCACTGACGGCTCATTGGTGGCAACCCAAGGAGGTCCTGGAGCCCCGGTCAGCCCATGAGCAGCTGCAGGGGGAGGCACAAGGCAGCACCCCAAGAGGGTATAGGGTGGTGCTTCTCCAGGCACAAAGCATGGAGGACAACGCCACAGGGATCAACATTGCTGACGTTCTCAAGACAGCAATAAGAGAGTGGGGATTGGGGACAGAGGGACAGGTCAATCGTGGAGTCATGGTTACAGACGCGGGCCGTAACATGACCAACGCGGTTCTTGGGGCAGGGTTCCAGGGCATCGTGTGCGTAGCACACAAACTGCATCTAGTGGTGGGCGATGCCATTGGCCTGGGTGCACCAAAGGACTCCTGGAGTGAGGGGACCACGGAGACCAGGGCCTTGCTGGACAAGTGCTGGAAGATCGTGGGGCACTTCGCTCGCAGTGTCAAGGCAGCCAGGATGATGCGTGAGAGGCAGGCGGAGACGGGCCGACTGGAGCACGTCCTGATCCAGGACGTGACCACCCGGTGGAACTCCACCCACGAAATGGTCAAGCGTCTGGTGGAGCAGAAGGAAGTGGTGGAATACATCATGTCAACCACCCCAGTCCTGCATGAGGGGAGGGAATTGGACCTTGGTGCTACCGAGTGGCTCGCCCTCTCCCAGATGGCGGGTATCCTGCAGCCTTTTGAGGAGACCACTCACGTCCTCAGCAGCTACAACGCCAGCCTGGGCCATGTTCTCCCCCTGGTCAATGCCCTTCGCCAATGCCTAGAGACCAGTATCCGGGAAGAAGGCAATCTTCTCCCTAAGAGCAGGGCATTGGCAGACAGGCTGTTGACCGGCGTGGATACCCGCCTTGGCCCACTCAGAAGGGAAAAGGTGTACCAGATGGCCTGCCTGTGCGACCCTCGCGTCAAGGGTTCCCTGGCGGCCAGCACTGCCGAACTGAAATCCTGGAAGACGGAGCTATGCCGTCAAGTCAGGGCTGTCTCCGATGAGGGCCAGGCGTTTCAGAGGGCGCACGGAAGCCAGAGCGATGCTGAGGAGGAGTCCTCGCAAGGATCCACATCCCTCTGTACTCCAGGAGCGTTCACCCAGAGACCAGGTTCCGTTCCAGCAGCCAACTACCTGGCCTCTGCCCTAGCCATGGCAGTTTCCTCCTCAGTGGAGGCAAGGGAGGAAGAAGTAGCAGACCCCGCTCAGACCATGGTGAAGGAGTACATGGCCGAGCCCCTCCAACCCCTCAGCTCGGACCCACTGCACTACTGGGCCAGAAAGGCAGACCTCTGGCCCGCTCTTTCAACTCTGGCGTTGGACCTCTTGTCTATCCCACCCACCAGTGTCCAGAGTGAGCGTGTCTTCTCCCACATGGGAGATGTCCTGAGGCCGCGCCGCTGTCGCCTGGACCCGGAGACGGTGGAAAGGTTGACTTTCATCCGCTTCAACCTTTCCACCTTGGGATTACCCCAACACTCCAAGAACTAAGTTGCTGCCTGTAACCTAACCTCCTGCCTGCAATCCTCCATGCCCGCCTGCAAGCCTGCCTGCCTCCCCTTGGCCCTACGAGCCTGCCTGCCTGCCTGCCTGCCTGCCTGCCTGCCTGGCCCTGTGACTACCTGCCGACTCCAGTGCCTAATGCCTGCAGAACTGCCTGCCTGCCTACCTGTATTCTCTCACACACACAATTGAAGGGTACTATTAGTGGCCCAATTTTTCTTGCCCTGGCCTGTCTCCAAACCAGGCAGGGCCACTCAAAGTGTCATTGGAAAGGGTCTGTCTGTATTGGCCCAATGTTTCTCCTTTTGCCATGGCTGGTCTGAGAGAGACCCTAATACCTGCCTTCCTTGGTGCTTCACACCATTCCCTTGGCCCTACGAGCCTGTCTGCCTGCCTGACTGTATTCTCTCTCACACACAATTGAAGGGTACTATTAGTGGCCCAATTTTTCTAGCCCTGGCCTGTCTCCAAACCAGGCAGGGCCACTCAAAGTGTCATTGGAAAGGGTCTGTCTGTATTGGCCCAATGTTTCTCCTTTTGCCATGGCTGGTCTGAGAGAGACCCTAATACCTGCCTTCCTTGGTGCTTCACACCATTCCCTTGGCCCTACGAGCCTGCCTGCCTGGCTGCCTGCCTGCCTGCCTACCTGTATTCTCTCACACACAAAGTGGTGAGGAAGCACTTTACAACAACCTACCTCAAAGACTGAGTATCAGGGGGCAAGCTCCCCTCCTTACAGCCTTAAAGAAATAGACCCACCCAGTTCTCCTGCTTCCACTCTGTCTTCTTGGTTGCCAAAACCCGGTCTCCTGGGGTGGCGAGAGAAACTCTGCCTGCCAAGGAAGCCTCCATGTTTGGTTCTTGGTGGATATTCTGTCCCACACTGACTGTGTGAGTCTGTAATTTACACAGACCTAGCTCTGTCTCCTCCGCCACTCTTTCTACTGGGCTGCCAGCCGTGGCTCACAAAGAAGGGAACCGTCCTTGTTGTGTGTGCGTACTCCTGGCCGAAAGTCCCCTGTGTGGATCTTGGTGCTGTGCTGTGTGACTCATTGTGCGCACACTTGGTGCTTAAACATTTTATAATCATTTCTGCCCTAACCCCGGAACAAAGGCTGCCGGACCAGAAAAGTTACTGGTTGCAAATCTAGGTTGTGATTGATGATGATGATTGAGTTATGGGAACACTCTTCAGGAACAGCTGGTGGTTGGCTTAGGGTTAGGGTTAAGGGGGATGTTTAGGCCTCCGCTACTCTGTCCTCTGGGCTGCACCACACTGTGTCTCACTAAGAAGGGCTGGAGTGGAATGTACTTGCGCGTACCACAGTTCAGCACAATAATCGTTTGTTTCTTAGAAATAGAAGAGCCTTTCAGGAGGAAGTTCCAGGCTTGGCTCTTGGAGTTGTGGAACTGCTGTGATTCACTACGAAGGGCATGGAGATGGAATGCCGGCACGGCAGTTAGGAGCAGTCTACCAGCACACAGCTGGGAAAGAAAGTCAGAAAGCTTGGCTTGCTGTCCTTTTGGAAGCCTGTGTGGTCAAAGACTCAGACTCACTCTAGCTCTGTGTCTTCTCGCTGCCTGCCTGTCAGGCTCCCCCCACTTCCGGCTTAGAGGAGGCCTTCCAGCCGCTTCTCCTTCACCCTAACATCATGGTCCAGTTAGTGCTTCAAGTTCAGCCCTGTCGCCACTGCCCTCAACTTGCCCATGCAGCAACCACGGCTGTGCCCGCTTCTTGGCGGAAAACCTCTTGAAGACCAACTGTAACAGTGCATTCACTCAACAACTATTTGTTTGCACACACTGTGCCTCACAGAGAAGGGAATTGTGCTTGTGTGCTAGAAAACAGCCGTGGGGTGGGCCCGTGATTAGGCAGAACTCATGTGAAAGCACCCTTGGACTCTGCCTGGGACAGTGACAGGACTCTGCAGGAAGGAGTGCCGCAGTGTGGGAGTGTTGTCAGCCTCCGGACCGCCAATTAGTCTTCAGTGGGCTGCCATTGCCATACACTGTGGCTCACAAAGAAGGGCAACTTACTGCCGTGCTGGTGGCCCTCTGTCACCGTTACAAATAGGACAGTTTATCAGAAAGTTCAAGGCTTGGCTCTTAGAGTTGTGGGGAATGTGATTCACTACGAAGGGCATGCCACTGGGATGCAATGCACTGACTGTGGCTCTCTGTGAAGGGAGGGAGCAAGGAAGCCTCCACTCCAGGCTTGGTTCTTTGTGGGTACTCTGACTCACACAGACAGTGAGCCTGTGTTTCTCAGGCCTACTGTCTTCCGTGGACTGCAAAGCTATGTCTCACTGAGAAGGGAACATGGCTGTGCTGGCCTGCTAGGAGTTTATGGCCGGGGAAAGCAGCACACAGCTGTGTAGGAAGACCCTCTGGCTTGCAGTCCTTTTGTCAGAGTGGTCTCAGGCCTCAGAGTCAGACACCATGTGGACTCTGCTTTTCCACTGGGCTGCCAACTGTGGCTCACGAAGAAGGGCAATTTCCTGGCGTCCTCCTCAGGCCATTCAGTCACGCTGGGGAGCTGGAGCTTCCTGGCAATGTTCCTCCCCTACGGAGGCCCTGTGGCCTCAGACTCAGGCTATGTGGGCTCCTCCAGCCACTCTTTCCTCTTGGATGCAAAACACTGTGGCTCACTAAGAAGGAAAGAGAAGTTGTGTGTGCAGCACGCACTCCAGTAGTTTCTCTGACAGTTCCATCCAGGCTTGGCTGTTGGAGTTGTAGGAGCTGGGATTCACAACGAAGGCCATGGTCGTGGTCGGGATTGCTGGCCCAGCATTCAATTACTCTAGCTTGTGGCCTCCGCCACTCTTTCCTCTGGGATGCAAAACACTGTGCCTCACTAAGAAGGGAAGAGTAGTTGGGTGCCAGCACTCCAGTAGTTTCTCTGACAGTTCCATCCAGGCTTGGCTGTTGGAGTTGTAGGAGCTGGGATTCACAACGAAGGCCATGGTTGTGGTCGGGATTGCTGGCCCAGCATTCAATTACTCCAGCTTGTGGCCTCCGCCACTCTTTCCTCTGGGATGCAAAACACTGTGCCTCACTAAGAAGGGAAGAGTACTTGGGTGCCAGCACTCCAGTAGTTTCTCTGACAGTTCCAGGCTTGGCTGTTGGAGTTGTAGGAGCTGGGATTCACAACGAAGGCCATGGTCGTGGATTGCTGGCCCAGCATTCAATTACTCCAGCTTGTGGCCTCCGCCACTCTTTCCCCTGGGGTGCAAGACACTGTGCCTCACAACGAAGATAAGAGGACTTGGGTGCCAGCCCTCCATTAGTTTATTGCAAAGTTGCAGGCTTGGCTCTTGGAGTTGTGTGGGAACCAACTGTGATTCACAAAGAAGGGCATGGTAGTAGACTGCCGGGCCGGCAGGTAGCAAGTCTACCAGCACACAGCTGGGGACTTGGGGAGGAAGAGTCAGACTCAGAATGTGGCTTGCTGTCCTTTTTGCAGCCAGTGTGGTGCCAGACCAAACTCAAGGTGATTGGCCTCCTCCTCCAGTCTTTCCTCTGGGCTGCAAGACACCGTGTTTCACATGGAAGGGGGTCCCTGATACAGCACCGCCAAGACTTAGTCAAAAAGTGACATGTGGTGGACGGTGGTGCATCGCAGGCAGTGTGGTGCCAGACCAAACTCAAGGTGATTGGCCTCCTCCTCCAGTCTTTCCTCTGGGCTGCAAGACGCCGTGTTTCACACAGCAGGGAGGTACTGATTTGAACAGCATTCGTACGTACAGCACCACACCAAGACTTAGTCAAAAAGTGACATGTGGTGGACAGTGGTGCATCGCAGGCAGTGTGGTGCCAGACCAAACTCAAGGTGATTGGCCTCCTCCGCCAGTCTTTCCTCTGGGCTGCAAGACGCCGTGTTTCACACGGAAGGGGGGGGTACTGATTTGAACAGCGTTCGTACTACGTACAGCACCACCCAAGAGTTTGTCAGAAAGTGCCATGTGGTGCATCGCAGGCAGTGTGGTGCCAGACCAGACTCAAGGTTATTGGCCTCCTCCGCAACTCAGTCCTCTGGGCTGCAAGACACTGTGACCCAAGGCCAGTGCCATTTAAATTCCTGTCATGCCATTCAGCTCCATCCTTTTTATACTGGAGCTGGCAATGAGCCTGCCGCACTCTGGCTCTGTGCTGTGGTGCTCTCATACTCTGCCTTGTGGCCTGACCGGAGTGGCCGCCCTTACTCTGGCCTTATGGACCAGAGATAGTCCTCCTCCTTGTATAGCCTAGTGGGCTGGGCTGTGGGCTGTAAAACTTAAGCCAGAGCAACCCAGAGCCCTATCCCATTCCCATCCCTACCAAAACTATTCCTGGCTGTAGCTACTAGCTAGGTACGTAGCTTAACCACCTCAGGCTCTAACTGCTAATGTTTTTTTTGACCATGACCAAAAGCAGGGTTGCATTGGCTTTGGCTTTATTGCTTGTCCTTTAAGTGTGTGTGACTTTGACTGTGAATGTGAAGTGAAGGCAGAAGGACCTTGGTGATGGGGGGCCAATTTGAGAGGAGTAGAGGAGTAGACCCCTCATTCAGATTTGGGGAGGAACGGAATGTCTGTTTCTCCTGCTGCCTCTGAGAGAGGTGGAGGGGAGATGGGATGGATTCAAAACCAAACAACAAAAAAGTACAACAAACAGGCACGTCAGCCAGACCAAGTAGGGTGGCTGGCTGGTTCAGCATCAGCAGATTCAGCAGCACAGCAGACCAAGAGAAAAAAAGAAATGCAAATTTGTTTCTGCCCCACTTTGTTTGCTTAGGATGCACTAGCCTTGTTGTGCAGCAGCAAGTCCATCACCCAGGCAGGTTTAAACTGTATTTCGCCTGCTCATTTGCGGGACCCGCGCCCACCCGCCCACCCGCCCGCCCACGCGCCCGACCGCGCGCTAGCCACTCCCCCTGCCGCTGCCGCTGCCGCCGCCCACGCATGTACCCCCGCGCCACCGCCGCCGGCGCTGCGCCCGCAAGCCGCAAGTCTCGGTCGGACGTCAAAATGCGCGAAATCGTGGCAGAAACGGAAACGAAAAAACAAAAAACGAACCGACTAATTTTTGCGAATTTTCGCGAAAAACGGAGACGACCCGAAACGGAACCGGCCCGACTAACGACAACTCGAATTTTTTTTTTCCAAGTCGTGCCCATCTCTAGACACTATAAAAGTTGAATCACCACAAACAGTTGGAGACTGCTTGATATAGCATGAGGTGTATATTCCAAAAAGAACAGGCACACAGGCTTATTTCCAACGTAGCTCCACAGAACTTGAAATGGCAAATATATTTCTTCAAACTACATGCTTCTCCTGAAATTCTAATCACTTCCAGGGTAAGCTTTGAAGGCTGGTTGTGTTTATATGTATTGTTCACATGATTTGCTAACTGTGTGATAGGACTGCGTGAGTGAGGATTTAAAAAACCGTTTTCATTGGCTGGGAGAGAAACTAGATGAGAAGAATTGATGGTGGGGGAGTCCTAAGTCTGATACTGGGCAGAGTCTGGGTTGAAGAGATTGGGGAATCTGGGTCTCCGAGATAAGGACTACGAGAGGTTCCAGAGTGAAGGGTTGTGTTGAATAAATTTAAAGCCAAGGAGTAAACAAGGAATTTAACATAATAATTTTAACAAAACTTGGTTTGTTCTATTCCGTCTAAGTAGTGCTGAGTTCAGTACCGGAGGCCTTGGCTACACATAAGGTATTAGGAAGGCCCTCAGTGAAGGGTTAAATGTCGGGTTGGATTAAGACCCTTAGAGGCCCTCACAACCTGGGGTTCAATCCTAGGTAGCAGGCTCATAGTTGACTCAGCCTTCCATCCTTCCGAGGTTGGTAAATTGAGTACCCAGCTTGCTGGGGGGGGGGGGAGGCAATGTGTAGCCTGCATAATTAAACTGTAAACTGCCCAGAGACTACTTGAAATGGTATGGGGAGGTATATAAGCAGAATACTCTGCTTTAAAAGATTTTGGTACCCCCCCCCATATACTGTATATGTAATTCAAAATATAAACAATAATAAACTATAGAATAAATTTTTATCTATCAAAATTATACAAAACTTACAGTAATATAAAAATAGTGTTTATTTTTTGCATATTTATAGGGAATTGACCCCTCAGTCTCTGGCTTCATAGGCAGAGGATCTAAACCAGTGAGGTATCCAGCAGATAGAGTGGCTCTTATATTCACAATTGCTAAAGAAATTACAGTATTTCTCAAAATAAGATAAAGGTTCTGCATGACAGTTGCAATCTAAAATGTTTTCATCGTTCAAAGACCTTGTTGGAGAATAGGGATTGTAAACTGCAAGATGTAATTTAAAAGACTGTGCAAATATATTGTTTTTCTAAGTTTTGTAAATGTATTTGATTTGCACAGACAGATGATCTTTAGCCCTCAGTCTGGTGATATCACAAAAAATTGCATTCTTAAACACTCCCTATTATTTTCCCACATATTTCTGCTGACAAAACTAAGCCATTCCAGAAGTACATATGTATAGACCTACACAGCTGCCTAGATGCCCTAAGCACATCCAATCTTGCCTGATTTCAGAAGCTAAGCAGGGGTAGGCCTGGCTAGTACGTGGATGGGCGAACACCATGGAATACCAGGTGCTATAGGAAACTGGCAAGCTGCTCCAGTACGCATGCCAAGAAAACTCCATGGACAGGGGGTCATGAAGAGTCAGTCACAACTGTAACAACACAACACACACACACACCTTGAGATATGAATGTCTCACGATACAAAAACAGGCGAGCAGCAGGGGTCCATGCCTTTGAATATGTACAGCCGGCCTACTTTCCGGGCAAAGGAAAAAGCACCATGATGCAATGGTCCAAACCTTTCTTCTGTTCCTTGAAAAGCCAAACCACGTTCAGTTAACATATGAATAACAGCTATGACACACCTCTAGACATGTTCCCAATAATAATCACACTCTTCCTGAATTAGTTTCTCCAACTGTTGCCCCAACCCCACACCTTGTCTGCAAGTTAAGTACATTAGCATAGAGTCTTGGCGAGTAGTGTTTTTTTTCATGATTATCAGTTATAATAGTATTTCTCCAGTCACAGAACCCTTCTCTTATAAGAAAATTCGAGAATTTTTTAGGAGGAAACCATTTGCAAACAAAACAATAAACTGATCCTGTTGGTGGTGAATACAGTAAGCACTCTTGTATTTCTCACCATTGGCTATTGTTTTGACAAACAATACCTTACTGGTTTGCCATTACTAAAATGCCAGTAAGATTTGTCAAATGGCCCACTGGGGTGTTGGCAGTCGCTGGGTCCACAATCTATCAAACAAGCTACATCACCAGCAGAGAGATCAAGCCACAACCCTGGATCCTTTGCTACGTTGTGATTTACTTCATTTTTTATAGACAGAATAATTTCATCACCAAGGGCCACTAAACCTTCATTTCCAGCAATTATTTCAGACATTCGCATTGCTGAGGCAAAGTCTGGGAGGGAGAACCACTCCTTAAATAGGCCTTCCCTCCTGGCTTCCAGGTGGGGCTCATGAATGGCCTAGTAGCTGCTGCTCAGGCCAGGGCCTGAGCCTGAAAACACAAGGCAAATCCCTGGGCCAGGCTGGCCCTTACCCTGCAGTTATCAGGGTCATGTTGGCTAGATCCTGACACAAAGCTACAATGTTAACATGTGTGTTGTTGCCTGTTGGCACACTGGACACACAGTGAGCTACCAGCGCCCCTGCACAGTCTCATCCTCAGTGGACAACTGACTGCATATAAAGTTCCCCTGCTTTCATTTATGTAGGAGGGATTTCTCCCCCCCCCCCTGGATTTCATAACCCTTGGCGGAGGTCTACACTCTCCGAGTGCTCTTTTTATTATTGTACATGTCTGCCTGTATTTTTTCCTTCATTTCATGTGGGAGGGGGGATATGATTGAGAAATACAAAATAATGCAGGGCATGTGTTAAGTGGATAGAGGGACGATCTTCTCCCACTCACAAAATACCAGAACTAGGGGACATCCACTCAAATCGAAGGCTGGGAGAGTAAGAACAGACAAAAGAAAATATTTTTTTTTCATCCATCGCGTTGTTAGTCTGTGGAACTCCCTGCCACAGGATGTGATGATGGCATCTGGCCTGGATGCCTTCACAAGGGGATTGGACAGATTCCTGGAGGAAAGGTCCATCACAGGTTATAAACCATGATGGAGTTGTGTAATCTCCAGGCTTAAAATCAGGGTACTTCAAGGGCCAAATGCAGGTGAGTGGTAGCAGGAGACAGATATCTAGTGTCGTACACTCCCAGAGGTATTTGGCAGGGCCACTGTGAGATACAGGGAGCTGGACTAGATGGGTCTTTGGCTGATCCAGCATGGCTCTTCTTATGTTCCTATGTTCTAATGAGGGGCCTTTTTGCGGATCCTGGTTCAGCCGCACCATTTGCAGTACTGCATCATATGGCAAATGGGCCATGGTAAATTCGGCTATGGAAAAGGTTGGCAGTGCCCTCTCTTCCCTTGACGCCCCTAAGCATGTGCTTATTGTGCTTAATGGTTAATCCACCTCTGGTTAAATGAACTCCCCACACAGAGACAGCTGAAGTTTGGTAACTGCAAGAGAGGAAAAGAAGAAACAAGGAAAGCTTATTAAAGAAAACAAATGTTTGATCCTGTGGTGATTTAGGAGGGCCATTTCCTCATGAGTCAAGTGACAGGACAAAGGGAAGTATGGCACTGACATCAAAGAGGCGGGGTGTGACATAGGCAGAACCCACTGGTTTGAGAATTCCCAATGTAGTGTGGCTGGAAAAAACCACAAGATGTGAAGTGACACGATTGAGAACTGTTAAGGCGGTCAGAGAAGTAGCAAAGAACATAGGGCTTGGGTATCATCCAAACAGGTTCTTAAGAAGGCAAGAGCCTGGAAGAAGCACACCAAAATTCTGTCTCGGGCAGTATCCTTATTCTCTGTAAAGCCAGATGACTTGAGAACATAACAAGAGCCCTGCTGAATCAAGCCAAGGGCTCATTTAGTCCAGCTTTCTCTATGTCACACTGGCCCCACAGATGCCTCTGGGAGCACCTGAGACAATTAGAGACCGGTCCCTGTAACACTACTCTCCTGCTTCTGGCATTTTGAGGTACTCTCCTTTTAAACATGGAGATAACACACAGCTCCCCATCCTGGCTTGTAATCTGGAATGGACTTTTCCCTCCAGAAATCAGACAAATCCCCTTTTGAAGGCATCCTGGCCAGATGCCACCACCACATCCTGTGGTAAGGAGTTCCACAGACTAACAACACGCTGGGTGAAGAAATATTTTCTTTTGTCTGTTCTCACTCGCCCAGCCCTCAGTTTGAGTGGATGATTCCTGACTTCTGAAGGAAGCTCTATCCCAGTGGTTCTCAACCTGTGGGTCCCCAGATGTTCCTGGACTGCAACTCCAAGGATTCCTGGCCAGCTCAGCTAGTAATGAAGACTGGGGACTCACAGGTTGAGAACCACTGCTTTATCCCACCACCTGTAATAACAAATGTACCATTTTTTGCCTATAGATGCTCTATCCAGCTGACCCGTGTGGCCTAGAGACATAGTGCATCAGCCATCCTAGCATTCCAGAGCTCATGAGAGAGTCATATGAAGCAAAGCAAAGAAAAGCTGTCTGGATAGCTCAGTGGCTTAGGTCTCTGGCTGCAGAGCCAAAGGCTAGGGTTTGATTCTCCATCATGCCTCTCTTCCAGGGGTCAGACTTGATGACCCATAGCATCCCTTCCAGCACCGCAGTTCTAAGATGATGACGAATAGAAAAGAAAAAGGGAAATAAATTCAACGAAAATAGCAACTTCTTTTCCTGGAGGCCTTCAGGATCTGCGTGTTTTTATTATTGTTGTCTTGATTGTTTGTTTTGTTTTTTTTTATTTTGCAATATGAGTGGGCAAACAAAGTCCAAAATTGGGAGCAGGCATCCAGTTAGGTTCTGCCTTATAATTTGTGGCCAATTCTAGCCTTTTTAAAAACTTGGTGCATGACAGCTTGTCATGGCTCCTATCAATATTGCCAACTCCTATGCTCTATAATGAAATCAAAACCATTTTCCGACTGCAACAGGAGAAGAAACAGAAAAAGACACCCAGGGAGGGACCCAAACAGGACATGCTTAGCAACCACATAATGTTGGGCCGCTGCTTAGGGTCCAGAGAAAACTGGTATTGGGGAGGGGAGGGAGGAAGGAACCAAATGGAGTGTTCTGGAAACCCAAGATGGATCGGTGTAACCCTCAACCAGAACGTGCCATGCTGCAACATTTTGTTAGACTTCTCCCTGGCCTCGATTCATATCCATTACTAGTCCTATGCTCCAGAGATGGAGAGTCATGTTGTGGAACTCACTGTCAAGCTGGACTTAAGTCACACCAGCTACTCGACCAGGACTCAACTATTCCCTTCCACCAACAACAACTTGTACTCAACTCACAACTCGAAACCTACCCAACCCTCCCTGTTTTTAATAGAGATTTGGAGTTGCACCTTGGGACATGGTACCAATGACTAGGACTTAGACCTTGGTACCAAAGAGTTGGACTTGGTACGTGGTAGTAATGATTTGGACTTGGTACCAGAGATTTGGACTTGGTCTTCGGCCTTGATGCCAAAGACTTGGACTTGGACTTGAGCCTTGGCACCAAAGACTTGGACTTGGTACCATAGATTTGAGCTCGGACTTGGTACCAAAGACTTGGACTTGGGATTCCAACCCAAATGCTCGCCAAGATCCCTGCTATCCTCCAGGAAGAGGCTTTCTTTCCCCTTTCAAGCCATGTCAAAGCGAGTCACCAGTGTCTCAAAACCAAGTTGGAATGTGTAGGCACTTCTTTGCTTTTGC
This sequence comes from Phrynocephalus guinanensis, assembly GCA_037367245.1. NCBI lineage: Eukaryota > Metazoa > Chordata > Lepidosauria > Squamata > Agamidae > Phrynocephalus > Phrynocephalus guinanensis. Next base: position 11,963,638 of record CM074739.1, on the reverse strand, counting down.
CCTTCTGCAGCCTCTGGCCAGGAGGCGTAGGGCTCTTTTGACATTCAACCGCTCGCCCGTTCCTTTCTGCCAGGAGAGAATCCAGGAAGGAGGGCTCCATTACATAACCTGCATCCAACTTTGCTTTTGTGGGAGCACAAAGCGACCCATTTACCTTGCCAGCTTCTTTCACTCAGCCACTTTGCCGAACACTGGGCGCTCTGTTGATGGATTTTTCTCCCATCACAAAAGGTCACTCCTTCTTCCCCTTGTTTCTGCTGGAACTGCGCTCCGGCTGCCTTTAATTGTCCAGCCGAAGAGCGGCTCTTTGCCAGAGAGGATGTAGGCACAAAATCAGGGTCTTCTTTTATCTATGGGAGAAAAGAAGCAGAGGGTTTGGTTGGACCCAAAAAGCTACCATCTTCTCAATCTTAATCCAGGACAATCCCGATGATGAATCTATGTTGTGGATGAGAAATCCCTTCATCCTTTACTACTAGCCATGTTAGTTGGGTTGATGGGATAAGAGCACATCTGGCAGGTATCAGGTTGAAGGAAACATGCTGTTAGGGAAAGGCTTAAGTGCAGCATGGATATATAGATCAAACCAACAAAGTTATTCCCCTAATACTTTTCTACTTGAAACAAATACTCCTAGCACGTTTTCTGTTCCTGGAGAGGATGATGTATGGCGTAGTGACTGGAATGTAGAATGGTGGCTTTGGAAGCTCAAGTTCTGTACCCCAAAAGACCAGTGAACCTATTGATTGACCTTGGGTTAGTTATGTCTCTTCATAGTGTCCTACAAGACAGGGTTGTTGTCAAGATCAAGAGAGGAGGACAGGCATGCACACAAGCTTTATTTATTTATTTATTTATTTATTTATTTATTTATTTATTTATTTATTTATTTATTTATTTATTTATTGAATATTTTTAACCCACCTTTCTCCTTATTCCGTAAAAAGACGCAATGCTACACACCTGACCAAACAAATTACAGGTGTAACACCCACAAATCTGTCCCATGTTACTGTACTTTTTCTTCCCTACTGCCCTACAAAGCTTGCCTACTCTTTCAGTCAGTATTCACGTCATTTCTTTTGCAGAACGACCAGAAACTGGGGAGACAGCAGCATATCCACACCCCAGTCAATCCCTCCATCAATTGGTTTATTTGCTTATGTACTGCCCGCCTCTCCACAGGGGACACAAGGCAGCTCACGGCAATTATAACCTCACAACAACTACAAGTTAAAATATCCTGCAAAACTATATATGAAAAATAAATTACACACCAAACAAGAATGAAACATTTTTGGGGAAAACATTTTAAAGTGTTTTAAAATACTGTATGCCCCCTGTATTTACGGGATCAGTATCCACTGATTCATTTCTCTGCTGCTTGAACCTACAAAAATGAAGAATCCCAGAAATACATATTTCCAAGGTATATTTATCAGAACTGATCACTAGAGGGGGCCAGAGACCATGTGATGTATATCATTCAACGCTTCCACATACTTTGGCATCTGTGGACTTAGAATCAATTCCCCACAGATACTGTGTTCTACTGTATCTAAATTGCATTACTGGAGCATTTGCCTAGACCCAGTTACCCCCCCCACACACACACACACTCTTATTGCTTGTCAGCTTGCTTGCAGAGGAAGCTCTTGGCCTGATGACAGATAGATTAGAACATTAAGCAACTGTTATCCTGTTTCATCTGTCGGGCAGAGCAGTCGTGTAAGAGCAATAGGGCTTTTAGGATCATCGTAGCTGCCCACCCTTGCATGTAGCACTACAGTAATGGTTCTCCTGAACTCTGTTTTGGTTTTCTACTTTTCTTTAATGCCCTACCAAAAACTTGGAGCAGTGTCTTTTGGGGGGGACTTAAGTGGAATATGTCTGTGAAGATTCTCAGTCATCCAGGTGAGTTTATCTGGAAGTTGAGCCATGGCTACTGAACTTCTTTTTCTTGAGAGACAGGAACGTTTCACTGCTCATCCAAACAGCTTCATCAGTCTGAATACAGCTACTGCGAGGACAGACGGAGGACTCGCACTAGTTGTATTCAGGCTGATGAAGCTGTTTGGATGAGCAGCGAAATGTTTCTGTCTCTCAAGAAAAAGACGTCCAGTAGCCATGACTCAATTTCCAGAATGACTTAAGTGGAAGATTCCCAGGGAACTAACTCCAGGGAAGCTGGATGTAGATACAGATAGATACAGATATATAAATATCTCCAGTTGTACCTCGTCTCACCTCTCTGCCTTGCATTAAAAACACTCATAATGTCAACCTTCCAGGGCTGGGGCAGCGGGGGGGGGGGGGTGGCGGGAGCTACCTCCTCTTAAGATATTAAAATGATCTCCCCTGCTATTTCCTCCTGCCTGGCCCTCTCTCTGCCTTTGCTTTCTTCTTCACCATCAGAAAGCTCTTTGCCTTTGTAGACACAAAGAGCACAAGCCCCAGCCTGTGCTGTGGTGGGGCCAAGGATGGCACATTTGTTTGCCAACAAAGGTGGCTGCCCGTTGCCCGCTGAAAAGTACGCTGTCTCAGCACAGCCGGGTTGTCGGGCGGGGGGTGGGGGAGAATCTTTTTGGCACTAAGAGAGGAGAAACAGCACGGTAGCAGACACTCCTGGCGGCCGATCAAAGAGAGAACCTGTTGAAAAGCAACTGGGCTGCGATCCGTGAACTATCAACCCTCGGAGAAGACTGTTCCGGTTATGCCTTGATCGTCTTGATGGATGAGCACATGGATGTGCATCCATGAAACAGAGACAGCACATCAATTGTAAAAGTATTCAGAAGACCGGTGTTTACCTCTTCTTTAGAGATGGGCACAAACTGAATTTCCTATTCGTTTCGTTATTCATTTCGTTACGGAATGAAACACATAACGAACGGACCCATCAAAGAAAAAGGAAACAAAACGAAATGGAAAATTCCATTTCTTTCACTTCGTTTTTCGTTTTCCCATAGGAATGCATTGAAGCAATGCATTCCTATGGGAAAAAGCTGACCCCCCCCCACATGCCCGATCTGTGCAGGGAAACAGCGGGCTTTCCCCCCCCCCACCAAAAGAAATAAAGTTTTAAAAGCCTGCCCTTTCCCGCACCTGATTGGGCATGGGGAAAGGGTGGGCTTTTAAAACTATTTTTTCCCACCAAAGCCCTGAGCTCCAGCTGATTGGTGGTGGTTTAGGCAGGAAAAAAAAAACCCAGATTAAAAAGCCCACCCTTTTCCTCACCTGGTTGGGCACAGGGAAAGGGTGGGCTTTTAAAACCTTTTCCCCTCCCCCTAGCCCCAGACTCCAGCTGACTGGCACTGGGGGGTGAAGGTTTTTCTCCCCCACCCCTGGGCTTTTAAAACTTTTTTCCCCTCCCCAAGCTCCATGCGCCAGCTGATAAGCCCTGGGGTGGGGGAGAAAAAACTAGAAAAAAATGTGCCAAGCTAGCCCACGGGCTAGCTGGTCAGCGTGAGATTTTTAAAAAAAATGAAAAATGAAACAAACAAAAAACAAGATGAATTGTTTTAAAAATCATTTCATTCTAAACAAAATTGAACAATAACAAGCAAAACAAAAAATGAAATGAAACACCATTTTGGCCTTTTGTGCCCACCGTTACTCTTCTTCCTTAGATTATTTCTTGAGATCCCTTCTTAGCCTGAAGGATGATCTTTGTGTGTGTAAAACACAAACAATGGACTCGGTAAAAATCTTTACAATACTTCTGAAAAGTACATCACCTGTGCTAGCCCGAGTCACATGTTATCCATATTCAGTCTTTCTTCAAGACAGCAAGCATGAAATCCCCATAAAACGAGGGAGAATTTCACCCACAACCTGGAACCATCATTTTTTTCTAGATTATAATTCGTAGTATCCCCCACGGCTGAGTGGGAGGATCTGGGAGTTGTTGTCCACAACACAATTTTCTCAAGTGTTGTGCTCTCTCAGGCAGTGGGGAAGATCCAGCAGAGTTCCAGAAAGGCTCACAAGAATGGCAAATGTACCAACCCATACTTGGCCAACAATTCCGAAATATAAAACATAATGACAGTTGCGTAGTTATCCACCCTGCCGATGGAAAGGCAATGTGGAATTCTTCCAACTTTTCTACTTAAGGAATTTTGGGCAAGTGGGTGGGTGAGGAAACCACGCCCGTAAACGTGGCGGTCAGCGGTCCCTACGAAAATTTGTGACGGCAGATTTTGTGACAATGTTTGTTTTCGAAGCATCCGAAAGTGGCAGTTGTGGGGAAAGGCAGCCTCATCAAAATGCGACCACTGAAGGCCATTCAACTGAACATGTTTCTGTCCATCGGCGCAAGACGAAGGCAGCAGGAACTCTTTAGCAAGGTAAGAGCAGAAGGAGACACATACCCACCTTCTACCCACTCAAAGCCCACACCACAAATCCCATGCTGACACTCTGATCCATCCAGAAATGTCTGTCTCTGTCGCTCACCTGGACCACCTTTTGTCGCAATCCTCGGCGACAGCGTCCTCTCTCTTGGGACCGGTCATTCTTCCATTAGAAAGCCCCAGCAATTTGTCCATTTCCCCCACAACTCTTGCCAAGTAGACTGACAATCTCCAACGGGAGCAGCTTTTTGTAGCCAGGATCCCACCCTCCCAGGAGATGTGGGCAGGCAGTGAGAGAAGGAGGGAACTAGATCTGGCAGGACTCATATTACATGCTTCCTTAGTGAAATACGAAGTTTGCTGATAACTGCAGCTCGAAAGAATCCTTTCTTTCTTTCTTTCTTTCTTTCTTTCTTTCTTTCTTTCTTTCTTTCTTTCTTTCTTTCTTTCTTTCTTTCTTTCTTTCTTTCTTTCTTTCTTTCTTTCTTTCTTTCTTTCTTTCTAGCTCTCAGAATTCTCAACATTATATCCCGGGGGGAAAAAGAAGCAGAAGCAATTGTTATTTTGCTAGTTTTCGCTCAAAGAAAAAGAGTTCAGCTCACAGTGACAGAGCTGTAGAATTAGAATATAATGAAGTTGGAATAATGCAGTTGGACGGGTCCTCGTCTAAGGCCATCCAATCCAACCCTCTGCTCAATGAAAGGATACAAGGCAACTTTTCCCTTTCTGTTGTCGAGCTAGTGTCACATACAGCAGTTTAACCACCGTACCACAAGGAAGCAGGAAAACAGGAAGACTAAATATGAGAAGAATTTACTTACCTAAAGGAAGCCACAGGTTTGAGTTTACAAAGAGCAGAGCAGGGCAGTGGGGAGAGGACATTTAAGATATTGCTCATACATAGGGTCGCCACAAGTCGGAGGCGGCATAAGAACATAACATAAGAACATAAGAAGAGCCATGCTGGATCAGGCCAAAGGCCCATCTAGTCCAGCTTCCTGTATCTCACAGTGGCCCCACCAGATGCCTTTGGAAGCACATGAGACTAGATATCTGTCTCCTGATACCACTCCCCTGCAACTGGCCCTTGAAGCACCCCGGTTTTAAGCCTGGAGATTACACATCTCCATCATGGTTTGTAACCTGTGATGGACTTTCCCTCCAGGAATTTGACAGCACGCAGTAACAAGAACTGCCCAATGTGCTGCCATGCAGAAAAAAGACAACTTTTTCTGTTTGTTGAAAAGAAGGACCGTCCTCCAAGCGGGAAGCAGGCAGGAATAAGGAGCCTGTTGGAAACCCCATGATGGAGAGAGTGATGACAGAGATTGTGTCAGGATTGTCTTGCAACAGGCAGTCCCATCACAAAGCATGAGGAAATAATTTCTCCCTGAAATCATGAGCCACCCCACCCGTTCAAGGGGACTGAGGGAGGGAGCAGAGCTGAAAGGAAGCCAGAAGGAAGGAGGGGGGAGACTAGAGGAAAGGGCTGTTTTTAAAAACCTCTCAAGTGTGTCTGGTCCGAGACATTTGGCGACAGAGATGATGAATGAGACGCAGTCCCCAAGCTCATTCCAGAAAGTGGAGCTGGCTGATTGCTAAGCCGCGCCCGAGGGGGCCCTGAGCTGGGACGAGGGGCGATCCTGAGCATGTTGGCACATGTACTGGCGATCTCCAATGCGGCTGCCAGGCTGGTCTTTAGTGTAAGCAAACTGGACCTCCTTTCCCTAGCCTATCTGTGAGGTTCCGGGCCAAGTTCAAGGTTTTGGTTTCTAACTATACAGTCCTTCCGTCTGCCCTCATAAGAAGAGCCATGCTGGATCAGACCAAAGGCCCATCTAGTCCAGCTTCCTGTATCTCACAGTGGCCCCACCAAATGCCTACGGGAGCGCATGAGACTAGATATCTGTCTCCTGATACCACTCCCTTGCATCTGGCCCTTGAAGTACCCTGGTTTTAAGCCTGGAGATTACACATCTCCATCATGGTTTGTAACCTGTGATGGACTTCTCCAGATCTCCTCACTACCAGAACTTCACAGTCAATGCTCCTACTGGTCACCACGCTGAGGGAAGCCAGGAAGATATTTACCAGAAATTATGCCTTCTCTGTGGTGGCACCAGCTCTTTGCCTTCCCCCTCCCTTTAAGAGGCCATTTAAAAAGAAGAGTTTTAAAAGAAGCTCTCTGTGTAATTTTTAAAAGAAGTTTTTTAAAGAAGCTTGAGGAAGTGGAATTGATTTATTTCACGAAAGCTTGCAATGATTAACTGGGAGTTGAGTCATGGCTACTGGACTTCTTTTTTGAGAGATAGAAACGTTTCACTGTTCATCCAAACAGCTTCATCGGTCCGTGAAACGTTTCTTCAGGCAAAAGGTTTCTATCTGTCAAAAAAGAAGTCCAGTAGCCATGACTCAACTCCCAGTTAAACGAACCTGGATGACTGAGAATCTTCACAGACTTAATATTTTTACCAGTGGCCTATATGGGAATTGCCTACAACCTCTTCTTGCATTTGTATTTTGTAATGGCCACACGGCTCCCTTTTTAAAAAATTCAATCCAATAAGGATTGAATCCCATTCCTATAAACTGTACTCTTCAACTATACTCTGTTTGCAATTAAGATGGTTGCTTTCTTCAAATTCTGTGGAAGAAAGTAACACTGGGATATGTTCTGGGTATTCCACGTAGACCCTTGTTACAATAAATCAGTATTTTGCTCATGTTATATAAGGAAAGGCAGATGGTAAGTAGCAAGCAGCTTCATATGGATCCGTGCCCTACTTGAACATTATTGCATTCCAACCTCATAAAGAAGACCCAATTAAAGGCTGAGCCAACACGCATGAAAGCAAGAGGCAAATGCTTGACGTCAATCAAGACTAATGTTTCAACCAGCATTTCGGGACTCTTCTTATTCTTCCCATTTCATCTTCATATCAAATGGAAGGGGAGAACGTCAGTACCTAATTATACCTGAATACTCAGAAGAGCTGCTCAAGTCTAGGAAGTCCTGCAATTTCTTTTCCCTGAGCAGATTTGGAAAACAGGGAAGAAACGGATCTTCCCTGGGCTGGACATTTTAAAACGGCTGCCATCTGTATACATGATGGGTGTCCCCTAAAGCACATTAAATGGAAGTGAGATCAACTATGGCTGCCAGCCTGTCCTGATTTGGGGCTTCTTTTATTTTATTTATTTATTTTTATGCTTATTAACCACCTGATTTTCCTGCGGGAACTCAGGGCAGTGTACAACCTACAAACCACAGATATCCCCAATCAAAGTACAAATAATAAAGAAAATAGTAATAATAAAGATAAGAGTGATAGTAATAATACGAGGATACTAAAAATAGTAAAAAATAAAATAGACATAGCACATCAAAGAGCCATAACATAGATAGAATCCGGCAAGAGAAGGCTGGTGCTAGCAATTATACATACAAAACAAAATCACAATGTACTCAGAAGTCCCCAAAGCATTGGCTGAAGAGCCAGGTCTTTAGTGCCTTTCTAAAGGCTGACAGCGAATCTGCCAGCCTAATCTCCATCAGCAGTTTATTCCAATATGGTGGGGCAGCCACCGAGAAGGCCCGGTTCGGAGTAGAGATCGTTCTGGCCTCTCTAGGTGTGGCTACCCAGAGCGAAAGGGATAACGAAGCTCTGGTTGGTCGGGATGAGGTTGATCTCTGGGAGATCCACTCCGCCAGATAGACAGGTCCCAGGCCATGGAGGGTTTTGTAAACCAAAACCATTATCTTGAACCTTATATGGGATGCAACGGGCACCCAATGCAGGCGAGCCAGGATGGGGGTGATGTGGGCATACCTGCTCCTTTTGCCTGCAGAAGTTACTTCACACCTTTTGCCTGAAGAAGTTACTTTTCCAAACTAGGAAGATGGAATTATTCTTCCCCTGGAGAAAGATTTGGCATCTTAAAAGAAAAATATATATTTAGCCCTGTTTCCATTTTGTCCATCAGTGGAATGGAATGTTTTTAATTCATTACATTTTTCAGAAAGGAGGAAAGTGTGATTACTTCCATTTTATACAAAGCTGGGGAAAATAACTTCTGTTTTGAGAGGTTTTGAGAGGTAAAGCCCTAGTTACAGGATGCCACAGCCCCTTCCTGAAAAACGGTGGTATCCACAACAAAAAAATAGCAGGAAGAGCTCCATCCCATTTCTTCTTGTGTTAAACAGATGGATAGAGAATTAGATTCTAATCAGTTCAGTGCTACCTCAGGCTTGACAAGATGATCCATCACCTGAGCTTGAAGTGATACGGCATGGAAACAATAAGTCCAGCAGCTGATCAGAGAGCAATTAATCATCAAAAATTAATCAGGGTATTAATTAAGCACTGTATCCTATTTAAGTACACACTGGTGTGAGGTTTCCAGCTCTGGTGTCGAGGACAAAGGAACCGCGTGAGAAAGAGCCCTCAGGGAAACAACCACCCCAAACGGCCAACAGCAGCAACCAAGTGATCAACTGGACTGCATCCAAGACAGATCTTAAGACGGGGTGGAAATGCTGTGACCCTTGGGGATCTTCCCTTGGGGGACGGTCCACCATTCTTGTATGAATGTCTCCCACTTGGGTTTTTTAAAGCTAACAACAACAATGACAACAGCAACAACAACGATAACAATAATGATGATGACAAGGACAACGACAACGACAACGACGACGACGATGACGACGACAACAACAACAACAACAACAACCACAACAACAAGTTTTGAACTGCGGAACTGGAAGGCACCCTATGGATCACCATGTCTAGTTCCTCTCAATGAACTGAACTCCTAGCTCCGTAGCCAGAGACCGAAGAGACTGAGCCATCCAGCCCTAAAAGAACAAACATCATAAATGAAATGGCTCCGTTGGCCTAAAACAGGCCTGGGGAAATTACATTAAAATAGCAATTGATCCTCATACATATACAGTGGTACCTTGTATAAAGGAATTAATTTGTTCCAAATGAAATTATGTTAAGCAAATTTTCCTTTATACAAAATTCCCATAGGAATGCATTGAAAATGGAGTGATCCCTCTTTTATGTTGTACGGATTCTCCCCATAGGCGATTATGTTAAGCAAATTTCCCCTATCTCTGGAATTTTTTATGTTGTACAAATTTTATGTTATACAAGCTATTTGTTATACAAGGGTCCACTGTACTCTGCATTCCATCCTGCAACGCTTCTTGGGTGATTGTTTTTCCAGCATTTATTTTATTTATCGATGTCATGGAAGTTCCTGGAAAACATGATAAATGCTCTCCCTCAACCACCAGGAAAGCACAAAAATGGTTCCTTGACCTGATTCCTAGTCATCCCAGAATGCAACACTCAAAATAATGGTCTCAAGCTACATGAAGCCAGATTTAGGTTGATTATCAGGGGGGAAAACTTAACTGTTAGAGCAGTACAAAAAAAACTACCAGTTACCCCAGGAGATGGTATGCACTCCAATGCTACAAACATCAAAGTGAAAATGGTGTTATCTACTTATCTTCGTTCCTCTGTTTTGTATTTTACATTGTTGTGCCATCCAGGCCAGATGTATTTGTGGAACAAAAATCAAATCAAATGAAATAAATACATAAATAAAATTGGACAACCATCTGTCAATCTGCTTTGATTTGGCAGATTGGGATTGGACTTGATGAACTTTGAGGCCCTTTCCGACCAAACTCTTCTATGTTTCTATTCTTTGATTACAGAATGTGCTCATTTATAATCAACAGAAGCAAGTGATAAAGCAATTCTCACTGGCCCCAGTGTTGCATGTTTTCTTGACTTGAACCTCTCCAGGTATGTACTAAAGAATCTGAGAAGTTAGCTAAGATTCCTCCCCCATACCCTTCTGTTAGCGAAAGGGAGAATATTTGTAGCAATGCTAGCAAGGAAGGGTGTGAAAATAATTAACCTCATCCTGGGTGTGGACCAGAGGAAGAGAAAAAATGAGTGCAATGGGAGAAAACGTGTTGTCTCAGAAACCCATACATTTCATAAGTGTACAATACATTGCAGCAAAAGGGGGAGGTGGCTCAAAAATGATATTTGCATTTGAAGGTCTAAAAAATACATTTGTTAACAGACAATTTATGATTTTCAGGGGAAATCAGTGTGATACAAAAAGTGATCCTACTCTAAGGGCCTTTTTACACGACCCCTAAGATACATTTTCAGACCAGAGATCTTAGTCACCCTTCCGCACAGGCTGCGTGAAAAAAAAGAGAAAGCACAAGCAAGGAAACCTCGTGATTTCTCAGAGTCTACAGTTACCAGAATATCTCTGTCAGTGTGATAGGGGCGGGATTTCAAAGCACAGTGATCCTACTCTAAGATACATCATCCTGGGTCGCGCTAAAGTGGGCGGGGTGAAACTGCAAACTCCGGAGCTGGTGGGGAAAAATTTTAGTCCGGAGTTGGGTCCCGTTATCGTGTATAAACGCCCTAAGATGAAATTAAATAGATTACAAATGAAATTAAATGAACAGTAATTTGGAAAGCTTACACCTGGCTGTTAGTTCCAGCTACCGAAGACTAGAAGACTTGTGGAAACAATGGAACTTAATACAAATATTGACTTGACACGCCCCATTTCATTATTGGGTCAACTCTGGACAGGACTAGTGACTTGAGTCCAGCCCCTGGCAAGGAGGCAGAGTGGGGAATTGAACTCCCAACCATACCTAAACAACTAAGCTATCATTTCAGTATCTGCAGAACTTTGGAGAGACACAATGGTTTTAAGGAGCTACGCACATACGCCTATTGTGAAGCAAAGGCAAGTCCCTTCCACACACAAATGCTTGGGCCTCCCTCTCTCATGTAGTGTAGAATTCACAAATCTTTTGTCGTGGTACAGCAAGCATTGACAAAGAAAATCTGTGGTCCTTCCAGACAACACTAAGCATTTCTATCTCAGTGTTTTGTTGTGGTGTTTTCCACTGCCAAATTTAAGTCACAGGGCCAGCCCTACCTTTAGGCAGTGTGAGGCAATTGCTTCAGGCGGAAGATACTAGGGGTGATCATGGCAACTTCCTGGCTGTTTCTTCAGAATTTCCTACTTGTGGGAGGACAGATCCCTATCTATGCATCACAACACATTCTGGGGCTCCTAAACCAGCCTTATATTTCTTGTTGTGCTCAGGGAACCTATCCTATCACCAAGGTTAGGAAGAAATCAGCCAACAGTCCAGTCAGCTTCCAGAGATGCAGACTCAAGTCGAGGAACTTACTGTCAAGTCAAACTTAATGTAGCACCAAAAACTCAACTTGGACTTAACTTGCATTTTTTTTCAGTGACTTGGACTCAGCTTGCAATTCAGAATCCATCCATCTCCATTTTTCCCCTCAAGGGAAAAAAGATTGCTTTAAATAGGGACTCGGACTTGATGCTTGGGACTTAAGACTTGGTACCAAAGATTTGGACTTGGACCTGATACATACTGGTTTTAACCTATAAAGCTCTAAATGGCCTGGGTCCAAACTCTCTCAAAGATTTACCTTTCATTATGAGCCAGCTCAGATGGCTAAGATCATCAGGAGATGCCTTTCTCTCAGTCCCACCACATTCACTGTTGTGTCTGATGGGGACACAGGAGAGGGCTTTCCTCTGTTGCTGCCTCCAGACTTTGGAACTCCCCTCCACAAGAAGCTAGGCTGGCACCATTGTGGCTGCCCTTTAACAAATAGGTAAAAACCTTTCTCTTGAGGCAAGGTTTCCCTCAGTAACTAGCTGCCTGCTACGGAATTTTAAATGGACTATTATGCATTATTGCTTGGACTGGATTTGTGTGTGTGTGTGTGTGTGTGTGTGTGTGTGTGTGTGTGTGTGTGTTTGCGCACGCACGTGCATGTGTTGCATTTCTCTGAATGGCTTCCCCCCACCTATATTTTGTTTATTTAATGCTGTTAGCTTTAGTATTGCCTTTTTAATTATGTAAGAGGCCTCTTCACACTCATTGTTCCTAGCTTGAAATATTGTCTTCAGTAGGGTTAACGGATGTTGTATGTTCATTGCCTTCAACTTTAAATATGGTCCTTTCATGTTGTAAGGTGCCTTGGGTCCTTTTCCAGGAGAAAGGTGGGGTGAAAATATTTTAAATACATTAAATTAAAAAACCCTGTCAGCTTCTATATGTGGGTTGGAAAGAGGCAGCCTTTTGTCCTTTGAGGTTCACTCAGCCTTCTATCCTTCCGAGGTCAGTAAGCACAAAGGTCTGCCTTATTACAAACTACATACCCCATTGATTACAAGGATGAAATAAACAGTGCACTCAAATCAAACCAGGACAGAGAAGAAAACAGAGCAGGGAAGGCAACATTGAAGCCTTCCTCCCCCCCCCTAAAGCTCTTTGCATCAGGATGGAAAGGTTTACCCCTAACCCTAACCCTAACCCTAACCCTAACCCTAACCCTAACCCTAACCTACTGGCAATCCCACTGCAGGCCTCCCACATCACCTGTCCTGCCTCTTTTAAAGTGCATGTTCATTGTACTCACACAATGTATGGTGTATCTATTTTTAAACAAAGTGTTACATGGCCCAGAAGCGAAATGCAGGGTTCTGAAACTGGAATTTGAAATGGGTCTCTTTCTCCCACTGAAGATGACACAGAGGGGGTGCAAACTTATAAATCTGGACAGGGTTCAGCAAGATCCCGTTAGGACTTTGGCACAAAGAGCTGAGTCAGGATAAGGGGTGGTGGTGGGAGGGGTGGGTGGCAGATAAGCCCTTTCCCGTCCCTGCCAGATGAAATTTTTCTCTTACAAACGTCGGCATCAAGAGCAACAAAGATGTTCATTTTGAATCCGCAGACAAGAATGCCCTCTGTATTTGAGTGGCACTCAGCCATGCCCATCCGAAGAGATGGCTGTATCGTGGGCATACAAGTTTTCCCTGTTTACAGCCACGCTCCCCAAAGAATATACGCAGTCATCATGTACTGCCATTCAGAATGTGGTCCAGACAAACCTAACACACCGTAAACACCAGATGAGCTATTCCTAGCTCCAGACTTGGTATCTTGGTTATGCAAAAGGAGGTACCGGTTCTTAGAGCCGACGCTTTTGTAATCAGCTTGGTAAAAAAATTGTATCTTCATTACACTGGGTGGAACCGTAGTGGACTAGCAGGATCAAAGTTCTGGACTTTCTAACTACCACCATCTGTGAGATTCTCTACCACCTCCCTCAGACTTACCTGTGTTTAACAGCCTTTCTTATGGTAGATGAAAGAGAAAAACTGGTTCCCCCAGGCAGGGACTATACAGTGGTACCTCTTAAGACAAATTTAATTCCTTCTAATTCAAAAAATGTGTCCTATAAGGCATGGTTTAATGCGGATTCCCATAAGAATGCACTGAATTCGTCTTGCAAAGTATCCCATAGAAAAATTCGTCTTACTAGGTTTTCCTATGCCATGACATTTCATTTGCCTGTATTTTATGGACCTTTCTGAGGGGGGGTGGCTCGGTTGGGGGGGGGGTTATCATCATAAGTATTTCCATGTCCAATTTTATCCCTCTACTGCTGCCTTTGAAAAAGGAAGTGTCCAAATTGGTATGCATAATCAGGACATCAGTATACATTTCAAAGTGCCATCGGTGGCTTAAAATCAAATCTGGACGATTTGACAAAAAGTGGATGAGAAAAGATGGAAACCCAGACAGTAAGGTCTTTCTGGAGGACGAAGACACCAGGACATATAGTTTACATGCCTGCAAAAGCAAACCTTCTAACATTCAGAGATTTATCCTCTCCAGACGTTAACCATCTGTGAGATGGCTTTGTTGTGGAACAAATTTAAGACCTTAAAAGGAACTAAAAAATCCCCCAAATAGCATCAAATGGATGGAGGTTAATAGCGTACCGACTCAGCTGAGAAAGCAAGGTGGAAAACAAACCAGGGTGGAACCAGGGCAGAATGAAGGACATGAGTAAAGTGGCATGAGTAAAGTGGATAGAGGAAAGCTCTTCTCCCTCTCACAAAAAAACCAGAACTAGGGGACATACACTCAAATTGTGGGCTGGGAGAGTAAGAACAGACAAAAGAAAATATTTTTTCACCCAGCGCGTTGTTAGTCTATGGAACTCCCTGCCACAGGATGTGGTGATGGCATCTGGCCTGGATGCCTTCAAAAGGGGATTGGACAGATTCCTGGAGGAAAAGTCCATCACAGGTTACAAACCATGATGGAGATGTGTAATCTCCAGGCTTAAAACCAGGGTACTTCAAGGGCCAGATGCAGGGGAAGTGGTATCAGGAGACAGATATCTAGTCTCATGTGCTCCCAAACACGTCTGGTGGGGCCACTGTGAGATACAGGGAGTTGGACTAGATGGGCCTTTGGCCTGATCCAGCATGGCTCTTCTTATGTTCTTATGTTCTTATGAGCTTAAATACAGAATAGGGACACTATATATGTTGTTTTTAAAAGTCAAATGGACCTTGTGCCACCAACCTATATTCAAGAGGGCCAGGGAAGCAACAATATGTACCATTGTGCAATCTTGTCCATGGGTTTAGGAAATTCACCCCCATTCCTTGTGTCTGTTTGCAGAACAACCCAAATGATTGCGAAACTCGGGGATAATTGCTACCTGGGGCATGGAAGTGTCCAGAAATGGCATTTTTATGTTTTCTAAAATAATGTTTCGTCTCTCTGCTTGGCTGCCAGCTCCTTTTCCCTTTTGTCTACAGATCTCCAGAGATGCAGATGCTGCCCCTGCCAACTCTATTTGAATGGTTTTCGGGTTGGTCTGTGATTTTTAGCGGTTGATTGGGAAATCAGAACGTTCATGGGAAATTCTACTGCCAGTACAAAATGCACCAGAGTGTTTTGTGACAGATGTAGAACATATTCCAGGGTCAAACAGAAGTGTAGCTGGCCTTTTCACGGAAGAAGTGTGCCGGCTTGCCAGATTTAAGCATCAACCTTGCAAGAGGTGAGCATCAGGCAAGGGAAAGTCCGAAATCAAAGATTGTTTCAGTTTTGTAGGTGGAATAGAGATCCACTGTGATTTTTCTGGCCTGCCTACTGGACTAGATCTCTGGAGCCCTGGATTCAAACCCACATTCAGCCATTAGTTTGACAGGGTGATCAGCTGTATGGGCTCGGCATATTCTTTCTAAGCCTGATCTTCCATGCAGGGTTGTTGTGACAAGCAAATGAGAATGAGGAAAGCTATGTGCATCACCTTCAATGGAGTGTTATTAATTACGCATACACAGAGTTTCGGGGTACAATCATCTCTGGTCCCGGGCTGCGTGTCTCTGCAAGTGAGTGAGTGCGTTTCTGCATGTATCTCTCTGTGTCTCTGTGTGTCTTCATGAGCTGTGTGAGGTGTGTGTGTGAGTGTCTCTCTGTGTGTGTCTGTGTCTGTGCCTGGGTCCCAGAGGTCTGGTTTTTATTGATAACAGTAACACAATAGGGCAGAGACATAGGAAGGATGCTCACATATGCATTCCATCGGTGGGGGGGGGGAGAACGCACCTTATCTGGAGGAACATACTTGGCTAGTTATTGATAAGGACAGAGGAAGGGGCTTTTGGGCCTGAGCAGATGTGTCCTGATATCTGTCATTGTTTTCCTGCCCTTCCCATCTGCTTTTGCCGCTTCCTTGAGCTTAGTAGGTCAGCTCCAGGTCAGTACACTGGGTTCCTGCTCGGACCGGGAAATCCAGGCCTTCAGCTTCCTTGGGTGCTTGCCAACTTATTGGGGTTCAGAGCCTATTGGGGTATGGCAAAAGATCATGCAGAAGTGTTCACTGATAACTACAGTGGTTTTTTGTTTTGTTTTGCGTTTGAAAGCAGAATTGTCTAGGGAATGGGCAAGAAACGCCAAAATGGCATATTGTTTCATTTTTGGTTTCTTCCCCCCATTTTGTTTCATTTATCACGAAATGAATTATTTTTTAAAAAAAATCATTTCGTATTTCGTTTTGTTTTGTTTTGTGTGTGTTTTTTAAATTTTTCAATGTTGGGGCCGTGGTCCTGGGTTTTTTTCCTTTCCGCTGACCAGCTGACCCACAGGGAGGCTGGTGGGAGCTTTTTTGTGTTTTTTCACCCTGGTGCCGACCAGCTGGCCCGCAGGCCAGGTTGGCGCTTAAAAAAAAAAATCTCGTGCCAACCAGCTGGTCCATGGGTGGGGCGGTACGCTTTTAATTTTTTTATTTTTTTATTTATCTCGTGCCAACCAACTGGCCCATGGGCGGGGCGGCACACGTTTGTTTATTTATTTATTTATTTATTTATTTATTTATTTATTTATTTATTTATCTATCTATCTCGTGCCAACCAGCTGGCCCATGGGCCTTTGACACTTTTTTTTAAACCCGTGGCAGCCAGCTGTATTACAGAAGGAACGAAATGGTTCATTTAAATGAAAAAAATTATTGTTTCATTTCATCTGTAACAAAATGCCGCTTCATCGTTTTGTTTTGTTCCGTTCCGTTTCGTTCATTACGTAATGAAATGCCGCAACATCATTTCATTTTTTGTTTTGTGCCCATCCCTAAAATTGTCTCACAAACGGAATGGGGAAAAAACAGGAAAAAGGATGATGATGATGAGAATGATGAGTTCCACAGTCCCATGGAACTGTAGTCCAAAAAACTGCTTTGCCCAGTTCAGAGGGGTGTCATATTGTATGATTGTCATCTGTAGCCAAATCCATATGAACAATGACCTGGGTGTGATGGTATTTCAATGCATTCTGGGAAAGTACAATAGCCAATGGCCTGAATCTTTGTGACTGAAATATATTGCTTTCCCTTGTTTGATCTTGCTTTCTTTCCCTGTTCAACGCTGTGGCATTCAGCTCAGGCAGCTGAATTGGGGTGTTGTGTATTGATCTGTATTCCTATTATCTCTAATTGCTTATGTTGAAGTAACTGCCTTCCTGTTCCCAAAGGGAACAGGCCTATTGGTTATTTCTAGTTGCTGCATTTGGATCCTCATTCCTATTGGTTTCCGCCAAAAGGCAGCTTTGTGATTGCTTGTAATTGTTCCCTCCAAAATGTTTCTTTTCCTAGCCTGTCCTCGTTCCTAGCCTTGTTCTCTCCCTGAATAAAGAGCTGTTACACTAGAAGCTGTCTCCAGCCTACTATGTCACAGAGCTGAAATCACTTGCTGAAATCACTAAACCCCACGCTTTCACATGGGTAGTCATTCAAAGACAGAAAAAAAACCCAGCATGTATTTTTAATTTAATTCATTGAACTTTTACTCCTAAAAAAGGGAAGGGGAATATTCTGAAGTTGTCCCTCTCTGGGGACAACACAATTTTCTCATTCTTAAGGACAAAAAAATCTGATGACACACTAAAAGATAACCTATTTAGGACACAGCAGGGCTGTTGGCTTTTTTTTGACCCCCTTGGAAAAAAAGGACACTGGGTAGGTTCCAACTCATGGGCTGAGTCCTGACTATTGTGGGGAACCCCCCCCCCCCAGTCGAGTCACTGTTGTGATTTAAGCAAGTCCCACAACGGGAGTCCTCGCCCCTATTACTCGGCTCTCTCTTGCCTCCTGGGAAGTTGATCAACCTTGATTGTTAAGGATTGTACAAAATGGAATTGTGCTATTGCAAGTTATTATGCAATTTGGGAATAATGCAAGGCAGAGTGGGCTACACACCTGTGTAATTATATTCTGACAACTAGTCAAGTCAGGTGACAGTTTGGTCATGCTCAGTTGTCAATTTGCTGAGTAATTATTGCATCAGACACATACATAAAAGCAAGAGAGTTGTTCAGTACGGTGTGGGACGTGGTTGGAAGAAGCAGCTCGTTACTCTGTCAGTTTGGATCCTGGAAAGTTTGGACTACTGGATTGTCTATCTAGCTAACGAGGTATATGCCTGCCAATTCTGTTTTTGCTGGATTTGTATATATTTTGTAAATACAATTCTTGGTGATGGGAGTCACCACTGTGTTTGCATCTTTATTTAGCACTGCTATCTGGCTGTTAAAGCCCATACTCTTTACACAGTCCTCACAGTCTTCCGCTGAGAAATAACCACTCTGCGACACTTTGAACCTTGGCTTAGTAGGGCAAGGGACAAAGGCAGCCCTCCCTTCCTATTGTGTTTCAGGCAGCAGAATATCTCGGGATGGTCCTCCCCTTTTTATTTGAAAAAGGCTCATTCCCTTGGATATAAACAAGGCAAGGCAGTTGCAGCCCTTGTTGCCCCCAAGCAGAGATTTTAGATGCTATCAAGCTCCCTCTTTTACTCCACCTTGAGGACCAGGTTTGGGGAGTGGCCGGGGAGGGGGGGGAGATAACGCCATCTGTCATCCCAGTTGAGTTGAAATGCCCTTGACAGAAATGGTGACACATTTCCTTTACAGAGCTTTGGGGGGGGGGAGTTCGTGTTTGTTCTGCAACACCATTCCATTAAGGAGGCTTTTATCTCCAGCCCAACTCAAGGAACAAAGCCAACACTTCAAGCTTAGCTTTTAATTCCCCCCTCCACTTCCTGGAGGGAGAGGTAGAACGGGAGGGGGCTTGAACACCTGGCCGGCTTCACCAACAAGGACAGTTTGAGTTTTGAAACCAGGATGGGCCAAGTAAAGCATACTCTCTTGCTGTTGTTTGGTCACTTTTTATCTTGGTTCCCCCCCCCCCCCAAAAAAAACCTTGTGACCCTTTTTGGCCATTTCCAGGCCTAATGCAGTCCTGGGGGTGAAAATGTAACTCCTTGTGGAAAAATTATCCAACATCCTGCATTTAAAAAAAGAAGAAAGAGTGAAACTCTACAAAGACGGACCCCCCCCCCCGATGGGAACTGACAGCATGCTGTGGAACATGTCCCAAAATTATCTGCAGCATTCAGGAGTGTTCAATTGTCACCCGCATATTAACCAGGGAAAGGGAGTTGTGAAATTAAATGTTTGGTTTCATTCTGAATGATGTTATTTAAACAGACAAAGGGCAGGAAACATCCAGGCAATTTATTTCATTCACTTGCTCATTTGGCAAAATTTCATTTCGTTTCTACCAAACTTTTCTCTGAATAAAGGGATCCAAGGAAGCTAGTAAAATATTTAAAATACACGTTTGGACATTAAAAAAAACCTGCAAAATAAAAAAAAACTTTTAAAAGCAATTAAATAAAAACTCTTAAAAGACAATTTAATTAAAAGGCACAAATATTTAAAGAAATAAGACCATACCATACATTTCATATGCCAGCAGGTCTACATCGTTTAGTATAATTCTAGGAATCAAACAGTCACAAATGGAGATGGGCACGAAATGAACTTTTGGTTTGTTTTGTTATTCGTTATTGGTTTCGTTAGGTAACGAAACAAATAAACTGTCCCCTCCAAGAGAAATGAAACAAAATGAAATGAAAATTTCTGTTTCGTTTCGGTTTGTTTCATTTGCTGGTGTCTCCTACCTGGTGCTGCTGCTGAACGGTCCTTCCTGGTCCAGTGGGTCTTCCTGGTTGCAGGGAGGGATGGCAAAAAAAGGAAAAAAAGCTGACTGGCCTGCACTACACCTGGTAGGTGGGCCACGTGGTCGGCAGTAAAAAATAAAAATAAAATAAAACAAAAATAAAACAAAAATAAAATTAAAATAAAAATAATCTGGCAGGATTTTAAAAAAAATATTTTTTTAAAAAAAACACCGTTAGGATTCAAAAGAAAAAAAGAACCAGAACTAAAATGAATTACGAAATGAGGTTACAAACCATGATGGAGATGTGTAATCTCCAGCCTTAAAACCAGGACACTTCAAGGGCCAGATGCAGGGGAGTGGTAGCAGGAGACAGAGATCTAGTCTCGTGCTCTCCCAGAGGCATTTGTTGGGGACACTGTGAGATACAGGAAGCTGGACTAGATGGGCCTTTGGCCTGATCCAGCATGGCTCTTCTTATGTTCTTATGTTCTTAACACAAAGGAGCTTCCCCTCCCCACCCGAAAACCACCATTTTACTAAGAGGAAGAGAGAAAAATAGGGCCTAGAGAATATCAAAGCAATAAATGAAAGCAACTGGCAAGGACGGTTCTGGGTCAGCCTGGCTGAGGGGCTCAAATTGTTTCCAACAGTAATAACAAAGTACTTCGGAAGAAACAACATTACAAGAAAAAGGAAGACTGCTTCCTCTTCACTTAAAAGAACTGGATACTGTGGCAGGAGGGGGACTGTGGACCTTAAGCCCTGCTCCAAAGGATCCTTTCTCTGGATGAGGAGTTCATTTCAGATGTTTTGTGTATTCAGTACAGAGGTGAAAAGGGTGGTTCTATTTAGAGGTTGGTGGGGTCCTTAGAATGACCTAGTGCAGTGGTTCCCAACCTTGGGTAATCCAGGTGTTCTTCGACCAGAAGCCTTCACCACCAGCTGGGCTAGCTGGGGTTTCTGGAAGCTGCAGTCCAACAACACCTCAGTTACCCAAGACTGGTGTAGCATTTCAGCACTGTAGTGCAAAGCAACAACATTAAAGTTCTTTAGCAGAAAATTTTGAATACTATTCTGGAGGATGGGTGTGGGAGGATCCTAAAGAAAGAAGACTCGAGTCCAGTTGTCCGACCAGCGGAGCGATCACACTCCTTGCCATTGGCACATTTTATTACATATGGTTTCCATCCAAGAGTATGCACAACATCAGTGATTGGTTACAAAAGTTACAGAAGTAAGGGTGGCACATGCTGGTTGGGTGGACTGTAGGTAATGTCTCGTGAACAGAGCATGCTTTGCACAGTTTTTGATTACAATAACACATGTCCTTGCTGTTTACAGATGGAAGGTGAGTAAATGAGGAGTAGACAGGAATAGGTAAAGGGAAAGTAAAAGTAAATGGAATTAGCCCAGTAACCAAGAGTAAATAAATGAAAGATGAACAGAGTAGAGTCAGAGTGAGTAAACAAGCTGAGTAAATGAAAGGTAAATGAGGCTTGAGCTAAATAGTAAATAATAGGTAAACTAAATTTACCCAAGCTGGTTTAGAGGGATTACAAGGGTCTGCAACATGTGGATTTAGCCAGAGTTCATCAGGAGGGTTTTCCCTCTCGTGAAATGTCCCCTAGGCCTCATCCCAACCATCTGAATCAGGCTCCATTAGATGGGGTCATGTCAGTTAAAAGTGGTACCCACTCAAGAAAAGGCATCTGACCGCCTCTGACTATGGTTGTGGTTGTGTTCTGATGCTGGTGGTTGAGATGCCAGTTTCCTTAAGCTGGTATAGACACACTCTTAGAGTGTTTGGCCAAAGGTGTTTAGAAGCTTCTGTGCAATCTGTAACCAAGCATTATCAAGGTTCTGGACTGCAGGCAGACTTTTAAGCACACAGAACCAAATGTGCTTTAAAACCCTTTCCAAGAACCCCACAGTCACTTCCCAACATCACCGGTTTTGCATTCACACACTGCGCTCAACAGCAGGGCAGGGATATTGAGCAAGAGACATCATCTTAAGGTGTTTCAATGGTGATGAGCTTCATGGCACAGTGGTTAAACTGCTGTATTGCAGCCAAAACTGTGGTCATGACCTGGACGTTCAATCCCAGGTAGCTCAGGGTTAGCTCAGCCTTCCGAGGTTGGTAAAAATGGACACCCAGCTCACGGGGGTGGGGTGGAGATGTGTAGCTTGTATAATTTAATTGTAACCTGCCCAGAGGGTACTTTAAGCACAGTGCGGTGGTAAATAAGCAGATCGCTTTGCTTTGAAGCTATAAACCTTTCAGTTAAGAGGGCAGGATGCTGCTGAAATGCTCTCTTTTGACAAGCAAGGTACATAGAATGGGCATAACAGGAAGCTGCTGGCATGGAGAAAGCCAGTTCTATCAACTGTTGAGTCATTTCTAGATGCAAGACACTAGAGATGGGCACGGAACGAACATTTTTTCGTTTCCGTTACCATTTGTCGTTTCCGTTACGCAACGAAATAACAAACGAAAATTGTGATGAAAATGCAACAAAACGAACACAACCGCGAAAATTGTGGTCGTTACGTTTCGTTTCCATTAATGGCGACGCGCAATGAAATGAGCTGTTTTAAATGTTAAAAAAAGCCCTGGACATCCATAAAAACGCAGTGATAATTATTTATATTGTCTGATAATACCTACCAGGGGGTTGGGGTCCTTAAAATGTTTGTTTTAGTCTTCTCCCATCGCGATGTTTTGTTCTTTTCCCTTTAAAATGGATGTCGCCACCAGCCACAAAATGGAGGCAAGCCATGTGATGGGATCATGTTCAACCAATAGCATGCCCAGGTTGCAGACTGGGCGGGCAGGTCTGGCAGCCACAGAGGGCATAAAAAGCTCTGGCAGCCCCCGTCCGCCTTGCAGGCTCTGGTGGGAGTTAGGGTGGGATTGCTGTCTCTGCTGCGCCTCTAGCTTCAGTCCTGCTGCCTCCCTGTGTGTGTGTGTGCTGCGTACCTCTCAGTGAGTACCCTCCCTTGCCCCGCAGTGCAGTCACTCTGCGGCTGCCTTGCACCCTGGGCAACGCCCGCCGCTGCCTTTGCAGCCTCCCTGCATACCTAGTCTATACTGTGTCTCTGCCAGCATCCATTTTTTGTAGTGTTTTCCCTCTGGTCTGGGGCGTTGGGGGATGCCTGCGCACGGAAATGCTTTAAAATTGCGCAAAAAGCGGGTAGAAACGACAAACGAAAAAACAAAAAACGGTAACGAAATTTTTCAAAAAATTCCCAACAAACGGAAACAAACCGAAACAGACCTCTGAACGACAAACAAAAAACCAAAACGCCATTTTTCTGTTTCGTGCCCATCTCTACAAGACACACAGGAAGAACAGAAGAAGACATGCCAGGGGTGGAGTCCACATCTCAACGATGAGTCAACAGCCACAGAGGGCATCAGAGTATCACTCATTCTACTTTCCACCCTTTTGGCAAAGACTGTTTTGAACCTTCCAGAAGTCCCAACAATAATAACAAAGTGCTTATTGCTAGGTACAATGGAGTCTTGTGACCCCAGCAGCCTCTGCAGGCACAACTTACCTTTTTTTCTCCTACTATTTTGGGGTTGGATGGTCAGAGATTCAGGGTGCCTCAGAAGACCCTCCCCACAGGCAGCATGCAGACTGAGGTACATAGCAGCTGCCACCCTACCTCTGGGCATTAAAGAGGGAAATCTGGCCAAATGATCACCACCAGAGCAGCAACTAAACCGAAGTAGCAGCCACAAAAACCACAATAGCCAGAGATCCTCAGAAAGCCAGCCGCCTTGTACTGAACTGGAAATTTCCGGTATAAAACACATTTCTACACTCTTTCGGCTCTCCTGTCGCCTGCTTAGTGGGAGCCATAAGCATAAAAGGAAACGGT
The DNA here is from genome assembly GCA_037367245.1 of Phrynocephalus guinanensis. Classification (NCBI taxonomy): domain Eukaryota; kingdom Metazoa; phylum Chordata; class Lepidosauria; order Squamata; family Agamidae; genus Phrynocephalus; species Phrynocephalus guinanensis. The sequence goes on along the minus strand of CM074739.1, from coordinate 11,939,970 downwards.
GCATCACATCTTCTACATTATTTATTTCAAATATTTCCCCCGTTTTTCCCCTTATGAAGGACCCAAGGCGGTTTATGTCATTAAAAGACAATATTTAAAGCTCACAACAACTAGACATAAAAAACAAATCATAAAAAGGATCAAACAAACACCACATTAAAAGATGGTAAACAAGAGCAACACCAAAGCTGCATTCAAAGCAGTAAGGCATCACTATGATTGAGACGTACAAAATAATACAGGGCATGAGTAAAGTGGATAGAGGGAAGCTCTTCTCCCTCTCACAAAAAAACCCAGAACTAGGGGACATCCACTCAAATTGTGGGCTGGGAGAGTAAGAACAGATAAAAGAAAATATTTTTTTCACCCAGCGCGTTATTAGTCTGTGGAACTCCCTGCCACAGGATGTGGTGATGGCATCTGGCCTGGATGCCTTCAAAAGGGGAATGGACAGATTCCTGGAGGAAAAGTCCATCACAGGTTACAAACCATGAGGGAGATGTATCATCTCCAGGCTTAAAACCAGGGTACTTCAAGGGCCAGATGCAGGGAAGTGCTATCAGGAGACAGATATCTAGTCTCATGCGCTCCCAAATGCATCTGGCGGGGCCACTGTGAGATACAGGAAGCTGGACTAGATGGGCCGTTAGCCTGATACAGCATGGCTCTTCTTATGTTCTTATGTTCTTACTATCCCTTTAAAACCCACTCAGGTAACCAGTTTTTAAGGGAAAACTTCCCTGAAGAGAAAGGTCTTGACCTGTATGTGGAAGGACAACAGGGAGGGAGCCAATCTGGCCCCCTGTGGGAAGAAGTTCCAAAGTCTGGGAGCAGTGACAGAGAAGGCCCTCTCCCGTGTCCCCCACACAATGCACTGGTGAAGTTGTTGGGACCAAGAACAAGACCTCTCCTGGTGATCTTAACACCTGGGCAAGGTCCTTAAGATAGTTTCCCATGATTGGCAACACTGGGCCTGAGGCTTCCTCCCTGTTGGTGGTCAGGAAAATATGGAAAAACAAAACAAAACAGGAAGACAACCAGAGGGGGGAAATATACCTGAATGTTGCAGTCATAGTAGAGAAGAAGCATAACTAGTTATACAGTACCCCCCACCTATCGCAGGGGTTAGGGACCCACCTGACTCTCAATACATGAAAATCCGTGATATGCGGAAGCGGGTCAAGTGGGGCCTGGGGGGCGATCAGAGGGGCGGGTGGGGGCAGCGGGGAGCGATTTGATCACTCCCTGCCACCCACCCCCCGTGCGGCTCCGAGGCCTCCCGGACGGGTCTGGGGGGCAGCGGGGAGCAATTTGATCTCTCCCCGCCGCCCCCGCGCGGCTCCGAGGCCTCCTGGAGGGGGCGGGGGCGGCAGGGAGCAATTTGATCGCTCCCCGCCCCCCCACGGCTCTGAGGCCTCCCAATGCCTCGCTCCCCGCCCCCCGCAGGTACTGCGATCCCACGATATAGTGGGACTGCAGTACCTGAACCACGAAATGGTGGGGGGAAACGGCGGGGGTGACTGTATCCTTAAGGTCTGTGCCGTAGGATGGAACAATCAGCCATGGAACAATCAGAGGGGAGGCCAGCAGGTCATGAGCAGAGTTCGGCTGCAGTGCAGCATTTTAACCAGGCACCATAAGGCTCATCAAGATAAGATGAAGATAGAGACTTGGGTCTCACTATGTTCCTGCCTTCTCAGCACCTCTGGCGTCTTGCCTATCAGTTCCAGTGTGGTCTAGTACCTCCAAAATGCAGCTGGTCAGCTACGGGCATCCCCTAGGATGGAACAATCAGCCATGGAACAATCAGAGGGGAGGTCAGCTTGGATTTAACCCTGAATGGTACTCAAGATCTAGTGTGAGATACAAATAGTGTTCAACGGGCTCAAATATAATGGAAACCGCAGAGAAAGTCCTCAGAAATAGGAAACCTTTTCTTAGGGAACTGGTGAAAAGGAAGTTGAAAGAGAAAGCTAAGAAGGCCCAATTTCCCCAAAACACTTGGAGATAATGAAAAATCACAATAAGAGAAGCACTGCTAAATTCTATGCCACAAGTCCTAAACAATGCTATCACTAAACAGGAGAATGGCATAGTTCATAGTGTCAAAGAAGCTGCTTGCCTAAGTCTCAAGCACAGAAGAATAAAATGGAGCGCAAACTTTAAAAAAAGAAAAGAAAAGGCAGCAAAAGACATATTGCTTCATTTATTTTTTAAAAAAATATATATTTAAGCTGCCCTGCATTGACAGACATCAGAGTAAAAAACGTGGTAAGAAGTGTTCTGCAAAACATATCAAGTTCAATTATATTTTTAAACATATAAGCTCCTCATAAGGAGGAGACCACTAAGGAATTAGCAAAGAAGCAGATGCTGAGCCAACACCAAAACTCCCCAAGGGTCTTTTCAAAGTGGAGGAATGGAAAATAAAACAATGCATCTGTGCAGTGGGGGGTTGAGGAATTTCATGTTTACACGAATAAGAATCATAGAATCATAGAATCCTAGAGTTGGAAGAGACCTAAGGGCCATCTAGTCCAACCCCCTGCCATGCAGGAACCGCCATCACAATATTTCCAACAGATGGCCATCCAGCCTCTGCTTAAAAACCTCCAAAGAAGGAGACTCAACCACCCTCCGAGGCAGCATATTCCACTGCCAAACAGTCATGAAGTTCTTCCTAATGTTCAAATGGAATCTCTTTTCCTGTAGTTTGAAACCATTGCCCCGAGTCCTAGTCTCTGAAACCATGGAAAACAAACCTGTTCCCTCTTCAATATGACATCCTTTCAAACATTTAAACATAGCTATCATATCCCCATGATCAACTAAGTTGATCATGTCCAACAAAGAAAGTGACCTTGCGGCTGTGCGGGATCTCTCAAAAATGTTGACCCTATATGCAAAGCTGTAAAGTAACATGATGAAGTCCATGCCTGAGATCAATAGGAAAGGAAAGTGGGAATCCTTTCAATAAGATAATGACTTTACACAAACCTCCTCCTCCTCCTCCTCCTCCTCCTCCTCCAAACAGCAGAGCTGGAAAAGACCCTATGGATAATTCAGTCCAACCCCTGTCAAGCAGGCACAGTGGGGAACCTCTGGCTCCATAGCCCAATCAATGTTGCAAATCAATGTTCTCGGAGTATCCAAAAGCAACTCTGAGATCTCGTGAGATCAAAATGTTTCAGTGCTCATCCAAGCAGCTTCAACAGTCTGAGGAAAGACGGACAAAGCTGCATGGATGAGTAGTGAAACGTTTTGATCTCAGAAGAAAAGAAGTCCAGTTGCCACGACTCAACTTTGAGATGACCTCACCTGGATGACTGAGAGTCTTCACAGACACACACTCAGAGTACTACGGGCCCACCGACAGGGGAGAATTACATGCTAAATAAAAAAGATATATATAGTGCATAGATTCTTATCTGGAATTCTGTGTTTTCTCTTTTTTTTTATTCTTTTACCCAAGGGCAAGTCTGCACATTCCCAAATACGATCTGGACCAGTATGCCCATGTTAAGGCCTATGTGACTCCCTCCACCCCAGCTGACTGCTATTTTTCTTTTTGTGTTTTAACTGGACCAGCCCACAGAAGGGTTAAAAAAAGGGGAGAGGAAATCCCATCATCATGGCAAGCTTTAAAGGAGGATTGAAACTCTTTGAGCTTTCCAGGAGCATGAGTCTCTGTTAAAACATTCCTTGCATACCCTTTAAAAAACTTGGCACACAAATGTGGCAGCAGACACTTGGGAAGGCTGCAAAAAAGGGAGAGGGAAGCAACTACACATGTGGCTCAAAGCTCAGATCACAAGTCCGCTCCCTGCCTTTGATTCCCTTGTAGAGAAGCAGAGCAGAGATAGTGCCAGGTAAGATAAGTCTTCGGCTTGACTCAGCTCATGGCACTTACCTTGTAAATCTGGAGTATAGGAAGCCAAAGAAAAGATCTAACTTTAAAAAAAAAAAACCTCCCCCAAAAGGCAAAGGGTGTTTCCAGATAATCACTTTCTGCCTATCCATGAACACTGGTTGAAATTCTGCAGTAAGTCAAAACTAGAGTAGGACCATGGAATCTGTGGTGATCTGCCTAGTTAGCTCCTATAAGAACATAAGAAGAGCCATGCTGGATCAGGCCAACGGCCCATCTAGTCCACCTTCCTGTATCTCATAGTGGCCCCACCCGATGTGTCTGGGAGTGCACGAGGCTAGATATCTGTCTCCTGATACCACTCCCCTGCATCTGGTCCTTGAAGTGCCCCAGTTTTAAGCCTGGAGATTACACATCTCCATTATGGTTTGTAACCTGTGATGGACTTTTCCTCCAGGAATCTGTCCAATCCCCTTTTGAAACCATCCAGGCCAGATGCCATCATCACATCCTGTGGCAGGGAGTTCCATAGACTAACAATACGCTGGGTCAAAAATAGTTTCTTTTGTCTGTTCCTAACACTCCCGCCCTCAATTTGAGTGGATGTCCCCTAGTTCTTGAACTTTGTGAGAGGAAGAAGAGCATCCCTCTATCCACTTTACTCATGCCCTGCATTATTTTTTTATTTCCCAAACATATCCCCCCTCAGGCACCTTTTTTTTCCAGACTAAAGAGCCCCAAATGTTTTAGCCTTCCTCCATGGGTTCCATTGATGCAAATGGGTCTACTTTAGTTGTGACTACAGATGGGCATGAATTAAAAATCAAATCGCAAAAACATGTTCAAAAATCGTTAATCCATCAATTCGTATTTGTACGAATTGATACCTACAATCAATACAAATTCATGAATTTGTATAGTGAATTTTGATTCATCAAGTCATTCAGCTATAAAATGCCGCCCAAGACACCTAGAAACACTAAATATACAGGGAAGCTTCTGCTGACACTTCTCTATAGGTTTGGGGAAGACTGGATTTATGGTTTTCAAATTATGCACCCACAAAGAGTCCCTCCCCCCGTAGGAAAGTTCCCGCCAGGTACCTAGATATACCAGACTTGCAGAGAAGCTTTCTATGAGCCTCCTCTACAGTGCCTCCAAGTCTGGTGAAGATTGGGTTTCTCCAAGTCAATTACTAAGGAACACTTTGCCGGGGGGGGGGGGGGGGACACTTTATGGGTGTATAACTTTCAGATGTCTGAAACCCAATCTTCATCAAACTTGGGATGTCATGGGAAGCATTCCTGCAAATTTGGTGTTTCTAAGTGCCTTATTATTACGGATTTGATAGGGTTTAAAAGTAAAAATGAATTTTTGAATCAATTTGTCAATTTATTGGGAGAAAAAAATCATAAATTCCTTTTTTAGCTTCATTAGCCTTGACAAATCATGAATTAACATTTTTCGGATTTGTCCCAATCTCTGGTTGTGATTTGCTGAATTTCCACCACTGTGAATGTCAAACCTGAAATGTTCTGACCTCACTCGGGTTTAAAAGTGCTTTTTCAGTTCCAAACTCTTGCAGACTGGCTGAAACAAGCAGCCATCATTTATTTACTTAACAGCATAAGAGTTTTATGCAGCTAAAAAAAAACTGGCTTATGAGTTTCTTTCTCTCTCTCTCTCTCTCACACACACACACACACACATCTGGCTCAACTACTGGCAGAGCCTCTGGGTGGCTAACAAAACAAAATAAAACCACATAATATAATAATCAATACACCAATGGAAAAACAAATAAGGCTAAAAGGCAACTTCCAAAATTGCAAAAATAATAGGCAGCTGGCAGAGAGAAGGATGGATGCAAACCAATCAATCAAAAAATAAAATTACCTTTGATTATTTATAATTAAGTTTGCGAAAGGCTTGGAAAACCAGCCAGATCTTTACTAGTCTTGCAAACTCAAGGAGGGAGACGGCCAAACACAATTTGGATAAAAGGGAGGTCCAAGGTGAAACGGCCCCCAGAGAGAGGCCCGGTTTTGAGTGACAGAAATCCAGGCCTCTCTCAGAGTGGCCACCTGAAACATGCCATTACAAGAGATGCAGGTGGGATGGGTAGACATTTGAGGAAGTGATGCTCAAACAGCTAGCAAGAATGACTTAGGGAACTGGGAATGTTTAGCCTTTCAAAGAGAAGGCTGAGGGGGGATATGATAGCTATGTTTGTTTAAATATTTGAAAGGATGTCATATTGAAGAGGGAACAGGTTTGTTTTCCGTGGCTTCAGAGACTAGGACTCGGGGCAATGGTTTCAAACTACAGGAAAAGAGATTCCACTTGAACATTAGGAAGAACTTCATGACAGAGCTGTTCAGCATCTCTTTCTTTGGAGGTTTTTAAGCAGAGGTTGGATGGCGATCTGTTGGAAATACTGTCATGGGGTTCCTGCATGGCAGGGGGTTGGGCTGGATGGTCCTTGAGGTCTCTTCCAACTCTATGATTCTATGATTCTATAAGGTCCTCAACTGTTAAGGGGTTTAAATCTCACCATAAGATGAAGACATGTGTGTGTGTGTGTGCCCACATTTCTATGTCTATTGCTCACACACCACATTTCTGGCTTATCAAAAAAGAACAGCAATACTGGAACTTACAGCATGGCTCCACACGTAAAATAGGCATTGTCTAGCACAGAATTTGGGCCTCCTAAAATACATGCCATGGAACAACCACAGATTATTAATGGCCTCACTCTTGATCTTTGGAGGATCTCACCAATGACCGAAAAGAAGGAACCATAAGCATCTCAAGTGTAGTGACTGCTACACTTTCGGTCAACTAAAATTGTAGAAATGCCTGACGCACTGTGCTTGAGTTATCAGAGAAGGAAGTCAAACTTTACCTGTTCTCAGAGAGGAGATTGAAACTTTTCAAACGCCTCTCTCCACCCCAGTATTTTGCCTGGAAAACCTTATATTTTGCAGAAATAGCCAGGGTTTTAATGCATAATGCAGGATTTTTCACAGAAAAACCATTAGGCTATTCTATGAACATTGATTAGAAAATTGCAGGTCTTTTCACTCTCACGAGGGAGTGAAACATCTCACAGCAGTTGCTCATTTTCCAGCCAGGTGCCCCAATCGACCATTATTTATTTATTTATTTATTTATTTTTGTTGAAGGCGAGAAAATTTGTGAGCACCCCTTACTTCATCTTTCTGGCATCGCAATCTGAGCGGGACTGCCCTGTAACCAAAGCCATCAAGCAAATACAGTAATACCTCGAATAACGAATGTCCCTGATAACAAATTTGTGGATAACGAATTGCAATTTCCAGGTGTAGGGCTGCCTTGGATAATGAATTTTCCCTATGGGCTGCCTCGGATAACGAATTTTCTCTATGGGCTGCCTCAGATAACAAATTTTCCCTATGGGCTGCCTCGGATAACGAATTTCCAGCATGCATCAGTAAAAAAGAGTTATCCTGGGCTGCATTGCATCTGTACCTTTCAAGTGCAGTTTATAAAGAGTTTTGAGCAAAAACCAGGTGTCTGGGTAATTTTCCTAGGCTCTTGAACGGATTAACTGGTTTCCCATTCATTCATATGGGAAACCGTGTTTTGGATAACAATTTTTTTCGGATAATGGATTGCCTCAGAGAACAAATTAAATTCATTATCCAAGGTACCACTGTATATTTTAAAGATCGCCTTCTGGCAATAGCAAAGCAGAATGTCAAGTTGACAATGAAGGAACACCCAAAATCCCAATTGCATATAAGAATAGCTTTCATAACTGAACCAAAGGAAAACAAGTGCAAATTCCCATGCAGGTATCCCTAGTCGCCTGATTCTTTAACTTGACCAAGAGCTAGAAAAAGTGGGGGGAGGGGAGGGGAGAACCATCTTCCCCCCCACCCCCAACCCTCTGCAACAACTGGAAGTACTGTATCTGGTGATCCTAAGAGCTTGCATGCATATTTGGGTAGAGCAGGGGTGGGGAAACTTTAGCCCTCCAGAAGAATAGGCTTTTTAGGTAGACAACAGTCTCAATAGCCTTAAAGTGAACAATGGCCTAAGGTGCTGAAACCTATAAAGTATGGGCTGTTAGCTATGATCTTGGTGGTGAAAGCATGAAGTATTTTTGATTTGTCTGGGAATTGTTGAAATCAAAGCCTGATAAATGGCAGATAGACAGTCCTGAGCCCCCCCACCTCTGTTGAGAGAAGGGTTTTCAATGCTCACATGAATGGCTTCCCTGACCCCTCTCTCAGACCACCTCTCTTCTCTAATATGTGTACACCTTCATCTTTAAATGAGTTCACTTTATCCTTCAAACAAGCTTATGTTGCCAATCATAAAGGACTGTGGGAGTTGTGGTCCAAAACATCTGGATGGCCAAAGGTTAACCACTTCTGGTGTAGAGGGCCGGGTTAGTGATGGTCTTGCAACAGCTGTATTGCCTAGACACAACACGGGTAAATACACGGTGTATGCTAAGTCTTGAAAAAGAAATTGTTTCTTTCTATTCAAGCACATACCTTACACCGCCCGGAAGAGTAGATACAGTCTCTTCACAGCCTCTTCATCCTTTTCTGTTCAGCTGTGATCTATTATGGAAGAAACAAGCACACACAGAGAGACACAAAATGTCAGAAATTTTAGCATTCACAACAAAGTCCAGCTACTAAACAGTATGCTGGCAAAATTTAACAAATCCTTTATGACAGGCCTGTTCAGCTTTGAACAGGCCGAGGTCTACTTTTTCCGGCGAAAAGTGCCTGAGGGCTACTACACTAAAACCTCTACTTACAAATTTTATCCGTTCCGAGCACATGCTCATAAGTAAAAAAAAAAATGTAAGTAGAGCAGCATTTTCCTATAGCAATGCATTGAAAACCAATTAATCTGTTCTGGAGGGATCAGATTTCAATGCAACATGGCCCTTGAACTGCCCCGCTCAACGGAGACAGTGGGCTGGCAGACCCAGAACTTTGCTGGGGCAGTGGTGGTCTTTGGGATGGGGGAGGGAGGGGTGAAGAACTTATCCCCTAACTTTTAAAATTGATGGCTGGTGGGCTACTTTTGAACCCTTCGCGGGCTACCGGTAGACCACGGTAGGCCTGCTTTATGGTTTTTTAAGACAGGAGCTGGATTATCAGTTCTACACCAATGGGATTGCTTTTGCTGGCATGAATGTTTGCATATCTGTGGGCTTCTTTGGACTCAATAATATCTGTCCTCTCGGGCACCCTTTGGTATAGAGATGGTACAATGTTCATGTCCTCGGAATTCCAGGTGAAGAGCATGGAAGAAAGGTGATAGAGGTAGACCACATAGGCTTGCGTATGTGGAAAATGAGCCCCTGTCAGACCGAGTATGCAATGCAAGGTGAAACAAGGCCGCAACTAGGGTTTGTGTTACCCAGGGCAAAATACGGATTCTGCTGCTCCCCTAGGGGTAGGGTGGGGATAGTACAGTGTACAAATACCATTTTGTCATTTTGGCACATACCCCAAACCAGCACAACACCCTGAGCACATGCCCTCCACCCCCTAGTTGTGGTCCTGGGTGACAAAAAACAAAAACATAACAAAGCCTATCCATATGGGCAGCACATAAAAGGAAATGAAGGTGTGGAGGGATGAGGAAAGAAGGCAAACACAGTCACTCATTCCAAAACTTAGATTGTCACTAGGCAGAGTGGAAAGTGTTCAAGAACAAGAGCAGCTAAAGGTTTCTGGAATATCACTCAGATGTTAATTCGAGCCCTTCTTGTCCCACTGTCCCTTTCGGGCAGCATGATGTTACGAAAACCAGGTGACTGCCAAGAGAGGTAAGGCTGAATGGTTCTTCAAAAGGCTGATGAAATAATCTTTCTACCTTAGAAAAGGAAGCAGGGTTAGCATCTTGAAAATATATTCAAATACCAGAGAAAAATCTGTGGTACATCTCTGTATATACCGATTATTAGAGATGGGCTCAGCGATTCATGGTGAGTAGGCGCCTACGGGAGGAGGTGGGGCTAGGAGGTGCTGAACACCTCTTCCAGCCATTAAAGAAACCAGCACAAACTGGTGAACCAGAGGTTCATGCCCATCTCTGCTTATTATCATGGCTGTCTCTCTACAAAGGACTCCAAAGAAGTTTTCAAAATAATTAAAACACACACACTTCAGCTTAAGCCGCAAGGCATTACAGAATTAAGAATTAATCTATTTTGGGAGCAGCCAATACGACTTCAACAGGTCGATCATCCAACTGAGAGGGCAGCTCAAGTGAGCTTCTTGGTATGCAGCTCTTGTATTCACATTTTAGGTTTTGCGTAAGGCCAGAATGTGAATGTGGACATGGCAGAGATCGAATAATAGAATCATGAAGTTGGAAGGGGCGTATACGATGATCCAAGTCCAAACCAGTGCTCAAGGCAGGGACACAAATCAATGCATACCTGTCAGGCCATTGTCTAAGTTCCTCTTCAATGGCTCCAGTATTGGAGCGCTTACTACTGAGCTGCTCTAGTAGTCAGGAAGTTTTTCTGGGTGACACACACACTTCAGCTTAAATCAAGCTTCCTGTAACTTGAGTCCATTGTTCAAGAACAAGGTCCTCCTTGTCCTCCTTCCAAATAACTGAAAAATACTATCCTGTCTCCACTTGGTCTTCTTTTCTCAAGGCTCAACATGCCCATCTCTTTCAGTCTTTCTTCAGAGAATTTGGTTTCTAGCCTCTTGATCATCCTTGTTGCCGTCCTCTGAACTTTTGCTCCAATTTGTCACCATCCCCCTTGAATTACAACTGGAAGAAAGGGGACTCAGTGCCTTGGTGTAAGATCTGTTCCTTGTCTGGAGGGCTTGGCCACATACAGCATAGTGTTTAGATTTTGGGGCAATGAGTTACAGGAGGATCTGTCCTGGAGTGTCAACACAAGGGGACTTGCAAAAAAGGCTCGGCAGAGACTATTTTTCTTGAGAACTTTAAGGAAAAGCCATCTTCCACAAAAGCTGCTGCTGGCCTTCTATCATTGTGCAATTGAGAGTGTGCTTACTTACAGGTTATGTGTATGGTATGGAGGTTTTACCCATCGGGATAGGACAGTGTTGTACAGGATCAGAAGAATTACGGAGATTATTTTGGGCTGTTCACTCCTCACACTAGAACAAATTTATACTACCAGGTGCCACTGTAAAGCATTAGATATATTAAGAGATCCATCGCGTCCTGGTCATCACCTCTTTGAGTTGCTGCCATTAGTATGGACTACGGAGACATAGAGCACTGAGGGCGAGTACAAACCATCTCAAAAATAGCTTCTTTTTTAGAGCTATATTGGCCTTAAATGGAAATTCTGGACTTTGAAGTCATCTTATTTTATATGTCATATTTAATGTGTTGTAGCTGTTTTTAAATCTATGTGGAATGTTTTATATGACTTGAATATAGCAACCGTGAAATGTCATTGTTCCTGAAAGGGGGCAATGACAATAAAGATTCCTATCGTATCCTATCCTACTTCAGTTTACAGCAGGAAACCTCTGGCAGCTGGGTCCAAAACATATGCTCTACCACTGATAAGGCAAAGTGCTCTCCTTATATACTGCCCCATAACACCTAAACCACTCTCTGGGTGGTTTACAAGTAATTACGCAGGCTACACATTGCCTCCTCCCCTCCAGCAAGCTGGCTACTCATTTTACCAACCTCGGAAGGATGGAAGGCTGAATGAACCTTGAACCAGCTACCTGGGATTGAACCCCAGGTCGTGAGCAGAGTTTGGCTGCAATTTAACCATGGCACCATAAATTCATCATGATAAGATGAAAAAAGGAAAAGGAAGCAGGAAGTAATTGTCTAGCCCAGGCATGTCCAAACTTCGGCCCTCCAGCTGTTTTTGGACCGCAACTCCCACAGTCCTTTGCCATTGGAAATACAGGCTTGGAATTCTGGGGGTTGTGGTCCAAAACATCAGGAGGGCCGAAGTTTGGACATGCCTGGTCTAGCCAAAGCTGCCCTCCCTTTTCTTTCTTACATTGTTGAAACTTTTATGTTGCTTTAGGTGTATTATTTATTTAGATGTAGGGAAAGCATTAAAGATATTGTCTTGTGTCCACATTCCAAAGTGTCACCCATCTATTCCCTCAAGGTCCTTCCACTTCATTTTGCGGTCTGTGGGGACAGGCAGAGCTTATGTAGGCCAATGGGTTGGGGACGTGTGTTATCCTCCAGAAGACCTTGAAGTGTAACTTCCATCAATTCTGACTAGCACAACCAAGGATGAAGAACAATGGGCATCAAAAAGGTAACTAGCAATGTGTGCATCCCACCCTACTGATTAAGTTTGGACCCCATAGGATTGGCTTATGGGGAAGAAAGACTGAGGAAGGGCAAGCTGTGATGAACATATAGACTGTCCATTAAGGACCCCTGTCTTGTGGTTCCTTCTGAGCAGAGGCAACACGTTGGGAGCAGTGCAAGGTACACATTCTTCAAACAGCAAACACCAATGGGAGGGCACACACCCTTCCAGCAGCATATTTATTAAACTTCAACCATCCAGGTCAAAGAGCCAGCTGGCCTCCTCTAGCTAATTGCTCTGACAAGAACCTCCATCTAGCAACACCTGAACAGACATGGGTTGCCCACCCCTTGTACAGAACCCCGCGGTCACCACGCGGACTGCAGACACTGCTCTGATTGGCAAATTAGTGGTGATTCACTGCCGGAATTTACACCAGGGCACTTAAGCCAGTCTAAATCTGCAGCTGGACTCTGGCCAACGTATCGTCGTCTTTAAACGTGTAAGTGGACAGGCATCCCAGTGGCTTTTAAGGCAACCAGGCCTTTCAGCTTCCTGTCAGAGGACTCTCGACTCGAAGGATATGGTAATTAATTCCTCCTACTAGCTCTTGGCTTCTTGTCGGGAGAGACCGCTAGCTGCCTCAAATTATAGTCCACAATTTTGTGATGTGTGTCAGGGGGTCCATTTGCCTCTGAGGCCCCCGCAGAGCTCTTCATTCAAGACGGCTGACTGAAGAACACATGCTTTGCACACCTGAGAACTCCCTGAGAACTTCAAAGTGAAGTCGGTTCTGGCTCGGAATTCAAAATCAACGCTTTCAGTTATTCAGTCAGAAAATTATTTAGAGTGGGAAGATACATCCCCCGACCGAAAGACATGTTTCTTTATGGGAGACCAGGCTAATCATCTATCTATTTCCCTTCTGCCTCACCACCTCTTCTGCAGAAATGGAAGACAGACCAAGCCACCTACTCTAGTGCAAGCAATATGCTCGAAAAGTAATCTGATGCAATTTTTTAAAGGAACCAATAACGCAATAATCCTGGTTGATGAGAGAAGTCTTTCAACAGATGGACTGGGTTGGGTTTGAGTCCTTTAGAACTCAAACCCAACCCTGTGTGTGTGTGTGTGTGTGTGTGTGTGTGTGTGTGTGTGTGTGTGTGTGTGTGTGTGTGTGTGTGTGTTTTGGGGAAGCATGGCCTTTGCTGATGGTTGCATGCTTGAATGGGCCTTTACAGGTGTAAATACCAGAAACAGAAGGTACGGCAGGACCCCCATATCCACTGATTCAGTTATCCATGGTTGGCAGGGGAAAAATTAAATAAATAATTCAGTAGCTGCAAAGCAAGCTACTGTCACAAACAGAAGCTGTAAAACAAGCTACTATCGTAAAACAGCATCCGTAAAGCAAGCTACTGACACAAACAGCAGCCATAAAGCAAGGTACTGTCACAAAACAGAAGTTTTTTTTGGGGGGGCTTTTGGTGTTCTCTCTTATCCACGGTTTTCATTATCCATGGGAAGGCCTGGAACCAATCCCCAGCGGATACCGGGGTACTACTGTACTTTTCATTTCCACTGGAATACTTTTCATTCCCTTCTTGCATCAAGATGTGAGAAACCAAGAGACATAGCTGCGGATTTTGTTTCAGAGCTTTAAATTTCAAGTCAAGTTCTTTCCTTTTTATATAATAGACACCCAGATCAGAAGAGCTTCAAGCCATCCAGTTCTATATAGTACCCAGCTTGCTGGGGCATGGGGGGGGGCAATGCAGAGCCTGCATAATTGAATGGTAAACCACCCAGAGAGTGCATGAAGCACTGTGGAGCAGTATATAAGCAGAATACTTTGCTTTGCTCTTTTCTCATTATCTGGCACTTACAATCTTAGTAACACACTCCAAGACATTTATAGGGAAAAGAATACTTCATTACTTACAGTGAACAGATTAACAACACATTTGCAAACAAGCGTGGCTGTTGGCTAAATGGGTGGGATATAAGTAAGTAAGTAAGTAAGTAAGTAAGTAAGTAAGTAAGGCTGCTTTTACATGACCCCTAAAATCCGCTGGCAACTTAAATGCAGATCCCCCCAACGTGGTTTTTGTTCTGCTTCCTGTGTTCCCACCTCCCGCACTCTGATTCTATTGCTTCTGTCTGCGGTGAGGGGAGGGAGAAAAAAAATGCAGGCTCACCTCCGCCTGCCATGGGCAACAGCTAATTGTTCCAGCCCATTAGGATTCCTGTATGTTAAAAGGGGGGGACCCAACAAAAACAAACCAAAAGCTGAGGAGGGCCAGGCATGCAATGCTTTAAAACAGCAACAAGAAAGAGCAACAAGGATTTTACCTCCTCAGGACCAGGTACTTGTAAAATGTGCTGGGGCGTGCTTAAGTGGGTGTGGTCGTACTTTATTTTTTTTAAAGTCCGCTGCTGGTGGGAAAACAATTTTGCATTTTGCAGCAGATTTTAGGGGCCGTGTAAAAGCAGCCTAAGTAAAACAACTGCTTCTAACAGACTCAAAAAAGGGGGAAAGGAGCAGAAAGGTAGGGCTCGCATTGAATTCAGAGCTAAGAAATCATTGGTTCATGCTGGAGAGTCTGGCATTCACCTCAGCCCAGAAAAGCCCACCACAGTCACTCCAACCACAGGCATCATATGATGCAAGGGTGGAGGAACCCCAACAAACCTTGGCATCTGGGAGAAAGTTGCTGTCACCCATCCATTTTGCCCTGAGACAATGGGTACAAACTTCCAAAAGGAAGATCAGATTCATCAAACAGTCAATAGAAAGAAGACAAGTCTGCACCTCTCCAGAAAAAGAAAGCGACTACAGTAATCCCCCTCCTATCGCGGGGGTTAGGGACCCGACCCGACCTGCAATAATTGAAAATCCGTGATATGCGGATGCTGGGCTGGGTTGGGACTAGCGGGCCCTCTCTGCGGCCTCCTACACTTACCTAAGTACTGGCACTGCTTTGAACAGGCCTCCAATGGGCTTCCCAGGCCTGTCAGATACCCTAGAAGTGATATCCGGTGATCCAGAAGTCACTTCTGGTTCACTGGAAACCACTTCTGGGGCCTTCAACAGGTCCAGAAAGCCTGTCGGAGGCCTGTTTGGGGCAGCACAATGGCCTGGGGTAAGTGCAGGAGGTCTCAAACAGGCCCAAGCAGCTTGCCCCAGGGGGCCTTGCGTTTCGTATACTGCGATCCCACGATATACCGGGACCACAGTATATGAACTGCGAAATGGCGGGAGCCAATGTACAACTAGGAGGCATTGGATTTTATTTTTTATTTTTTTGCCACTAGATTTTGGTGCTGTATAACTGTTCACCGAAGGACCCAAAATGTTCCCACAAAAGGAGAACAGGAAAAGCAGCATTTACTTTAGCTTCATCTGCCTGAGCCTTCAGACAAGAAGCAGGAGGACAAGATCCAGCCTTGCTGCTTCCAGGAGCTTCAAAATGCAGCCAACCGGGTTGAAATTGGGGCGGCCATACCAACACTGTGCCCCCAAGAACAGCAAGGCCTCTTGGAGAGGCAAGGCCCAGGGGGCCATTGCATTCACATTTGGGAGGGGAGGGCTTCACCCAGGGAAGGGGGACGGGGCTGTCCCATCAATACTAAAACCATGTTCTGCTTATATTCTGCCCCATACCACTTCAAGTAGTCTCTGGGCGGTTTACAGTTTTTTTAATTATGCAGGCTACACATTGCCCCCCCTCCTAGCAAGCTGAGTACTCATTTTACCAACCTCGGAAGGATGGAAGGCTGAGTGAACCTTGAGCCTGCTACCAGGGATTGAACCCCAGGTCATGAGCACAGTTTTACCTGCAGTACTGGCATTTAACCACTGTACCACGTGGCTCTTAGAGTTGATTTGTGATTGCCCAATCTTTTCCCCACTAGAATTTCAGAGATGGGAGTTCCATAACGTTAACAGGGGTTCGGGAGGAATCACTAACACAATTCTAAGTGGTGGCAGTGGTGTCCTTTGGACACAATGGCATGAAGCAAGTGCTTGTAGCCAGGGCCGGCGCTAGGTTTTTTTGCACCCTAGGTGAGGGGCGGGGGGTGGGGCGGGCAGGGTGGGTGGGACAGGGGGTGGTGGGGGTGGGGCAGATGGCAGAGGGTGGCGATGGGGGTGGGGGGCAGGCGGCGAAGGGCAGCGATTGGCAGACGGCGACGGGTGGCTGGCGGGCGGTGGGGGAACGGACGGCGGTGGCCAGCAACCGGGGGGGCAGCAGTGGGGGGCGGCAGGCTGGCAAGCGCCCTCTTTCCATTTTGGCGCCCTAGGCAACTGCCTAGTTCGCCTTAATGGATGTGCCGGCCCTGCTTATAGCCCAAAGCAGGGATAATAGTTAACTTGTAACCTTGTCTTGGTGCAGCTATAATAATGATGATCAGGTGTCTTCAAGTCCATTCTGGCTTATGAAGAACCTTTTCATAGGTTTCCAGGTAGAAGATACTCAGAAGTGATTGACCTTTCCCTTCCACTGTGGGTGCTCTAGGACTGTGCAGGGCTACATAGGTTGATTCTTTTTCACAGTGGGGAATCGAACTTCCAACCTCTGACTCCGCAGCTGTATACTTAAAACACTGAGCTATCTAGACAGCATTATTGCAACTACAGCCAGACTTTTTCAACCCCTTGGGAGTTGTGCTATAACAAAATATGCTTTCCCTTCCCCAAGAGGATTTAGCAACCACTTGGGATTTATCCAACTTTCTTAAAGAACTGTAGGGATAAATCATTCTGTCATTGTTTTTCTGCCATACAAAGAATTCTTTTTAGTCCACTCATCCACCTAAGTCGCTATCGGCTGAAATGTCTTCAAGGAGGCACCAGAGGCAGCCACATCCCACTTGTGGAAAAGGTCAGCGCAAATGAAATGAAAACAAAACCAAGGAATTTATGGACTCTCTGACCCCATCTAGTCAAAGTGGAAAAATACCAACCTATAATAAGCTGAGAGTTTTTAAAGGTAAGAGCTGAAACAGCCTAGGTGCTTACCCACACCACATTGCTACTTGAAGCTGTTAATGCTTCAGTAGATCTCTCAAGGGATAGATACAACACCAGATCATGATAGGGACTAACAGGGTTGTTTTTTTCATGCAATTGTGTTCCATCGAGAACAATGGAAGGAAGGCACATCTACCACACACTGGCTGTGTAATTCTGGGAACTCTGGAAGTTGAGTCATGGCTACTGGACTTCTTTTTTTGAGACATAGAAATGTTTTGCTGCTCATCCAAACAGCTTCATCAGTCTGATGAAGCTGTTTGGATGAGCAGCGAAATGTTTCTATCTCTCGAAAAAAGAAGTCCAGTAGCCATGACTCAGCTTCCAGATAAACTCACCTGGATGATTGAGAATCTTCACAGACAAATTCTGGGAACTGTAGTCCAAAACCTTTCGCAAGCTTAGTCCCAAAAATTGTCTCAACCTCTAAATACACTCCATTAAAATTTGGATGGGGAACAACAACAACAACAACAACAACAACAACAACAACAACAACAACAACAACAACAACTGGGGAGCTGCGAGGAACTCTATGGATCAAGTCCAACCCCCGTCAGAGAGGCACAGTGCAGAATTGAACTCCCAACCTCTGGGTGTGCAACCAGAAACTCGGTCCCTCTGGGTCACCCACTTTCTCAAGGAAAATAAAATTGAACACCTTGACCCGGAAAGTATATATTCTAGGGCAATTCTCTCTCTCTCTCTCTCTCTCTCAATTTCCTTACAGCCTTTCTAACAATTTGGGTCCACTTTTATTCATACGAGTCAATTTCTCTGGGGTATAATACCATTGGTATACCACTTTGTGGCAATGTGTTTTAACGTTTTAACCGTTTTAACTGTTCATTTTAATTGTAAGCCGCCCAGAGACCTTTGGGAAGTGGGCGGCATATAAACAAATAAAAAAGCAAGCAAACAAATAAATAAATAAATAAATAAATAAATAAATAAATAAATAAATAAATAAATAAATAAAAAGATTCCCTACTGCACAACTTCATCCAGTCCTCATCTCTAATAGTGAGTTCAAGGTCTGTCTCACAGACCTCTCTGAGCCTTTTAGAAATGGAAGGGAAATTCTAAGAAAATGACTTGTTTTCTCACATTTTCAGGGTGTCTGGTAGGTCCTGGGACCACAGACTCTTCCCAGCTTGTCCACACCCCACTTTAAAAGGGCCCAATTGTGTTAAGAACAGGCATAAGAACATAAGAACTGCACAATGGGGTATCAAACTCCCAGCCTCTGTCTCCGTGTCAAAGACCTAAGCCACTCAACTATCCAGCAGTTCAGAATATTTCAGAATGCAAAATAAAACACAAACAAAAGCAAGCAAACAAACAAAACTCCAGTGACAAAATTCTTCCTCTTTGCCCTGCAGCTGGTGGTAATGGCTGCCTCAATTGGCTGCCAGTCAATTTGTTTATTTGTTTTAATATATATATATATATATATATATATATATATATATATATATATATATATATATATATATATATATATATATATATATATATATATATATATATATATATGTTTTCGTAGATTTTCACGGGTATAGGTATGCATGTTAGGGTGGATTCGGGTTTCTTCCCGTGTAGAAATCTGGTTGTTTTGGCGACGTTTCGACGAGGTCTCACTCGTCATCTTCAGGCTGGTGTTCTGGCTTCTTTCTTCTTGAAGCAACGCGTGGTCTCAGTTGAAGTCCTTCTATAAATACTGCTGGGGGTGTGTGTGGTTTGCTTGCTCTGTTGTTGATTGTAGGTTTGTTTGTTCTTTTGTGATCTGCTGTGTGGCTGAGGCGATCGTTAAGGGATTAACTGCTGGTGGGTTAGATGGCTGTTTAGAGACATCCTGTGTGGGTGAGGTGCTGGATGTGTGTCTCTTAGCCTTTTGTTTCTTAACGACCTTGGTGATGGGTGTTCTGGCAGCATCCTGGTCTTTGGTGGAGTGGGGTTCTGTGTCTTGTGAATTCATTTTGGTCTGGCTACGGGTCTGTGGTCTCCCAATGTTTTTTTTGGCGTGTGTAAGTGTGTTCCATGTGGTGACTGGAGTGGGGTGTAGCGGTAGATGGTACAGTCGTGGTTTTGTTATTGGATGGTGGTTTCGTTTCATCTGTGGGAAGGGTCTGGGTTTGTGTTTGGTGTGGATGGAAGGTGGTGGCATCTTGTGTCCTTTTGGACCTGGTGTCAGTCTTTGTGACAGAGGCTCGTCTGTTGACCAGGGCTAGTTTCCAGATGTCAGGCAAGCGGGAGGTGTCGTCACGTTTATTCATGTTGTTTGGGTGTTTCTCTATTTCAATGGCTTCCATGATTATTCGACTGTTGAAGTGTTCAGTTTTGGAGATGAGTTTGGTTCTTTCAAAATCAATTTCATGACCTGTTGTTTTTATGTGCTGGAAGAGAGAGGAAGATTTTTCTTCTTTTTTGACTGCGTTCTTGTGTTCTGCGATGCGTGCGCTTATTCTCCTGTTTGTCTGTCCGATGTATGTGGCTGGGCAGACTTTGCATGGTATTTCGTAGACTCCTTGGTTTTCTAGCTCAATCTTGTCTTTGGGGTTTCTTAAAATGTTGGCTATTTTTTGTTCGGTGCAAAAGGCTGTCTTGATATTGTGTTTGTGGAGAATTTTGCTGATTTTGTCTGTGGTGCCTTTGATGTAAGGGAGGAGGGCAGTGCCATTGTTCTCTTCTGTTTCTTGGTTCTTGGGGGGGTGTTTCTTTTTGGATTAGTTTGGTGATGGTGTTTTTTTGGAATCCGTTCTCAATTAAAGCATTCGAGAGAGTGTGTAATTCAGTTTTTACAGAAGGCCGAACATAAACCCAAACTCTGGCTCAGATATGTTGACGACACCTTTGTTATCTGGCCACACGGGAAAGACAAACTGAACAACTTCCTCACACATCTCAACAGCCTACACCCCAAAATACAATTCACTATGGAAATAGAAGCCAACAACCAACTTCCCTTCCTGGACGTCCTAATCTACAAAAAACCCGACGGCTCCTTAGGACATACCATCTACCAGAAAAAAACACATACAAACCGCTACTTAAATGCACAATCACACCACCACCCTGCACAGATCAACTCCGTAGCAAAAACCCTCATCTCCAGAACCAAACGCCTCGCTGACAAAGACCACCTAAAAACTGAATTACACACTCTCTCGAATGCTCTCGAATGCACCACAGACAAAATCAGCAAAATTCTCCACAAACACAATATCAAGACAGCCTTTTGCACCGAACAAAAAATAGCCAACATTTTAAGAAACCCCAAAGACAAGATTGAGCTAGAAAACCAAGGAGTCTACGAAATACCATGCAAAGTCTGCCCAGCCACATACATCGGACAGACAAACAGGAGAATAAGCGCACGCATCGCAGAACACAAGAACGCAGTCAAAAAAGAAGAAAAATCTTCCTCTCTCTTCCAGCACATAAAAACAACAGGTCATGAAATTGATTTTGAAAGAACCAAACTCATCTCCAAAACTGAACACTTCAACAGTCGAATAATCATGGAAGCCATTGAAATAGAGAAACACCCAAACAACATGAATAAACGTGACGACACCTCCCGCTTGCCTGACATCTGGAAACTAGCCCTGGTCAACAGACGAGCCTCTGTCACAAAGACTGACACCAGGTCCAAAAGGACACAAGATGCCACCACCTTCCATCCACACCAAACACAAACCCAGACCCTTCCCACAGATGAAACGAAACCACCATCCAATAACAAAACCACGACTGTACCATCTACCGCTACACCCCACTCCAGTCACCACATGGAACACACTTACACACGCCAAAAAAACATTGGGAGACCACAGACCCGTAGCCAGACCAAAATGAATTCACAAGACACAGAACCCCACTCCACCAAAGACCAGGATGCTGCCAGAACACCCATCACCAAGGTCGTTAAGAAACAAAAGGCTAAGAGACACACATCCAGCACCTCACCCACACAGGATGTCTCTAAACAGCCATCTAACCCACCAGCAGTTAATCCCTTAACGATCGCCTCAGCCACACAGCAGATCACAAAAGAACAAACAAACCTACAATCAACAACAGAGCAAGCAAACCACACACCCCCAGCAGTATTTATAGAAGGACTTCAACTGAGACCACGCTTTGCTTCAAGAAGAAAGAAGCCAGAACACCAGCCTGAAGATGACGAGTGAGACCTCGTCGAAACGTCGCCAAAACAACCAGATTTCTACACGGGAAGAAACCCGAATCCACCCTAACATGCATATATATATATATATATATATATATCCCATCTTTCTTCTAAAAAGGAACCATATGTCATGGGGTGATCTTAGTGGTTAGACCAGGCATGCCCAAACTTCGGCCCTGCAGATGTTTTTGACCACAACTCCCACAGTCCTTTGCCATTGGAAATAAAGGCTTGGAATTCTGGGAGTTGTGGTCCAAAACATCTGCAGGGCCAAAGTTTGGGTATGCCTGGGTTAGACGGTTTTCTTGTTTGCGTGTTGGTGGTGGTGGTTTGGCTGTCACTCATCTTAATCTTTGTTACCAGCTTCTCTAAGTACATTACAGTACAACCCCCTTATCTGCTGATTCACTAACCGCTGATTCAGTTATCCACGGTTCATGATCAGCAGGGGGGGCAGAAAGGAGGGGGGAATTAAAAATAAAATTTACCCCTGCCGATGCCCACCAACCTCCTCCTCCCCACTGCCACCACTGAGGGGTGAGGTGAGAAATTTGAATTTTCCCACTCAGGTCCCTGGCAGCAGATCGGAAGTTAGAGCAGGAAATTCAAAACTTCCGATCGGTTGCCTGGGACCCGACCCAGAAGATCAAAGGCCAGGGGGCTGGTGGCGAGGAGGAGGGTGACAGGCATTGGTGGGGGTAAGTTTTATTTTTTATTTTCTCCTTGCTGCCGTCGCTGCTGCCACTGGGCAGTTGAAGTTAAGTGGCAATGAGAAAGGGTAAAAAAAAAACTTTTTCCCCTCCTTGCAGCTCCCGGCAGTGGCAGCGGCTGTGTGAAGAGAAGAAAGTTTTTTTTTAAAACTCATTTTCCTTGATGAAGCATAGAGAAAGGGTAAAAACCTTTCTTCCCTCCTTACAGCTGCCGCTACTTCTGGGCAGCAAGGCACCCAGGCACCCACGGGGTGGTGGTGGTGGAGGACCATCCCACCCACAAGCTCCCTGGCAACGGCAGAGGAGCACCCGCTCGCCCACCTACAAGTTTGGTGACAGCAGCAGTGGTGGAGGTGGTGGCAACCACCCAGCCCGAGAGAACGCACCCGTCCATAAGGTTGGCAGAGGTGGCACAGCACCATGGCGTGGTTCCCGGGGTGCTATCAGGCTCTTCCACTGCTTTCACCCGTGGGACCCTCTGATAACAGCGTTCACTCTTATCCACAGATTTCATTATCCGTGGGGTGGCCGGGAACCAACCCCCCGCGGATATGGGGGTTCTGCTGTATTTTCATTTTCTCCTTCTACAATTCTGATTGCTGGCCATCTTTTTTAACCCTTTGAATTCTGAACAGAGAGCAAAAGTTCTCCACGTAAGTCAAGGATGGCTCCAGAATCACTTGTATTTAAGTCCTTCTCCCAACACAAGTCAATTTGCAACAGATTCCTGTTCAGCCACCGAGGCCCTACACACTACCTAGTTGTGTTCTGTGGTTATAAACTGGTTTTCCACCAGCTGGCTTCATTTCTCGGCAGGAGGCACCTTCCTCCTTCTGGAGGTCTGCTTGTTTTGTATCCCAGGCACATAAGAAGGGCACGGGGACATGATCTCTTTTCTGCCATCCAGTACATTCGCCTGCGTGGATTTTTGTGTCACCTCTGGTGATGTAGCAAGTGCTTAAATGCATCACTGACAAACTAGGGCTGCAAGAGAAAGAGGAGGGAAGGTATGAAAGGAGATAATGTAGACATGTTAGTTCCGCTATGCGTATAAAAACATTTCTGCTTCAACACAACTCAACACAAGACAGGATTATTTCTCTTGCAGTGACCCAAGGTTGGCAAATCTTTGCCTTTTGTAATTTAGAGTCTGAACAAATCCAACAAAGAGCTAGATAAACTTGAGGGACGTGCAAATAAAGCTTGATAATCTCTAACTAGGAGGCATATGTATACTATATATCTCTGACCGTTAGCCAAGAGATATGTTATCAGTGCTAAATAGCTACAGAACCATACCGCTGGATGAATATACGCTTGAGTTGAGTCTGGAAATTGTTTGGGATTTATAGAAAGGAGGTACTGTGTTAAATTAATGGACAATAATTGCCGATTTGTCAGACTGCTTACTACTTCTGACTACTGACTATGTGCCCACCAATACCAACTTCTAAGTTTTGATCGAAACATAGGGCATAGTTGCTTTTATAAAGACTACATGTCCCAGAATCTCCTCCTGACAAGCAGCATGGCTGGCAGAGCTTCTATTCTATTTGTGTAAATATTATGGCTGGGACAAAGAGACCGAAGCAAACCCCTCCACCATACTACCCAGACCTTATTAGTAGGTTCCAGGGGCACAATATGCTAATGACTGGACAGACAGGTCCAGTCTGAGTCCTCTCCAAAGACTCAGAATTGCCCTGACTCCTTGGTGC
Organism: Phrynocephalus guinanensis; assembly: GCA_037367245.1. Classification (NCBI taxonomy): domain Eukaryota; kingdom Metazoa; phylum Chordata; class Lepidosauria; order Squamata; family Agamidae; genus Phrynocephalus; species Phrynocephalus guinanensis. The sequence continues at coordinate 11,916,148 of CM074739.1, read as the reverse complement.
TCCAGCAAGTTACAAAAATGTACAAGGTTGCACTCTTTAACCTATACACCAACCCTACCAGGTTGGAATATCAAAACACCCAGAAAACATAAAGCAATCCAGTAGGGGTTCATGGAAAGTCCCTTCTTTAACCATTTAAACGCAATATTGCCTTTAAAATGCTCACTAACACATAGAATCATAGAGCTGGAAGAGACCTCCAGGGCCATCTAGTCCAAATCTCTTCCATGCAGGAACCCCCATCCCAGTATTTCCGACAGATGGCCATCCAGCCGCTGCTTAAAAACCTCCAAAGAAGGAGACTTCGCCACCCTCCGTGGCAGCATATTCCACTGATGAAAAGCTCTAACTGTCATGAAGTCCTTCCTAATTTCAAACGGAATCTCTTTTCCTGTAGTTTGAAACCATTGCCTTGAGTCCTAGATCACTACCGCACTTCCGTGAGCAGCCGCCTTTTATTTTGGGTCACCTTTTCTCCTCCAGGGGTCATGTGGTTGTAACAGTGATTCTGCAGTTTGCACTCAAGCGGATACCTAGCAATCGGCTTTCCACTTCCCACTTGATTAAACTGCTGTAAGACTTGTTATGCCAATTTGTATCTCTTGATTGGCAAGCAGACAATTTTGCATAACAAAGTTAGTAAACATCCAGGCATGACAGTATGGGGTTTTTTTTTATGAAAGGAAAACGGTTAAGAATTGGGGACACCGCGGGAAAAAAGCGATTTAATATGTCCGCAAATAACAGCAAATCGCTTCAAAGGGATGCGCAGGAAGTGACAAATAAAACTACACCCAGTGGCCACTGCAAGAAAAAGTGCCACAGTGGCAAAAAATGGGCGTGGCCGAGGAGGTTATTGTGATAAATCGCCTTGAAAACCAGACAGTGATTTTTAAGGCACCTTGTTCTAAAGGAAAATATGTTTTAAATCAGAAGGGTGGTAGCGCTCCTAGTCTCTGAAGCCATGGAAAACAAACTTGTCCCCTCTTCAATATGACATCCTTTCAAATACAGTGGTACCTCGGATAACGAATTTAATTTATTCTCCAAGGCAATTTGTTATCTGAAAAAAATTGTTATCCGAAACACGGTTTCCCATAGGAATGAATGGGAAACCAATTAATCCATTCCAGAGCCTAGGAAAATGACACAAGCACCTGTTTTTTTCCTCAAAACTCTTTATAAAGTGCACTTTAAAGGTACAGATCTGATGCAGCCCAGGATAACTCTTTTTTACCGATGCATGCTGGAAATTCGTTATCCGAGGCAGCCCATAGGGAAAATTCATTATCTGAGGCAGCCCATAGAAAAAATTCGTTATCTGAAGCAGCCCATGGAGAAATTTGTTATCTGAGGCAGCCCATAGAGAAAATTCGTTATCCGAGGCATACCTACACCTAGAATTGCGATTCGTTATCCGAGGCAGCCCGCAGGGAAAATTCGTTATCCGAGGCAGCCCTATACCTGGAAATTGTGATTCGTTATCCGAAAAATTCATTATCAGGGGCATGCATTATCTGAGGTATTACTGTATTTAAACATGGCACAACTGAGCATGTTCATGGGTACACACATACACATACTGTTTGTCTCTTGATACCTGGATTACCTTCACTGGAGAATGAAGCACAGCATGGTGGTAAAATTGCATACTTGAAAGAACTGTTTAGTTATGTATTTCAAGTCAGGGCAGTGAGTTTCCATGCCCAGCTGAGGATATGAACCCTGTTCTCCCATGTTCTAGTCCATCACTCTATCCGCGACACCACACTGGGTGCCCTCAAGGAACTGTAGAAACTTCAAAAGCAGTTAACTGGTTAAAAAGCTCCTCTGAAGCCTGCAATAACATGCAACCCTCTACCCACAGCTTTTATTCCCTTTCTACTTCAGGAAGGGTACTAAAACCCCTTCCTTCTAAGTCAATTTCTGTCCTCTGATACATCTGAAAGCAAATCTATTAAGCAGAAAACTTGAGGCATAAATACCCTATTCCCCGGACACACACCAACAAGATCTGATGGCAAATTTATGAAAACATGCTGGGGGGAAAATCAGATATATTTTAAGATCAGATGTAATCCACCTATCAGTCAACCCCAGCTGTTTATTGAATTTTGACAGGTTAGGAGCTGCCCGCCTCTACTGCCAAATTCCCAGGACAACATATCGAAATAATTAGAAATAGAGATGGGCACGAACCATGGGTCTGGTGGTTTGACGAGGTTTCTTTCCTGGCCAAAATGCTAATCCGCAGTCCAGCATCCTTTACACTCCAGTGGGTGCCCGTTCAGCAGCACTGTCCCATCCTGCCTCTTCTGGGCACTTCTGCTGCACGGGTGCTTGGTGGAGACAGTGGGTCACCGATCAGCTGCTCAGCCTAGAAATTAACCCCAACAAACTAACGAACCTGCTGTTTGTGCCCATCTCTAGTGAAGAATACAGTAGGACCCCTGTATCCACTGACATTATCCACTGATTCAGTTATCCACTGTTGGCAGAGGAAAAAAATTAAATAATTCAGCAGCCACAAAGCAAGCTGTAAAGCAAGCTATTATCACAAACAGCTTCTGTAAAGCAAGCTACTGTCACAAACAGTGGCCATAAAGCAAGCTACTGTCTCAAAACAGCAGCCATAAAGCAAGCTACTGTCAGGAAACAGCAGTTTGATGGTGGGTGGGCAGGGGTTCTCTCTTATCCATGGTTTTCATTACCCACGGGAAGGCCTGGAACCAATTCCCAGCAGATACCGGGGTCCTACCGTATAAGGATTTAGAAAGACCTACACTTAAACACAAAATACAGACCTCAGTGTGAAACCATCAGCAACTATCATCTGAGATACTGAACATAGCTTAAGACCTGGGACAAACAGGGAGCCTTGCCTGATGGAAACACATATACGGGTATGTTCCATCAAAGTCACCCAGTGGCTAGGGAAATCCTTCGGAGCTTTTGGTCTCCTGGGGAAGGAATTAGGCCGTTATCATGTTGAAAGTAGCTTTTTAACCATTTGCTATTATGTGAATTTTAATCTTGCTGCAAGGATAGGCTTATATTTTATGGACAAAACAGTAGATTGCCCACCATAACATGCTTCTCTGTTCCTTGCTCAGTATATCAGCATAGTATGTTCATTCAGTGAGTTTTCAGAATGGAAGATATACTAAATTCTGTCTCTTCTCCTGCCTCCTCTGCCTCCTGGTTCTCCAGTCAGAGGTCAGAATTTCGTGTGAAACATGAGTTCAGCCAAATTAAAGAATAAAATAAACAGCAACAAACTGGAGCCAAGGATGGTTGACAAATACGTCAACTTTTCAACCTCTTCCCCCAAATCCATACATAGATACTTTCCCTTGATAAAATCTGAGCTCAGAAGGCAAATGAGTAATTGCAGGCATTTTCAGTAAATACAGTGGACACATTAGGCCAGTGGTGGCGAACCTTTTAGAGACTGAGTGCCCAAACTGCTACTCAAAACCCATTAATTATTCACAAAGTGCCGCTAAAGCAATTTAGCCTGAATATAGGTGGCTGTGAAGGTGTGATCTCAGGTGCCCACATAAAGGGCTCTGAGTGCCACCTTTGGCACCCGTGCCATAGATTTGCCAACACTGCACTAGATGTTTAGAAGCATCTGCTAATGCTGTCACTCCTTGGAGCATACTCATGTATGTAAGTATAAATGGGCAGAAAAGCATTGAATCGGTTTTTGCAAAATAATGATCCTGCCATTTGAAACCTGGGTATCTTAAAATAACAACAATATTCCATAAACCTGTTTTATGGGAAGAGACCACAATTCTTAAAAACACAGTTGTTTTTCAAAGCAGAGTTGTTATCTCAGGGCTTGAACCCAGGGATGGAAAATCAAGTATTCCTCTAGCCACTTCTGGATGACACAATTTAAAATGAGATAGTCTGCCAGGAGCCTGCCTGCCATAGAACCTGACTCTGAGGGGTTAAATGGTGAAGAGCTGCTGGAGGAGCCTTGCAGCTCAAATCAGCAAGCAGCTGGGTCTGATGATTCAGCTGAAAACATATCTTCACCTCCTAGAAGGGCCATGAGCAGGATTCCGCAAAGACGTGCTACCAGAAGAGCTAGGGAAAGGGTCTTTGATGCTAGGCGGAGAATCAGGTCGGCAAGCCCTGAGTACTAGCAGAAGCCTTTCCAGAAGGGTGTGTTCCCTGTTTTGGGATAAAGCTGGCAAGCTCACCTTGAGCTCTCTGTGGGAGCAAGGCGTCATTTGAACTTGCAACCATGTTCCTGTCTGTTTCTGACCTTGGCTCTGTTTCCTGACTTTGGACTGGTTTCCTGGACAATGGCTTGATCTGTTCCCTTGGGTTTGGCATCTGGTTTCCATGAGATATTCTGGTTTTGACTTGGACTGGTAATTTCTGGGAGTTGGATTCTGTTATTTATCTGGCACTTGATTGTTAGCACAGGACTTGAACTTGCCTGGCTTTCCACTAAAGATCTTTGCAAAGAACTGAATCCGGTTTGTGTGTGTGCTCTGTGTGCGGGGCTTGACACAGTCGGACCCCTATATATATGGGGACTGATTCCACTGAAAGAAATCAGATTATAGGGAACAAAATTCATAGCATGGTCTCTGGCTCCCTCTAGCGGTCAACTCGTGTAATGTCCTCTTTGGAAATACATATTTCTAGGATTTTTCATTTAATGTTTTATAATAATAAAATTTCATTATCTCCATTGACCATTTAATTTTTTTTAATTTTTTCAGATTCTGGATAAGTGAATCATCTGACACAGATCCTGCAGATAGGAGGATCCTATTGTATTTGCAAGCTGGAACATGCAGAAAAGAGGGCAAAACATGGAGTATAAAGGCTGGAAATCAAGCTCCAGGACGAATGGTTGAGGAAACTGGGTATGTTTAGCCTGGAGATGATTATCAAATGATAGGAAAAACAGTATCTGAAAATCTGTCAGGCGGAAGGAGGAACAAGTGTTTTTACTGCTGCTTCTAAGAGCAGAATCGGAACAGGTAAGTTCACTTTACAAGAACAGAGACTTTGTCTTATATTAGGAAGAACTTCATATCATTAATATGCACTTGACATTATTAAGATGCACTTTAACTACTATGGGACATTTTTTAAAGCAGAGGATAGACAGCCACTTGTCACGGATGCTTCAAATGTGGGTTTCTTGTCCTGCAAAGGATTTGCAATAGATCAGCCTCCAAGTTCTGATGCTACACATTTATGATTCTGTGTTGCTGACAAGCAGCCAAGCACGGATCCCTCATGGCCATGACTCAGTCTATAACCCCCGAAACCTCAAGTAGCCCCAGTTGGTGAAAGCTGCTCCAGCAGAAGATGGCAAAGGTTGGCTGGAACTGTAATGGGTTTGTTTTGACTGTGTAGTATTTTAGGAGACTCGTCTGCATGCAAGGTGAGCCTACTGGTGGCCATGGACAATCAATGCAGTGCATTGAAAGAGGAGTACCTTCATCCTGAAATGAAGTTTCCATCCATCCATCCATCCATCCTCCTCCATTTCCCATTATCTCCAATTGCTGATTGGAGATAGCATGGATTTTTCCCCCTTGACTTTGCCGCCACCCCAGTTCCCAAAGGAATAGATCAGCACTCTCAGCCAGTGTTTTCCCTAGCTTCCCAGAGGGAATCAGCTGGTGTCAGCTGGCTGAGCCACACACCTACATTTTCCTACCTAAAACCCACTGACATTGTCTGTTTCCAGAAAGACTTTGTGGAGCATGTGATTTGCCACAATGAGCATTACTGGACCTTCACCTGGTGGAACCAGCAGTGGTTGAGGCTCCTGGCTATAACTCCATGGACTTGACTTGATTTCAACAGATGGGCCAACAGGAACAGGAACAATGTTTAACTCCCTCCAAGAGTTTCCGGGAGGTGGGGCTTGAGATCCCTTCACTAACTCCACAGGGGTATCCTTTGGAGAGAGTCCCAGGTAATGTCACAGGAGACGCTGAGTCTCAGCTTTGAAAAGCAGGAGTGGAGGATGGAGTCCTGGCTATAGATGAATCTCCTTCAGTGAGGGTCACTACAGTTGGCCCAGGGGTGCTGATGCCTGCCCCTCCGGGTGGCTTCTCTGTCTCTCAGGCTAGTGCTTCTGTCTCAAGTCCCACGTCTGCTCCGGAGAGAATGCTGTGGCTTCAGTTGAATGGTATGGGCACGAAGGTTACATTGGTTGGGTGGAGGGCTCCAGCAGTTCCGGCACAGGAAAGCTGCCTCCTCTGCCAAACGTGTATGGTTTGGGGACTTCAGCATGGGTCTTCCTTTTCCACTGGCTTTCCACTTCAGCTGAGGCACAGAACTGAGTATCTCAAGCCTTGGCAGCATCTTGTCATGGCACCTCCTCCTCAGAAGTTTATGTTTCTCCTTCTGTTTCTCTAGAAGAAGTCCTCTAATTTTTCCTCCTTTATCCCAGCTTCCATCTCTTCCTCTCTCTGTCCTCTGTGGGTGGCTCTCACCAGCCAACTCTTTCACAGGCATCTCCTCCTGGTCTGCAAGGGGTCAGAGAGCCATGGTTTCTCCCGAGCTCTCCCAGGGCTGTGGGTCAAGGACAAATGGGCTGCAGCCCCCTCACATCCAACCTAATGCACAGGGTTCTAGGTTATTCTATATCAGGGTTCTAGGTTATTCTATATGACAGACCAGTCATCTTGACTGTCTTTGAACAAATCCATAAATGTGCAATGGAACACAGTATCTGTGGTATCCAAGGGCAAAAAAATAACAAGATCTCTATGAAATGGAACAACATCCCTACAGATCCTTCATGATAAATCTGAGATTCATACCCTGTTAATAAAAATGGAGAAACAGAACAAAAATCTCAGCAAGAGAAAGACGAGCATGCTTTTTACCTTGGAGATGAACTTCCTGCTCCACCCTGCAGCTAAGTAATTGATGAAATCATTAAAGTCATGTAGCTGCAGCAACACTAATTTCAGATTGAGGGAAGGGTGTGGGCAAAAAGACCGCTTGAAAAGCATTGAAGAGCAGACTCCCTGCATTGCCCTTTTAAGAAGGAATCAACAAAGATCATGTCCATTGCTCTTTTAACCCATTTCCCCTCACTCTCTCCCTAGTGACTGCCTTGGGAAGCTAATTGGGACTTTCTCCAGGTAACTGAAATGGAGTATCCAGCTTTGCAGATTCCCACTGACAGCTGTCACCACTTCTTTTGGCATGGAGTTCCACAGACCAGTGATCCTCTGGGTGAAAAAGTCCTTCCTCTTGTTTGTTTGAGATCTAGCACCCAAAAATTTCATGGAGTGCCCCCTAGTTCTAGTGTTGTGGATAGGGAAAAACAGCTTTTCCTTATCTACTTTGTCCACATTGTGTATGATTTTATGAACTTCTATCAGGTCACCTCTTACGTGCTGTCATTCAAGAGTGAAGAGGCCCAGCCATTGCAGCCTCTGATGGTAAGGAAGATGTTCCAGTCCCATAATCATTCTGGTTGCCCTCCTCTGCACTTTTTTCTTTTCCATAATGTCCTTCTGGAGGTATGATTTGCCACTGGTTTGCCAACTCCCCAAGTGTCAAGAGATCTCTCTGGAGCTCCTCACAATCTCTCTCAGTTTTTACTACCCTGTGTAATCTAGTGTCATCAGCAAATTTTGGTTACCTTGCTGTTTACTCCTACTTCTAGATCATTTATGAAGAGCTTGAAAAACAGGGGTCCCAGTACTGAGGGACCCCACTCTTTACCTCCCTCCACTTGGAGATGCATCCATTTAGTGCTACTCCCTTGTTTCCTGTCCCTTAGCCAGTTGCTGATCCAGGACAAGACTGGATTCCATGACTGGCAAGTTTATTCAAGAGCCCTTGGTGCAGGACCTTGTCAAAAGCCTTCTGGAAGTCCAGATAAAAAATGTCAACTGGATCTCCCTTATCTACATGTTTGTCAACCCTCTCAAAAAATTCTAACAGATTAGTGAGGCATGATTTGCCCTTGCAGAAGCCATGTTGGCTCTCCTTCAGCAGCACCTTCTCTTCTATGTGCCTATTAATTTTATCTTTTAGGATGGTTTCCATCACTTTACCTGGGACACATATCAAACTGACTGGTCAGTAATTTCCTGGATCACCTCTGGATCCTTTTTTGAAGATTACAGAAAAAACTACCGATTTCCCACCTAGCAGAAAATGGTTCTTGATCTTTGCTGATGAAACCAGCTGTGCACAGCTCTAACTGGCTTGTGTCACTGACCACATGAAACTTTCTTCGAAACAATTTTCCAGCTATTCAAACTGTGCATAATAAATAAATAAATAAATAAATAAATAAATAAATAAATAAATAAATAAATAAATAAATACTGGATTTAATAAGCGCACATGCAGTGTTTCGGATAGTGGGTGGCTTGCTTGAAGAATAGTGTGACAATTTTACTAAGGAAGTATGAAAATGCACCAATTAGAGCATCTGTCATTTGCATTCCGAATGAAAGAGAGAAAACTATATAACATCTCTTCCTTCCACCCGTCCATCTGTCCATTCATCTGTTAGATCACTGAACAGGATAAAGTTCTGTTCCAGAACAGACCTGCATACCTACACACACTTTATGATCATGTTTACATGGTTTTCTTTTTTATTTCAGTTCGTGTTCTTCTCCAACTTTCCTTTATCGTATTCTGATTTTGATAACCACACAGAACTGAAATGCCACCTGTAGCAAGCCGCTCAGCTCTGTGTTTCATCAAGCATTTGGCATTTTCCCTTAGGCTTATCATTTGCCAAGAGGGCTAGACTCTTGAGTTTTAAAAATAAAAGCTGAAGTCCTCAGGGAACGGAGCTCGAATTGCAACGGATATTCTAAACTGGTCATGACCCTGCAGCAATGGTACACATCGAAGGCAATAAAAGGACCTGCAATAGGTATTTCAAACAATACAGTACAATCCTGTGTGTCGTCAAAATATTGTAACTTTAACAGCCACATGAAGGACATCACATGAGATGCGTTCTTCCGTTAACTGTATTATTGTTGCTGTAGACCCAAAGGTCCCTCCTTTCTCTCGGAACAAGGAACCCCTTGCCGTTAAGACAGCAACTAAAAGAAGTAAGAAAAAACTATGCGGTGCCCACACAAAGCGAAACAAAATGTTTCTCTGTTAGAATGAGAGCAAACAAAACTCTGGCCGTACAATCCTAGTAATGCAACCTTGGATCAGGCGGTGTTTTTAGTCCCCCCCCCTCTTCTTTAAATGGATTATTTTAATCTCATTATTTTTAAGCCAGTCTCATGATTCAGGACGGGGAAGGGTGGAGGTGAGTCGGGGTAATTGAGCACTTCATTTTTTTCTACAGCTGGTATTTTTGTGCATGCATTTATCCCCCACCCCTCTCCCTTTCTAATCCAAATACCAGGCAGAACCGGAAGCCGGTGCTGGATTCTTTGGCTGTGAAAACCACTTAACCAGATGATGATCTCTCCTTCTACATCCTGTTGTTCTTTTTAACGTTGTTGGTTTCAACAACGGACTGTATCGGATGTGAGTAGACGTACTCAGAGCAAAGGTTTCATTTGAGTACATGCTTGTTTCTACAGGTTTCTTGTGACTAAAAAAGCAAACCGCTGACCTCAGATCAGTTCCTTGGGCTTTAAATAGTCACCTCTCTAGGATTAGATATGACTTGTGGCCGGATGGAAAGCAAAGGCGCTTTAGAGGGTGGACAGAGAACCCTCTTGGGACCCGAAAGGTTCTTATTACAGGCCATGTATGCTTCACTGCCCAGTATCTATTGATAGGAGCAGGGAGATTTCTTTTCTATCCCCTTTCTTTCTTCTACTGCAGGGCTGCCCAAACTTTTTGCACGGAGGGCCAGATTTGGTGAGGTGAAAATGTGTGGGGGCCAACCATTCCGCCTGAAGGGGGGAACATAAGAACATAAGAAGAGCCATGCTAGATCAGGCCAACAGCCCATCTAGTCCAGCTTCCTGTATCTCACAGTGGTCCCACGAGATGCGTTTGGGAGCACATGAGACTAGATATGTCTCCTGATCGCACTCCCCTGCATCTGGCCCTTGAAGTACCCCAGTTTTAAGCCTGGAGATTACACATCTCCCTCATGGTTTGTAACCTGTGATGGACTTTTCCTCCAGGAATCTGTCCAATCCCCTTTTGAAGACATCCAGGCCAGATGCCATCACCACCTCCTGTGGCAGGGAGTTCCACAGTCTAACAATGCACTGGGTGAAAAAATATTTTCTTTTGTATGTTCTTACTCTCCCAGCCCTCAGTTTGAGTGTATGTCCCCTAGTTCTGGTATTTTGTGAGAGGGAGAAGAGCAGGCATGTCCAAACTTTGGCCCTCCAGATGTTTTGGGCCACAACTCCCACAGTCCTTTGTCATTGGCAATACAGGCTTGGAATTCTGGGAGTCGTGGTCCAAAACATCAGGAGGGCTGAAGTTTGGACATGCTTGGAGAAGAGTGTCCCTCTATCCACTTTACTCATGCCTTGCATTTTACACACACACACACACACACACACACACACACACACACACACACACACACACACACACAGAGAGAGAGAGAGAGAGAGAGAGAGAGATGTCACCAAGTGCTCAAAACCAAGCTACCCTTCTTCAACTACACAATTGGCACCAACAATCTTTCTTACCAATGCCCAAGTTCTCCTTGAGAGGAGCATCCCGTTATCTTCCCTGTGAGGAGGGATATCTCATGCTTTCCTCACTCCCCTAACATATCTGAGTCAATTCCTGGCATTCCTGTGTCTGCCACTGCAGTCAAACACTTCCTCCCCTGATGTCTGACTCTTAGGCAGTTACTTCACGTCCTTCTTTGTTCTGTGACTAGTTTTGTACCGTGACAGCGTTGGTCGTGATCACGTGGTTTTGTCCCTGTTTCAGTGTTCCTAAGGTCGTGACAACTTGTCTCGTGACAAGTGTTACCTCACGGTCTTGTACCGTGACAAACACTGAATTTGTCTAACTTTTTCCTTTTTTGGGGGGAGGGGGGGTTAAAAATTCATTTTCGATATTTCACTTCTGAAAAGTCAAAATAAACAAAAACCTGGACAGTTTTCTGAGAGAAATGAATGTTTTGTTGTGTGATAGTCGTTACTACACGGTGTCTTTTCTCGGAACAGAAAGCGGGAACAAAGAGTGACAAGGGAAAACCCTTCCCCAGCACCAGGTACAGTATTGTCGTGCTTAGAACCTGTTCCGGGGGCACGGTCAAGACAAATTTCAGTGGTTGCACGATGGAAGTGAAGTAACTTTTTTAAACCGCTCTTAAGCACAACACTAACAGAGACAAAAAGTACGTGAAGTAACCGCCTTATACGAGTTGTAGGAAAGAAATAGTGGCAAGACAAGGGTGAAGAAGCAACACGTAAGGGCTGGCCGAGGTGTCTGGAAACTCAGGTGCTAAGGCCCATTCCCAAACAAAGACATCCTGGCAGAACTCAAACAGAGCAAGGCCAAAAAGAGCGGTAAATCATAATACAAAAAAAAAGCAAAGTGTGCCACCTTTATACCGCTGCACAGGACTTAAAACACTCTCTGGGCAGTTTACAAGTAATTATGCAGGATGCACATAGCACCTTCCCCCACTCCAGCAGGCTGGCTATTCATTTTGCCAACCTTGGAAAGATGGAAAGCTGAGTGAACCTTGAACTTGCTACCTGGGATTGAACCCCAGATTGTGAGCAGAGTTATAGCTGCAGTACAGCAGTTTGGCCACTGCGCCAAGAGGCTCCTTCTGAAATTATATGCCATTGTACCCATGCTGATCATAGCAAAAGCTAAGGCAACAGGGAGTTTTCTTCTGAACACACATACACAGGGCAATTTCAACAATTGAAACACAGTGATTCCCCTCACCCCATACACACACAAACAGTTCAAGACATCTATCAGCCAGAGATGTTTGGATCTGAGGCCCAAGTCTGAGTCCTTGATACCAAGGCCGAAGTCTGGGTCCCTATTATAAACAAGTTGTGACCGGAGTCCAAGTCACTGAAAAACAACAAATCTTGAACTGAGTCTGAGTTGAGCCACCAGTGTGACTTCTGCCCAAATTGACAGTGAGTCGCACAACTCAACATAGGTTCTCTACCAGTTCATCTCTGAACATCACAGGAGACTTGTGTATCACAATACAAGCCATTGCGTTGACTTTTGAGTTTCTTTGATTAAAGGGCAAAATGAGTAAGCTGCACTAAAAGAAAGTTGTGAAAAATCAAAGACTTTAGGCCTGGGCCTAGTTGGCCTACCTGATCATTTGGCACTTGACATGGACTTGACTTGGGTTGGCAGGGTTTATTCAATGTCTTGGACTAGCAACTCAGACCCCATTCCCTCCCTTTTTCTGAGGGGGGAAAAGCTTGTTTTTAATAGGGACTTGGGCTAGAGACTCAGGACATTGCACCAAAGATTTGGACTCAAGACTAGGACCTAAAGATTGCCAACATCCCTGAGGTTTTTTTTTTTTTTTGGAGGGAGGGGAATGAAAGGTAGAAACAATGACATCTACTCAACTCAGCTGCTCCACAGACTTTTTTTTGTGGGACACCAGAAGGCAATCAAACCATCTGATCTTTCACGCACCACTGCCACATGCTATTTAAAAAAAAACATTGCCTCAGGACTAGAAACTTGATGTCTCTCAAAACGGGGGTGGGGGATGGAATCCCATAATAAACTTAGCAGGGGTTGCCGCCAATACCAAAAATCTTAATACAGTGGTACCTTTTATAAAGGAATTAATTTGTGCCAGATGAAATTATGTTAAACAAAATTTCCTTTAAACAAATTTCCCATAGGAATGTATTGAAAACAGAGTAATCCCTAATCGCGACCATTTTTATGTTGCACGGATTTGCCCCATAGGCAATTCTGTTAAGCAAATTTCCCCTATCTCTGGAATTTTTTATGTTGTACAGATTTTATGTTATACAAACAGTTCATTATATGAGGGTCCAATCACTGTATTACTGTATATTCTCCCACAGTTCCTGAAATGTGGGTTTGAGCACAAAAAGTTGGGAGTTATTGCCTTTCCAAGCTTAAGAAATGAAATACTGTGACCGTCTCATGTGGAACTAACAGAAATGTACACAGCTGCCTTTCCCAACTAAGAGCACACTGTATGCACAGTGGCCAAAAATTTATGATGCATTAATAGTAGCTTACTCTCCAAAACCATGGCAGGTCATATTTTCCCTGTATTTGGCACTGGTTAGCCCTCATCTTAAGTTTTGGTGTTCATTTCTGGACACCGCAGTTCCAGAGGGATGCTGACAAATTGGAACAAGTTCAGAGGAGGGCAACACGGATGATTAGGGGGCTGGAATCCAAGCCTTATGAGGAGAGACTAAAACCCTGTTACTTAGTATCGTAAGTCACATTGTGTTCCATACATGACATCACAGGTAATGAATGTTTCTGTTCGGATCCTGAAATTGCATTTGTAGCTTTTCAGACACAAACAAACAGGGCTGTTCCTCCCATACTTCTCAGCCCCTGGCCCTTTTTGCCATTTTTTGTTTAACGTGGCCAGCCTACGGAAAAGTTCTACAAAACTGCTGACATGTAAAAACATGATTTGGCTGTTTCTCAGTGCATTATTATCCGCCTGTGTTTTGGCTTTCTTTTAAAAAAATCAAAATCAAAAGGGCAGTTCACTGTATGTATGTATGTATGCATGCATGCATGCATGCATGCATTAGTTCATTCATCACTTATCTTTTCTCCCAGCAAAAGGAGAGGCATCCAGAGTTATTTATTTATTTATTTATTTATTTATTTATTTATTTATTTATTTGACTTTTATACTGCCCATCTAGCCCTAGGGGGCTACTCTGGACGGTTTACAACTTGGAATCACATAACAAGTTACAAAGGAATACATAAAAAATACAAGGAGCATAATAAAACAAAATATACATAAATCAACAACAATAAACTAAAATGAAGCTAAAATGAAGATAAAACTAGCAAGAGATTGATAAAACGGTGGGGAGAGAAGATAAACGGTAAAATGAATGGTGTCTTATTGGATGTTTGAGAAATCATCGGTTCAAGATATCAAGTCACTTTCAAGTTTTGTTTTTGTGGTCTTTGAAAAACTGCACTGTCGTGAAATGCCTCCACACAATCAGCTTGTCTTCTAGCCTCCATCCCAGTGGGTAGACCAAATATCCAGCTGGCTTTCTATCGCCGTTTCTGGTGAGTTTTAGCTTTCCAGAATGCCTTTCAGCTCCTAAAAGCTGGTGATCATGTGCAAGAAGCACCCAAAGGGTAGACGTTGGACCTTCCATGTCATTGACATCTGGCACAGAAGTCGGGACATCTGGCACAGCTAGCAAGAACTGAACAATAAAAATAGGTGTGCCTTCAGCAAAGGGCGAAGGTGACCATACTCCAGTTCTCGACTTTTAAAAGGCAACCAATCCCATATTTTATCAGTTTTTGACAAATAAAACCTTTCAACTCCCATCTTGATGACACTAAAATTAATGGGACTGCAAACAGATCAACTGTAGATCAGGATCCAGGAATATCACGTCAGGTTCTTCAGAACCACTCCCTGTTGTCACACGGCTGTATGAAATATGCAAGGTTGAACGTTGTCCTGTCATTCATTCATTCATTCATTCATTCATTCATTCTATTTTATTTTATTTTATTTTATTTAGATTTGTCACTGCCCATCTCCCCAGAAGGGACACCGGGGCAACTTACAGTGGATAAAAAAAAACTAAAAAGCATCTAAAACCATCCTATACAGAGGAGCCTTGTGGTGCAATAGTTAAACTGCACGGCTGCAGTCAAGACTCTGCTCGCTCTCGTAGTTCAATCCCTATTGGTTCAGGGTTGGCTCAGCCTTCCATCCTTCCAATGCTGTCTCTCCTGCAGCTGCAAGGGCTCCCTCCAGCTGGCCTGATCCTAAAGCAACCCACCCTCCTTCCAGCTGCTTGCTCTCTGTGGCGTGGGCCAGATGGCTTGTTATGATCTGCCTCTGCGCAATACAGAAGACGGCCTAAGTGCAGTAGAAGGAGCGCTTATGATTTGCTCGGCTTGTGGGAGAGCAGCATCTAACGTCACCCACCCACCCGGTGGCTCACTCATCAAGTACTGCTGCCCATCTCTAATCAAAGCGCCCAAGGCTGGCACAATTACAGCTTCGCTAGTCAGACCAACCAGCGGAGTCCCGGGGCGACAACGCCCACTGCCAAGCTCTTGCAGCTGGAGAGCGATGCCAATCGGCTGTCTAAAACCTGAGAAGGCCCTTTATTAATTTATCAGCAACTAGGAAACACTGAAGGGACCATCTGCTCAGTGAGCGACCATGGCTCAATCTGTTAGACATTTCCAGCCTTAATTGCTGAATTAGAAGAGTCTAAACAAGCAAAGCAAAACACCCACAGAATAGCTTACTTCACTGCCAGAAAAAAAAACCCAAAATGCAATTTTGTTTCTGTGAGTGTTCTCTCTCTCTCTCTCTCTCTCTCTCTGTATGTGTGTGTGTGTGTGTGTGTGTGTGTGTGTGCGCGCGCGCACACACACACACACGCGTGTGCATTTTCTTCTGAGCTTTGCAGGCCAATTTATACTTAAAACAATTGTGCAAGGAGCGTCACAGCTGTCCTGTTTGTCAAGTTGTGTCGTTACAGTGCAGTAAACAGAAAAGTGTGTAGCGTCCTCACAAAGATTTCTTACAGGACACAAGCTTTTATGCATTTTAGTCCACTTCGGACACGTGAAAGATAATCCAGTTTTTCAGATTGTGTCTGCATGGCTGAACGCGTCACATACAAGGTCCAAAACTCGGCGTTCCTCCCCTCTTTGCTTGCCCTCTGTCTCCCTCAGGAATACACAACTGCTCCCCTGAGCGGAATGGAAGAAGCTGAGGAATTCAAAAAGGTAGACTGGCTTTCATGCTGGAACCAAGCATGCTGGCTTTCATATGGAACCATACACACAGAAAGAATGAGAATGTATGCATAATTTCCAGAGAACTGTCAATTAGATGAGAGAGGACTTAAAAGCAGAAGATGATGGTGGTGGTGGCAATTCCAATTTTAACACTGGCTGTTAAAGAAACTGGTCCCAATACCACAAACTACCTGAGACAGGTCCTAGTGCAAAAAAAGAAAGCAAGGATTTCTTGACACATTGCCATTTTAATGGCACCTTGAAACTTTTTTGTCACTCTTCCCAACTGTGGACAAGATTGTTCTGTCCTGACAATAATCCATAAATGGTTTCAAAACTATTAGAGACTTTCTGTTGCAGAGAAGAAGTTGGGAGCACAGAAATAAACAAATCCACCTTTTACTGTGCCAGGTGTTCGTCCATCTAACCTAGTCTTGTTTACTGGGTTTGGCTGGGTTTCAGGCACATTTTCTCCTAACCCTAATGGGTAGAGATGGGCACGAAACGAACAATTTTTCGTTTCTGTTTTCGTTTTTTGTTTCATTACGTAACGAAACGACAAACAAATTTTGTCTCTAAAATGAAACGAAACGAACAGAAACACCAGAAATTTTGTCGTCCATTTCATTTTCGTTACGGCAATACATTGAACTGCTTTAAATGCTAAAAAAAAAAACAAAAAACTTAAAATAAATGGTAACGAAACGGTAACAAAACGAACAAAAACGAAAATGAATTTTTTTGCAAAAATTCACGAAAAATGGAAACGAACCGAAACGGACCCCCTAAATGACAAACGACAAACGAAACACCATTTTTTTTTATTCGTGCCCATCTCTACTAATGGGGGTTACTGGGAATTAACCCAATGGCATTCTCCAGCGAGCTATGTTTATATAGTACTTGCATAGTCTCCTATCTAAGGGAGCCCAGCTCTGCGTAATTTCTGAAATCAAACAGCAGCAGCTTGGTGAGGAGGTATCTCTTCTTTTAAAACCACCATTCTTGTCTTGGGTGTTTGATTTGCTAACTTCCACGCATGTAACAGATAAGCTCTTTCGCTTGTCAGGACATGTTGTTTACAGTGAAATGTACATAAGTTACTGAGAACACAATTGCAAAAATAGGTTACAGGCGATACCTTTATAGGCCACTATTAAAAATAAAAAAGGAACATTGCAAGTTTTCGAGTGTAAATCACCCTTCTTCAAAGCAGGTCCCAGAAGTTCAGACATGGTAAAAGATGTGCTTCACCAGGAGGTTACATTTAAAGTCCTTGGTTAGATGGTGTTCTTAAAGTCCATACCTAGGTGGTGTTGCAGCCAGGGCAGGAGCCTTGTTAGAGGCAAGATGGGCAGTCGTAAAAGCTGCTTAAGTCACACCCCCCGTTCTTCAAACAAAGGAACATGGGTCCATATACAACCCCCCACTCCTTTACCCAGCTCTAGACATACAAATCCCTTTTGGTCTGGGGGGGCAAGAAAGGGGTTGATACAGAGACCCATGTGCTTCATTCTTGGAGTAGGGTAAAAAAAAGTTTTTTTGAGTCCACTAGGTTTGCCAAGTCTCCCGTTATGCTCACAAACACCTGCACATGTGTATCTCTCTCCGTCTCTCTCTTAACGAACATGCCTATTTGCACACTGCACGCACCAGCTGTGAATGGATGTTTGCCAGATTCGCGTGCCAAACTGGTTTCCCACAAGCCGTCTGACAGCCTGGACTTTTGTGGAGTGTGTTTCCTTTTTATTTTTCAGCTACACTCTTCAAAGCATCGTTCCTTTTATGGATAGTGCAGAAAAGAAATTGTCCGAAAAAGAAGGGTAATGTACAACCCGAGGAAGTGTGATACCTCGTGGCGCAGTGGTTAAATGCCTGTATTGCAGGTAAAGCTGTGCTCACAACCTGGGGTTCAATCCCAGGTAGCAGGCTCAAGGTTCCCTCAGCCTTTCCATCCTTCCGAGGTCAGTAAAATGAGTACCCAGCTTGCTGCCGGGGGGGGCAATGTGCAGCCTGAATATTGTAATGAAAACTGTAAACCGCCCAGAGACTAATTGAAGTGGTATGGGGCAGTATATAAGAAGAACACTTTGCTTTTTGCTTTTACTTACCCGAAGAAGCTTGCCATTTGTACACCCCCTTATTAGTGGCTCAATAAAGGTATCATCTAATTTTTGCATTTGTATAATCCTGAGCCAGGGAACCTTTTCCTATTTCAGTCTTGCAAAGGGTTGCACCAAATAAAGCTTCTGTGTCAATAAGACACCTCATTGTTGCTCTCTGTGTTCCTACTTTTCAAGGAATCATTTAATTCATTGACCTATGTATATTTCCACCATAGTTCTAAGGATCTCAGATATGTGGCTTTCCACCCCTCTCTTTCTTCTTGCAAGAGCCCAGCAAGGTAGGAAAGCCGATATAATAACAGATCCAAAGTAAAAGGAAATTCAGATAGGAACCCATTCCTACCAATTTTGAAAGTGAGCCCGGTGCAGATAGGGTCAAACTGGAATTTTTAAAAGACCTGGGTTCAAAACACTCCCCGCCTGGCCAATGTAGAGTCCTTCAGAGAGACGGCAGTGGTAAACCCATTCCTTGAGCGTAAGTTAAGAAGTCTAGGAGGGCTGTCACAAGCTGATAGCAACTCAATGGCTCACGATGATAAGAAAAGAAAATGACAATTCCTAACAGAACTGCTGGGTAGCTCAATTGTTTAGGTCACTGGCTGCGGAGCCAAAGGTTGGGCGTTTGATTCCCCACTGAGCCTCTTCGCCTGGGACTGGACTTTGGATGATCCAACGTGTCCCTTCTGAGGTTATTGTTCTAACATAGTGCGGTGCGTGTGTGCGTGTGTGTGTGTTGTGTCGTTAACAGTCATGACAAACTCTTCATGACTCCATGTCCATGGAGTTTTCTTGGCAGGAATACTGGAGTGGCTTGCCAGCTACAAGCACCTGGTGGTCTCCCATCCAAGTACTAACCAGGGCCGACCCTGCTTAGCTTCCGGAATCAGGCGAGATCAGATGTGCTTAGGGCATCTAGGCAGCTATTCTAACATTATAGCCCAAACAATATTTCACTACACTTACTCTCTCAGCATTGGAATGTGTGTGTGGGACGGGGGAGGGAAATTACCCCTGCCATCTCCTAAAATAGGAGGGGGACATATTCTTGTAACCCGGCTCCTAACATCCGTTTCCAGTATAATCAGTGGTACGAGATATTGAGACAGTTTGTTCTACATTACGCAGTTAAACTCTGAAAGATATGGAGGATCTTAGGAAGGCTATAAAGATAACCTATCTAATAATGCAAATATAAAATAATTGTGTGTTTTTTAAATTATTCTGATAATAGAAAGAATTTTTATTGCACCTCCACATGCACAAATGCACACAAGGAATAGTACGGTGGGGAAAGGGTCTGCTTGGTGGGGACGCAGGAGAAGGCCTTCTCTCTTGCTGCTCCCAGACTTTGGAACTCCCTCCCACTGGAGGTCAGGAAGGTCACCATCTTTGCTGCCTTTCTGCAAGCAGGCAGAGCCCTTTCCTTTTTTCTCTTCAGGCAGCTTTCCCTTAATGATTGGCTCCAAGGGGGAGGTTAGATGGAATGTGTTTACCTTACTGCTTTGAATGTGTTTTGGCGTGGCTCATGTCTTTTTAGTTATGGTATTTGTTTCGTCATTTTTAATACAGTAGTACCTCGTAAGACGAATGTCCCTTAAGATGAAAAACTTGTAAGACGAATGACATTTCCAGGAATAGGAAAAACTCATAAGATGAATTTTGCCTATGGGATGCCTCGCAAGATGATTTGATTGGTATTCCAATGCATTCTATGGGAAACCACGCTAAACCACATTTCGTAGGACAATTTTTTTTTTTGTAAAACGAATTGACCTGAAGAATGAATTAAATTTGTCTTATGAGGGAAGTCACACTGAAGAAGGGGACTGGCTTGTTTTCCATGGTTTCAGTGACTAGGACTCAGGGCAATGGTCTCAAACTACAGGATAAGAGATTCAATTTAAACATTAGGAAGGATTTCATGACAGTTAGAACTGTCATGCTGCCACGGAAGGTGGTGGAGTCTCTTTCTTTGGAGGTTTTTAAGCAGAGGCTGGATGGCCATCTGTCAGGAGTCCTGTGATGGGGGGTTCTTTGCATGGCAGGCAGTTGGACTAGATGGCCCTTGAGGTCTCTTCCAACTCTATGATTCTATGTACCACTTTAGTGGTACCTTACATGCAAATGCCCCATAAGACAAATTCTTGGTAAAGACGAATGAAATTTCCAGCAATAGGCATTTTTCGTAAGACGACAGTTTGCATACCAGAGGTCTTGTGAATGATTCATCTTACAGGGCAGGCTTTTGAATATCACACACACCCACAATCCAAGGGGGTTATGGGTGCACAAAATCCAAAAGCCAGGATCGAAGCTGCAACCACCACCATCCCTTCTTCACCCAGGTCTCTGCTCAGAGCCCCAGGTGAAGGGGGGTGGCTGTCCCGATGCAGGAAGGGGACAAACAGGCAAGTCACTCCTCACTCACTCTCCCCCCCCCCCCGGGGTGGAGCAGCCAGCTAAAGAGGGGAAGCTATTACATACTGTATATACTCGTATATAAGTCTAGTTTTTCAGTGCTTGCCTCGATGGCTCTAAAAGTCATTTTAAACATCACACAGCGCTGCCCCCAGCTCACAAAGCAGGAGCTGCCAGGCACTGCTGCATTTCCCACCCTAGACTTATACTCGAGTCAATATGTTCCCCAGCTTTTGTGGGGTTAAATTAGGGGCCCTCGACTTATACTTGGGGTCGACTTTATACTCGAGTATATACAGATATTTTCATTTAATTGTCCAGAGATGAAGGGAAGTATGAAAAACCTCAACAGCATGGACAAGGTTGGTGTGTATGATGCACCCTCCCCTCATTTGACCTAACTGTACATATGTGCTTTTAGCATCACACAGAACTATCTTATTTGAAACTCAGATTTGCAGGACACAAAGGACGACCTCTCATGGAAGCCCTAGGGGTGAAGTTAGTGGATAGAGGAACAGACTAGACCTGGGTTCGATGACGTGCTTAGCCATAGAAACTCCAAGGAGGGCAGCAGAATGGAGCTGGTACAGCCACTGCTATTAAATACCTCACTTTCATGAGAGACTTATTAGGGTCGCTATAAGCCAGGACTGACTTGACGGAACATAACGCACCCACTCATGGTAGCCTGTCTTATTAAATTCAAACATTAGGAAGAACCTTAATGGCGCTTAGAGCTGTTTGGCAGTGGGATATGCTGCCACAGAGGGTGGTGGAGTCTCCTTTTGAGGTTTTTTAAGCAGAGGTGGATGGCCATCTGGCGGAAATACTGTGATGGGGGTTTCTGCATGGCAGGGGGTGGGGACTGGACGGCCCTCAAGGTCTTTTCCAACTCTATGATTCTATGATTGCAAGCTCTGCTCAGATCTCTCCATTTATTTATTTATTTATTTATTTATTTATTTATTTATTTATTTATTTATTTATTTATTTACTGCCCGATTTTCCCAATGGGAACTCAGGGGTGGTTAGCAAACTACAACAATACCAAAGAAATACACAGGTTCCACCACAGAGAATATAAAAATAAATACAATCCAGAAGAAGCAAAAATTAAAAAATATTAATATTAAGGTCCATGGCCTCTCCCTTTACATAGTCTGTCCATCTCACCTTTGGCTACCCTCTTTTCCTGCAGCCTTCCATCTTTCCCCACATTATTGTCTTTTCCAGAGAATCAGAGAATCATAGAGTTGGAAGAGACCCTCAAGGGCCATCTAGTCCAACCCCCTGTCCATGCAGGAACCCCCATCACAGTATTTCCCGACAGGTGGCCATTCCATTTTCCTGGATGTGCCCAAAATAGGACAATCTGAGTTTCATCATTTTTGCTTGCAGAACACGTTTAGGCTTGATCTGATCTAGAACCCACTCATTTGTTTTTCTCTGCTGCTCAGGGCATCCCCAAAAGCATTTCTCCGGCAAAACTAATTTCAAACAAATCATTTCCCCCCCCCTATCAGCTTTCCTCCCTGTTCAGTTTCACATCCATACGTGGCAATCGGAAGCACACGAGTTCATGGATGGTCTTGGACCCCAGTAACAACACATCTTGTCCTACCGTTTATTCATTAAAATGATATATCTGCATCCTGCCTTTCCTTCAGTGGGCTCTAGGTGGCACCCATAGCTCTCTTTTATCCTCTCTCTATCATCACAACAGACCTGCAAGGTCGGTCAACCTGCGAGAGAGAGCTAGAAGCCAGGGTTCACCTGATGAGTTTTTCCTTGGCTAGAACTTGGATCACCCAGGTCCCAATCGATGTGCTAAGCCAGGGGTATCCAAACCCTTTTGCAAGGAGGGCCAGGTTTGGTGAGGTGAAAATGTGTGGGGGCTGACCATTCAGCCACATTTAGCCCCCGGGCCAGACTTTGGACAAGTCTCTATAACCAGGCATGTCCAAACTTCATCCCTCCAGATGTTTTGGACCACAACTCAACCCAGTCTTTGTCATTGGCAATGTAAGCTTAGAACTCTGGGAGTTGCGTGGTCCAAAAAACATCAGGAGGGCTGAAGTTTGGACATGCCAGCTCTATAACAAGGAAGGAGGGCAGGGAGGATGCTGCAGCAAGGGTAGGCTAGGCAGGTGGCTGGGGGGAGGGGATGGACAGAGGCAGGGAGGGCAGGAAACCATAAAACTGCAAGCTGATGTCTCCATTCAGTATGGGGAAGGGCCAGCTGGCGGGGATGAGTGACAGGCTGAGCCATGTGGGGCAGAAGAAGCCCTAGGACATTCAAAATTTGAAAATGGGCTGCATTTGGCCCCTGGGGCCTGACTTTGGACATGCCTGTGCTTAAGCATTGCAAGACTAATGGAAATCCAAAAGAGCATGGATTTCATTCAGAGAATCATCCTGTCTCAGACTAAGCCTTCTTTTTTCCCTGTGAATGGCAGGCACTTGGAGATGATATAGTCCTGAGGAGGGAGAGGCCATCTAGTGAATGAATGTAGACAGGAAGTGGTTAAGAGTGGAGGGCTGCGACTCGGGAGGCTTGAGTTCAAATCCCCACACAATTGTGGAACTCCCTACGACTGTGGGCCGATCACTTCCTCTAAAGCCCTGAACCAACTCATAAGGTTGTTGTCCAGATAAAGCAGTGTGGAGGAGGAGAGACCTGTGCAGTGCTCAAAGCTCTGGGGAGAAATGTTCAACCACATAAATGAACCAATCAGATAAGCCGAAAACATTTGCGCGTTCCCCTGCATTCGGCAGGTCTTTTGCTGAAGTTTTAAACCTCAGTTCTTCGTCCTAGTATCTTGTCATTATTGTTTTTTTTTAAAAAACCTGTTTACATCACACTTGGGGAGAAAGTGCCATTCAAAACACAGATGCAGAGGATTGTTAGAGATTTTGGAGTTTGTTTCAAGGCAGGAAAAAACTTATGAGGCAACAAGAGCAAAAGCTCTAACAGCACTGTGGAAGTTTGCAGAAGAAGGAAAAAGGAGCCCACGTGGGTCCTTTCCTGGTGTCAGAATCTGCCTTTGCACAGAACTTCCCTTTCTGGCAATGCAAGCAGGCAAAAAACCCCTGAAAGCTCATTCTAGGCCAACCCTGCTAAGCTAAAACTGGACCACGTGATGAGTGTGTTAAACACGGATCTTTTG